>CM042230.1:12803103-13475603 GCA_023566465.1 Cottus gobio
GAAAAAAGTTTGAGAACCACTACTCTAGAAAATGTACTCTACCGTGATCTATCAATATTACAAAATGATATAATATTGTATCCATGTCACCCACTCATGACTTATACATAATATAAATAGTGTAGGGCTGCAGCAAACCTTTACTTTCAAAACCAATTTATCTGCCAGTTAATCGTTCAGCTTATACATCATAAAGAGAATATGTCCAATTCATGTTTTTATTTTTAGTGCTACCAACCGTCCAAAAACCCACAGATATTTATTTTACAATTCGATAAAACTGAAAAGAAAAGCAGGAAATACTCACATTAAATAAGCTGGAACCTTTCAATTGTTTCTCATTTTTGCTTGAAAAATACAAAAATAACAATGGTCCTTATTTTTCTAGGAATCAACGAATCAATTTATCAACTAATTGTTTCAACTCCTAATTAGTACTTGTCTTTTTATGTCCAAATTGATAACTAACTACCTCATAATTTTCACATCAATATTAAAAGACTAACAGTAAAAAAATAATACTATCTATTTACAATAGAAGAATATAACGTGAGGTTATGTTAACCTCATGTTGAAATATATTGAAATACAGCCATTGCAGTATAACCAGAATAACAACAAATGGTTAAACAAATAAACGTACATGTTGTTCTTTAAGCATGTCAGTAGCTCCTGTCTCGCTCGGCTGTGTTAGTGATGCTCTGAATAGCTTATTTTTTACATTTTGCATTATGCATGCTGGTGTATAACGAGCAGGTCAGAGCTCCACTGACTCAACACACCGAGAGTCCTTCGAAGTCTGCAGACAGCCGAGGAAAATCTAGATGCCCCTTTTAGTTCTGAATATAACATTTGAAGAATTGACAGTGGAAGTATTTCTCTGTATATTATACACTACAGTGCTGTGTTTTATAATGCACAGTTAAGTATTTACTACTAACTTGATTGTTATACCAGCAGTTTGTAGAGCACTTTGTCATATCTCTTTTGTACATCCCAGAATGTATTTCTCTTTCTTTTTTGGGATATGATCATCACATTTATCATTCTGTTCACTCAGAAAAACAAAAATCATCTCCTTTCATCTCATTGCACCATTTCAACATGACTCATGGAATTCCCTCCAATCACATGCAGCCTTCAGTTTTTCCATGCTATGTTTTTCATCATTATCCTTGGTCAGCTTCATTTGGTTTAGATCATCATTTCATCAAAAATGATGAGCAATCATCAAGGTTGCAAAGATGAAAAAAGTCAAGTGTGTGGTGAAAGGTGTAGTTGTTTGGGTCCGGCGTTTGATCACTGCCTAGATACATTTTCTAATATTAGAACATTTCCTTGATTTGCCCGGCTTCTCTGGTGACTGGGGAGCACATGGCCAAAGCAGCAGCCAATCAGAGCGCAGGATTAGCTTTCCCTCTCTCTAGCAACAGTGAGTTACTTGCCGCCTATTCATTAATTATTTTCCTGTGGTCTCCCTCAGCCGTTTGGACTCTGCTGATAACAAAGTGCTCCGTCTCTCAGTCTCACTCTGTTTTTTCCCGCTCTACTTTCTGTCGCTCTCTGCTCTGATTGAATAAAAAGTATTTTTTTTAAAGGATGGATCCAGTGGCACTGAGCTTGCCAGCCACTGCTGCTGCTGCTCTGAACTGTGAGCTACTACAAGACTAACAGACCAGGACTGTAACAGAGATGACACTTCTCTCACCTCGTACGACTTTTTCTGCTCCGGAACTAAATAATAAAGAAGGATTACGGAACGAGAGCGCTCCCTGCTCACTGCTTTTTCTTTTACTTCGTCTTCACCTTATTTTTGCCTCTTTTCTGCAGCAGTGCTCTGCCTGTAAACAAATAAAACATGGCAACTGGAAAAACGACTGGACTTTTTCGCTGGCTGTGGATGGGGGGGGGAGTTGGAGGCAGGACTGTGTGTGTTCGGGGGCTGGGTGAGTGAGGGCGGGGGGGGGGGGGGTTCGGAGAGCAGGTGGAGAGAAGAGGGAGGAGGGAGTTTAGGGTTGGGGGGCGGGGGGGGTTATGGTGGTGTGAGGATTGCGGGCTGTGGTTGGGTATGCCAGTGCCACGTGTCTAGCCTGGCACCTCTTGCTTCTCGGCTCGAAGGATGTTGGACCGAGATTCTGGCTCAGCCTGTCCGGCTTCTCTCTGAACCAAAAGTGGGGTGAGTGTTGCACTCTGCTGCTTCCTGTCGTCACGATAACTCTTAAACCTTTCGTAAAAAGATGATATTGTTACTCACAAAGGTTTGCAGTGTATGTACGTTCGCTTTCCGAATGTCGTGGGAGGGGGGCCGGTGGGGGGTAGAGAAGATAATCTAGACTAAGGTCCGAAAGCATACACTTTGCCATTCAAAGATGCAAATCGGAGGTGTATGTTTTATGTTGCAATCTAATTATATTTAAGCGTCTCTGCAATGCATCACTCAAAACATTGTCCATGCAGAAACGTAAACGAAATGATTGCACAACATCGGGCCTCGTGAACCAGGCCTATGGTTATTTAGATGTTTTCAGAAATTGCTTCTAATAGCTCCTTACTCCAGGCATACACGACCAGAACTTCCATCCACCGTCCTGTCTCTGTCACTCTCTACCTGCTCCATCTCCTCACTGACATCCTTTCATCCCGTCCAGAGAGGTTAACACGACCATTGTCCCTAGTTGGTCCACAGACCACATATTCCCTTAATCTGGTGGAACCCTAATCTCTCTCCCTTCCTCACCCCCTATTTCACCGCTCAGTATAGTTTCTGATTTCCATTTGAACTTTGAGGCATTTTTATTTTATTGTCCCGCTCAAATAAAAAATCGCCACCCCAAAAAAAGAGACATTATATTTTCCATAAAATAATGACGCCCTTGTACGTGCCATTTTATTTGGCCTTGCAATCATCTTTATCAGAGAATATTCGTTATAGGTCCGTGAATGACCTCTTTGCTGTATATGGATAATATGATACGATTAATTGTTATGCAGGCAAACATTTGCTTTTAAGTGGTATTTTATGATGTCGTGCCAGTCTTTGGTTGTTCAGATGACTGTCCATTCGATATTCTCCTCTTGAATAGACTTGGTCCGGTATGATTTGGCTATTTTGACAGAATGAAGCCAAAAATATTTCTGAGGCAACACAGAGCTGCCTTTTTTTCCCTTCTCTCCTACGGAGAGGGAACTGTTGCGAAGGGTTCTGCATGTTTTAGAAAATCCTGGCCGCCCTACAGCCGTGATGCAGGTCCTAGTTTCCTTTGCATGCTCCTTCTGTGAAAACGTTTCCCTTCGCCATTTTGCATGGATTTCTTTGGCTACTGCAAATCGCACATGTTGTTGTGTAAGTTGAAGGGACGTTTATTTCACAGTGAAACTTCTTGTTCCTGTGGAAACTGATGTGTCAGTTCAGGCTGTGAGTGTGTGAATGTGGCGTGGAGGGATTGGAGGCTCCTGTCCAGGGACCCGGTCTGCTGTTGGTCATGACGCAGCAGCATCATCAGATCTCTCAGTCCTAACCGAAGACTGCACAAGTGCATGGAGCTGCCGCAGTTCGCCATTTTCATGCATCGCTTTGAGCTTCGTTTCACATCGATATGTGCCGCTTTTACTTTTGGATATTCATCGAATAGACACGACCATGTATTGGTGATTTAATTAGTATTTTCCCGATTGTAGTTTTTGTTAAAAACAAATTGCCTTATTTATTTTTTAATCTTTTCACTTTTCTTCGTTTTTTGTGTGTTTTTTTGCAGGTTGGTCACAATCCCTCTCCGGAACATGTGGGAGCCTGAGAGAACCGAAGAGGATTAAAGACCTTCCCACTCTGCCCCTCGCCCTCCAATCAGGCGACTTCATTTGACCGTAGAGAGCCAACAGCACCGGGCCCTCGACTGGCAAAATCTTTGAACCAGGCTGCTCCAAAAGCCCCCAGCCAGCAGGTTTCTGCTGCTTGAAAGAGCATGTTGCCAATGCTCTCCCTATGCTCCATCATCTGGCTCAACCGGGGTATCAAGCTGAGGAAAGTGCATAAGTCCACCAACACCGGTCAGGTCTGAAACCGCTGCCTCCGCAGACGTAGCAGCAGCAGACGCTACCGTATCGACTTTTAACAATGCTTCTGAGCTTCGGGTGACACCTCCTCCTCCCCTCACTCCCCCGACCCCCTGAGCCACCGTACCAACATCAGAGTTTAGTGACTCAACAGCCTTTTTGGTTTCTGAGGAGGATTTCTGTACATGCGAACCCTGTTGTTGCAGTGGGACTCGGGCTGCACCATCTAATCCTCTATTCAGTAGCCATTTTGATTTGTCCTCCCTAACAAAATGGCGACGGAAGGTTTTCAGTACCTTGCCCTCTACGCATTTACGAAGGACCAGGAAGAGGACCTGGATCTGCAGCCTGGGGACCTTCTGACAGTCAGCAAGGCCTCTTTGCTGTCCATGGAGAACTACCAGGAGGGCTGCGTGGAGCAGCCTGAGCGCCTCGGCTGGCTCCTCGGGTACAACGAGCGCACCAAACAGAGAGGCGACTTCCCAGGGACGTATGTCGAGTACGTGGGGCCCGTGAAGATGGCGCTCCCATCCAGTCAGCCCAGGTCCCAACGACCCCTGCCTGTTGCTCCAAGACCAGAGTCGTCTCAAGGTAAGAGCATTTTTGTAAAAAATACTGTCACATTATTTTTCACAGCAGAGTAGCTGCACGGCAACTTCACTTTTTTTATTGTATTGTAGAGAACGATGATACACTCAAAGCATGATCCAATTTCACATTTTAAAGGGACCTGGAAATATAGTGTTGCAATATCATAAATAAAGTTGGAGTTTAATTTGGGAGAGACCAGCACACAAGTTAGTTGATTTCTGTAAATTAACAGCAGTGCCTTTTGTAACTACGGTGCAGCGTCTGCAAAGCTGGCCTTTAACATGACCTCACGTTATATTCAGCCAGAGTTTTTATTTAATATAAAGATCTTTCTGCATGCAGGTTGTTTATATTTCTTTTGAAATTATAATTGAAAACTTATTTTATAAATCTCTCTGGATCTGTATTTATCTTTGGGAGGTGTGATTTTATTTTTATACATTTTATTTTACATAGACTTTTTCTTATTTTGTAGTCAAGACAGCAGGGGTTTTTATTGGCAAAGTTTTAAGCACAGGACCGGACCATCAACACAGGCGTTGGCTGTGGGTCGGTGCAGTTGGTGTGTTGCTGGTCAACCACCACGGGAGTTTTGATTGGGCTGTCACTTTTGGCAGTGACCTCTAGCTGACCCTTTAATCTACACTTAAAACACGTCATAAGCCTTACCTCTTTGGAAGCACAGCTAACCAAAAAGGCCTAATCCATCTACTTACTGGACTCTCCTGTACAGGTCTGGCATTGATTCTACTGTCGGTGTGGCCCCCTTTACATTCGACATTAACATGTGTCTCTGGCATCCAAAATGCATCGGGGCTTATCTGCTCAGAAATGCTCGCCGCTCCTTCACTGTGACTTGTTATTGACCTTCACACTGGCAGGAGGGGCTTCAAGTACTGTTTTCAAAGAAATGTTTGAATCGCTGTGATTGTTTTATGTGCAAATTAAGAGTTAATGAAAGGTGCTTATTACAAGATTTCTGTTGCCTCTCAACGTGGCGATGCGGCTAACGGTGCAAACATTGCAAACAAATGCAGAAGCGCTGGCAGTATTTACCTGAATGGGAACTTGAGTGTCGGCCCTGCACTTTTGCAGCGGTGCTTTCTGTCAGGACGGCATTATCAGCTTTAACTGCTGTGTGAGAGCAGAGCAGCAGCCGTGAGCTAACCACGCATGGCTGGCCCGGCTATGTCAACAAAGCAAGGAGACGCTCGGTTAACAACACACACACAGAGGGAGAGCGACATTATTCCCTGCTCAGGTACACATTACTCCCCTATATATTGACTTAGACTATAGTTGTTTGCTCCTATATTAATGCTCTGAATGTCATATTTTGCATGCACTTTTCAGGGTATACAATATCCCATGTTTTACTTTGAGATAAATGCTGGGTTCTTTCACACCTCTTTTCACTCATGTAACTCTGGGGGAAAAAGGCATGACTGATATGTATTCATAATGTTAAGAGCCTGCTTTCAGCTGCAACAGCGTCCAACTCAAACCTACACTTGGCTTGGATTTGTCGACCTCAGCAAGCTCAACTTCAAGTAAAAACTTTGATTTGTTACCAAAGTTCTTCCACACTCCCAAGGTTTCCATCATTTTCTCCTCATTAGCACTCCCTTGCTTTTGGCTTCAGCTGGTTAATTTATTGCTTCCTTGTATGGGATGCCAGAGGAAAAGGTGCAAAGGGCCAAAAGATTAATACAAGTTTTTATATTGTTCCGTGTATAAAACCATACTTTCCACCTCTGTCCAAAGCTGTATTCTCTGTAATTCCCCTGTGCTTTTTTATGACAGATGGGCTAAGTACCACTCTGAGCATGTAGCTGTGAACTCCGAATTACCTCTGGTTGAGCCAATTGGCTATTCATTGTGAACAACAGTACACTGGGCCCCATTCAAATTCAATAATTTGAATTCGTTTCTCTGTATTTCTTTTTCCCTGAAGGGTCCTAAAAATACAGGGAATGTCGTCGCTTCAGTACAAATGTCTTCAGTTTTCTTATCACATGAGAGTTCTCCGTTCCAATAATATCATAAAAGCTGAGAGTGAAGGGCGCGTACTGGTCCGTAAGCACAGGCTTAACTTTCGCCTGCAGAAGCAGGTGAGGAGGACAACAGTCTCCTCGTGGTTTGATGGACAGTGAAACAAACCAGTTGGGCAGCAGGCGTTTGTGTCTGTGATATGGAGAGACGGGCAGAAGAACCAAGTGAAACCCTGAGAGGGGGTTTAGAGGATGCTGGGCAGTGGCTGAAGGAAGGGTACTTTGGCAAAAGGTGCATTGTAAATTAGAAATGGTGGAGCCCAAATTTAACAAATATCATCATTATTTCCCTGAAGGAACCGAGGACCTGGACGTTTTGTGAATAGAGCTATTGTTAGTGTGGCCCATTTACTATACGCAGGGATTGTAACAATTGGTATTGAGAGGCAGCACCACAGCCCGGTGGTGGGGAGAGTTAACCACGGTACAGGCTTTATTTAAATGTCCTTCCTATAACATTTAGCTGAATGTTTGAGAAAAAACTGACCACCTGCAATTCAGCATTAATTCATCAATGTACTATAACCCACATTTACATGCAGCCGGTAAAGTTATCGGCTTTCTACCCAGACGTTGATGATTTTTTAAACATCATTTTAGCCTTTGAAATATTTAAGTTTTTGTTGTTTGTTCCTTTGTTAGACTGCGAGGACACTGCGAGGACCGGCTGTTAGAAGAGAGTTTGTCTGACTGTTTCAGTGTGTGAAATTGACTGATTCAGACTTATTTATTTTAGTTTCAGTTTTAGTCAGACATTTGTATTTAAATATTTTGATATTGATGTTAATTTCCTTCCCTGCATATGAACACAGCAATACTTACTCAGCCTCAAGTTTTTTTACATGCAAATGCATCCACATAAAACTCTCATAGAAACCCAGTCAAGTGTACACATTGCCAAAAGATTAGCCTTCTTTGGCAGAAATCTTACTGTTAACTGTTTTTTCCTTAATCCTTTACCCAGATTAAGGAAACCAGGTTTCTCATTTGCATTCAAGAAATCAGGTTACTGCAGAACGGCGTCAACAACACGTCTACTTTAGTGCATGTAAATGTCCCAATGTTACTCAGTAGCTGGCAAAATCTGGATTTTTCAATGGCTTAAAGGTGCAAATGGCTCATCTTTTCTTCTTTTTAAAATGACATAGTTAGAAGATTGTGGGTTGGCCGACAACGTCATATTAGTGTGAATATGTGGTCTACATTATAACAGTCTCTGTCCTACCGATGCAGCACTCAGCTGCTCACAAGTGTTTTGTGTAGAGTTTGTTTATGTCCATAAGAAAAAAGACATCGATCTGTATTAAAGCATTAAAGTTTATTTTTATTTTCTTTTGGTTCTTCAGCCACAACACAGGCCATGCTTTATACACAACAGTAGTGTTTATACATTGAAAAATAGTTTGTTGGAATGGCTTGTGGCTGGTAACCTAACGCTCATCCAGCGTTGTGGAAAACATATGGTGTCAGTACAACTTGCAGTAATAGATTCAAGTAAACATTTTGAGACAGATTGTGAGTAAAAAGTCTGCTTTAACAAAAGCATTTCTCAATTTGCAGCAGAAATAATTCTACAAACCCAGAGAGATTTTTTCCCCTCTTTTCCTTTCCCTGGCCTCACTTTAACTGCCTGCTGAAGTGAACCATGGCTTGGCATGTTTGCAAACTCCTCCCTTCGTTCTCTCTCTCACTTGCTCCCTCTCTCCCCCTTTCTCTCTGGTACTCCCTCCTTTTTGCAGCCTCCTCCCTGATTCACATACATGTCTGATACTGTCTCTGGGCAGCTATAAACCATGTTAGCGGGGCCAGTTCTCAGAAAGGAGAGGCCTCCGTTCTCTCCCCGCTCCCTTTTCCTTACCAGGAAAACACTTTCAAAGAACCAATGGAGGGGGAGAGGGAGGGTGGGGGTGGCATAGGAGCTGAGACAGTAGAGAAAGTGAATGAGAGAGATATGGAGAGGCTGAAAGGGGAGGGAGACGAGGGCCACAGTGTAAGCCAAGGCCACCCTATCCAACCGCAAATATAGGAACCAGCTGTATTTGGTTTCTCTCCTGGCTGTTGTATTATTCGCCTGGAGTTTAATAAATTTAGCATGTTACACATTTTATATTCTGGAGCATTTCTTAAGTGCCAGAGCAGTAAATGAGAACTCATTTAGGTGTGAAGTTGTCTTATTAAAAGATGAATGGCTTGAGGGAAAAGTTATGAGAGAAATATACAATTTGTACAGTTGCTTACTGTTTGCAGGAGTAAAATACAATGTTGCAAGATAAACTAAAACCATATTTTAGTCGGCATGATCTTTTCTTCTGAGGGCCAAATCTCCAACTCAGCATTGTGTGCTTCAATGAGGTCACAACTTTTCATATATATTTAGGTATAGACCGACCATGTCCGAAGGCAAAAGTGTTTATAGCTTCTCAAAATAGCTTTACTAAAAGATGAAAGACGGGCGAGCATCTCCTCAAGGGCATTGTTGGTGCTGAACACACGAAAAGTGACTGAAGATGGGGGAAGGCTTAAGAGAGAGAAGTTCCCCATCTTCCTTCTTTATCACATCTGCACATCTGGCCAATAGCTGTGTGAAGTGGGTGTGAATGTAATATATAGAATGGTTTTGGAAAGTTACAAAAATTGGTGGGCGCAGCTGCCCAAACTCTGACATTAGGAAGGTGTGGGGGATGGGGATTTCAGAAAGTGTTCAACAATTAGTTTGAAGCGGCCCCAATACTTTTAGACCGAGTCATGTAACACTCCAATGGACACAATGCTATGTCGTCTTAGTGTTATAATTGACAATTCACACACAAAAATCTGATGGAAATACACGTTAAATACACATACAAGAAATTATATTACACATGGGCCCGTCAATCCACTTAGCTCCCTGGCAGCCAACTGATGGAGTGCAAGAATATGTAGTTTTCCTTCAACCCCACAATGTCAGCTGGAACGTGATTAAATCACAAACTTCTCTATAAAAACACAAGCCTGGTGTTTATTTGGGACCATTTTTGGCATAAAATGCTAAACTACAACTTACAATTTTTGCAGAAGTTTGTACAATTATATTTTAAAGTCATACATTTACATTTTAATACAAAAGTTGTTAAATCATGAATCATGTTTAGCCACATTGCATTAAACACGTTCTCAATCAGCCTCTCATTACAAGTTTTCTAGCACATTTCTGCATTAATGTTCTCCCCAGTGACGCCTCTAGGCCCGTAAAGCCAGCGTTGTGGCGAGAGCACCTGAGTCTGACGCTCTCGTACACGTGTAGCTTGGGAGCGTGCCGAGGCAGAGGATGGTGGGCCTGGTCATAATGCATTGCTTCTCTACATAGCTTGGATGCAGTGAGGACATGCACTGAAACCGGACCAGCAGCACACACACTGTTGCACACTATCCGTGAGCCAGACACCAACTGGTCTTGTCACCACTGTACATAAGAAACACATGCTTGAAGTAACCGACATGGTTTGGAAATGTTTTGCCAAATTTGATTCTCATTTGTTGATGAAGGTGTTTACTTCAGTTTAGCCTCAAGTTGGTGCATTCGGAGGACACGGAAACCATGGGAATTTACATTATATAGTTACTATATAATAAACCTCAACAGGAAGTATTTGTTAGCAAACAATATCTACAGAGCTTGTGTTTTATAGAAACCAAAATGTGTTTACCCCTTTCTTTTATACTGTTAAAGAAAAGAAGAAATGTAATAAACAAATAATTATTATATTAGCTGTTGGTCATTCATGAGCTTTGCAAATAGTTGACAATCTAGAACTTTATACAGGATAAAGCATAAATAAATTTATACAAGCCGACTATACATGCCCACCACAAAACCAGTGAATAATGTTTATCATGATCACTTTGGTACAATAAAAATATGATACATTTTTCTGTGGTAACTTGTAGCTCTGGCTGTCTAGGCATACCTTTTTATTGTCTTTTGTCAAATAAAAAAAGTGAATCCAAAGTTTTTACCACATAAACTAATTAACTAAATAAACTACTAATTTGTGAACTGAATAATAATTCAACTAAATAATTGTATTTCATTTTCATAATAAAAAAAAGTTCTGTTGGATAGAAAATTCAAGAAGTTTAATTTCGAGCAGTTAAATCCTGAATGAATTCATGCTGTATCTCTAGCTTCAGACACAGACCCCTGAGAGGGAGAATGCAGCAGAGCCAGCTACGTATTACATAACCATAATGATGCAGAAGATACACAGCAAATATTTACTTCACATAGCTCTGCTTCGTCCAGTCTACTTTTGCCTGTCTGCTGCTTGCCTTGCATTGAACTGGCTGTGCAAACACGCGACAGGATCTGCAACATTCATCTGACCGCTCCAGCTGCATGTTCAGACGGCACACGTCACGCAAGACTTTATAGTTTTTTACCTTTCTAACACAGGGGATATTGATTGACTGGGTTTGACTTTATCAAACCATATCTGTAGAAATTCTGCAAACACAGTCATGAGATCCAGCCTGTAAAAATCTCCCAATGAATGCATGCATGAACTAGACTTAAAAGGTTCAAACGCACCAGGACGTACTTGTTAAAGTGCCAAACTACTGCCATGCTTTTTTTCTCTTTATTTCTCTCTCTCTCTCTCTCTCTCTCTCCCCCCCCCTCTCTCTCTCTCTCTCTCTTATCTGTTTCTCCCATTGGCGTCTCAGTGCTTGTCAAGTCGTAAGTCAGTGTGCAGTCTGCCAAGGAAGTGATTGTAATTGACTAACAAGTTGCTGTTACCTGTCTCTGCTCTTTTCTTCCTCCATACCTCTCAAAACCTTGAGACGACTGCAGCTGCTGTTCGCACGAAAGTCAACGTTTTTGTTTTTTTCGTTACAAGCGAAGAGACATGTAAAATAAAATGTTTGTTTGCATGAAGGAGTGACACACTTCTTTCCTCTCGGGTAAAATATGGCAATCAATGTTGTCTTACTCTTTGTTGTTTGATTTTCACGTTTTATTACCTGTATCTCGCCTTAACCTGCAAGAGCCCCATGAAGGTTGGCTTGTGCTCTCTTGTACTGAATAGTTTATACACTCTGATTTGCATTTGGCTACATCTGTAATTATGACAATCCAGTGTTACTTAGAAAGGGTTCATTTATTTCAATGAACTGATGCCATTTAATTAAGCAATATGAAGAATTAATTTGTGATATTTTCCTATTCTTATGCGTCATAGCATGTTATAGTAATTTGAAAAGACAAAATCAATTCAGTGGTTTGACGCCACCAAAAAAACCTAAAATTCCCCTTGTGTATGTTTATATTTCTAGTGGCTGTGTAAATTACTGCATATCAGAAGGGAAGGCACTTTAAACTGTTGAGCTGCAAAACCCCAAAAAATATTTAAAAACATGCTCAACTTTTGCACAGTGCAATATCATAAGTCATAAATAATGTGGTAGCTCACATTCGTGGCTGATTTGTTGGCATGTCTATTAACTAGTTAAAACCTGGTATTTCTGCACAGTTGCAGATACAGATTAGGCTACACTACTTGTATTAGTAGTGTATGGATTAATTCCAACTCATGTTATCCAAACTTCCAATAACTTCAGAGCGTTTATTGAAAAATATAGATGTACGTATTTGTTGTTTTTTATCTAACAATATTCTGCTTTAGTCCATAATTTTTGGTGCTTAGCTTTTCAATAGCAACATTTTCACTGCATTCAAAAAACAGTTTCCTCTCCCACTTACTCCTGCGTTGTTTAAATGCAATGCTGTTTTTGGTCTGAACCCCACATCAGAGAGGAGAGGAGAAGAAACTGTTGAGTGCAGGAGCACAAACTTACCCAAAGTAGCTTTTATACCTACAAATCATTTAGTAAAAGTCGTACAATGGTTTTGTAACACACCACACTGTGTAACAACCGTACTGCACACCAAAGAGAGACTATGTGATGAGAGCAGAGGGGGGAAGGGCCCTGCCAACCAAAATGGCCAACAGGGATAAAGAAGAGGCAGAGGTCTGTCTGTGTGCTTGCTGGAGAGCTGGAGACCCTGCCAGGCAAAGTTTCCCTGTTCAACCGGCAGAAACAAAGACAGAGTGAGACAGGAATAAGAAAAGGAGAGATTCAAACTTCTGTAAAAGAGACAAAAAGGGAGAAAAAGAAAGATAAGGAGCAAGAGAGATAGAAAAGAGGGAGAAAGTCCAGCAAGAGCAAGAATGCAAAAGACAGAGGGGGAGCGAAAGGGAGAGAGAGGGTGAGAGACAGCCAGAGAAACTGAGAACAAGAACCGGAGAGAGAGAGAGGGAGAGAGAGAGAGAGAGAAAGAGAGAAAGAGGGGAACGGAATGTGCTGACGCTGTGTTTCTTGTCTGAACTCCCCAAATTAATAATCAGCAGCGGTTTAGCCGAGCCGTGCCAGGAACAGGAGCCTAATGCCAAGCCCCGGCCAGGCCAGGCCCTCCCTGCTCCCAGCGTTCCTCCCACCCCTCACCCGTACCCCTCCACACACACACACACACACACACACACACACACACACACACACACACACACACACACACACACACACACACACACACACACACACACACACACACACACACACACACACACACACACACACACACACACACAGCTCATAGCCCTGCTTTGGGGCCGAATAGGAGGCGCTGCCTGTCTGGGCCGGGCTTGGCACACTGCCACAGGGCTTTTGCTTGTTCAGGAGTTTTGATTAAATCCTTTATTGTGCTCCACTCACGCAAAGAGCTAAGGCGAAACACCGAGCAGGACGGAGGGGAGGAGAGAAAGCGAGAGGGGAGAGAAGAAAAGGGAAAAAAAGAGAGGGAGGGAAATGGGATCTCTCTTTTTTTCCCCTCTTGCTTTCTCCTTTTCTCTTTCTCTCGGACTGAAAAGATGTTTGATTTGGTCTATGGGGAGTTGTGAAGTAGATAAAGTTTTTGCTCGCCATCAGCAGTCTGTTTTCTTCCTCTTTTTTTATTTTCACTCCTCCATATAAAGCCTCTTTTCATTCCTTTGTTCATTAAGCTTTCTAAATGTTCTGGTTTTCTTATCTTATATCTAATCAGCCCGACTTCCAACTACCACAGTAAGATGCATCACAAGCTTCAAGTGTGCGCTGTGTTTTAGCCAGTGTTGGGGGTTGTTTTTTATTTAAACACTATTAGAACAAATGCAACACAGAAGACTAACTGCTGCCGTGCTTTTTTGCAAAACAGGTGTGCTTCTTGCGAAATGGATATTAAAATCCACCTCCTCACATCTTGGTCTTGTGTTCCCAGATTTTATACATGCTCACAACATTATACACGCTCTATATCTCCAACTGCTCCCCGTTAACTGTGCCCTTGTCGGTGCCGCAGCACCCCCCGTGGTCTTTCTGAGGCTTTGTGCAGAAGTGTAACAGTGATTTGTGTTGTTGTTTCAGCTGTTTCGGTGCTGGACCTGAGCGAGCAGTTCACACCGCCAGAGACGGCTCCCCCGGCCCTCGCCAGCCTGATCCAAGCCATAGAGAAGAGAGGTACATTCACGTCTTCGTCTGTCGTCTGTCTCGCCTCCCCGTCTCTCCGTATATGTGCGACTGTCTCCCTCGCCATGTGCCTCTCGCTCTCGTGCCAGCATTAGACACATAGACATGTGGATACAGGCGGTCACACATATTAGAAGTGCACACACGCAGTACCTCTGCTGTCGTTTAGGGACTTTATATGGATTTCCTACATTGAAGTTTAATGTGGTTTAAGTCCGAACAAGTTCTCACTGCGTCCTGCACAGTGGGTTTGAGGCGCACTACTGTTATTAACAAATGGCGCTCAGTGGGACTCCATTCACAGTTTTTAGTCTTTTTTTTTTCTTTCTTCCTTTTTTATTTTCTCTCTGTTTGTCTCTCTCACGCGAATAGATTTGTGTGACTGCAAATTATAATTGTTTTCATCACTGATTAATCTGCAGATTATGTTCTTGTTTCATCGGTTAATCATTTAATGTTCAAAATGTCAAAATTGTCAGAGCCTAATAAAACGTCTTAAGATTCTTGTCTGCATTTTAACTTGAATAATTTGATTATCAAAATAGTTGCTAAATATTAACCAATCGAGTTCTTCATTTCTTTTAATGTACGCAGTGTGAGGAACACTTAACATGTGGTTTTGCAGTTGCAAAAATCAACATACTAAACATTGTATACAGTCTGTAATTTGTGTTATACTTGCTAGATTTCCAAGATATTTCTGTCGTTTTCTCACTCTCGAGGTGAATAAGGAAAATAAATGTATTCCCCTGATTTTATTTTTGCATTGTGGGACAAAATTAATCATCATCAAACTGAAAAAAACGATTCTTTTTAGTGTGCATTCTCACTTTTTCCAAGTATATTTGACTCAATGACTCCAGTGTGGACGCACTAAATACTGTAAAGCTCATTAGAAATAGTTTGAATGGAAGTGGTGCTTTAATCAAGATTTCCATTTTGATTATCTACTTAACAGAAGGTCTGTCTCTGAATGTAAATAATATAGTGTAGCACTAATATTGAATTACCTCCCAGTGTTGGACGCACATGCACTGTGACTGCATGGTGTGGTTTTCACAACTCCCTGAGAGACAGGCTAGTCTCAAGGATGCAGGCTGTCTAGACCCAGAGATCCTACATGTTCTTTAAGCCTGGGACCCAAAAGAGAAATGAAAGAGTTTAAATGTTTTCTTCAGAGATATTTTCACAGGATGTGTGAAATATTTATTTCTGTAATGGAACAGTTTTTTATGAACACGGTTCAGATTGGTATTTTAGGATGCTGGTTCCCCTATTATTTAATTAGAAATATAGTTTATTTTATTTTAGTTCAATTTCAAAAATAATATCTGACCATGTGCTTTGTCACATACAAGTTGGTGCTTATAAATTGTCCAGCCCGTAAAATGTCACATTTTATTCAACTGCTCTTTTCGTCTTTCTCAGGTCTGGACTGCAAGATCTTGTACAGGACAGATGTTTCCTCAGGTTCAGAGAGCCCAGTGTACAGCCTGAGCTCTGGTGAGTTGGTCTGAGTCAGAGATTTATACCTTTTTAATCTTCATTCTTTCCTTTTTTTTCAATGCACTTTATTTGTTTTCACATTGCAGTGGAGTTAGACCAAAATATTGGCTCACAGTAGCTTATGGCAATATACCATAGTGGTGTATATGTGAGATACAATTATAGTTCTGGGCAAACTGGGTTTGAAATCACTTGGAAACATTGACACTGTTACATAGTTTGTCCACCAATGAGTTGATTTTTCAACATCTGGATCAGCTGATCACATCTGGATCAGCTTTCAGTCGGCTTTACCGCTGGAGAGACTTTTGATCACTGTACTTATACTAATAACGACACAGCTTTCATTACTGTCAGAGTGGAGATGTTTTCTCTCTGTACTCCGTTAAACAAACTGCATTGAGTATTTATATACAGTGTACTGTGTCCTGCTTATAACCGCAGATTTCTACCAGTGGAATGCATTTGTCTTATTTATGAATTATTTGCGTCTGTATGTTTTGAAATTCTGATTCTGAAGTAATTATTAAATAACCCAGAATATGATTATGGTTTCTCTTGAACACTGAGCCTAATAAATTAATTCCAATGTTTCGGGGGAAATTGAGGTGACATAACTCATCAAACCCGACACTCAGGAATGATCGGCCTCACGTGACTGAATAGAAATGATGATATATGATGGAAGAAGCGTTTCTGCTGACAGACAGACTCTCCAGCTCTCTCTGACTTTAATTGTATCCATAATAAAAGTTATTGAGTAAATTAACAGATCATTAAAAGACAAATCTTTTTATAAATGAAGAAAGGTTTTTGATGTCCTTTTGTTGTTCAGACCTACAATGAACATATATTTTAACCAGATGGTGACTCAGAAAACTAAACAAATATATAACTCGATTTTAATCTGTGATCCGTCTTCACTCTGGTATGAAACTCCAGCGATCGGTCCAATCTACTGCAACGTCCAATCAAATAACTGATGAACAATGAGGGGGCGTGTTGAGCTTTCTCCTCGGGCAAAAATAAGAGCTTTGGGGCGGCCGTCAATACGGCAGCACAGAACAACACCGCAGGGAAGCGAGGAAATGACAAATAAGAGACTGCAATCTGCAACCTCAGCACTAGATGGCATCAGATCCTACACATTATACCATTGAATTCAGTGCATACAAAACATTTCACTGATATTTACTGAATGGAGCATGCATGCTATGTTTCTGCAATGTTCTTCATATTTCATAAGGTCACACATATTTAACGTGATTGAAAGTAGCCCTCTACTGTTGGTTCAGAACCTCTCACCTGCGTCATACAGTATACATTGGGAGAGAATTCAAGTTACAACAGAACAGAGCCCTCAGATTCAGATTCTTTGTGTGTTTAAATAAGTTTGGAACTTTTTTGTGTCCCTAAATGTCTTTGTATGTGTCTTTGTGGGCTCCAGAGAGTGAGATGTGTCAGAAGGATGTGGGGTACCTGTCTGAGTGTGTGCTGAGCTACCTGCGAAACCTACCGTCACCCGTCATCCCTGCCTGTTTCTATGCTCCCCTTCAAACGGCTGTCACACTGCAGCAGCAGGTCCAACAGCAGTCAACAGGTAGGTTTCATCTCATGAATGCTTGAGTTGTATTGACTTTACGCCACATTTTAAATTAGGATGGTTAGGGTGCCATCTTTGGTCATGGCTTGTTATAGGACCCTTAGCATATGAGAGGTGGAGATGATCTATAACAGTCATAGCTGCCAGGTATTGAACTCATGATCCGTGTTGTTGGAAAATTGAAATCCTATAAATCTCTATAGGTTTTTACCGCTATATATCTAGTATCATTATCATGTATGTTTAGTATCATCTTAAATTGACATGTGCTTGAAATAGGTGAAATAATCTCATTCTATTTGTATATTTTTGCTTGTTTTGAGAAAATGTTTTTGGATCAATTCGTATTTGTCTTGCCAAAAAGCTACGTTCTGCTTTGTATGTTGTTTTAATAGTTAGAAAGGCACAATTTATTGCCCGATAACTGTAACTTTAGTAAAAGAATTGCACAAGGCCAAACTGACCATTATATGCAGCTGATTGAGGTCAGCTGCTTGTCAGCGTTGAGAGAATAGAGCAGTGTTGGGGTCAGATGAGCTCACTGAGGCACATTCAAAATGATTATTCTTCTTTGCACACAAAGGACTACATGATTCAATTCCAGATCCTATTTATTTTAGACCTATTTACAGAAACATGCATTGACCCTTTTGATATTTTAGCTACTTAATAAAGACTTGAAGATAAAATAGGGGGCATAATGTCTCATTGTCTCAACAGTATGTACAAATGCCTAGTTTAGCATTATCTTCTTGGTTAAGTATCCTGACTTTCCTGAAATTCTCCCCATGTGGTAAAACTTGATTCAGTTGTTACAGTTTATCATCTTCCTGGTTATTTGAATACCTTTTACAGATGGTGCAGTTGCTGGAAGCCATGACAGGGAGGTAAGCCTGGTCCTCGAGAGCTCCACTTCCGTCCCTCTCCATCACGGTCTCACACTGCAGTACCTCCTCACACACCTGGCCAAGGTCACTCATGCGCAGGCCAGTAATGGCCTGGACACACACACGCTGGGAAAGATCTTTGGACCACTGCTGATACGAACAGGCCCTTCTACCCCTTGGTATGTTTTGGTTGACTGATATTTTACACAAAAACAGATGCACTAGATTGTATGAAGTTAAAGAATTGAGCGCCTTTGATCTGTCAGTTCTGGAAAGCACAAGGCTACTGAAGTAAAAGTTTCAATTCATCAAATGTATGAAATTGGTAGTTTCAGCTATGTATTTCTAAACCTGCTATTGATTTGATTTGCAGGTTGTCGGTGGATGAGGAGTTCCCTGCCCTCGTGGTGGAAAGGCTCCTGATAGAGAGAACGACAGAGCAAGACCTCACTCCTCCAGGTATGTTATATTCAGTAAGGCTGCATAGAACGATGTTTATGTTATACTACTGTAAAAATAGAGATTATGTTAGCTTTAATACAATACACAGTATTTCTGACATACTTTTAAAAGTTTCTGACAGACAACTCTATAGATTTAGCTAAATCGTTCGCAGTTTCCAGGGAGTGTTTAGAGACTGTTGTTCGGATCCATTCCATTAGTATAAAATGCTGATCTTTCTGTATGTGTCTGTGTGTGTCTGTGTGTGTCTGTGTATTACCAGTTCTTCCAGCAAAGCCAGTCAAGTCACAAATGGCACCATCAGCCATGACAGACACAAGCAGCCTGCTGAACGATGCTGAGTGGTACTGGGGAGAAATCTCAAGGTAAATTTGTTTTTATTTATTCGATTAAAAAATGTCATGGATACCAGATACTTTGTATAGTGGATACCAAACCGATACATGGTTACATGCACCCGCTTCCAGAAATAAATGTTCCTTGTTTTGCAGATTTATGATCGTGAGAATTATGTTACTATTTTGCTGTTAAATTGCAGCTGATCACGTTCTGGGCTCATGAAGTAAATACTGCATGTCATGGTATTTGCAGAGAGGAGGTGAACGAGAAGCTGCGAGACACTCCAGATGGCACCTTCCTGGTCCGAGATGCCTCCAGTAAACTGGAGGGCGAGTACACTCTCACCCTGAGGTAAAGCAACACCACTCTCCGACACCAGGTAGAACCACAATGGAATCAACTGAAGAGTCACTTGAAAAATAAAGAAATGTGACATTCAATGAAGAAAAAGCAGACTTTGTTGAAAGTTAACCTGTGCAGCCATATGTCCTGTTGTCTTCTTGTCCTCATGTGGCTCCTGTCTCCCCCTGCAGGAAAGGGGGGAACAACAAGCTTATAAAGATTTACCACCGAGATGGGAGGTATGGCTTCTCTGAGCCTCTTACCTTCCTGTCTGTAGTGGAGCTCATCAATCACTATCGCCACGAGTCCCTGGCCCAATACAACGGCAAACTGGACACCAAGCTTCTGTTCCCTGTCTCCAAATATCAACAGGTTGGTGACTTTTTTTTCATCAATTAGAGGCAAACTCCCTTGGCAAACCTCCTTTTGGTGATGAAATCCTTGATCTCATTGTTTTTATATATAACAATAAGCAGGTCTTACTTGAAATGCGTTTCATTCATCAACGGGGTGATTTTGCTCTCTTCTACTTTTTGCACGGCTCAGTTGGTGAAGGAGAACAGCATCGAAGAGGTGGGAGAGCAGCTGAAGGTCTATCATGAGCAGTACCAGGAGAAGAGCCGCGAGTACGACTCTCTGTACGAGGAATACACACGCACCTCACAGGTATGACTTCAACAGAATGATTGTATGATTTTTATATCCAAAAGATAAGACAATAATTATTCTCCAATGGAAATCTGGTTAAATCCATTTATTGCAGCAAATGCTGCAGTAATAGAAAACGTAAAGAAACATGCACATGTAACAGTTTTTATCCAATTTATTCAAAAGATTACATGAATTCGAAATAATAGGAAATTCATTATGAATATGTGCAGAACTCCAGTATAACTAACAAGTACAAAGACGGAATCGATGTGATATCTTCTTTTTTTTTTTACAATATAAAAAAATCATAAAACTAATTTAAATAAAGTATACATTTAAATAGTAAAATAAAATAATTATATTTCTGTAATATATATATATATATATATATATATATATATATATTATGACCCTGATGAATACTTAAGTGTTTACTTTAAATGTGTATATCGATGTCTTTACCAGATGTACACCAGTAGAGGTCAAAGACTGGATATGTGATATCAGCAGCTGCTAACTAATTGAAATACACTAAATTATCAAATTTCTCTGTCCCTGTTTCCTGCAGGAGCTGCAGATGAAGCGCACAGCCATCGAGGCCTTCAATGAGACCATCAAGATCTTTGAGGAGCAGTGTGAGACTCAGGAGCGCTCCAGCAGAGAGTCTCTGGAGCGATTCCAACGCGAAGGCAACGAAAAAGAGATTCAAAAGTAAATTCAATTTATATGCATTCTTGACAATCCAGGTTTAATTCAACTGCAAAAGCAAAGTAGCATGAATACCATTTGTTTTACATTTGAACAACACATTCATAGCCATTCTCTCAAATCAGGATCCAGAGCAACGCGGAGCGCTTGAAGTCCCGTGTGAAGGAGATCCACGACAGCAAGCGTAAGCTGGAGCAGGACCTGATACAGCAGGTCTCTGATAACAGGGAGATCGACAAAAAGATGAACAGCCTCAAGCCGGATCTCATGCAGCTCCGCAAGATCAGAGACCAGTACTTGATGTAAGAATGCATTTTAAGATTTACTCCATGTCTGAAGTACATCAACCTTTCTCTGTGCATTTGAGTTCACTTAATGATATATACAATATATACAAACACACACACCAATACATGTATATACACACACTTGTTATCTTCATATCTTGAGAATGATGGGGAAAGTGTGAGTATTAAATCTGCGGTGTTGTGGCTTTGCAGATGGCTGACTCAGAAGGGGACGAGGCAGAAGAAGATCAATGAATGGCTGGGCATAAAGAACGATGCAGATGAGTAAGTGTTTGTGATGAAGTGACAGCTTAGCAACTTGTGTGGTGATGACTGGGTGCTGCAGTGTCTCCACCTGTAATCTAGGGAGTGGCTTCAGTCGTGCTAAAGGATGTGATTGAGTGTTCGCTTCTTTAATTCTGTGTTTCCAGATCCTACTCACTGGAGGAGGATGAGGGTTCACCCCACCATGATGAGTGTACCTGGTATGTGGGTGACATCAAACGCACCCAGGCTGAGGAGATGCTGAGAGGCAAATGTGACGGTACCTTCCTTATCCGTGAGAGCCAATCACAGAAGGGCTCCTACGCCTGTTCTGTAGTGTAAGTTTTATTATTCAAATTTTTCCTATACTGTTCTATTTCTTCATCCACTTACAGCTTGGGTAGGTAACATTGGAGAAAACATCAAGAGTAAGCTAGATTTTAGAAATGATCCAACCGAAAACCCCCAACTCTTTTCCAATTAAAGTAGCCGGCAGCATTAGCTAAAAAAAACTCAGAATCTAGCCAGAAAATTGCCACGTCAGCAACACTGACTTCGGTTCTCCCATCAAATTATGAAAGTAAACGTATCATAATGGACAGAAACATTGAAGATAGTTATTGTCAGTACAGGTAGGCCGTCCAGTCAATACATTATGCCCGCATTAAATTATTGGACGGGCTTATTACGGTCCTATGACAGATACACCATTTTATTCTTCTTTTTTTGTCAGAACATTTTATTTATTAATAGTTGTCGGCATGAAAAGAGAATTTCAACAAATATAACGCAAATGTTTCTAAAATACATGATGTGGACACTTTTAGTTTGATTGCAGGATATTTCTTAAATAGTATCGTATTTAATGTAATTGTCACAATAACCAGTAATATTCAAGCTATAATGGGCCCACCTTGCAGTTTCTTACCAAGCTGAGGCTTAATGTTGGGATTAAGAATGGCTTGTAGCTAGTTTCCAAGCAAACAGAAACGTTGAAATGTCCTACGCAGCTAAAGAAAGTCGCAGGTTTAAGAAACAAAGAGCAAGGATTTGTTTTCTTCATTAGAAGAAGAGTTCAAAGGAGCCTCAAGACACAATACATTACACAAGTGTCAAACTTGAAAGATTAAATGATTAAAAGTTCTCTCTCTAGTTACCACACAGTTATGATCATTACTGGACATTTTTTCACTTGGTATTGCAGGAAAAGCACAGATGAGAACAATGGCTCAATTCAATCAGTTTTCCCAGCTCTCACCTAAATGGAAAGTATTCGGGTTTAATGTCATCAATTACACCCGAGCTTTAAGCCAAACTGTCTGCTGTGAAAAAGTGTTGTATATATTGACAACATATGACGATAATTAAATAATGTAAGGCCAATGTGGGACAGCAGTAACAATGATCCCTGTTCTTCTTTCCAGTGTGGAAGGGGACACCAAGCACTGTGTCATCTACAAGACGGCCACAGGTTATGGATTCGCTGAGCCCTACAATCTGTACTCGTCCCTCAAAGACCTGGTGCTCCACTACAAAAACGTCTCCTTGGTCCAACACAACGACCATCTGAATGTAAATCTAGCCTACCCGGTCCTGGCCCGCTCTCAGAACCAGAACCAGCACCCCAGATGAATTATCCTTCAGCAGTGTCGGACGCCAACCAGGGTGGGGAAACTAGATTTTCACTTGTTGCATTGGGAAAAGATTATCCTCAGAACAAAGCTTGTTCTTGTTTAAGTGGTGAAGAGAAATAGACTCAACAGCTACTATTTTAAATTCATGCGTTTTTGACTTGAGGCTGGTGCTAATTTCCCACACCAACTCCAGTCCAGCAAAGAGCACTCCTTGCTAACAGCATGGCTTCAAAATAAGCACACTACCACCAGTATGGAAGCACTGTACAGTGAGCCTGGCTGACGCAGTGAGTTTTAACTTGAGGAGAGTGACGCATTAGCCAGCCTTGACTGTACAGTGTCATTTATAAAACAAAGTGAGAGAAATTCACATCAAAAAACCTTTAATTCAGAAAAAGTGACTAAATGTGTTCAAAGAAGTCAAAATAAGCACACAAAATGTTGTTTTAAAGATCGTGGAGAAGAGGAGAGAAACCAGATGGTGGGATGACTTTACAGGAGGCACTTTAGTTGTTTTTTTTTGCCTTGAACGCGTGCTGACTGTCCACAGACAAAGGCCCAATCTGTCGTCCCCAGACTGCCTGCAAACTCTCCGTGGACGAGCTGTCATCCACTGAAAGAACTGGCTTGGCTAAACCAGGCTGCTCGCTTCACACCTAAAGGCGACTGAAAACCCGGGGACCAGGGGTGTAGTCACTGGAGCCGGGGGGGGGGGGGGGGGGGGGGGGGGGGGGGGTTTAATGGGCTTTAAAAGGATTGATGCTTAGATTTAAAGCTTGCTGAAGTGCCATAGTAATAGCTTTGAATGACCACAAGCCTGTGTCACTGGAACAAGGGGGCACGATGAGGTTGAAAGAAGGAAGGAGGAAATAAGCGGCTGTCGAAATAGACAAAGCTACAGCTTTAAAAAAAAAAATACACACATATAGGTATATTTTTTATGAAATGATCTTTATTTCCAACTGCTTTGGCTTGTTGCTCTCTCTTCGGGCCTCTTTTGTAATTGACGAGGTACAACATACACTAAATGCTGTATGACGAGAGAAATGCATGGTACATATTTGGTATATTGTGAATATCTATTTTACTCACAGTACACTAGATGGTGGGGTACATTATGAAATGCAGTTCCACATGATTCAGGTTTCCTTCTAAATGGAAATTGTGGAAAGACTCGAGCATCAAACGTCTCTTTGTTTCAAACATCTTCCTTCTTTCTTCATCCTCTTTGATACTGTAGCACCTGTAGCCATTGACTTAAGGCTTAACTGTTAGTGCTGCTCTTATGTGTCTTGTTTCTATATGCTTAAGACACTTGTAGAGCATCAGTCTATGTGATTATTGTATCTTCGGTACTGTATTTGCCTTCACTCTTGTTAGACTAGACTGTTTTAGCGGTACAATGTCCTTGTAGATGTTTATTGTTGTTTTGTTTAATGTAGATTTACTCACGGTACTTCCTTTCCCCTCGCGCTTTACTGTTCATTTCATCACAAGTTTGACTCACAGAGCTGTAGAACCTTTGTGTACAAAAAAGCAGTAATATAACTCATGTACAGTATATTTCAGACACACATGCGTTTAGTGTGTATGACTTTACAGTTTCTCTGTTTTCACAATATTTGCTATGCTCTTAGATTCTGTTTTAGGATGCACAGTATCCAGCTAATGTGAGCCAAATGAAGGATATCTTTTCATGTAGCAAGAAAAAAAAAACAGTCCTTTTGCCATTTAGCATGGCCTCTGTGGTCTGAGAGAATATCTAGTACAGAATGCATGGAGTCCTTCATTTGGGTGGTTGTTTTTCTTTTCTCACTTGGCACCAGCGGTTGGTAACCTTTTGGTGCAAATACAGCATGATGTGTGGTAGTACTATGCACAACAGAGTCATGTGTGGAGAATAGGTTTGAGATTGACTGAGATCGGTTCCCTGCCTCTGTTCTGTGGCAGCGAATTTCAGTTTCCCTCGTGTTCATTTGGCTTGAGGTAAAGATTGTACCATCTTGTTCTGTCACTTTCAAAGCATAGCTCATTTGTTTAGAGGCAGTCGTTGTGTGGTTGATGCGTCACATGATGCCTCTTTGATTTGATTTACACAGTTGATTTATTGAGAATGAATGAATATGAATACTCTCAAATTTCTTACATGTAGTAGACTCAGATTGCCAAAAATAAAGTATTTTTGTAGAAAGATATAGACGAGGCAAACAATGTTGGCAATAGAAGCTTTTAGAAAATAGTGCACTGTTTTAAAAGTTGCACATTTTGGATTTGTGTTTTCTTCCTTTTTTTTTAAGGCGGGATAGAAATTGTAGTAAGATAATAACCTAATCTTCTGGTCAGGAAAGTCAATTATGTATATTTCATCTGAAGACCGAAGCTCCCAACAAACTCGTTTGAGCGTAGTATCATTTCTGTTTTTGAAATGTTCACAAATTTCAGGTAGCAACATTTTTCCAAACAGACCAATCACACTTTCAAATGAAACCTAACTTGGCCTGAAAAGTTTGAACCGAGGCGTCATTTTGATTTCAGTCAGGACGAATCAATTGTACTGTACTTTGCACAGTTCTTGGAAAGTAGAAATTCCCAAGAATGAAACTAGAGGTGACAGCGGTGCTTCTGATCAGAGGGCTATAAACACATGTGAGTGAGGAAGATTAGAAGTGCCTTTCGTCATTGTGATGAGCTCGTCTTCTCCTCGTTGATGATGGTACCACCACCACCTTATGCTGTGCCCCGTGGTTCACACATTTGCCATTTCTCAAAGACTAAAAGGTAACTGGCAAATGAGCGTAGTTTTGTGCGAGTGTGCGTCTCTGTGTGTGTGTGTGTGTGTGTGTGTGTGTGCGTGTGTGTGTTAGAGCAAATTTGAGCATGTTCAAGATTTTAGTTGTGCCGTTTTGTTACATCTATAGTTGTTACATATTTCTTCTTTCTATGGTGAAGGCTGTACAGTAGCTTGGTGCTCTATCTCACTGCACCAAAGCTAGATTTCTTTTGTGTGTTTTCTTTTTTTTTTTGTCCGGTATATTTTTGGAGAAATCTCAGATAAGATAGAAATGTGAACCATACACATCCGTGGCCCAGCCCAGTTGTTTGAAGCTCACTTGATAAGCTCTCTAGTTAATGCATGCAACATTTCTCAGTGTTTTATATTAAGTCAGTTCCTTTGCGGACAGGCAATCTGGTTGAGTCATCCGCCACTGCTGACACATCCATTATCCAGTTTGTTGGACCAACACTTTTGTGACTGCACTTTTTTTTCTGTTCCACACACTCAATAGTGTGTCTAACGCCCAACAACCATAAACTCACAGACAGTGGTGAAGCTCAGTTGTCTATAGGGTTTTTAGTTGATACTGTTTAGGTCTTTCCATTCGGTATATCGGGAGTGATCAACAGTTTTCTTTATGATATTGGAGTATACAGTGTACAGTATATGCTTTTGTTGTTTTTGCGGTCAACAGCTGTCATGTAATTCTGATGCTTTTTGGCTGATTGCAATGTTTTTATTATAGAGTTAGTTTTACTATATGGACTTTATACACTCTGTAACACTTATCAAACCAACTTTAAGGAGAGCTGCTGGCTCATTATGCAATTTGTGTCCACACAGCAAAATTGTCCAACTTAACAAGATGAATAACATTGATTTACCGAAAGGGTCAGTTCTAAAACATTACAATAAGACATGTTTTCACTTACTACTATTGATATTTAAACATGCAGAGATTTTGAGAAATATTTGTAATTTCTACTGAAGAAATAGTCCCGAAAAAAACAGTTGACAGTGAGTTCTGTGTATTATCCAGAATAACCAAAACATTGTTTCTGAAAACACAGATTGCTGTTGAGTATTTCCATGAAAGTTAAACTAAATGCATGCCTAGATACTGCTCGGTGTACAGTGAATGAAAACCTTTTTGTCATTTTGTAAAGACAACCATTTACAAACATGTACCTTGGGAAATCATGCCAATGGGTTTCAGTTTATCCTAAAACAGGTCTAAAACAGACCTCCTGAACCAGCTGGTTCTGCTTCCATTTAAGCAATTTGCTCGATGTCTTTAGTTGCTTAAAGAATAATTAGAAGTGCAGAGCTGCATCACTTGTTAAGATTAATGTTTTTACAGTGCAGCTAAACACTTTAATCTGCCATATATGCCATGCTAGTCACAAATGTGTAATAGCTAGAAGCAATGAAACTTTTGTAGCAATGAAACCTGGTCAGGTGGTGAGACGGGCAGAAGATGAAGGCTTTATTGTGCTTTGACTTCGAGTTTAGACTTTGATCCTACTTTTGGTAATTATTCTAAAACTCCAAGCTTTCATCCTGCTCATCTAGTAGATATGCATTTGTGTCAGAGCTTCTTGAAAAACATTTTTTTATATGACAATTGATCATTTAAGGAATTCAATATTTTTTCATCGGCTTTGGTATACTGTAAATTATATTTCTTGAAATGGCCTCACACACAAAGCACATCTTTCACTGACTACAAAGAAACACTTATATTTGGTGTCTATTACAGTTTGAAGAATGAGAGACATAATAGAGAATACATATTTTGAAATATATATACTTAGATATCTATATTTTTTGATGATATAATTCTGATTTGGTCTGTGCTTGAAACAAATCAGAAAGAGGCTTTGATGTGAACGGGATCTTTGGACTTGCTCCGCGGCTGCATTGTACTCCAGCAGTTATTGAAATGCAAGCATTTTTACTAATCAGCTGCAGTGAGCTTCATCATGATCAGCAACACCCTTTGTGGTCCCAGTTGATCCACATACATGTAATCTTTTAAGCATGATTATCAGGTGCGTTCAGAGGAAGAAGCAAGCTCGTGTTAACATGTGTTAATATTTACAGAGCTGAGTCTATATGTTAAACGCAGTCTTGGCTGCTTTGCATTTTATTAAATATTAGAGAGTTTTTTTGTTTTGTTTCTTGAACATGATAATCTGTTTTGTCGTTTGGAAGTTTTTGTGAATAGATTGAGTGTTAAAGGTGCACCACAAAAGAAACACTTCCAGTAGGACGCTGCCACAGAGATCCCCACAGCGTGGACACTGATGCTGTAACTCAGTGAACCATCTTACACTGTATCGTCCTTTGGCAGATCTCTGTGGCCCCTAAACGTCAAAGAGCAACCGGGTAACCGGACAGGGTGACAAGGTACATGAATAGTTTGTGATCACTCCTTTACGCAGATCTTTGTACATGGAACAATGATGGCATTAGAAAGTGTTCTTTTATGGTGCTTAAGTATGTTGTTTTTTATATTTGACTTTAAAAAAAAAAAGCTGATAGATGTCAGTCCAAGTGTTGGTTAGTTTTTGTTTGTTTGTTTATATCTGTTAATGATAACCTTACAGAGCCTATAAAGAAAAAAATAAGCTAGCTTGAATTTTTTCCTCCGTACAGAAAAAAAGAAAATACAAATGTTTACAATATGTAAATAACCAAATAGTAAATATGCGTTTGAGAATCAATCTGTCTGTCCCTCAAAGTGGCTGTAATAGATTGATTTATATTTCTTTATTTCCTCTGTCATTTTAAACTTGAAAATGTTATGACTGCTTGTTCTGTTTTTTGTTTTTTTCTGTTTTGGTTTGTTAATCTTTTTTTATTTTATTTTGACTCATGAGAACAGTGCTCCCTCAATTTTCAAAATAATAGCTCAACAAGACAACATTTTTCTTAATACATACTTATTAATCATCTTTGTCATGCTTTACCTGCTGAGTAGTTCACCTCACACTGAGCCTTGTTTAAGCAGGACTGAATCCTAACTTGAGACGCTGACACATCTTTTGCTTTTATAATGTGTACAGTACGGGGGATTGATAGACCGCATGACTCTGCCAGGTGTTTTCTGGTAAGGACTCAGTTCAAAGGGGTGACACCCACATCTTGTGAAAAACAGTAAAAACACACCACTTGTTGAACATGCTTGAGTACGTTTAATCACATAATCAGAGTCAGACATTCTGGGATAACTATCAAGAAGCACCCTGATCTTGATTTGCACTACAAAACAAATGACACTCACACTAAAAAGTTGGTTAAACTCATTTTCTTTGACCAAATCTGACCCATAATAGTTTCAGCTTGTGTGATTTCCATTTTAAATGTTATGACATTAACAACTGCACTTTCATTTCCTCTTTGTCTGCCTGTATCCAATCCTCTCACACATCACTTCCTTGTCTAGACTTTGACCTGAAAGGTTGCCGTTTGTTTCATTATTCTGATGTGAATGTTGTAGTACTTTTCACTGGTGTACAGTAGTTCATATTCAAGACCCAACTCTGAACGTTGGAGATAAGATTGGCAGCGACCCATTTCGCAACGGCCTGGGCAACAATAAAGATCAGCAACAATTTAAAACGCGCATTGACATTTTTACACTAAGAAACAAGGCAACGTCTTGTCTGCTTTGCTCTCCCATGTTGCCCAACAAGTTGACGAATGTATCACTGCCTCAGCAGCAACAGATACACAGTTCTTAATGTATAACAATAATCGCTTTCTTTCAAAAACAATGAATGGAAATGAATGGGGCAGTCCGATAAAGCTACTCTACACCAAAGTGCAATTGAACTCAGAGGGAGCACTGTTGATTCAGCCAGTAGAGGCCTATTGGTTGAGGTGTGCCCAACCCCTATTCACGAAAATATGGTTATTCTTCTTCTCTTCTCATGTGTTATCCTCCCTCCCGTTGGTCTGCCTTTATTCAGATACAACACTTCTTTCTTTCTCTCACGTGTACAGCTTGCTTCAGAGTTGTTTGTCCCCAGACAGGTACTCTTTCATCTGTACGGTTCTTTCTTTAGGCTGATGCAATGATTTTAAAAGACAATAAAAGATATATAAAATGATGATTGCTTCTCTCTGCTTTTATTTCCTTGGTTCATAATTTTGAGCCAATCATTAACTCGTCACACTTTCACATACTCATATGTTCTTGTCCTAGTTATATGCTAACTTTGCTGAGCTTAAACATTATGACACCCCTCATTTGAAACATTCACTGAAATGAGTTTTATTACTTTTGGTACACAAACATATTGTTCAAACTTGAAATGTATCAATTTATGAATGTCAGTATTTCTATTGCCTTTGTTCAGTTTGGGTTGGTTCACCCAAATTAAAGGCACCATGGGGAGTGTTTGATCACTAACAGCATAGACCAATGTTTTTGGACGAGGGTCTCCATTTTCTTTGTTTCATGCACACAAAAATGTCCAAACACGCATAACAATCCACAAATAAAGGCAGTGAAGAAGACTGTCAGCATGCCAACACAGATGTAGACAACATGGGATATTACTTGCAAATGTTTTATGAGGAACATTCTGCATCCAAACCTTTTGCAAGGATTCAAGAACCCTACACAAGAAAAATCTCTTTCTCACTTACTGTTAACAGTTTTATAGGAAAGCAGTTCTCATGAACACTGTTCTGAGATCTGTGGTGTAACCAGAATAACCCCAACCTTTGTTTTCTAAAAATATAGTGTTACTGATTATTCAAAAACATAATTGTTTAACTACAAAGAATAACACATTCTCAACAATTAAATTAGGGTGGGACCAAAAAACCTAAGTAATGAAGACCAACATTATTTGAAGGCCAGATAGAGGGAAGTGAGAAAATGTGACAAATGTGTTTGTGACTTTCTCATACAATATAACATAAATGTTGGAGAATATTGCAAAAGCAAACCCAGGTAACAAATGTCAAAGATGAAGTACTGTCCTGGTTTAGTTTGATATAACACTCCAAGCCAAAACACAGCGAAGCAGACAAGAAGCAGAGTGAATCATGCAGTCTTTGTCCTGTCAGCTATTTTTGTCTCCTGGTTTGAGAGGACTGCTGGGAGAGATCATGTGAGAGTCACCAGGTAAAACATTCCATCGTGTTCAAGGGTTTGTGATGTTTTTCTGCAGTGTGTTCTCATGACTCTTGGACCTATGGACCGAAGAACTGAGCTGAGACATGCGATAGTATTATAATTAGCCAGATGATGTGTACAAGTTATGCCAAGATCTCCATAAAACAAGAAAAACTCATCATTCAATTTACTCCTAAAAGTATTTTTAAATTTCTAGTTCTCTTTTATATGTGCCAGAACATTTTAATGTAAAGGAAGCTATGAAAGACCTTTTTTAACCTTGTATACAAAACATGACAGTCATGGTTTTGGTGTAACTCAACCAGACTTTTATAACTTATATCACCATGGCGTCACTTTTTAAGTTGGTTTAACTTGGTATGACTTCTGATGTATTTGCAGAATACACGTTATCCAGTTTATTAGGTGTTATAGGAATAATTCTACTAATACCACTTGTAGCGTACAGTAGTGTAAAACCAAAACATGTTTGAAATATTAAGTGTTCTATGGAAGTCCATTTCCGCAAGTAAAATAAAAGAATTGAAATAAAAGTCATAATTATGAGATAGAAAGTAAAAATTATGATTATGTAATTTATTTATTTCCTTCCTGTTATCTGGTTAAAAAAATAAAGTTAGCACCACTGAAGTGCATGCACACTTTCTCATAATTTCGACTCTTATCTCATTGTTTTCTTTTACTGGTGGAAATGGGCTTCCATAGGTTTCAACGTGTTTTGAGACAAACAAGTCTCATGACATTTTGACGGAGCCAAACCAGCAGCTTTCTGCAGAAATCGCTTCTGGATACAAGTGACGCTGTCTTGGTCATATGATCGTCAGCCAATCACAACACAAGTAGCCCCCACGAGGAAGCGCCGGTGGCGTATTTAAAGTAGCATCGCCCTGGGTTCCGTACTTTGTAGGTTACTAACTTGTTTGCTTCGTTACACTAAACCTCGCGCTGCAGGTGAAGATGAAGACCTCGCTGCTGCTTCTGGCTGTGCTAAATGTTCATTGCGCTCTCTCCTCTTTATGTCCCCATCCTCCATCACAGTGGTGCTCGTCCCTGGACTCAGCTATCCAGTGCGGGGTAAGATTTGTTAATGATGGTCGGAATAACGTTCGTCTGTTATCGTATTTCACGATCCTCAAAATGCTCTTTCTGTGAACCGTGACGTCACGGGAGACTCGGGTACATCTAGTTCCGGTTAAAACTTTAACTTCCATTAAATCCCTGCCCTACAGGTAACAGCCCACAGGTAACGTATCCAGCCACTCACCCTGACGTCACTTTTTAAGTTGGTGTTAACGTTAGCTAGCTAACTTTCACTGGCAAGAGAAAATACAAACGTTGTTACTAATGTTATCCAACAGCTAGCTTTCTTCTCCCTTTGCCTCTTCCCGAACAGAGTTATCGTTATCACCGCGTCGCCGTCTTATCAGGCATTATTGTTGCTGTTAGCTAAACTTAGTGTGAAACGGATAAGATGACCACATCATGTGTGCAGACTGGACCAATTGAGGAAGGCTGACTCCATTTTGCCAGTTACAGTCACACAGTAGTCTGTCTCTCTTTCAATTCAATGTGCTTTATTGGCATGCATGTTCCAAAAAAGGACAATATTGCCGAAGCATTAAGATGCTCTGTCTGTCTCTGTTTCTGTCTCGTGCAGGTTTTGAAGCAGTGCCTTGAGTCTAACTTCACCAGGTCCCATCACACAGCAGATAAAGTGGAGGTGGGGCTTTACTATGAGAGTCTGTGTCCCGGCTGCAGGATGTTTTTAACTGAGATGCTCTTTCCCACCTGGCTCATGCTGAACGACATCATGTCGGTTACTCTGGTGCCCTTCGGCAATGCAAGGGTAAGCAGTGACTAACTTTGCAGTGGGTTGTCCTCAAATCATGTGCAGTGATTCATTTTTCCATTGACCGTACGGTGGTTCTTTTTTAACTTGTGAATCTGTTTCCTCTATTGCACCCCAGGAGAAACCTGATGGACAGAAGTATGTTTTTGAGTGCCAGCATGGAGAACAGGAATGTCTGGGCAACATGATTGAGGTACATTTATTCTCCAAATGAGAAAACTGCTGAATAATACTATACCTACACTTATAAACATTGAATCTGCCTTTTAATGGGAATGGATAATATTCATCCAGAGAATTCATTGTTTTAAATATGTTTTGTGACATTGCTTGAAGAAATGTTCAGTCTAAATGCTTTAATTGTTTTTAAATGGAGCCCATATTGTCTTGTAGTAGTGTCACAATTCTATGGAAGCCCATTCCTAGCAGCAAAAAAAAATAAATCACTTAAAAAAAAATAATAATAAGAAAAAAATAATAATCACGTAACAAAACTGCTGCTGGTCCGCCTGAAGTAGTGCTGGCAGGGGCCGTCAATCAGACGCTGTTGTGCGGCTACGGATGATATTATGAACCCGGACACAGGGGCGTTTGATGGTCAGACATTATAGGGACTTCCACAAGAAGTTTAAAGCAGAACTAGTGGTTAGTTCAATGGGGGAAACGGTACTGTGTTTACGGAAATAAGCCACAGAGATAAGCCCCGCCCCGTTTAAAAAAATAATATATATAGATATTCCGGCAGGGAAAAAAACGGGTCGGAAATGGGCTTCCATAGAGGTGCGCATGCGCTTCAGTGACGATTCCTCACAGGTCCCTTCATCCACTCGCCGGTCTTACAATGACAACCACACGCAATTTATGCGTTTTCATGATAATGGCGTGAACACGCCATTACTTGGTAATGGTGTGAACATGCCATTACTTGCGTGAGTTTACTCGCTACTGGCTTTACTCGCGCCTGAAAGGGGGCGGGGCTTATCTCCGTGGCTTATCTCCGTAAACACAGTACGGTTTCCCCTATCCACCATTGAACTAACCACTAGTTCTGCTTTAAACTTCTTGTGGAAGTCCCTATAATGTCTGACCATCAAACGCCCCCGTGTCCGTGTCCATAATATCATCCGTAGCCGAACAACAGAGTCTGAATGACGGCCGCTGCCAGCGCTACTTCAGGCGGACCAGCAGCAGTTTGATTCAGCACCAGCAGGACGGCAGTGATGACGCGCGGAGCTTCTCAACGCTGATTGGCTCTTCCTTTTTTTTTTTTTTTTTTTCTTCTGGCGGAAAATCTAAATTAAAAAAAAATAAAAGTGTTTTGGTTTTTTTTTGTTACGTGAATTTTATTTTATTTTTTTTTTTTTGCTGGCGGGAATGGGCTTCCATACAATCTGGACACTCCACTATGATTACTTGATTTCCTTGTTGCCCTCAGACTTGTCTATTGAACATGACGGAATATGCTTACCCGATTATCTTCTGCATGGAATCCTCCTCTGATGTCATCAAAGCAGCCAAGAGCGTAAGGATGTGTGTGTCTAGTGTTATGCTGGTGTTTGTTTGTCAACCTCTTTCTATGCACCATATTTTCAGTCACTGCCACTTCCCCAACATATTACTCATTCTTTTGTTTTGTTTTTCTCTCCATTGGTGTTTGCAGTGCGTGGAACTCTACAGTCCCGAGCTGGGCTGGGACAGCGTCATGAGTTGTGTAAAAGGGGACGTGGGAAACCAGCTGATGCATCAGAATGCCTTGAAGACTGGAGCTCTGAAACCTCCCCACGAATATGTTCCCTGGGTGACCATAAATGGGGTACGGCTCCAGTACAGTCAGCAGGAAAAACTACGGCTTCTGTGGCATTCTTTGAAAAGAACATAACTAGGAGACCGATAGCAATGATAAAGCTTCAGACGTGAATAGATCCATACGTTCTGACTCTGCAATGGAACTTCCACCTTTCATCCTGACTTGAAGCCACTTTCTCTGCAATGCCCCCATTCTGCCAATGGAGCTTTTCTTGTAAATGGGTGATGTTACATTTACAGAAACAATATTATTTTGACACTTGATCCGCCCTAAAGCGTCTTTAAGAGAGCTGTGACTGATGTATATTAAGTTACATCTTGATGCAACTCTACAGCACAACAGATGCTAGTGCCTCTCTGCCGAGCTACCTGAAGCTTTATTTTTAATTTTGCTTGTCAAGTATGGCTTGAGCAGAACATTAGCGCAAATTTATAGCACATAAATATATAAGTATGGCACCATGTTAAAAAAAACATTAGTTTCCACTGCTGTATGTACAGTGTACGTAGTTAAAAAACATGACCACATACCAAAATAGAATAGTTTCACTTGCGATTTTGCTATTAAATCCCCCTGCAGTATTTTAGTGTGTGTATGGCCTTTGGGGTACTCATTTTTATTTAATTTGCAGGAGCACACAGATGATCTGCAGGAGAAGGCCTTAAACTCTCTCTTCACTCTGGTCTGCAGCATGTACAAGGTACCGTTAATGTCAATCAAGTCTGAAACCTTCATTGACTCTTAGTGATGCACTTTTGCCTCTTTATTCTTTTTTCTTTTTTTTTTTTTAGTACACTTTTTACTGTCTGCTATAAAAGCACAAGCAGGTCACCTCTAATGAGCTCTCTTTCTTTTTTTTTTCCCCCAGGGCCCCAAGATTGCAGCCTGTGGGGGGGCGAAGAGACACTACAGAAGTTACTGCAACACTGAGTGAAGGAGCAGCACTGCACATGCCTGCTCTGTTCCAGGTGTGGCCACTAATACTGAAGTGTCATCAGATATTATTTTACTATCCATTTCTTTAAAGGGACAAATAAATGCATCATTTAATAATTTGAGTAAAAATACAATTTACTTTTAAAAAGTGTGTCGTCATTGAAATGTTATCTACTGAAATCATAAACATTTTCTACGGCTTTTGACTCATTTTGTAGTATTAGCAGTGTCCGTTGCGCCGTCTGCTCAAAGAAACAGTTCTCGCAGCCCTTTAGATGGCGCCATATCTCACATATCCTCTTCAGGTTCCTGTTACAAGAGGTAATGGAAAAACAAACAATAACAAATGGCTAAGTGTGCATTAAACTACTGTTTTTAAAATCATGATGATTTAGCACTTCACCTCTGAACCTTGGTTTTTGATTTAATGTTCAATAACATGTTTTTCATAATATAGTTCATATTCATTAAAAGGACACAAATGAGTGAAATAATGAGTCATGACCTTCAGATTTTCTTTTGGTTTTAAAATCTGAATTCGTATGGGTGTGCAGCTGAACGGGTCGGGACATGAGAGTATACAATATCTGCATAGACTCATCCTGACTGTTCAACATGGACTGAAATGCAACTAGAAATAGCAAATCCATCCACAGTTGTGTTTATATAAAAGTTACAGGAGGCCACAGCTTGCTCACAGCCAGTCTTGCCTAACCAGAAGGTCTGGCGGCTCGTGCTCCACTGATTCTACCGTCAGACACGAATAATGGACTGTTATGCAGGCGGCTACACCACCTCAATCTAACTACCAGCTAAATTATTAATTTCTTGTGGACTTAATTAGGTCACAGTCTGAGAGGAGTCATGATAGAAGGTTAATGCAAACGAATGGGTTCCAAGAATTGGTTATTACTGATCTAATGACACCTGTGTGTTGATGAAGAGGCGTGGCAATAGTGGTTCTTTCCTGAATGAGAGCATAAGGAAGTGCTGGTGCCACAGACTCTTTATCTGATCTTAAATGGGCTATCTGTATCCTATTTGGCACGTCCTCCCCAGTTGTCTTGTTCCCATGATACAGAAGCTGAAGGTATGAGGAGAAATAACTCATCAAAAATGTTCAACTTCACTGAGGTAAGGGTAATTAATTAACCTTTAAGAAATATACAAAATAACCATGTTACATTCAAAATATAAGTTTTTTCTGTCGCCTGTAGAAATCATCGTTTTATGACAGCTTTTTGAAATGTACCTTAAAAACATTAACCCGTTTTCACAAACTATAATACTAAAAACAAGACTGCAGGTTACTTGTGGGATTGATCTGTTCATTTTGGATTATGTAATAATGCTAATGTCTCTTACATTGCTAAACAGTTGTGGAGACGATAAATGGAGCTTTGTAAATTAGAAAAAGCCCCATCTAATCACTGAGAGGAGAAATAATGACAAAGAAAGTCAATGTTTTCTCATGAGTGAAGTTGGCAGGAAATGAACAATGCTTCGTATCTTGGTCAAAAATGGTCAATAATAATATCACAGAGTGCGTTGACAATTGTTTAAGCAAAGGTGGGACATGAAGAGATAAGGTCAATGGGGTCAAAAACAAGCGCTCCTATCTGCTTCCTCTCAACAAGAGAGATGCCTTGAGTGCTAAGTCCCCAACACTATCTCACTGTGAGAACCGTCAATTGTGTCCAAGATCATCGTGTGTGGGTCTCGGGACCTAAAATCAGATAATCCTTCCAAAAATAATGCCCGACTGGGTTTTTACATGGCTCGTATTTTCGTCAAAAGCACAAAAACAGCCCTGTTTGCAGCTACCTCTTAGTGAGTTTTTATACTGTCTCCTCAAGAAGTTAAACAAATGCCAAGCTTGACCTTTTCTAACATACTTGTTTCTGAATAGTTTAATTAAAATGAATATTCTACTTCCATTGCCAACACAAACACACACTCATAACTTTTCTTTTGCAATTGTGGCTGGTGATGAAGCGGTGAAAGTATCCAAACTGAAAACACCTCATCATCACATATAAATTATTATAACTAACACCAGTGGAGGTTCAAGAGTACCTGTGAGACATTCACATATCAATGAAAATGACATTGTGCTAACACGTGATAAAGCCAAAACAAATCATATTGAGGGAAAGTAGGATGAGGAAACTGAACTCTCAATCAAACAGCTATTGAGGTTCAAGCCAAACCACTGATGTGTAAATGTGAATTGCTGAACTTTGCTTTACTCAACTTCTCTATGAAAGAAGTGGCCTGTAATGTAATGTCTATGGAGCATCCAGATTTCACATATCTTCATGTTATCGCAGTTGTTATTCTCTAGATTGACATCTCGCTCAGTGGTTAGCAGGTCTGACTTTCAATCGGTGGTTCAAACCCCGGCTCTGCTCTGCTAGTCCATGTCGTTGTGTCCTTGAGCAAGACACTTAACCCTAATTGCTCACTGTTGCTGTGTCTACGTTCTACTGTATAGCATGTAAATCGCTTTGGATAAAAGCGTCAGCTAAATGTAATGTAATGGTGTAACCAGCCTGACCTCGTTGAAATGGCTGACCTCGTTTGCTTTGTTCCTTCTGCCGTCCAGAGACAGTGGGACTCTTTGGAGCAGGCCTCCTGCCTTGAGCTACCGCATGACCACGACATCAGATGTGCTGTGAACAGGCTCTACTCAGGTACCCTGCAGCTGCCCAGGCTCTCCTGCAGACCCCCCACTCAGGATGGCCCCCAGTCCGGCCCCTCAGCTCGTAGCATCAAGCCCTCCAGGAGCCTGGGGACTCTGACCAGCTATATCTCCAAAGCCTTGTGAGTCGGAGATGCTATCTATGTGTTGTTGTTTCTGCAGGTCACCGACAAACACCTTTTTATTTTTCATCACTCTCATCAACACTTTGGAGTCATACGGATAATTTAACCTACTGAAGATCTGTTCCCACTTTAAAGTAAAAATATACAAAACTAGATTACATTTATTTTTCATTTGAAACTTTAACCTTCATTTAGCAAGCCCACACAATTCCTCTGGAAAAAAAGTAATTTTTCTAGCTTAAAGGCAAACTATGCAGGAGTAGTCGCTTACAGTTTGTAAACACAACATAAAAAATGGCCCCTCCTCCGTCCCGCCTCAACAACACCAGAAGTACACATGTCCCCTGACCACAGTGGCCAGAACGCAGCCATTTTTACCATCTGCAGCATTGCATCAATTCTTTTTTGCCACTTCCTCTTGGACATTCATGTAGGCTGCACCACAACTGCCCAAAGGCTGACGCCCAGAACATAGAAAAATAGGAAGAAAATAAGAAAATACAGGCAGAAGGCATTGGTCTGTGCAGATACGGACACCGCCACTCACCTCTAGTGGGTCATACGTGATGATTGAGACGGATTCCTTTCGTATGAGACCCTAAATATATATATATCTATATATATATATATAGATATATATATATATATATATATCTATATATATATATATATATTGTTTTTGTTTAAGTCCTGCATAGTATATCTTTGTGTTTTTGGGGCTCTGTAAAAAGGAGTTAATAATTCTTTTAACAGTTTGGCACATTTTCAAGATGAATGATTATTAATATGTGGTTAATGAATAAGCAACACCTCTGACTCCAGCTTTTGTGGTCCTGTAAGTCAACACACATGTTGAATAACTTTCAGCACCATTTACCAACTCTGTCTTGGAAAGTTTTGAGTATTTAACAGAGCTTTATGATAATGTTTTGATTAATTTAGGTAGACAATGTGGATTTGCTTCTTGAGCATATGATTCAACAAAGAGAGCTGCTTAAGGCCCCATGCCACACTGCTGAAGGATTATCTCTAGAAGAGATCAGGCAAACAAGGCTCTTGTGATTGTTTCCACAAAAACATTCAAGTCGTTGCTGCAAATGCATCCGTAGCATTTTTGCCTATCTACTCAGTATGTGTATATACTTTTGAGTGTATATACTTTGTGTGTGTGTGTGTGTGTGTGTGTGTGTGTGTGTGTGTGTGTGTGTGTGTGTGTGTGTGTGTGCATATGTGTGTGTGTGTGTATGTGTGTGTGTGCATGCGCGTGTGTGCGGCCCCTTTGTTTTTTTGTTTTTTGTTAACATGCCAAGGAACGCAGACAGACCTGTTTTTTTTACGTAAGGAGTTGAAGAGCAAATCGGAGGTGATGATCAGATTTTACTTCGGACAAAGACACTGTTGTATCAGTGACGTTTTTGATTTTCTAGCAAACAAACCTGCATTGTGATATTAATCATTTGGAATAGGAGCAGCACATGCTGTGTTAAATTTGTTTAAAAGTTGTCACAACAAGAAACCTTGAATGCCTGGGAACATATCTTTTCTGAAGTGTTAGGTTTATGTTCTTGTGAAAATCTAATTTAATTCAAAGAGATGAACACAGGTTTATTACCAGTGGACAATTGCCAAACAGAATTATTTTAATCAGATGATAGACCCACAATTCTTAATTTACCAGGCAGGTGTACAATTGATAGATACAGTTTAGTTTGATTAAATCTTTCTTTATTATTTATTTCACCATTATTCATCTTATTGAGATTTTAAAACTCTTTTACAACAGTTTTCAACATTCCACAACCTCACACAAATGATCCTGTATCTTGTGTTTATAACCTTCCATACTATTCTATATTAAGAAGTTGCAACAACTCAGTTGTTTTGCATCTGTAGGGGACATAGATAAGGAGGCCCTAGGTGTAATATAATATAACATTTAACAATAAACAGAGTGCAATGTAGAGGACAAAGCTAAGGAGGCCTTTAGTGTAATATGGGTTATAAAGAAAAAATGTTAAAAGGAAATTTCTTCTCTTATTTATGAGCTGGGATTCGTCCAATATCCTTATTATTTACGGTAATAATCTGATACACATCATCAGCTGGCTTCTTTGGTTTTGTTTAGTACAAGTCTCAGCTGCATACTGCAGCGGCCCTTAAAAAGTAGGTACTGTTGCATGCAGTATGCTTTCAATTGGGACAAACTACTTCCTCAAAACATTGCAACTTGAACTTTGACCCTCTTGCTCATATCTCTGCTGCACCAAGGATTGTGGGTAAGAATAGCCTGAAAATCATGTTAGCAAACTATAAAATGTGACCAGATGCAGGAGGACATTCTGGTACTTTGGACATACTGCATTTGAAATTTGACTACATATTGTCATATACAAGATATTTTGCTGGCATACGTAATAATCTGGTAAACAATATTGAAAGCACTTGATAAAGATAAGGTATAACTATACATAATGATGTTGTTGGCATATGCATTTTAATATTAATACACATTTTAAAGATTATTAATATGAATTATAAATAAATGAGGACCTCATATGAACCCTTGTGGGACACCATACTATGATTTTGCCTTTGCCCTCTTTTATTTAGGCACATTCAGTGTGCCAAGGCAAACACACTGGGATGTAGATTCATCCCATTTAATGTGCTGTGCTCAAAACTCTACCAATGAAGCACTGGAAAATAAGATCCTATTTTGTGATAATCAGGCTATATTTCTTCCGTTTGTGTTTATAAATCAGCAGGTATAAAGCAATAGACCAAAATTCCATTGTGTTCCTTCTCTGTGAAGAGGGCCATGTGCTGGCCTGTTTACAACTTGGTAGTGCAATTTTGATGCAGCGCCAGAGAAATTGTTTATGGAGCAGCATTTAAAGCTGCAGGTTGTTTTAAAATGACAATGCCACACATATTAATACAATCTAATCAACTGTTACTAAACTAGTTCATTATGATGTCACTAATTTGATATCATTAGATATCTATCAAAGATGAGATTACCCGTGGCTTGAACACGGCCTGAAAGTATGAATCCCTAATGGAGGACTGTGCCCACAGCAGTTGGGATCTCCAGATGGACGAGTTGGAGGCAGTGAGTCAGCATGATATTATCTTCAACTTCTGGTTTGTTTTCCCTGTCTGGCTATTTTATCGTGGGCAATAATTTCCAAAGAAACTCAGGAGATGGATCCGGAAGGAAGCAGAGGGCTTCCCAAAAACCATACGATGGACAGGGTTTGCCCAATAGGGAGTTATAGCACGAAAGGATGTAATTCGTGGTCAGTCACAGAATATGTGTCATAGGAGTCTCAATATGAATTGGACCTAAGCCATGAAACGTACCTTTTTGGAAAGCATGCGGTCGCATTATTAGACAGCGGTGGCTCAGTAAGGAAGGGAACAGCAAGGTAGACTTTATCACGCAGACTATTACGATGCTGTTTCAATGACTTGTGAATGTGTTATGACGTACAAATAGATGCCGTCTCACATTGCTGATCCTCCAGAACTACCCCTAGAGGAACTTGGTCAACGCCGGTCCAGGACCTGTGTTAGCGCTGCTACAGGAATGTGCACTCCGTTCTGGCCTCCCTAAATCAAACTGGGAACCAGGGAGCCCTCGCCTCTGCCTCTGTGGTCCCCATAGCTGGCACAATGATGCGCCTCAATCACAATGATTGGTTTGGGCCCAGGATTCTCCTCAGATGTGTTGAACTTTGGGAAGACAGCCTCTTGACTGTCTAGGCATTAGAACAAAGCGACATCAAATGAGTTAACAATGTGGGCCAGGCCCATGTTTAACTGTCATACAGGATGTAATGCAGTGACATAAATATGGTCAAAAAGGACTCCAATTTATTTTCAAATGGTTAAAAAAATTAACATAGCATTCTTCTGATAATGAAAGACTTTAGCAAAGCACAGACGATTAAATCGGTATTAATGTTGTGGCCACATGGGGGCAACAAAACAAGATATAAATACCGCGTTGACATAACTTTTGCTTTTTTACCCGTTGAGCAGCCATGGAGGAACATTAGCCTTCATTTGAAGGCATGATGATAGTCAGGCAACATATGTTAAATCCAACCAGCTCCTTTTGCTGCTAAATGTTCCACCAGATAGTTGCTAACTTTGCTTATCTGCGGTTTTACGCGTGGGTAAGGAGTGAACACTCGGTTTGTAGAGTATTTTAGCTGAAAACAGGCGCCTGAAAAAGGGTGCAAAAACCAGCTGAAAGGCCCTTAAACGCTCACATGAGTAACGCTGATGAGTGTTCATCAGAGACACTTTTCACATGACACACATCATTGTTAATACAAACATGTTGCGTGGAGCTCTAAAAGAGGTTTGATACCTTTTGCCAAATACATGTACATCTGCTACTTTTAATTAATTTATGCCTTAAAGTACATTATTTGTGCAAAAAGTAGGTCAAAGACTGTTAATTGCACTCCAGAGGAAATATGATCTGTAATATGTGGTGTGATGTGGTGGTGATGCTTAAGTGATTAACCCGGTGTCTGCAGAGTGAAATAGAAGTTATCGACAGGAAAGGACAGACCAGAATTCACATCCGGTCTGGATAAGGATCTTGACATGCATTTGACCCCAAAAAAAAACAAGCTTACGTCTGCTGAGCTACATTTGGATTCGAACACATTTCCCTGCACACAAGTACAGTATTGTTGCTCCATAATACACACAGTACAGTAGCTATGGGTGTCGACCCACAAAGCCTTTAACCAAAGGATCTTTCTTCCCTGCTTCGCTTACCAGCTGTTGGTCAGCCCTGTGTCAGATGTTCCAGCACCCGAGGTTATTTCAGTTTCTCTAGACTGCACCGGGGCTTAGCTGTGAGTCCTGAATCGCAGGAGGACCTTTCCTCACTCTCCAGCGATAAACAAAGAGATTGAGTGGGGGGTGGGGGGGGATGATGTTGCCTCTGGTAACAGATAGAGAGTGCCATCGTGACAGCACCCATGCTCTCTATAGCTTTTATCTACCTCCGCTTTTTATAGTCAGGGGCCCTTCATGTGACTCTTCCTGGTGCACTCGGAGCATGTGAGAGGCAAAGAGGCTGTCTCTGAAGAGCAACTTCACAACAAATAGCACCTCGGGGACCAAAGGAAAAGCCTGAGTCTGCAAAGTCATTTTGGAGGGAGCATAAGAAAGGCGTGCTGAAGGGCCGAGCCAAGCGACGGCTAAATGTTTATACACTGGAGGAAGTAATTATGGAGCACAGTTTGATGTTGATGAACAATATTCTCTGTAAGATTAGGAGCGAGGGAAGGGGGGAAGGCAGAGAGTTGGAAAGGCAGAGAGAAGCAGGCGGCGGTGGTCTGTTATGCTTCTCCTCCCTGTAAATCAGACGTCCATATTTAGTTGGAGAGAGGGAGGGCCTAGCGCTAATGTCAACACAGTCTGGGAGAGAGAGGCAGGGAGAGTACATCAACACTAATGTTTGAGTTTATTGCCCGGCACGGCAGTAAGCGTGGTCCCTTGGAAAGACAAGAAAGGGGGTGATAGATTTCAAATAAAGATAAAAAAGACTGATAGTGAGATTGTTGTGTTGACTTTTTGGTCTTCTTGAGAGCTTTAACAGGAGAGTTTTGGTGTATCATCAGCAGGCCTAGTTTAGTTGAAATATGTGGAAGCAAGGGTTGGATCAGAGGCACTAGCATTTTCCAGGACTTGGAAACGCAAGCGAGACAGAAACTGACGGACCCTTCAAATGCCATGTCGCGAAAAAGTCCTGTTTAAAAGTTTATTTGAGAAACTAGAAAGAAAGAGATCAGAGACGGTTCCTTGGACCAAAGTCACCGAAGGCGGAACGAGCAAAGGGACTACCTACCTGACCACTGATCACCCTGTTCGCCATGAGCGAGCTGTGCTCTGAGAGCTCTGAGGAGGAGCAGGCTGAGGCTGAGGAGAGGCCTCAGGACCGAAGGGTGACCAGGCTGCCCATCATTCAGCTCATGCCAAGAGGGGGCTCCCCAGGAGGGTCCCCCAAGCATTCTCCACGCGGGTCTCCCCGAAACTCCCCGCTGCTGTTCAGGAAGCTGCTGATGAACCGCAGCATCAACCTCCAGAGGCGGCGCTTCACTCTGGCCCACACGCCCAGGTAGAGTCCTTCGCTTTGAGGCCAAGACGGCAAAGATGGCCGTGGTCTGTGAGCTACAAAGCCACAACAGATTTTAATTCATTTCCCAATATGAAAACATATTGGCAGTCTTGTACTTTACGCTGTGACCTAAAGGCTTTACAAACACTTACACAATGGTTTCTATTTGAGTTCAGTGTTCCTTTCCAATAATTGCTGGTTAATGTTTGAGGGGATCTGTGTGTGTTGTTGACGTTAGAGGCGTGTCACATGGCGGAGGGTTGCTTTACTCAGCTGGAGATATTGATGTATTTTAGTTTTGTTTTTGTGAAGGGAGCAGCGCTTTACACAACAAACATGGTTGCCCTTAAGCTTATGTTGTGAAATGCATCCTGACTACAAGATGCCCAGAAATTGTCCGCTACCCACACAATATCAGCTGTTGTTTCAGGGATTATAAATGATCATAATATGTGTATGGTAAAGTTGCTGTCTTGTTCTCTATGAAAAGACCAGATAAGGAGATTGCAGTTGCTGTGGATGCTTCGTACATGCTCTGTCTGCTTTGTTTATTTATGGCTACCAAACACATTCACAAGGGACCCCAAGTGGAAAGAGTTGGATTTTAAAAGCTCAGTTTTAGTGCTTCATTTCCTACAGGTGAATGTGTTTTTCCAGAGCTTTTGTTTTCCTACTGAGCGGCATCATCTCAGTAAACACGCAGCTCAACGACATCCCTGCTGTCAATCAGCAGTTTGTTGTTCCACTTCTTTGCCAAGCAAGTGCTTTGTTCTGTCAGTGACAGAAGCTTTTTTAATGCTGCACACTTATAGCTTGTTACAGGATATTTCCTGCTGAGCTAAAGCGTGTTTCATTCAGTCTTAATGTTGTATCTGCTGCAGTGGCCTTAACTGTAGTTTGTTAGGAGTACAGCCGTCTTGCTGTCGGCCAGCTCTGCTATGCTACCTCTTGAAAAGCTTTAGATTTATGACACGTTATTGCATCAGATCTGCAAATTAAACATTTACTTGGTAACGACGTCAAAGCAAGAGCCGTATGATCAATCAAACTACTTGACCTTGGAGAGGAAGAATAAACAGGCCTTACACTTGGTGGATGGATAAATATGCTTATGTATAGAGTTCTTTTCTTCTTTCGAGGGGACAGTGTATTTCCTAAATGTAGTTTTCTTCACACTAAGGGCATGTTGTGCAAAATTGCTTATTACTATAAAACCAGTTTTACAGTAATACAACTGTAAAATTGATGCCTATGTAAATGTCAATGCTGAACATTTATAGCAATCCGGGTGTTAAAAGGTGTCTTTAACTTGCTGCACTGATGTTAGATCACATCCACCTCAGTGACGTGAAATTAAAAGCATGGGATAAACTAACCGGTAATGTGAAACCTTACTTTTATTGGCAAGAAATGCGTATCACACATTCCTAAAGAAGCCTACTAGAAAACTCAAAAATGTCTTTAAAAGCTCATTCACCTTTCTAAACAGACAGACAGAAGGGTTTCCTTCTGCGTTTACAGTAACTTTCAAAAACGGTTTCATTAATTTCAGTGTGTCGGATCTAAATCTAAATATTGAAGAGCAAGAGTCCAGTGAAGAGGATTTCAAGGCTCAATCTGGAACGTCAGATGCTTGCAGACATTCAACCTGTCAGAGCTTTTATATTGTACAGCTCCTGAGGTCCGGCCTCTGGAAGCGTCCCTCTGCAGGCTACGTGCATGTCCCATCATGTCAGAGCTGAAATAAATGGATGGAGTTGAGTTATTGCAGGATGGCTGGCAAGGAGGAGAAAATTAAACAAACTGGGGGTCCAGCGGAAAATAAACGTCACAGGCAGCTCAAATATAGAACATACCCACAAAGTTATTTTCACTAACTGTCTTAAGTTGATTAAGCCTCTTTTTCCGCTACAGTGACACCACGTCAAATGGATTTATTTTGTGAATAACAGTTGTTTTTGCAAGACAGCTCTAGGATGACGGACAGTTTTGTTTCCATTATGTTTTGTTTATTAGTGTAGTTTTTTTAAATGATGTACATCAGGGACCATGTTAAAAAATAAATGAATCTCAAGAAAGAGAAATGCTTTGATTTAGCTGCCAGATCATTTCCATCTGCAGTAACTGAGCAGGCGAAGCAAAACAAAACCCATGTATCCACTAAAAATGGACCAACTACAACCTACCTACACACACACACACACACACACACACACACACACACACACACACACACACACACACACACACACACACACACAAAGTGACCTAGTAGGTTTTAAGGCTCTTGTTTGCCGGAGACCAACATGATAGACAGTAAAGTAAATAAGAAAAAGTAATTACATTCAAATACTGTTAAAGAATTCTGAATACATCCATCATATTATTATCTGTTATATTAAATACGTGATACATATTTTTAATATGCATTTTAAACATGAGACTGGGATCTTGAGTGAGTATTTAAACCTTTATCATGTTGTTGTCCATTGACATAAATATTTGGAATAACCCTCTGCTTTTGTTTATTCAAAGAACAATAGTCACTGTTTGCTCGGTGTTCAGAGTGAGACATGAGTAACTGAGCCACTTTGTAACTTTTTCCATTGTTGAAGATAATTGGGCAGCAACTTGTTCAATGTCTTTTACGTTAGCGTTTAAGCTACGTCATGGTGTTGGAATAGAAATAAATACACGGTTACACGTAGTTATTCTTAAGTTGCAGCTTGTTGTCTGCCCTGTTGCCAAAAGTCATCGTTTGTGTTCTCATAAATCTCATAAATCCTGATCTCATAATAACAAGATCGTTTGTCATGATTATGAGCTCTCTTGTAATTATGAGATGGTAACTAGAAAATGTATAAGTTTAAAGTGTAAACAGTTTCTGTTGTGAATTCAATGTGCTTCTGTACATTTTAGAGTAGTATCATAATGATTCTGAAAAGATAACCTTGGATCAACCGTCCCAAAATCAAAAATGCATTTCCTGTTCTTTTCCACTAGAGGCTGCTGTGTTGTTAAATGTGGAGCATCAGGAAGATATGCTTCTGCTTCTGTGTTGGTCAGGGAGGGGAGGAACAAGATATTCTTCTTTGGACAATTACTATACTATTTCAGGAGGTTGAAAAAGATCCAGGCATCAGGAATATTAGTCTCTCAGTTATGTTAGTAGCATAAAACATTCCCTGCGGCATTGCAGGACACCGCTAATAAAAAATATCATAATATCAAATATTATACAAATATACTTTCAGTATTATACAAATACTTTCAGTAACACTTATCCGGAACCAAATGAAAACATTACAGCATGTATGTATGTACTTTTATATACTTTTAAACATCCTTTTAAAAATGTATCCAGATAAAAGGCTTTCCCTTCATTGCCAAGGCCTTCTCCAAGTAACTGTTAAATATCGTAGCACTGAGTTTTCTGTAGGCCCAGCTTCAGGTTGGACAGTTTAACTTGATGGTCATTATGGATTGTGTGGAGGCATGAGAGGAGAACTCAATATTAAACAAGGAATATTGAAGTATTGATTGACCGTAGTAGCATTATTGTTGCTGCCGGCGTGAAGGCAGGCTGGTTACACGAAAAGAGAAACTGTATACACTCTCATAGAAAGAAACAACTTGTAATACTCAAGTACTTTTATTTTTCTTCTTTCACCTCACCTCTAGTCCTCCCACTCTGACCCAGTATACTGTTCACACTGGTCCACTTTCTCATGGAATGACATCTACTCTCTCTTCATGTAATTTGCTCTCGCTCTGACTCTCTCTCAACCACCCAGCCCCCCCCCCCCCCCCCCCACCCCCTTCACAATCTCTCTCTCTCTCTCTCTCTCTTTCTCTCTGGGGAGATAGTGTTGTTGTTTGTTGTTTTAAGCCTGAGTTTGGTCCCACCACTCTCAGGAGAGAAAGCAGAAGTCTGTTATGTCCCACTGACAGGGACTACATGGGACGGCCCACTCCAGGGAGCATCTGATGGGATTATAACACTCTTTCCAGCTCTCTTTTTGCTCCCACTAAGAATAACTCAGTCTGTTGGTGGTGCAGCATCACAGAGGCAACCTTGTGTTCAAATGGACAGCGTTGTGTCAAGTTTTCTGGACCTGATTTTTAAAGACAGAAAATACCCGGTAGCCATTGTTGAGGAATTTGGTTTGCAGCTTTGGAAGAATTCAAGCTTTCTGTGTCCCGTTTAGGAGTACGGGGGGAAAGAAACACTCAAGAGAAGTGTTTATCTTGGCTAGTCTGTGGTGAGCTGAAAGGAGATCGAGTGAGGAAATAGTCCCAGATGAGCACTGCCAGCTGACACCATCCTCAATTTCACTTGATTTGATTCGGCCCCATATTTTGCATGTCAGTGAGATGATACGCTAACTGGTTTCTAACACGACTCTTTGCCTTGTTAGGCTGTTCACACACATGCACACGCTGGGCTAAACCATTTCTAATCTTCCTTTACTACAAAAACAAATGGACGTATTCTTAAAGCCGGGACTAAAAGCTGAACTGCAAATTGATTTCTCAGATTGGTGCACTGAGCTGGAAGTGAATCGCTCCTAGCTAATAACTTTTATCTTATCAATAGAGAGAATACTCAGCAGGTCTGATTTTTTTTTTTTCTTTTAGTCTGGCTCCAACCAGGTGCATCTGATGACTCTTGTGTTTTGCATGTTGGTGTTATTTTACAGTTGTCATTCTTGGACCTGTTTTTCCTGCCCTGTCCTGTCAGAGGGACCGGTCTCCCATAACGTGTGACAACAGACAACATAAAGGAATTTGGACAGCTCTCCTTTCCAATTCAAGGCAGCATGGGGGTTTTGGCCGCTCCACAAAAGTTCAATTTCTTTATCCCTTGTCTGCTTTTTTGATGCCTCTTTGAACTCAGCGCAACTCTTTTTGAACCGCCAATAAAATGATGAACAAAGACTCCCGCTTTTCAAGGAAAATGCATGGCAACTTCTCCACACGCAGGCACTCGTGCATTGGGTATGTATCCAGTTGTGTGTTGAGAGTTTTGTGAGTGTGATTACAGTCACTGACGTTACATGATACATTTGCAGATATTCAAGAGGTATTGGAAGGCTGATTATACTTGTTTCTTTATCTATATAATCTGCTGTGTTTTATAGTAGTATTGCATTGTGTTGGTGTTCATCGGGTGGTTTTATGTGCTTTATTACGTTATGTTGTCATGATGTTTTAAGCACCAGTCTATAATTAACATAAGCAGAACTATGCCTGTTGGGCAGTGGGCCCACCAGAGAAAACCCTTCATAGAGGCAAATAAGGTGGTGAACAAACACATCTGGATTGCACTGAATATAAAAATAAGTTTTTAAATGGAAACCTTTTGACATGGAAACTCTGACATAAAAACAGTGGTTTGCTTTGCTTTAATAATTATCTAGTGGTGAGTTTACAGCTCTATCCTGTTTAACTTTTACCTTGTCTGTTGCCAAAAAACAAAACATTTGCCCAATGATCTAAAGTGTGCTGAAGGTGAAGCCGGTGGGTGTTGCTGCTGGTGTGCTGGGTGCTGTGGTTGGAGGTACAGGCCCCGGGATGGATGCCATGGTGGATCGATGGCTCTATCCATTGATGGCCCTCCATGCGGCCCATGGACTTGAGCCAAGCCCAGGCGTTCTTGTTAGGCACGGTATGACTATCATGTGCTCCAGGAGTTTCATAAGAGGACTGCAGAAATATCGGTGCATTGTGGAAAATTGCCCAGATGCAGCAGATTTGTATCTCTGTTTTCTATCTTGTCTTCTGGGAAACGAAACAGAGATGAATAGAAAAGGATGTGTCAAATGAACTAATTTCAGAGTTACATCACAGTGACATGGTCTCTTGTCGACACGCGGATGGGACTGATTAACTTAATTGGAGTTGTAACTTCATAAAACTGTGTAATCACCAGGCCAAAAAAAACTACAGCTGTTATGAGAGCCCTGCAGGTTATGTAAGTTGACAGAGACTAAAAACAGAGGCTTGATACATGAAATACAAGAATACACACAGTAAATGAATACACACACACACAGGAATCCTATGCATTGTGAAAGGTAACTTACAATCGAAGACGCATTTTAAACGCTGCACAGATTCATAAAGAATCACTCTTCTTCCATGCACTAAGAGAAAACAGATTTCAGAGCTGCTGTGGGATTTATTTCAGTGCAATGTGCGGTACTTTTTTGAACTCTGGGCATAAGGCATGTGCTTCACAAGTGTCATCTGAACTCCTCCAGCCGTGAGCCTGTTTGGATCATATGAGGAGATCAAAGCAGGAGATTTCAGTGCAGACGGGAACAGAACAAGCCTCTATCCTCTTTACCTGATTTGTATTCCACAAAAAACAATGAAGTGGAGTCCCATTTGGGAACTTCTCTTTTTTTCATTTTCAGCAATGATTTGTTTATTGTATAGTGATGGAGAAGATATTGTTGATTAGCTAGATTAGCTAACGTAGAAATTATTACTCAAAATGTAATCATTTTCTCTGCCCTTGTGCAACTGAGACAAAGCAGTCTGTTGTAGTCCAGATGTGTCCATCACAATAGAGACCGCTCTTATCCTCACTTGTACTAACAGTACCAGGACACGATTCATCCTCCGACTACCACACACACACACACACACACACACACACACACACACACACACACACACACACTCCCTCCCCCCCAACTCCTAGTAACATTCTCGACAATGCTTTTTATGGCTTCTCTGGCAGTGTTGTACATGTAAACTACACAGTGTCTCTGCATTCAGCTGTAATAGCTCTTGTATCAGAAACATTAGGAGATAGTTGGTGCTGCGTCCACTCGGCTTGAAAAAGTTTGAGACGGTGCAATTTATCTTCAGTAGAAATGATGGGAAGAGGCGAAGTGAGGATGACGGATGCAACGGCCGACCAAGTGGGGAAAAAGATAATTTAAACAAAGAGGGTAAGGCACAGACGAGAGGGCGGAGAAGAAGTGATAGAGAGGATGTGGGTCGAGATAGTGCTGCTCTCAGCACAGAGATAATGGCAGGAAGGAGAGGGTTAGACACAGAGGCAGAGGGGTTAGAGGGCGAAAAAGAGAACAAAAAAGATACTTGTGAGAGGCAGAAAGAAAATTGTGGCTCAAAGAATAATGAGGAAAACAAAACAAAAGTGTCACGCGAGGCCATTCAACCAAAGGGTACAGTGTCAATGTCAGAGGTCCCAATATAGCTACCAGCCCCCCTCCTCAAACACACACCCAGATTAGTCAATAGAGCCTGTGTGGCTGCGGCGGGCTGGCTGTCGTGTGCGTCACTGCTGTACTCCATATTTTCAGCATGACTGATTTCCCCAATCGCCTCCAGAGCCTCATCGATTCCTGAGGCTGGCAGCAGCAGCAGCTAGGTACAACACTACCAGGGCTGACATTCAAGTAGAGTAACTCTACTGTAGCTCTGTGAGAATATCACTTCAAATGAAATGTCATTTTTGATCATTTTTCACAACAGTGCTATGTCCCTAATCGATCAGATGAGCTGCTACTTTAGTAATTTGCCTCAGCAGAATTAGGGTTGTAGCCTCCAATGATGAGACATAATTTGGTTAAAAAAATGCTCGATACTTGAAAGTCTGATCAGAAACGGTGAAATATGTCATACACCTCACCAAATAATGCATCTAAATTTGAAGCTTTGTTTCGCTTTGTTGTTATCCAAAATGAATTTGAGAAAGAAAGATTCTTCTCACTGGTTTCAGACGTTTGCGCTGAGTGTTCGCTTTGTAAGACCGCAGCATCAGGATCACTGTTCATTACAACCACTAGAGGGGGAAACCGACTAAGTTATCCTCAGAGGCTGTTTGAGAGCAACAGAGCAAGCAGTTGTTTGATACAGTATTAAAAACAATTGATGGATTATAATTCTATTTTAAGACTACTGGAAAGAGGCCACATATCACTGATTAAACAGTCGTAGTACTGTGGAGAGTTAGGGTGATGTAAAGGGTTGTCTTTGAATTATTTTAATTTAGATGTTAAGTTGTTTGGATGAAACTTTCTCATTAATGTGGGGAGGAATTATTAGTTATTTTCCCTTTGACACTATAACATTATTCAGTACACTTGATAATTATTGAATATTGTATTTTGTCCTTAATTCACAAAGTATTGTTATTCTTTTTCATCATAATCTGTGTATACAACATCTATTGCACATCAATTCACGCGGCTTTGAGCGTTCATGCTGTAGGTTGATCTGGGCTACGTCAATACAATTGATTTGACTTGGCAGCTGCTGCTACACTGGAGTTGTTTGTACGTCGGCCACTTGAGGCAACAGCATACAGCAGATGTATGTCAGACACACATGTACTCTAATCACAGACATGGCACATTGATTTAATGAAGAGCATAATAACCTTTTTAAATTACTATTAATATTTAGTCTGATCAACACTGAGCTCACCTACAATAATTAATACTAATAAGTCTTCAAACTCAGATTCAGTATTTAAATGTGTCTCTCATACATTTAGTGGCAAACTCTTTCATTATAACAGGATGCCACAACGGAGAATTGATTGTTTTTCTTTCTATTTTCTATATCTGCCAGACCCTACATTACTGCATGTACAACTAGTCTTACTTACACCTACTATTCTTTATATATTACCCATGCAATAAAAACATGCACACATATCTACCGTAGCCTACACATTGGGCCAGCGTATACAAACTAGGTTGCAGTATTTCAGAAATAAGTGGTGACGTGGCATGCTGCGTTTACGGCCCTTATTTTTTTTTACTTCCCTGCTGAAGAAGTGGCCACCTGCCATCTGGGTGGTCGCACAGACCTGAGTGCATCTGAATGTCCATTTAATGAGTTCCTATGAGTGTGTGTCCATGTCAATGCACATGCATCCATTAGTGAGTTCCCATGTGCGTATGTCTTGGCCTTCTTTGTCTGTGTGTGGTTGTTTACGTGTATCATGCAAGTCTGTCATCCACCCAGTCCCCAAATCAGGCGAGCCCCAGACCCCTCCGTCATGCTAGCAGATGGCAGCCTAATGAATCATGAGGCGACACACTGATAGCCTTTACTACAGTACATGCTGTAACACGACGTTGACATCAGGAGACTTAGTTAAATATAGTCTGCTAGCAACAGCCACATGCTGACACCTGGCGCTGCTGTGTTGTTACGTACGCACTGTTAGATGACTTGTACCGGGAAGGAAGTTGGTGTCGTTTTTTTCTTTGTTTTCATTTGTTGTAATCACTTTTTCATTTGAAATAACTATAACTACTGCATTGTTTGGATGCTTTTGAAGAGACGTAACGCACTACAAGGCTGAACTTTGTAATCTAGAAACTCTAAATTGCTGCATCATGTTTCCTTATCAAGAAAGCAGACATTTTTGATGATGATTCTTCCGGGATCCTGTTACAGATGTAGAAAAATATCTAACGGAGATGAGCAGCTCATGTAAATATGCCTGTGTGTGTACCTTATTCTTCTGCAGCTGCTTTTTTAACGTCTTGACCTCTACTGTGCCCAACACTGGGTCCCTCTACAAACTCACCCGGTTGAACAAACATGTTATTATTGTTATTTTAAATTCCTAGTGTAGATCCCAGAGTTTCCCAAGATAGCAAACATGCTTAATTTAGGAAAAATTTGTCTATAAAACAGCACAATTTAGAATATTTCCATTTGATGTAATGATGCAGCAACATTGTATATATTTGTATAAGGTTGATTTATTCAGGCTTAGTTAAATATTATTTGTTCATATTCATTGTGTGGCCACACAAATTACATATAATACATCTTTAAGGGCATTTCCATGATATACGGTGTAAAAGAAGTTGGTGTGAAATGTGCAGCTGTTTTTAATTTGTTATGGTGAGACATGAGCAGCATTGAGAAACGAGAGGCTGTTTCTAAATGCTTTTTGGTGTGTGAGAGGAAATTGTGAGAGTATTTTTTGACCTGGTTATATTATTTCATTGATATCTACTCTTACATAGCCTTCCTAAACATTTCCTAAAAAATGTATTTCTAAAATACTGTATCTTACTGGTCTCCTTAATATTTCAATGTCAGTAGCCAAGAAGACTTTGCTGCACATTAAGATCTTCACTGGTTGTAAATACACTAAATTGAAAACTTGTTGGTTGTGACTAATAATTTGCTCTTCCTTGTTACAACTGTCATATTTCTTTAAATTGTAATGGACTTAGCTGTCTTGTTAATATTTTGACCTCGCTGTAAACCTTTTTGAATGAGTTTGTGGCCAAATCACAACCTGACCAGTTAGATTTGACCTTCATGCACGATTTCCTTTTCCCACCACAATGAAAATTCCACATTTACTTTAATTTGAAAAAACAACAAACCTTAAACTAAACTAAAACTAAATTAAACTAAACTAAAAATTATGAGAGAACATGGCTAGCACATGAATATTGCATTATTTTCAGAAAAATAACTCAAAGTTGGATTACAAAGAGAACAGGTTTGGTGAATATTCAGGGTTCATTACCATCGAGTGAACATTGACAACAGCTGGACACACGGCGCTCCTTGCTGACTTCAAATCAGCTCGTTAACCAGGAACGCTTGCCATGCCTCCATGAAGCCAACACATGATGTCATGAGGCCCCTTTTGCAAATAATGGACTATTAAACCCCAAACTGAGGGGTCAGCCAGAATCTATGATGCCTCCCTATTTTATGATTTTTAGAGATTACACCGCCACGTCGCCTCTGCGTTTTAGAGTACGGCTGTCGAAAGACAAGATGTGAAGATACTGAGCAGAACCAAACATTTAATGTCGGTCTTTATACATCCACTCTCTTTCACCACGGTGACGCAGATACATGGAACACTGTGAAATCCTCTGGTGTACTGCCAACCAGTGTGTGTGTGTGTGTGTGTGTAGAGTAAGGGTGTTTGCATGTCGACTCCATAACAAGGAAAAAACTCTTGAACCATGCTGTTCAAGCACTTAATTCTTCTAACTGCACATGAAAACGATTTTCCTGTCATGAAAACGTTTAAAAAGTGCCTACAGCTGTACATTTTTATTTACAACATCCCCTCATCCGGTTTGCATCAAGACACTGTTCATCCCACTTGGGAATACATTCTACAGTTTTACAAGTCTCAAGTGGGAATACAGAGCCGTGAAGCTCAGCAAAAGAAGAGACTCTAGTAAAAGTATTCAGTATATCAGGTCTGACTTTTTCTTTGTCAAACCATAAAGGGCCTAACCCCAAAAGCTACCATTCAATTCATTGTAGTCTTGTGACTGGATTTATAAACAGTTTCTGTTGAATTCAGGCGCCAGAAAGCCACACAATAAACAGCATATGTATTGTAGGTCTGCACAGTTTGTGGTTATGATTGGCCCTTTTCTTGGGTACACCTTTTCAGATTCCCTTAAATGGAAGTTTTTCTTGACTACCACAGACACAGAACCTTTGTATTATATTAAAGGATTATATTAAATACCTTTGCAGTCAAAAGACTACAATTACAAGCTGTCTGTGCTGTATGTCGCAACCAACGTAAATATAAAGTTGAAAAATAAAAACATAAGAAATAAATATAAGCCAGTTTTTCCTCATATGTAGGTAATGAATCAGTTGTCCTGTGGTGCTCTCTGGCCTCTAGAAAGAGACCTGGTCCCTGTTAGAGATGCATATTGAGCTTCTGCTTTATTACCACCCATATATTCTTGCTTTTTCTTTTCCACTCTCACCTATTGTTGTCTCTGCCTTCTACATTTGTGAATTCCATGGGAAGGAGGTTGATTAATTTGCCAATCAAATTGAACCATGTCGTACTGCAGAATTAGAAGAAGTGCACATCCATTTATGGAGCTGTTTCTTGTGTAGCTAGCTGGGTAGCAGTTGACCACTCGTCAAGCCTCCTGCGAAGCCGACCAATCATTTACGTTCTCACAAATCACATAATGAGGTTCATAACGGTGGAAAATGTTACACTTGTACACAGTTTCTCATCTCTAGCAAGCACCCGGCATCTTTGCTGGAACTCAATGGCAGATCTTGTACGCTGGAGCTAATGATTATCTAGCGTTAGCTCCATGAGCTAGTCGAAAACGCACAAATCAGATTTTTGGAATTTACTGCTGACTCATTTTAATATGACAATTTTGTTTAAGGGATCTAAAATATGAACTTGTTAGCTACACACAAATCCCATCGAAGTGGAAATTAGCATGTCTTTAGCATCTACGATGTATTCCCCAGTGAAACGGCATATTTCAGCAGTGTACAGTTGCATGAGATCAAATCATTTGCATTGATTGGATTGCTAAACAGTGTTTGGGCTTAGATTACATCACTATAGAGCGGTGCAAGGATGACGTATTGTTGTCGGCCAACCCCAGAAGTTAGCAACGCACTCGTGGATTTTTCCATTGGATTTGATATTATAGCAGAAAATAAGCTCTGTGGCAATTGCCAGTTTCATGATACTTACAAGTTTTGTACAGCAAACTAATATTCACAATTGAGCACCACATTTATTTTATTTAGTTTTTGCGTGAATGCAATCGGCAGAAGTAAAAAGCTAAAGTTCGGCTCGATACAAACTACACCACAGTCACAGCCACAGTTTTTAGAGTGGATTATTTACTGATGTGTTTTATACCGTAGAACAAAACGGTAATATCTCTTACGCTTGTGCTCACTAAGGAGCTTATTTCAGGCATCTGACCAAAAACATTGACTTGAGACGAGGGAACCGGAAGGGCAGAAATGCTGACTCGTATCCGGGTTTCAGGACTACTTCCTGTCACACTTAAGGAGCTGAGGCTCCACACACACAGCTCCCTAGTTGCTAAAAGGTGCATATTGATTCATGGATGGATGTCATGATATTTTTGGTTGGTACTAATTTATGTAAGCGCATGTAATATTTTGTTAAACAGGATGAAAAGATGATTCAATTTTTATGAAAAAAGACATTGTTTATTTTGTATATGTTTTTGTTTTGATTTTGTTTTTTTTGTATAAAAAAAAAAGGATTAGACTCATTTCATTTCAAAATAACCCTGTTTGGCTGCTTAGCTTATATACTTTTATTTTGAAACAGTGTGTTTTTAATGTTAATATTTCAGGAGGAAAGGCTTTTGGGATGAAGACTAACAGATGTGTTCATCTCTAACTTGTATATGGTCGGCTATGGCTGCTAAAGTGTAAACTTCCTCAATACATTGAGAAGCCGAGCAGAGCTGCTAATGCTACTCTAAACTCTACCAGCTTCCACACAGTCGGGAAATAGTTTCCTGCACGGTGTATTTTCACGGTGTAATTTTCCTCTGGGAACATAGCCGGTATAGATTCATGGCTCCTGTCTAATTTTTCTGATCTCTTGTCAAATATTTCCTGTTTAAGTTTGCAGACGAAGTGCACAGAAGGTCGACCGGCTAAAGTTTCATATTTACTTTTCACATTTCTGGTCTTCAAAAATACACTGGCCATGAGTGACCTTGCATGCTCGTACCTAAGCCTGTGTGGGAGGGCATACTGTATATGGGTAAGTGTGTATGTATGTATGTGTGTGTGTGTGTGTGTGTGTGTGTGTGTGTGTGTGTGTGTTTGTTTGGACATGTTCTTCGTTCTCAGCAAGCTGTGTCCCGAGAGCTACTTACTGTAATACCCAATCATACTCATCCTGTTATCAATCTCTTTACCTAACATAGAGGAGACATACCTGTGACACACACACGACTAAACACTCCATCTGGAAAGGATAATAGTGCTCATAGGAAGACTGCTGCCCTGTGATTGTATTGGGGTGTGTGTGTGTGTGTGTGTGTGTGTGTGTGTGTGTGTGTGTGTGTGTGTGTGTGTGTGTGTGTGTGTGTGTGTGTGTGTGTGTGTGTGTGTGTGTGTGTGTGTGTGTGTGTGTGTGTGTGTGAAGGAAGGGGTTAAAAACGGCTAAAACATTTTGGGAAGGCAGGAATTATACTGGCTCTGTTCCCGCCCCCTTTCTCAGCTCTGACCTCACTCTGAAACTTGTTCCCCCTTGTGTGTGATACACACACACACACACACACACACACACAAATGTACGCAGACACTTGCTCAGTCACATGCCTACACACACGCTTGCTCACTGACGCACATGCTCTATCGTTCGCTGGCACACACACACATACATACATACATACACACACACACACACACACCTCGTACAGATCTGAGTGAGCACACACAGTATCTACTTTGACATAAGATTGAAGCAGGAGAGCAAGTTTGTCCAGGGAAAGGAAAGGTATCTGTTTTTCTGAGATTAAAGGTGGAGCGCCAGAGGGTAGAGGAGGAAGCAGAGAGAGAAACAGAAGAAGAGAGAGAGAGAGAGAGAGAGAGAGAGAGCGAAAGGGGAGAGGGGGAAGAGGGCAGCAGCGTTGCGCCACATTTAGACCCGGAGCAAAGACAAGATGTACATGGGGGACAGCTTAATGGAGTTCTGCTGAGAGTGATGAAAAGCGTTCTCTAAGGGAACAGCAGGAAGTGTGCAGCTCTCGCAAGAGGAATTCAGGTGTTCACAAAGGAATACACTCCAAATTTATTCAAATCATCCAAGGAAGAGCGGATTTTCAGCAGCATACAGTGGCATGGATTGCATCACCCCGGTCGTCCTGGCTCTGCGCCGGAGCCACTGGTCCTAGAGCTGGTGTCCACTCCCGCAAGAGGTAATGAGAGTTCCTGGGAAGCCGTGGAGAGCCGGACAGCCCGACAGAGCGAGACTGACGAGGAAGAGGGCCGGGTTTTACAGGGATGAGAGCATCCACAAGCTGAGGAGAACCAAGAGAGGAAGAGCAGCGGAGCGGCCGAGAAGAGGAGGGTGAGGACGAGTTAAAAGAGAGTAGGCTAAAGAAAGATGAGTGTGCCAACGAACTGTGGGTTCTGTTACTCCGTGGAGCGGAGTATCACTGTGCGGAGTGGGAACATATGGGGATCGCCGTGTGCTGTCAACAGGCCTATTGACATCATACAGAAACGCAGGCGGTAATTAAGAGCTATCTCATTTACTCTCAATCCTTTTGTCTCTCTTTCCTTCTCAGTGTCTCCTTTCATTTCACACACACACTTGTTACACAAGTGCATGTGTAACATTATACACATCATTTGTATATGAAGTTAGGAGCATGGTCGGTATTGAGATCTAAATACCTTTTCTTGTTCTTTTGTAGCTTTGACAACTACTTGGAATAAATGATAGTTTTATGTTTTAATTCATCAAAATTAATTGAAACATAAATGTGTAGATCCTACAGCATGATACAGTGTACAAGACCTACTATTTAAGAATGTTTGTATCTGAAGTCTGAAGCCGCATACAGTCTTTTATTAGCTGCAGTATTTACAAAAACAATATTTTGTTCTTATCTGTTATTTTTGGTTCATATCTGCATTTCCTAAAATATTATTTTGTTATCATATTTCCTCTTGACATGTTGTTTAGTCTCCAATTTTGTTAGATTAGGCACAGCTCCAGGGAGTGAATTGTTTTTTCATCATGCAATAGACACCAAATGTAATATTTGTTTTAAAGGCCTCTTGCAGCTGCTAACAAGAGTCAGCAGATATTGTGGGAAAATATAAGTTTGGGATTTATTTGAATTTTAATCTGAGTAAAAAAAACAGCACTGCATGTAAATAAAATAGAAATCTGCAGTCGTGGCGAAAGACAAACTAACTGTGCATTTGATGTAGCTCAGCCATGACTTGAAAACGCTACAAGCTGTGCAAGAGAAACAGTCATTTAAAATGTGTAACTGGTTATGAATGAATAACAGCGATAGAAATGCAGGTGGTTGTACAATATCTGCAGTTGATATTTAATTAATTACAAATATTCAAATGTTTAACAGTTACAAGATTAGAAAACATCTCGCAGATTACGACACGTGAAAGACCACATTCACACACAAATATAGCGTGTGAAAGTGTTTCGTAAAGACCTTCATGAGAACTTTGTTTGTCCGTGTAATACCACCATATGTTTTGTAGCTACTGTTTTGTTTTTGACTTCTGCTGTCAAAAACTGCACTCTGTGGCCATATGTTCAGGTTAAGGAAAGGGTATGGAAATGTCGGACTATTCCTTGACAAACTACTGCTCACATTACTTCCACCTGTGAAGATAAAAAGCAGTGCAGAAATGTTCTGCTGCTCAAACGCAGCTTTAATGTGCCAAGGAGGGGAGCAACAGACCGGGAGGCCGAGATGGAGCCGCTTGATTTGAGTTGAGGTATCGATCTTCCCGGGGACACCGTGATGGCAGAGCAGACTTTGTTAGTCTGTTTATTCTCTTGAGGAAAAACAAGGAGGAGTGCAGGGGGAGGAGAGGCCCATAAGATTATCAGCCTTGCCGGTGCCCATTTTGGGAATCTATTAATATCACATATTTAAGAAGTCGACACTTCTAAAGCTAAAAGCTATATTTACGTGTATGAAATGATTACCAGCATTGATGGGTGGTTGAGGCTTCTCAAGTGCATCCACTTTATTGTTATCTTCATCTTAATTCTTTTTTTGCTTGCCTTTCCTCCTCGTCTAAAGCATCTCCCGATGCATATAAAGTGGAACGCAGTGACATCCAGAGGCCTGATGCCCAGAGCTCTTTTTATACATGTAAAACATACGAGTGCTTCCTCGTGTAGGCATGGCACAAGCTGACAAGATGCACCTGGAGAAAAGATAATAATCTGTAGCTTTTGACGTCAGACACCAAACTCAGAGTGTTTTCTTCGCCATTCGGTGCGTGATTTAAAGCCCAATTATCTAACCACAGAGGACAACAGCCAGATAACAGGAGCCCTTTCTCCATAGATGGATAGGTGGCGAGTGTACACATGTTTAATGTCTCCAAAATACATGTGGGGGGACATCTGTTCTTGATACCACCTGGTAAGTGGTTTACTTTGCCCAGTGGCGTTATTTGGCTTCTCTTTTCAACTTTAAACTGTAAAGGTTACACCTGCTTTTCCTAAAGGAGGATAGATAGAGGATTCCCCAGCAGCTTTTTTTGCTTTGAAGTGTTCTGCTGCATTCATTTCTCCTTTGGATTACATTTTATGAACCTGAAATTGGCTTTAGGCTATGAAAGCAGTCTGCTCTAAACATTTTATTTGACTGTATTTGCCAGCTCCCAACAGCATGAAAGAACTTGGGATTTTTAGCAAAGCTCGCAGTGCAGCTCTGAAGGAGGCGTAAGCTCTGGGTCGGTATGTCCGCCACTCTGGTTCAGACTGTCAGAATGATTGATATTACATTTTGTACAGACATTCGTGGTCCTCAGAGGATGATAACTTTGATGATCCTCTGATTTTTCCTCTAACACCACCATGAGGTTGACATTTGCATTGGGCTTCCGGTGAAATGTTTCAATACCTATGGGATGGATTGCCATAAAATTGGGTATTCATTTCATTTTCTTGATTAACTTATTTGATCCCCGGACCTTTCTCGTAGTGCCACCATCAGGTCAGCATTTTTATTTTTGTCCTATACTTTGGTTCCGCCAAAGAAAATGACATTCCCATCAGCAAGTAGCCAATGTTAGAATGTCAACATGCTAAACTAAGACGCTTAACATCCTAAACATTAATACTGCTGCATCGGCATGTCATCATGGTCATTGGGACCAAGTACAGTCTCACGAAGGCTCTTGACTTAAGTTTTCTCATCGCTGTCTGCCGAGGGTCCGGTATCGAATGAAGTGGCAACAAGCTACGACAGCCAGGGAATGGATGGAAAACTCCTTCAAGATTAGATCTAAATGAACCACTGACAGCAAATACAAGTATGAGCTTTGTATGTGGTTTGGGACTAAGAGAGTGTGATTTATGCACAGAGTAATTTATTATGAATAAGTCTTACAAAGACGACAGTTTTGGCAGGTCGAGTGTGAGTGAGGTTTAGCTTTAGTGGTGCATTTCTTGGAAACATAATACACTCTCCTGTCAGTTCAACCTGGGAGGAAAGGAGGGGGAAAGATAAATCTTAATCTACTCAATTTATCAAAATATTCAAGTCTGAATGATGGACGCCAAACCCTCTCAAGCAGCTTTTCATTTTGTTCTCGATAAGTTTGCGGCCATAAACTCTTGTCTTGTAGATAGAAACACATCACTTGTGCCAGAGGTCAACAATATCTACATTGGCCAGTTCAGTGTGACTGTGATTAATGAATCTCTGCTTTCAGCCACAGTAGATGGATCTCATCATTTGCAGAAAATTATTAAGTCATCTCGACCTCTCCGCCGAGTATAACTCTCACTGGTCCTGGCGAAAGGGAGAATTTTGTCATAATAAATGTGTCTGAAAGTGTTTCCAAAGCATTTCTTAAATCATCAGTAACTTCTAATGGTGGTCTGGCCCACAGGGAGCGTCACAGACCCTCATTTATCTCCTTCACAAGCAGGAGGAACAGGTCCACTGGTGTTGGGTTGCAGGCCTCACACACACACACACACACACACACACACACAAACACACACAAAGTCAGGCTCGTACCTTTGTGTTGGAACAAGCTGCCTCAAACACAGTTTTTGGCTTTGGATCATTTGTAACTAATTTAGTTTCGGACTGAATTCTTTCCTAAAACCCCAAAACTTTATTGTCCAGTGACGAGCTCTCCAGAGACAAGCAAGCAAGAATACGTTTTTGTAGCATAAACGGAACAATAGGGCGATCTTTTTGCATCCGTCCATTTAAAGACCAGTTGAGACTTTTTCCTGTGATATCTGAAGTATTTAGCATTAGGCAGTCACGACAATAACGTTATTAACTTATTGTACGATATATGGACATGACCTCGACCATTTTTACTGATCTTGCCCGTTGTGTACATGCATGTTTGTTAATGTTTACATAATGCTACAGCATTTGAACCACCGTGATGTGGAATCAAAGGGTCACTTCTCTTTGAAGGAATGTCCTTTCATTATTCTAATATTATCATTATATGTGTGGCATAAAATGTTCTTGAAATGACAATAATATTGTTTATTACAATAATGTCTTGTACAATATATCATCCAACAAAAGTAATCATCATGACAGGCCTATTTAGCATCAGTGTAATTTAGTTGTATCATGTGGCTACTTTACTTACATTGTTTGTATTATTTTGGTGGGCATGGAAACAGTTCACACTAGATTGAGCTTGGAAAGAATACACTGGAATGCGGACATGAAGATCTGATTTTCTTTAAGCATCAGCTGCATTTTACTTCCCTTCCTTCTTGTAAACGTTCACGTCGCTGCTGAACTTCTTGTTGCATTTGTTTTGTCCTCATGTCGGCCTGTTTCAGTAAAAGTCTTATTCATAGTTCTGCTCACTGCTGTACGTATGCTTGGTTTTCCTTGGTGACTTTCATACGTTCACCATTGACACTTACATTATGTGTAAAAGCGTTTAAACTTTAAATTACTTTTAGAACAAAGAACCATCTAAATATTGTCTGAACTCAAACTGTGGAAGTTGATTCATGCTGTTTTGACAAAGCCACATATCGGGTGCATGCAAGGGTTCAGCATGTTAAAGGAATATCATCATCATCACACATTTATTTCTCTCTCTTTCCCCGCAGGATGTCTGATGTTTCTCTGTGGTCGCATCTCACCTCAGGAACCTTTACCATTAATACCTCACGCTGATCACGTTACAACATTTTTATAGACCAGGTTCTGAACTTTTCCGAACCTTTACTCTCCTCTGCCCACTTCCTCTCTTCAGACCCACCACTTATGTTCATTTCCCTCCAATTCTTCTCCTCTCACTTCACTGTTTTCTTTGCTGTGCTATGTAATCCTAGAGCATAATAGTCCTATGCGTGTGTACGTATGTGTACATGTGTTTGTAGGTAGACTAGGACACTCCTGTGAGTCACTGTAAATCTCTTTTAACTCACTAAGGTGTATTATCCACTGCTAGTGCTTCTAACCTCACTCTGTAGTTCTTTACACAACCACCTGACTGTAGAGTTTCAGGAAAAAGAGAAAAACACTGCTTTCAAGTTTATTATTTTCTCTCCGCACGCATCCCTGATCATGACACTGTACCAAACATCTGTCAAATGTGCTTCCTCAGTGTAAGTCATACTGTTTCAGTCGCCTGATGATTGACAGGGAGACTGTCCTCAGCAGACACCTCACGCTGTTCAGCGAATCAGAGGTCAGCAAGCGCAGCCATCATGATGGCATTGTGTTGTTTTTCAAAGAAAAGATCTGAGGAAGAGGGCAGGGTTCTGAGATTACAGGCGTCAGAGAGGGAATGCCGAGAGTACGAATTACATGTAAAAATAATTTCACACACTTGCTTTGTTTTCTTCATTTTTGTCTGGCTTTCAGCTGTTCTGCATAGCAAAATAAACTGTTCTGGTTTAATCACAGGTGGCAGATTTAAGTACAGTAAGGCAGTGAACACACACACACACACACAAACAGACACACACACACACACACACACACACACACACACATATATATATATCCACACGCACACACACAGACAGACACAGACAGTTGTTTAATTTACAAACCAGCTGCTGCAGTCAGTTAAGTGACTGCTAATGTGCGTGCGCGTGTGTGTGTGTGTGTGTGTGTGTCTGTGTGTACAGCCTGATATACAGTAACAAATATAGTCTTTGTTGTCATTGGCATATATCCATTTGACTTCACTATATTTTATACAATTACACATTTTAACTTGTTTTTTTAAGTAATCAAATATCTTTAGTTTCATTCTTTGTCAACAATGCCGTCTGTTTCACATCACTGTCTCTGTACAAACGTGTCCCATTTTACAGTATGTCTCTGAACTTTTATGAAAAGGTTTGTGAAGTGATCTGTGTTCCTGCCTTTCTGTTGCGTTAGCTAACACTACATTGGCTCACATTCTTTAAAAACATTTTTCACTGTCAGATTCTGAACAATGCACTTACATGGTCATCACGGTTTCACCATGTGTAAACTCTAAAGAGGTTGACATATTTACTTTGTTTTTGTTGGGTGTGAAAGGACACAATGCCTGAAAGGTTGCTATTCATATGTACTTTCTAAAATAATACCAGCTAAACTCAACTTTTAAATTCTGTGGTACTTAGTTTAATGCTTAACGGGGATCTACTGGATATAAGCAACATGTAGCGTTTCCCTTGTGTTTCTTGAAAAGGGAGATTAGTCAGTAACAGACGAGGGCGCAGATCTGCTTTCTGCTGCCTACACAAGAGTTTGACCACTGAAATCACTTAAAGGAACAGTTGAGGGAAATTCTTTGTTCACCTTTTTTGCAGGAAGTTAGATGATATCATGTTTGTACACTAAACAAATCTACAGTCATCAGCTGGTTAGCTTAGCTCTGCATAACAATTGGAAAGGCGGTCACAATTAGCCAATCAGCACCTCTAAAGTGCATTATTAACATGTTATAACTTGTTTTAACGTGTTAATAATGCCAGGCAACCAGCAGAAGTTACTGTTCTCGAACAAATTGAGCTTTTAACTCTCCGGCTTTTGTGTATTGCCAGTACTAATGCTAAGCTACGCTAATTGTCTCCTGCAGACATATTGATTGTATTGACATGAGATCTTTTCCTCCAATTTACAAGAACACTTAACAAGAAAGTGAATAAGAATATTTTCCAAAATTTCCAAAATTTCAAACTATATTTCTACTATTCTTATTGCTGATACTTATTAAAGAATATTCAATACATGTATGTGAGACACAATACAACAAAATGCATGTAATCGGAGTTCATAATAAAGTATAACATTCTGCACAAGAGGACCCAAGCTAAGACAAAGACAACTTGTCAGCCGTTCAAATAGAGATTACAGCCTGAATGTAATAAGCACAGAGTTTGCATAAGGCTATATGACTTGATGTAGGTATACTATGTACGTATAAAGGCAATAACCTCCAACAGGTTGCTGCGTTGGCCAAAATCATATGATGTCACAGGAAAGGAGAGGAAGGGCAAGACAAACAAACAGGGCGGTTCTCCCTCTGTGCGAGGGGCCTCTGTGAAAACAACCAGACACTTTTTTATCCCAGAACACACACACTGCTGACTCTCATGTTATACATAGAAAATATCACAGTGAATTTGAAATTGCTCCAAGACTACTTTTTAAGGCTTGTCCTTCTGATGTGGCCAGATTTACCACCGCCGTGGTTGACTTTGTTCTGTGTGTTGAGCGTCAGTGTGGTGGACTCTCAGCTGCTGGTGTGAACTTTGTGGTCTCATTAAGCCAACGCTAATCCTGGTTCGCTCCAGAACATCTTTTATATGTCATTTGCAGATACATACAGCCCAGATTATAATGCTTACTGTAAACACCATGGCAGGGGAAACAAAAAACACATAAAGATTATGTCAAATGATCACTAGATGAGATCTGTGTGACATGTAATACATTCCTTCTTTTAAATGTCTCATGGCTCTGGTGTAAAACATTCTACCTCTGACTGTGTCACAGAAAAGTCCTGGGAATGATGAATGGAGGTTCAGATGACAGCTAGCCCTGGTTTACAGGCCTATCTCCTCCCTCTCGCTCGCTCTGCCCCGTAGCTCCTGTTTTTTAATGCTCCCCAGATGGGATTGAGGTTGCTGTGACAGGCAGTGACGCAGGCGGGGTGTCGAGTATCAGGGCCACCGACAGTTAACCATCAATCACACTTCTTACCAGCCAGCCACTTAAATAACAAACGCTGTAACACACCTCTCTCTTTACACCTTTTTTTTTAGGGCTTTATGATGCCCAAGAATGTTAGCTCCAGTTTGGTCTTTAGACTACAGAAGTGTGTGTGTGTGTGTGTGTGTGTGTGTGTGTGTGTGTGTGTGTGTGTGTGTCCTGCATGTGTGCAAATGCAGAAGCCAGATCAGGAAGGTCCTATTAAACAATATACAGTTCCAAAGAGGAAGCATGTGTTTCAGCTTGCTTGTTATCTTTTATAATCAATATCTTCTGCACCTTTTCTGCATATGAACATATTTGTTTAATTTACAATCCAAGGGCGTGGTGATAATTTAATATTATCGTTGACTTTTCAGTGTAACTCCTGTATTGAAAACATGGTCATATTTTTATATTAATTTACAAACTGGTGCAATTTTTAACTAAAAACTCACTAAAGGAGTTTCTATTTTGCACATGTTAAGTCATATTTTGCATGCATTTTCCCAAATGCAACATGTTTGAAATGATTTGTTTTTACCTGAAAAAAGGTTTGCTGTCATATGAGACAAAGACATTTTCATATTTGAGAGGCTGAAGCAAATCTTTTGGCCTTTCTTTGTCTCCGGATAGATTACTCAAAAAGATAATCAGTTATCAAAACTGTTGCTGATGGATTCTTTGTTAATTGACTAAACGGTGAAGTGACTGTTTCAGCTCTACAGTGGCCAGTATGTCCACAAACTAAAGTGGAATATCCATATTGGCCAGCTCACGCAATCTCACTAAATCCCAGTAGAGGGACCCTGTCCTCAGCATGACTTCAATTCTCCAGACTACTACACAGATCAGCCATCACTCTGCAGAAACTGTATCTCATATATTATCACACAACATGATTATTTAAAACAAAATCCCATCTGTTGGTTTTATTTTTATCACTTGAGGCTGAGAAAGGGAGAGAGGGAGGGACCGACTGGCTGGCATGTGAAAGACACGAAGACAATGGAGTCGTGTATGAAGACCAGCCGTCCAAACAGTCACGGTACCCCTGGGTGTGCTTCCTGTCCAGACAACAAGTACACTTAGCCTGGACGCTGACCTTTGACCCCTTGAAAACACAAAAAGCCTCAGTTGACGATATTATTGTACATATTGTTAAGTGTATGCTTAATGCACAATGGCACTTTTTTGCATCACATTCAGGGCACATTCGCACGTCAACCCTCATTAAACAATATACACATCCGCAATAGTTTTGTCCAGTATGAATATAATTTATAGAATACAAAAGCAGAATATACATCTTCAGAAATGAATCCATATGAAAAACATTTAATCAAGTGATTAGTTGCAGTAGGTTTCTACAGCAAAGGAAATAGCGGTAAATAGAATGTACATCGAACAATAACACAAACAATAAATCAACACCTCTTTGACCCGGTCCAGCAAAGACTTACAAAAAACTATCTTCACATACTGCAGTGAGAGTATCTGTTTTAAAATCATTGATTCAGTCTAGTTTGGATCTCCATTTGTTGTAACCTAGGCAACAACTCCTCCTGGTGTGCATGCTTATGTTCATATTTCTCTTCATTCATATAAACCGAAGGGATATCGTTGCAATACAAAACATTATATTGTTGCGTCTGTGTGTGTGAAAGGTAAATAGTGTCGTGTCATGAGTAAGTCACGACTATGTTCACTCCACTAGGAAACACCGGAAAACTGAAAGTGAAATAGCAGCGAGGGAAAGACGTGGGCGATATTTTGATCTGTGATCTAATTTTAGCTCGGCATCAGCTTCAAATAGAAACTTCCCTATTAATATTCATGAATGGAGGGGGGAAGTCTGCTCTGCCATGCAGAGGGAAAAGAGAGGGAGGGGGGTGACTCCGTATTCTACCTGAATCTCTATTTTTAGCTGCGTCGCTGCTTCTCTCAGTCTAGTCCCCGTGCACGGGGAGGCTAAATTTAGCTGCGTGGAGGCAGCAGTGTCGTGCAGAGACAGAAATAGAAACACGTTTACGGTCAGAGCACGCAGGAGCAGCCAGGGGTGCAGCATCAAGAGAGAGAGAGGTCAGGACAAGATAGATGGAGAGAACAGGATGAAGACTGAGGAGTGGATGTGGCTGCATGTGTACTTGTAGTAACTGGGCAGGGATGATGTGTGTGCTTATAGATCAAAACGATACACACTATAGCTGTGTAAGGTGGCACGTTTTACCACTGTAGCTCATTAAAGGCATCATATACACATCTAAACCAGGCTTAATACCTATTTTTCTGTACAGGTGATGTGTAATCCTCACATTAGTGACACGCACACACACACACACACACACACAGTCAAATTCACATTTGTACATTTGCAGGCATGCACCCCACCAGCTTGAGCCACACGGTGCACAGTTAAGACAAAAAAGCCCTCATGTGCGTGTCCCAGAACAAGCTGTACTTTCTTTGAAATTGTATTTACTCCGTCTCTCTCTTTGCTCTTTTACCCCTCACCCATCTGCCTTCCACCCCCCCTTCTGACTCCTGTCCCTGGTTATGTATAGTGCAGTCAGTGAGTCTGGATCTGTCACATGAATGGAGGGATGGGGGCTTCTGTTCAGTGTTACGTAATAGCCAGTAACACACCAACGTCTTGTCCTCATGCAGCATCCTAGGAGGCTAGCAGGATGGGGAGGGGCACTGGAGAGAGGAGTGGAGAGGAATGAATGGGATGTTTGCATGCTGCATGGTAGTGCTGTAGAAAAAATACAACTGTATTTTTCTATTTTACGTGTTTTATATATCAAGCTCATAATGCAATGCTAATGTACATTTTTCCAATATGTATTTAATAACAAATACTTGTAAAACTACATCTTTAATTTGTGTTCAGAGCAAATTAGCAAATGTTTAACCACACGGTGAACATGCTGCTTGTATATTACATATACATCAATATATATATTCTGTTGCATAGTGTTAATCAAATGAAATCATAGAAAGTTTGTAACCTGGAGACTTAATTCAGTGCTCGGATTGCGATGGTGTTTTGGTGTTGTGTTTCATTATTTCCCATACTTATCATTAACAGACATTTTAAGCTCAAACACTCCTGCACTCAGGGATTTTTTTTAATTTTTGGACATCGTTCCCACTGCTGTATTTATTTGAAAAATATTGAATGTGTGTGTTAGCTACTTGCCCGTCCAAAATCCTCCACACTCTGCTAATGGATGTTTTGCCAAAGCATGGATTTCTGCTCTGGACTTCCTCAGACTGTTTAGAAAAGGATAAGTGTTGCCAAACAGAGCTGCAGGTCAAAGGAGTCTCTCTGGGTTTGCCTGTCAGCAGAGGGACTGTTGGAAAAATAGAGATGTGGATCAAAGCAGAAGCGTGCCCAGACTGTGAAGAGAGACTTCGCCGTTCCTTTATTTGGTTTGTCTGTAGTCGGATCATGTTTGATCAGGAGGAACTCCTCCTCACCTGAACGGCGGGCTATTTTTAGACTCACACTCACATGACCCCACGTCAATACTCAATGCTAATTTTATACCTGCTGTTCACACACACATACACACACACACACACACACACACACACACACACGCACATATGTAGACCTCTTCTGGATGTTCATACACACAATTTTGTACCTTATTTGCATGACATCAGCCACACAGGCTTCACGCCGTTGTTGTTTTTTCAGGCTCATTTCATTGCATACATACAAGCAGGCTGGAAGTGATGGGATTTGTAGGAGTCTGTGTTTTTTCTTAAAACCTCCAGAAGAAGCCGGCTCCGGCAGGAGGATAACTGATTTGCAGCCATCAGAATGAGAAGCCATTCAGTTTGTGGCGCTCAACACCCCCTCATTGTGGTTCCTTCTAATTCTGTTTTTCTTATCACGGACAATAAATGCAGTGCTGTTTTTAGCCATATCAGTGTTATATCTGCACTCCCACATATTCACACTGCCCTATCCTTTGTGGCACCCTCCTAAATTTGTCATTTTTAGCTCTTATTTCAGTTTTTACTGGCTCATAATGGTCACACTTCCTTCTAAATTACACTATTTCCTGTTCAAGAGTTAAAAACGTCTGAATGCTGTTACCCAGTCATGAAAACGTGTGATATTTTTAGTTTTGAAGTATTGTATATTGTATTTCTCCCTTTCATTGTTTCCGTAGCAGCACCAGTCTCTCTGAACAAGTGCACACGTTTCATCCCCGAATAAAATCTGTAATCCATGGATCAGTCTTGATTGATCCATGTGTTTGTCTAAAACAAATGTGTTCAATAGGACACCACAATGGCAGCTGGAATTGTAACGACCAGTCAGGCAGTACATTTCTGTACTTTACTTATATTTCAGGTATCTGATGCTACAGATAATCACAAGGTGACGATCTGCATATAGTACAAATGCGTCCAGAAGAATTCATTTTGGACATGTAGGAACGCTCTCAGCAGACTTTCTTTGTGAGATATGATATGTTCAATAGTGTCTTTGTAGGATTCATATTTCAGTGGTAAAAGCGATCACTCCGGTGGACAGGAAGGATGCATGGATGTTTCTTTCATTTCCTTTCCGTTCCGTGGAATAAATCTGTTTGTGTGTTTATCCATAAAATGTGTTTTGAATAATCTAACCTGAATACATTCCTTCCCCTCTCTCTCTCCTGTTGTTGTAGTTTTGATGTGGAGAATGGCTTGGCAGTGGGGCGCAGCCCCCTGGACCCCCAGGCCAGCCCTGGCTCTGGCGGTCTGGTCTTACAGGCCAACTTTCCTCACAGCCAGCGGCGGGAATCCTTCCTGTACCGCTCCGACTCTGACTTTGACCTTTCACCCAAAGGTCCTTCCAGAAACTCCTCCACTGCCAGTGACCTGTAAGTGGATTTCAGATGTCCCTCGATTCAATATTGTTGATATGGCACCTCTTTGTGAACGAGAGACAATATTTGTAGTCAGTATTTTTCTTGGTTTATTCAAGATTATGACAACCTTCAGTTACACCCCTTAGAACAGTCAATTGTCTCTGAATAGCTCCTCTTTCTTTTATGTTGTGTGATATGTGTATATTTAAATACACAAAATGATGGGCCTGCTTTCCACAACTTAAATTCCCACTAAAAGCATGCTGATAAACCTCTGTGATGCTCTAACGAAATATAAAATTGATATCTCACTGTGCAAAAAGTCTTTAAGCCTCAATCTCAATACCAACAGAACTGCTGCGCTTTAGGTCACATACAACATGAATGAGTCCACTGTAGATGACTCTGAATACATACAGTATAATCACGTAGCATGAGACGTCTCTACAAAGACTTTGGCCCTAATGCTGAGATACCAATGCAATATTACTGGTAAATACCCAGAAACAAAAAGAAGATATTGTCTGTCAAAAAAACAGATCTCCATGTCTCTCTTCCTCGTGCTGAGAGGTTTCCACATTGGAAGATTCAGATGGTGGTGGGTTGGCTGAAGGGTTGGCTCCCTTACAAGCTGCAGCAAACCGTTGCGGTCTCAATTACATTTGCAAATTTGAAACTAGTCTTTTTGACATTTCCTTTGGATTCCTAGAGAGCGCTCTAAAGCCAAAGGGCCGCACATGCTTTCCTGTGTTTGATTAAACTCCTCCACAGACTGACTTAAGAGTGGTCTACCTTTAAGTGAATTTAGATTTCTTGTCCCAGTCTTTTAGTTTTATATGGACACTTATAAAACATGCTGTGCATTGCGTGTCAAAACGATCCACAGATCTACAGCCCAACAGTAGTACAACCCGCTGCTCTCCCACCTCAAATGCTTGAAAATCAAATTGGCTTCACTTGGATTGCAAGAATTTGGAAAAAATTTGCAAATTTCTTGTCTGTTATTTAATTTTTCGCTGTTTGTGTTTACAATATGTCCCTAAAACAGTCCCCTACACAGTTGATATTGTCTAAACACCTTTAAGTCTGAAAAGTAAGCAGTCGCAGGTCTAATATCGACTCTCGCCTATCTGTTTTTGAAGGGAAGAAAGCTTGAAGCACTGGGAAGTCAACTGGTTGTCATCTCGGTGAGACATGATAAAACAAAATTAAGATAAAAACACTGACTCTTTGAAGCCCTCTCCTGCATTCCCTCTAGATGGCTTCATGAACTTTTCCCACCTCCCTCCTGACAAACATGACTAAATATTAAACACTTAATCAAACGAAGCACCCGGTTCTCTTTTGTTTGTTTTTGCATGTGACGCTTAATCAGAGACAGCCAAGTCTGTTTTGATTTACCAGTTACTTATATCACCCTTCCACCTACCCCAATCTGTTTCCTCAGTGCATGACATATTTGTTTTTTGACAAAGCTACATTTTAATCGAATGTAGGGAGCGGTAAAGGAGGAAATCTGAGTAAAGTAAATATGATAACTAATTATCTGGCTGCCCGGTTGTTCAGACTGGTTTTTTTTGATAGAAGTGATACCCGGTGCAGTTTGGTTTCTATTTATTTCATCTTAACAAAGTCGTTCAGCTTTCATATCTAACACTGATGAATTAATATTATTAATTTAGGAAATTATAGATTGGAGCTCAAGTCAGGTTGTAATGCCTTTTCCTCCTGTGCATTTTGTTCTGTATTGCAGACACACAGAAGACATGATTGTCACACCATTTGCACAGGTGAGTCTTTTGAAACCTTCCCATACAACCTTTTTGAAGTAATTTTCCTTTTTGTGCTATTTGAAAATTTGCCCGATGGTCAAATAAAAATAAAATCCCATTAATTTGTCAGCTAAAGACAGTATTGGTCTTTAAAGAAAACTATAATAAAACTCCAGATGGTACGAGACTGGGCTCACTGAATCATCGGAACAGCCCCTCGGCATTATGTTGGCCTTGCAACAGGATCAGGCATCCCGCTGGCGTTGCACGGCTCTTGCGTGGGATGTGCGTCACACTTGTGCTCACTTTACACCATGAAAGAAGCGGTGAATCCAATACTGCTGGATCATGCTGTTTAAATTTGCATGCAGGCTGATAAGGGCTGCCACATGGGTCAGGCCTGGACACCGGATACGCTGTGGGCTTCCACTGTGCGCTGAGTCAGTGTTTGGCTCCAGATGGAGTGACAGACATGACATAGAGGGGTGTCAGTGATGCCATCAAAACATCAGAAAGGGGAATGCCTCTGCGTAGCACTTCAACTGGGAGGACGAAAGCCACATATCTGTGATTCAAGATTAATTCAATTAAGGCATATGCAATTATGTAAGGCTGTGCATTAAATTATATCTGGGGTTTCACTATATAGTGTGTATAAATACATATATGATGGTCTTTTATATTCAGTCTTTTGTTCCTCATAGGTCCTCGCCAGCCTGAGGACAGTCCGAAGTAACTTTGCCGTCATAACCGACCAGCAAGATCGCACAGCCAGCAAGTAAGTTTTTAGAAAATGTATGAAAATGAATATTCTAACAATTTCCCCGTCACATGTGACATATGTAATCCTGCTGTGGGTATAGTGTGACTTTTGCTCACTGACTGTGGATGATCTCTGTCTACAGGACGCGATCCTCAGGCAGCAACCCACCATCCATGTGCAAGACCAGCCTCGCAGGTCGGTACAGGTATTCGAGAGGGAGGGCTCTCTACTAATCAATACCCCGTTGTCAACACTGACCCTGGTCAGAAAGACAGAGAGATGTCAAGGACATTATGTGAACATTATGTGGGGCAGATTAATCTATAATTGTGATTGTAATCTTGATATGTTAAGTAAGGAGTGACAAAAGATGTAGTATAATTGAAGTATAAAGTACCATGAAAAGACGTACTTCATATTTGTACCTAGTTACATTCTACCACGGATGAAATCTAATATTTCTTGTGTGTTCCCAAACAACAAGAACAGAAGATTCACAGCTCATTTTATGCTCCAGTTTAACACTCTTCTGGAACTCTTAACAGTATATTCATGCTCTGTAAGAGCTGTATCCTTCCCATAATGCTTTGCTGTGTTCGTCTGGTACAGAGGAGCCTCACCAGCAGCTGGCCATAGAGACGCTAGATGAGCTGGACTGGTGTCTGGAACAACTAGAGACACTGAAAACTCGACACTCGGTCAGCGAGATGGCTTCCAACAAGGTACTTCCATAACACGTTTACACATTACCAACACAGTGATAAACTGGACATACACACCTGTCACAGGATAAAAGGTGGAGACACACTGCCACACTGTTCAGGGTAGCATTAATAGTTCAAGGTTGCAGTGCGGTGTGCTCGCTCTAATCTGTACTATGATTCACCCCCCTGAAGGATTTAAATAGTTATGTCCATCTTGTTGCCATTGTTGAGGTAGTCCTACTCCAGCTCCATGAACACGGTACAGTTCAGGACCCTGAACTCATCGAGGTCGAACCTGGTACATTTTAAAACAATTCCAATATTTGAATGTTCATCACGTTGAAAGAGTTAAACATATTACAGTTAATGCAGCATTTAATCACATTACAATTTTAGCTTGTGGTGTAAATAGCTTCAGCAATCTTAATAAATAAATTGAATTGGTGTTTCCCCTTTTAGATGGAATACGTCATCATTTTTTTATTAGAACGGATAATAGAATCAATACTTAGAATCACTGATCCCTAAACGAATCTGAAAGCTCACTAATACCGAGAATCCATCAAGAAAATATGAATAGAATCTCCCACCCGTCAGCGGATGACTTCACACATGCTAATAGAGACTAGATACACAGACACACCCTTCCCCCCACTCATGTGCAGAAAGATGTTAATGAGATAGTGGCAGCTGGAAATGAAACGGCATCCCCCCATCCATACCTCCTACGTGTATCCTGGAGAGAAGCCCGGTGCTTGTGTGATTCCATGATGAGACTGTCAAGCACATGCTATACATGCTAACACACACATGCACACCTCCTCTAATCGTATACATGCACATTACCTGCCGTTGCCCACATGTCACACACATTGCCCGGATACATATAGCATTACACCACACACTCACCTGGTGGAGGCCGGAGCAACATCTCCCCTTAGCTGCAGATCAGTCTATGAGAAGCTTCAGTCCATGCTGGCACTTTAGAATGAAGGCATGAACATGGGCCGGAGAAAACATTGACTCTGCATCTCTGAAAAACTTATTAACACAATTCTGTTTAAAATCATGACTCTTGAGTGTCTTTGAAGAAGGGTAAGACATGCTTATTTGAGCCCATGCTCATATTGATATAGATGTTTTTAGTCACCACCGCTGATTTTATTTGAAGCATTATTTTATTCAGTTTGGGCTTATTTTCACACTTATCAATACACATATCAATACCATTATCCTAAGGTCGTGCTAAAATACGTTGTTATCTTGTGTTTGCAATCATATTCATGATAATGGTGTGTATATACCCACATCTTTTAGTATGTGTTGTATGGTTTTTATTTTTGGCTACATGAATGAAATCCCCCCTCCCCCCTCCCCCCTCCATTCAAAGCTTTTCCTTCATATCTTCTTCAAACTTGGTGCACATGGTGTGTCTCACAACCTCGCCTGTGACATCCTCAGCCCTGCCTACTTTGTACATCCCCCTACCAATGAGGGCCCTCTGTCGCTCCCGACTGCTCCTGCAGCAGTCGCCTGATTGGCTGCTATTCTTAGGCATTTTTGGAAGGAGGCGGAGATTAGAGTACCTCGTTCTCCCTCTGTTTACACACATAGGGGAGCAGGCAGTAACTGAGTGAATGGAGTAAGGGGGAACCAGGGAGTGTGGCTGCTCTGCCTCGCATCCTCGCATCCCACAGCCTTCCCACAGCCACACTTCCACACATTTGCTCTTCCATGGACCTCAAAACTGTTTTTTATTTCCATTTGTTCAGCTCGTACTGATCAAAGCTTCCACTAGTGGACTGTCTCCTGGCTTTGGATTTTGCTCAGGCAAGCAGTATAGGAGCACAAAGTGTCTCTGCTGTCTGTCGAACAGGCAGTGCCGGAGGACGACCAGAAAGCTCAGCTCTCTCACTCAGTTTTATTTTTGCTCCCATGCTTGACTCTGCGCTGAAATGCCAGAGGAGAGTTATTTCATCACCGTGTCGTGGATGTTCATTCAGGTAAGGAGAGGCGAGGGGGGAAGTGTGTGGAAGGGGGTGCGCCAGCTCGGCAAGTGAACAACTGGTAGTTGAGATGTGACTGTGGACTTTCTCTGAGACTCTAGTCACCTTCAATTAGATTTGTAGATTTTTGATTTGATAAACTTGATGCGCATGCATGCGTGTGTGTGGGTGCAGACTGCTACGGGTCAAACTTCCCATGCTTTTCTCTGTCTCCAATCATTACCTTTTGCATCGTCTAATGTGAGATACATGCAAATGGTTCAAAGAAAGAATCTAGGTGGCTACATTAATAGATGGTTAATGGTTGTCTGTGTTTTAGTTTCTCAGAGTTCTTTTAAGTTAAGCGTTGTTCAAAATTACTTATTTTGGGCTTTCAGTGCACAGTGAATAAAGAGTTGTTAATTGCTTTTGTGGGTTGCTTTGTGGCATCTGTACTCATATTACATTTGGTCTGTCTAAAGCAATGACACTGCATACACCAAACCAGAAGTTAAAATGTCAGAAACAGGGACATATAAACTTAAAAAGCCAACGGAAACCTAACAGCATTCAAAAAGTTTTTATTTCTTCTAAGGATGTGATTTTCCGAATTGGATTTTTTTTTGTTCGATAGACAGATAATGCATATTTGATCTATCCTAGTCTCCCCGCATTTTAGCAAAAACTGAGTGTGATCAAACTCATGTGTGTATTTGTGTGTGTATGTGTGTCCTTCAGTTCAAGAGGATGCTGAACCGAGAGCTCACCCAGCTGTCAGAAACCAGTCGTTCAGGGAACCAGGTGTCTGAGTTCATCTCTAGTACCTTCTTAGGTAAAATACCTTCACTTTGTATATTCCTACTCTGCTTAAAGATATGTATCACTTCAATTACATGTTTTGTGTGAAAGAAAAGAGTTGGTAATGGGATCACGATGAGAATGCAGTATTAATATTGAGTCTTTCTTCATCTGACAGAGAAGCAACATGACATGGACATCATGTCTCCCCCCACCAAGGAGAAGGACAAGAAGAAGCGGCCCATGTCCCAGATCAGTGGAGTGAAGAAGGCCACCCACAGCCTCGCCCCCTCCACCATCCCTCGCTTTGGGGTCAATGCCAGCCAGGAAGGACTCCTAGCCAAGGTATAAGGACTAGTTCAACACTGGTTTATATCTATTCAAATCATTCTGCATTGTTTTTAAGACATTCTCCCTTGTATAGTATGTTGTCATAATATATATTTACGATTATTGTCGACTGCCAGGAGTTGGAGGATGTTAACAGATGGGGTATTGACATCTTCAAGGTCTCTGAGTATTCTGGGAATCGCCCACTGACGGTCACCATGTACACCATCTTTCAGGTATCCTTTAGTACAGTAAATCAGTGAACATGACAGTAAATGAATGAATGAAGCAATGGCGTAACAAAGACATTTAAATAAACAATTGAGATTTACCCTGACTTACCCTGTGTCTGATGTGTTCGTTCTCTCCTGCTGCTTTAGGAACGTGACCTGCTGAAGTCCTTTAAGATTCCAGCGGACACTTTCATTACCTTTATGATGACTTTGGAGGATCATTACCATGCCGACGTGGCCTACCACAACAACATCCATGCTGCAGACGTGGTCCAGTCCACGCATGTCTTACTGTCCACACCTGCTCTGGAGGTAGACACCCTAACTCACCCATGACTCGAACTTTATCATTATTAAAAGAAAACACGAGCATCTGTGTATGTCCTGTCATGTTTAGCACACACACTCACACACACACTCACACACACTCTCACACACACCCACATAATGACAGTCCCTGCCTTCTTGTGTTGTCCAAGGCTGTGTTTACTGATCTGGAGATCCTTGCCGCTCTGTTTTCAAGCGCCATCCATGATGTGGATCACCCTGGAGTTTCCAATCAGTTTCTCATCAACACCAGTGAGTTTGCATAGCTCCACAGGGATTATGTGAACGTGCATGAGTTTATTTAACTATGCGGATGATGTGCCTGTATACACGACGCTGTGTAGAATTGTGTTTCTTCATAAATGTGTTTCCCATTCAGATGGTTTAGAGTGCTGTCTGTAAATGCACTTTTTTCTTTTCATTTTTTCTTTCAGACTCAGAGCTGGCCCTGATGTACAATGACTCGTCGGTGCTGGAGAATCACCATCTGGCTGTTGGCTTTAAGCTTCTGCAGGAAGATAACTGTGACATCTTTCAGAACCTCAACAAAAAGCAGAGACAGTCGCTGCGCAAAATTGTCATCGATATGGTTGGAGACCTCGGTGAAACCCTTGAGATTGCAGACTTGGTACTGTTTCTGTCTGAAATGTAACTCTATTTTCTTCAAATCACCTACAGGTGCTGGCCACAGATATGTCTAAACACATGAATCTACTGGCAGACCTGAAAACCATGGTGGAGACCAAGAAGGTCACCAGTCTAGGAGTCCTGCTGCTGGACAACTACTCAGACCGCATACAGGTGAGAACCATTTAATTCACTGTTAGAGCTGCATTGATCAATATATTTATAGGAACAATAAAGTGCCATCCAACACATTTTGCATATCATCACTGCAGAGCCCTTTAGCATCCTTCTTCTCAGTTTTGGTGTTTGCAGCCGCCAACTTTACTGTTTTGGTTCAGTTTCCATACACATCATGATTCTAGCAGGCAGGTGCTTTCAACATAAAAGCTAAAAGAAAAACACTGTAGACTACCTACTCAGCCCCAAATGGCAGACAAAGCTTCAGCTAGCTGGAAAACGTTGCTGCTAAAGAGCCAAATGTTTCCCTCAGGAATTAGTCCAAACCAAACAGAACTCAAAGAAGATGGAATAATGGACTTACGTCAATCAGTTGGCCAGAAACACACCTCCAAATCATTGCGAAAGTTGCACATGTCTGTTGTACTTCTGAATTGGCAATTACCTGCAGCTAACACCTCACCACCACAACTTTATAAGGAGTTTACAGCTTTTTCTGCTGTCCCAAGTGACCAAAATACTATTCATACAGCTTTACGTTGAGTACCTCTTAGTATTAAGATTGCTTACGTTTCAGTTCATGGTGGGAAAAAACCGTTGCAAAAGCTGAAAAGGAATATGTTCTTTTTCACCATAGGTCCTTCAGAACATGGTGCACTGTGCAGACCTGAGCAACCCCACCAAGCCTCTCGAGTTGTACCGTCAGTGGACGGACCGCATCATGGTGGAGTTTTTCACCCAGGGGGACAGGGAGAGAGACAAGGGCATGGAGATCAGCCCCATGTGTGACAAACAAAACGCCTCAATAGAGAAGAACCAGGTACATTATTGAAGCTTCATTCAGGAAATCTACTGTACATTATAATAAAGTCTTAACTTGAATGAAGACTATTTAACAAAAAAGGGACTTGAAGATAAAGAGAAATGCGTATTTAGATATAAACCACTTGTTGCCTCTCACTTTCAGGTGGGTTTCATTGACTACATTGTTCATCCTCTGTGGGAGACGTGGGCCGACCTCGTCCACCCAGATGCTCAGGAGATCCTGGACACACTGGAGGATAACCGAGAGTGGTACCAGAGCATGATCCCCCACAGCCCCTCGCCGCACCCGGAGAGCCAGCAGGAAGGAGCCCACGCCGGGGAATCCTCAGCACTCAGTGGGGGCAGTGGCTCTATTACGACCGACAAGTTCCAGTTTGAGCTGACATTAGAGGAAGAGGGAGAGTCTGATACAGAGAGTCCACCTGAGGAAGAGGAGGGCTTTAGCGGCAGTAGGGGGCCTGAACTCTCCAAAACTGATTCTGGCAGCGGATTTGATGCAGTATCGGCTACGACTCGCCTGCTCAGCAAAAAGCTCTCTACGGATTCAGTCAGGACGTTTTCTTTAGACTCTGATAAAGATATGGCAGAAGACAGAGAAACAGACCCGGACGGCGTCTCTGCGGTACCACGCTTCAGACTTGGCACATAGCACCAGTCAAAAGTTATATTTCTTTTGGCCTTTTGTTTATTTTTCTCGATTGTGGTGCCTCCTCTGTCACTCCTCTTCTCCCACTCCAACCAAGCACCTCCAACTCTGGTTTCTGAGGACAAGGTGACAGCAAGCCTCGGGGTGGGGAGTGCAGGTGTGTGGGGGGTGTTAAGAAAGTCTGCAGTTTTACACAGCAGTCATTTCCACTGGAGAGAGACAGATAGACTGAGTCACTGTTCTAATACAGGACGGGAAACCACGTTTCTGACCAGTCCTTTGTGTTCTGTGTCTCAGTCAGACTTACTGTGGATAAAGTTCGACAGAGACAATGAGACATTTCCAACAAATCTTTTACCAGCCAACTCAAGCTCTACAACAACAAATGACGGAACTGTCTTCCTCTTTGGTGAAGAAAGTGAGGAAGTGATGAATGAGTGAAACATGAGTGAAAACACGACAACATCTTGTAAGACATCTTGCCAAACTTAGAATTTACAGGGACGGTGCTGTTTTGCCTGCATTTTTATTGTTTGTCATTCTGTTATCTTTTATTTCGGTCTACTAGTGAAATTCGTTAAAGGAAGATACAGTAAATAGAGGACTATATAGCAGCGTAAACAAAGTAATGGCCGAAAGGAGCTATGCATGATTTTATGCAGGAAACTTTAAATGTAGCAGACATTTTTTATTATTATTGTATAAGAAGCACTACTTTCAGCTGGTGTTGCACAGCCCACTTAATTGTGTTCAGCAAGCAGTAGTTTCAGAAAAATATGACTATAATGGAGTGGCAGAACTCCATTATATTATTATCCAGAACATTTTATTTTGAGATTGAGATTTTTCGGTTGTTTTATGCTTACTATTTACGATTTTATAATCCTAAACTATGATATTGTCAGCAACAAAACTGAGCCAGAGTCAGTGAAGTGTTATACTGTCAAGGAGTTACATCTAAAGCAATGTGGGCTGTGCACATGGTGCCTCCCAGTGTTGAAACATGGAACTGAAGTTCAGGCATTGGAGGTAAATGATTAGCAAGGTTTTACATAGGCCTGTATGGAAAATACATTTAAAACTTATTTAACTGTAGGACTACCCAAAATATCAGTTATGTTTCAGTTTTATTTCTCTTATATTTTATTTCAAGGCACTCATTTTGGCATTCTTAGTATTTGGCACCCATATGTTATCAGTTTGCCTTCAAGTGTAGCACTTTACAGTTTTCTTCATAACCAGCCCTCATTGTGGTTTTTAAGGGCTTGAGCCTAAACATGAACACATAGGCGGCTGTTGATAAAAAAAAAACAGCTTGTCCATGGCTGTCAAGCAACCAGCACAGACATCATGCAAAAACTAAACGCTGCAGTGCAGCTATGAATGCATTAAAGTATCCATTGAAATCCATTTCCATTGCTACATACTGTGTTACACACCATCCACCTACTAAAATGCCGTTTCTGGAAAACGTTCACTTGCATACGTTGCTAAACTGATAAGGGCAACATGTTAGAAGCACATGTTAGCATGATTGTAAAAGAATCGAGGAGACAGTTTCATATGCCAGATTTTCTTTCAGCTTTTTTCTCTCATTGATCAATATTTTGCTCTTCACAGGGACATAGTCAATGACAAAACAAGTGCCAAGCAAGCATGACACAACCCGTACTGTAATTTCCATTTTGCCACTGGCTACTTTCCATCAGTGACTGATAAAGTTGGGTGATTGTAGCACCCTGTGTGCCAATCTGACCCTCGTGTCTGTTCCTTTTTTTCTAACTCTTGTTCAAACAGTAACTGAAACTGATATTTTCTTAAAACAGTGATGTGTTTTTTGTGTGTGTGAGTGAATGCCTGGGTGGACTTTTTTGATGTATTTGCTAAGAAAAAACCAAAGCACTTTGTATGGTACTTTTACAGTTCTGCACTTCCACTACAGTTGAACATGTATAGTGACTGTTTCACAGTTTATTTTTTTTCTGTTGGCAAATTGCCTGGTGGTTGAGTTGAATTGCACGGGCTGGACCACTACAGCTCTTCAAGGTCTGATGTTGGAGGGACGGAAGTTCTTTTTATAATTGACTGCACAAAAAAAAGTTGTATTGCCATGAAACAGAGTAGATCATGTGTTAATGTGTGAACAAGCTGAAATGTTTTTTGACGCCTTATTTTCAAACTTGGGATTTTTTTTTTCTGGTCATAGATGTGTTCACTGTCATGCTGGATTAAACATGTGCAATCCTTTCTGTAGCCATAAACAGCACCAAACAGAGCAACACTCAAGGATGCCTTCAACATTAAGGTCTATTTAACAGCTTAACGAGCACAACATGTGAATATTTCCTCACAGTTCTTCATGTACAGTTTATTTATTATTTCTATATTTTCTGTCAGGAACAATGGAACAGTAGACTTTTTTTAGTCTGAGGTTTAGTATAGCTTGATGTGTAGAAAGTCACACAGGACATATTTTGACTATAACTCAGCTTGTTTCCTTCTCGTTTCATTACTTTATTGTCTGCAAATAACGTGAAACATAAACAAAAATACTCACTTTCATGTTTTTTTTGTTATAAAAATAGTTTAGTGACAGATTTATGTATGACTTTTCTGAAACATTTCTCATCTCCTGTCTTCCTCAGTGTCCACTGATCTGAACAGATCACATGGTCATACAGTAGGTGTGCTAATCTGAGATGGTTTTGATTCATAGTGAAGATAATATAGTCACACAGCGTCAAGTCATCCTAGATCAGTATTACCGTTCTTAGAGATAATAGAATAAGGATCATGAACTAAGACTGCAGCTTTGACAATCCAAACTGTTCGCCCTCTCTCCAACTAGAACTGTATGCCTTGCCAATAAAAGAAAAACTATTCACTCTTTTGAAGTCTTATACTTTTATGAGGAAATTAAATAATACAACACAGTAAAGTGTTCTTGTTATTACACAATGGTAATCTCTTAACAATCTTGTCTTTTTATTCCACATTATTCATTTTACAGCTGTATTATTAGGTGGCTATATACAAAACACATCATGGATTTATTATACAACCCAAGGAACATAGAATCAGTGGCAATACCTCAACCAACTTCAACACTTCAATTCTACTAATGTGTTTATTTATGCATCATCCGTAATCATAATCCAATAATCTAATATTGATGATAATATAACACTCTGAAAGGGACCATTCTTCATAATTAGTGTTGGAAAATAATGGTTTTAGTGCTCCTAGTGAGAGCTAGAGAGTTTACATTGGAAAATCAAGACAAATAAATAACTCTGTATGGATTATCAAATATTGAATGGATGACACTGTATGTACTACACAAATGTATTAATTAGAATTATGAAATGTATTGAGTGATTGTGGAAGGAATCCTGAAAACATCAGAAGCCCACAAACAGTTACGCAGCCTGAAGATTGGAGCAGATAGATAAGGAGGACGTGCTCAGGAATGTGAGGGGGTTGATTGAAGTCCTGAGCACTGTTGTTTAAGCGAGAGGGGGTTTGGGTTGACCAACACCAAAAGGACGAGGTCTTGTCCAATCAATGGACTGGAAGAGAGGCTAGCCAGAGGAAGGGGGGCTGACCCCAAACCTGGCAAAGCTGAGACATTGTGAGAACATCAGCAGATCTCTGGGTGCCTTCTGCCGGGCAGGTATGTATGGATCTGCTGTCCGGTGGTGGGGGGGGGGCACTGGATCTCTGTCTCGTGGGATTTCTCTCTCCCATGGGATATATTTGTATATATATATTGTGTAGTTATTAGTGTGATTCATTTTGAAATGCTGTTCATCATCTTTTTATTAAATCAATTTTTATGATAACTTTCTGCATCTGGGACTTCTCTTCACACAACCGTCCAAAGATTTTTGAACTTAACATTAGTATATTTTGCTGGTCACAACTCTATAACAATCTTCAATACTGTTTTTCTCTGGTATTTCACCATTTACTCACCAACTACTACATTCACTATTTGTTCTCACAAATAATACTGAATTAACACCATATGAATACATTGCAGAATGGTGAGTACAGGGCTCTGAGTGAATGAACGGGTGCTCTTCTCTGATTGGTCAACCGCCCTGCCAATCATCCTTACACTCTGTTTGTACCCGCTTATGCCGGGGCTGTCAATCAACAGACGCACGAACTACTGCAGGTGCAAAGCTGGACTCTGGGCTTGGCGCTGCTCGGTAGCCGAGGATCAAACACACGGTTTCATGGTAAACGCTGCGCTTATTTGTCATCGCGGGCCAGGTTAAGCCTCACAGTTGCAACGGATTATATTCGGATTGTTTGTCGCTTGTCATATCTTGGATTTTGACAGAAAATGTAGTCGCAAACGAGGAAGAGTAACCTTCATTTGACATGACGTTAGCCGGGATGCTCCGCTAGCTGCTGCTCGTACATATTGGTAACGGTCTGCTGTGGTCGCGTCAACGGGAATTCATGCGTCTTTTCAAAGGCTACAGCTTGGAAACTGTATTGCTTCCGTGTCTTTATCAATCGTTTGAGCTTTATTATTTTATTGAGCTTTAAGCGGTAGCTGAGTTATGTGTGACAAAAAACAATATTGTACTATTTTTTGTAAATGTTTTTCTCCAGCTAACGTGAACCAGAATGCCAATTTAAAGCAGCTAGCTAACCTACATCACGAGCAAGCTAACGCTCGATAAGCTCCACTGTGGATGAGGGTGTAGCTCAGGCCGTTTACATTGGGAGCATGGTGTGTTCACAAACTGTCAGGTGGCACCACAGGCCCGCGTGTCCCGTTCACTACCAGGCAGATCGTGTCATATAGGTTAGTCATTCATAAATGGTCGGACAGCGATGCGCTGCGGGTTTCACGCCGTCCTTCGCTCGCTTAGCTGATGCTTAGCCTGTTAAGCTGTGGTACTTCCGTCTTCTTATCTCGCGTGGGGCGGAGGTGTGCATTCCTTGTCCGACCAGTGTTATTGACACGAAGTGGAAACACTCAAGGCGTGTGTGGGTATTGGCTGCTGGTATTGACACAGCCTCTTGGCGAAACGGCTGCATGATTGTGTTCCCTGATAATGTCACGAGGCTGTTTGGTAGTGTAACCTGGTATCATACCAGGCTGTTTTACACTGTCATCTGCATTCAGATGGTCTTCCTCTGGTCTGTCCGAAGACATTAGTTCCATGGTATTGCTCACAGATGTGCCCCAGAGTGGTCTGGTGGTCGTGATGAGATTCGTGGATGCCACATATGAGTTTGGAAGAGAGCAAACCAGTCTACTAAATTACTAAATTTGGTTCTTGGCAGCTGCTAGGCCCACTGGATACGTGCTCTCTGTCTTGTCATTATTTCTCATACTTGTTGTATACCTTTTAACCATTGGCATTATTCTAGATGTATTATATTATGATATTTTAATAACTATATAGGTCTTTTGTGTTATTAGGGATTGGTCTTGTTTATCCCGAAGCCAGTAGTTTCCTTTTTCATAAGTTGTAATGTTTCTTAAATGTGCTGCTCTTTTATTTTATTTGTTTATAGACCAATTAAAACACGCCCTGTATGAATTATACAAAAACGTGCAAATTGACGAAAGGTGTGGTTATCTGTCGCATGTCCTAAACTTCAACAGCAGTATTTTATAAATTGTTACAAAGGCAGGATCATTTTTCTTATTTATTTAAACCGAACATGAACTGTTTTATCCAGTGACAGGGGAATTGTGCATGACACTGTATCTACAGGGAGTTGACACTGAATAGTGAGTACAGTGACTACTTAATCTGATGTTATCAAATACAACAGCTCTACCTTTGTATATTCATGTAATGTGTAGTTTTTGAGAAACTGTCAGGGAGGCTTTGATTCAACACTGTTTTTTCTTGTTGTTGGGTTGGGTTATAATAAAGTATTTCTTTTGTTACATGCTGTTTCTTCAAGCTACTTTCTTGTAACTGATTAATACGAGATCTCGATCCTTCCATAGATGGCGTCTGCAAATACCACATACGGACAGAAGGAGACCTCGGACCAGAACTTTGATTACATGTTTAAAATCCTCATCATTGGCAACAGCAGTGTAGGAAAGACTTCCTTCCTTTTCCGCTATGCAGACGATTCATTCACGCCAGCCTTTGTCAGCACAGTGGGCATCGACTTCAAGGTGAAGACCATCTACAGGAACGACAAGAGGATAAAGCTGCAGATATGGGTGAGGAATCACAGTTGCTTAACAGTAGCTGACATTTTACTCCAAACTCCTGAAGGGTTGTGAAAGGGAAGTAAAAATTCACATTGCTTTGCTGCTTCAGCACCACTGTGCTGACTGAGGAAGTGAAGGGTAACAGGTGGTGAAGTCTATGCCACAGTTTACTTTATTTAGCTGACGCTTTTATCCAAAGCGACTTACATGATATACATTAGACCGTAGACGCAGCAACGGTGAGCAATTAGGGTTAAGTGTCTTGTTCAAGGACACATAGACACGGACTGGCTGAGCCGGGGTTTGAACCACTGATCCTCTCATTGAAAGTCGGACTTGGTAACCACTGAGCCACAGTCGCACATATTTGATATTATATAATTACTACCAATGCAACAGTTGCTTGTTTTCTTTGTATCTGCTGATACCGAGTTCATATGTATATTTCACTCTGAGCCCAAAAGGCGTACATTATGATTAGAAAGAGCATAAAGACGTATGTGAGAGCCTGAACTACTGCTCTTCTTAAAGGTAGGATTTAGGGAGATTTATTGGCAGTAATCAAATAAAACATTCATACGTTTTCATTGGTGCATTATCGCCTGCCACTAATTATTATTATAACTATTGTTGTGTTTTCATTACCTTAGAAGGAGCTGTTTATGTCCCCATAGGGAGCAGGTCCTATTTGCACCATCATGTTTCTACAGTAGCCCAGAACCATGCAGTAATGACACCCTTAATACAGTATTAAGTATATTAGGCCGCAACCAACGAATATTTTACTATCCCCAAATCTGCTGATTATATTTCTATAACAATCATTTTGTGTATAACATGTCAGAACATATATATTTCAATATCTCAAAGTCCAAGATCACGTCTTCAAAGGTCTTGTTTCGTCCAACCAACAGTCCCAAAACTCAAAAATATTCAGTTTACAAATAGAAAACGCTGAAATCCCAACATGGGAGAAGTTGCATCCAGATGGGTTTTTGCTTGAAAAGTGCCTCAAACAATGAATAAATTCTCTAAAACATTGTATATTACTATTCCGACAATACAATAAGAATCAATTAATTGCTGCAGCTCTAAAGTACTTTTAATTCAACAGAATGAATGTACATTTTGTTTCTACCTTCAGACCGTCTTTAGTAAGACTGTTTTTAAGCTGCCCCATCACATCTGTAACTGAAACGCTTTCTCTTGCCATGTGTCTGTAATGATCCCCAGATGTCCCCAGACTCATTTCATCTGCTGTGTCATGGCAATACCCTTGAAGTGTTCTTAACATGAGACATAAGGCCTGACCCTGAGACCAATTGCTTATTACAGCAGAGCAATACCTCATAGTCATGGGTGTTTGGCTTTATGTTAAACCTCCACAATAATCAGGAGGCACGTGCATAAGGCAGAAATCCTTTGCAGATGCTGGTTGACGATGATCTGCACAAAAAGACAAAACATCCCAGTCCTTATTTAATCCTATATATATATATATATATATACACACACACAAAGATATTTCTCAATTAAAAATGATTGTATTTGTGTAGGACACTGCTGGCCAGGAGCGCTACAGGACAATCACCACAGCTTACTACAGGGGAGCCATGGGCTTCATCCTCATGTATGACATCACCAACGAGGAGTCCTTTAACGCCGTTCAAGACTGGTGAGTGACACCTGAGTATGCATGTCTGTGTGCATGAATGCAAAAACCTAGGAACGTCTAGGTTTTTCTTTCATTTCACTGAGCTTTCTCTTTATTGTGACCACGATGTGCCGACCTGCTGAATTTCTGAGATCTGGGTTTTCTGGGACTAGACGCGGAGTGGATGTGGCAACCAGCCGAGTAGTCAGGAGAGCACGTTTCAAACAAGTCCTGCATTTAATCCAGTTATGGTTCAACTGCACGTGAAATGACCGATGGAAGCACTATTAATTATCATTTTGTGCTGTCAAACTGCAACTGAATGTAATGTAATGTCAATTAACTTAAAAAGTTATTAATTAAAAAGTAACTAAGAAGATAAGATGTTTAGATAAGATAATTCAGTTACATTTTTGACATTCAACTTGGTTTTCTTTTCCAAATTAGTGGTTTATATAATTGTGTTGAACTTGACTTTAGGGCTGCAACTAACGATTATTTTAATAATCGATTAATCTGTCGATTATTTTTTCGATTAATCGGATAAAAAACTAAAAAGCATTACTTTCCAACCCTTTATTCAAAAACAGAACTGACAGTGCAATAATCTTCAGAAAGTGCACAAACAGGTTGCTCCTTGAACATCCCTGAGCTGTTAAAGTAATAATAATAATAATAATAAAAAATAATGGACTAACACAAACATACACATGTATGCTTTATATCTGCCAAATATATAGGCTTTTATTAAATAAAGTGCATAAAACATTTTGCACAACATTTTGTTTAAAGGAACCTGAGCTGTCAGAACAATAAATAACTTAAAAAAAATAAAGAAAAATATTAATCAGAAAACTTAACAGGATTTGTTTGAACGTCAGAACTGGTTCTCTACACTACACTCAGATACACACACTCAAACTCTCACAGACGCACACACATACAAACACACACACACACAGACGCGCGCGCGCACACACACACTCACTCACAGACGCACACACTCACAGACGCGCACACACACACACACACACACACACTCAAACACTAACAGACGCACACACATACAAACACTCTCTCTCTCTCTCTCACTCACTCACTCACTCACTCACTCACTCACTCACTCACTCACTCACTCACTCACTCACTCACTCACTCACTCACTCACTCACTCACTCACTCACTCACTCACTCACTCACTCACTCACTCACTCACTCTCACTCTCACACACACACACACACACACATTCCCTTTGTTCAGACACATTGTTCTTACGAGCTAACTTGTCAAGCTAATAACGAGTAAACAGCAGAAAGCTGCTGGAGGGACGTTACGTCTTCACTTCAAAACGGAACACAACCTGCCGACTAGCCGCAGCACCGGAGCCTCAACCGGAAGTGCCTCTACTAGCTGCCTGTTGAACGGCCTTCCTCCGCGATGTGTTTCAGTCAACGTTACGGTCTCAGCTGGTCTCTCCTCGACCTCCGCTCTGCTCCGCGCTCAACTCAACTTTTCTTTTCATACTCAAACATCTCCGTGACTTATTGAGTGGCGTAATAATCGCGCGACACAACGAATCGATAATGAAATTCGTTGCCAACGCTTTTAATAATCGAATTTTATCGATTCGTTGTTGCAGCCCTACTTGACTTGTAAGCAACGTGGCTTGTGTTATGTTATCATGGTTACTCTTTTGAAGCTATCGCCAATGGATTTGACACTTTCTCATATTTCAAAATGAAGTTTGTGATTGAAATGTGAATTTAACAAACAGGAATGATGGTTGTAAAAAAGATACATTTGTCTTTTCTCAGCAGCAAAAGCATGTGTGTTGGGTCTGTTGTAGTACTGAGCCCTCGGTGCTTTCTAGAACTACTTTAATCTCCAAGACGATATATATAAACACTGTGTTGTATCCGCTGACAGGTCGACCCAGATCAAGACGTACTCATGGGACAATGCCCAGGTCCTCCTGGTGGGGAACAAGTGTGACATGGAGGATGAACGAGTGGTGGCCTCGGAGAGGGGCAGGCAGCTGTCAGAACAGCTGGGTAAGTCAGCTGGTCCGAGTAAACACTGGATGGCATGTCTCTGTTGCTTCTCTCCTGGGTGCATTCATTAATTATTAATTAAAACAATATACAATCGTGGCCATATAATAACGTTCTTATATATATTTAAACATTAGTAAAATAGAGTTTGTGTTTTGTCAACAAATGTCTTGTTTAATATCCTTTTATTTAATGCCTCTTTCTATAGTTGGCATACTGTATGTCATGATTAAACTTTTCTTCTTGCCAAAAATAAATAAGCTATGCCAATGAGTCTTAACTAGCAAATATATTTTAATATAATATTTTAATAACATAGGTCTGACTATCAACACTTCAGTCTTAGTAAGGCACAAAGGAGAGCTGAGCTTAGTCGAGCTAGCGTTCTTCTCTTCCTGTTGGAACATGTAACTCTGGGAGTGATCCGAGTGGTCATATGCAATTTGACAGTAATTGGACTTAATTTCAAACCACCTATAAAAGAGGTTTAAGTATGATCTGAAAAGATAAACTTATGAATAGATTTCCTTTATAAATACTTGGGAAAATTGTTGAGGTTTGAGCTGCCTGTCTGACCGTCGCCTCGATGTGTCCTGACACGATGAGATAAGTGGATTAACTGGGTAAGCCTCACATCTGAACAATAAGCGTAACCATAGCCTCTCTGTGTGTCTCCCACCCCTCCCGGCAGGTTTTGAACACTTCGAAGCAAGTGCTAAAGATAATATTAACGTGAAGCAGACCTTCGAACGGCTGGTGGACATCATCTGTGAGAGGATGTCAGACAGTCTGGACAACAACGACCCGACTGTTACTGGTTCTAAACCGGGCCCGCAGCTCAACGAGCAGCCACAAAGGTCCCATCAGGATTGTGCTTGCTAAACATGACCCCCACACACACACACACACACACCCCCACACACCCCCACACACACACACACACACACTGCTGTCTGCTGTCCCAAAACCCACACAACTTTTTTTTCGGTTTGTCTCTCACTTTCTTTTTCTTTCTCAGTTATTACACATAAACACTGCCATACAGAGAAACACAACATAACTGTTTTGACTCTCCACCCCTTTCTACACTGATGTTACATTCCCAACAAAAGCGTTGGGAATTTCGCAACGCTTTTGGTGTGAACGTAACATAAGAGCATTCTCCACATGAACCCCACATTGCAGTGGCACAGAGATCATGTGGTGGTTCTAACTTAGTTAGAGGGGTTGAGAACAATTAACAGAGGTACAATCCCAACTCATCTTCTTTTCTTACTTGAACATGTTTTTACACACACACACACACACACACACACAATCCTTATCTTAACAGACTTATAAGAGGCTGTTAAGATCTCTTATAAGTCTGAAGGCTGAAACTCAATCATTCCTTGTTGACGTGTCTGCAATTGGGTTTTACTATAAAAGGATGTGGATCCTCCAATCACAGGCCCCACTCGGCAGTAACGTCTCAAACCTAAATGGATACACATTTCTTTTACTTTTAGTCTCATTGGAAATATAGGTTTGCCACTGTGATAGCGTTGCTGCTTTTTTTTTTTTTTTTTGGTTTGTGGGTGTGGTTTTGAGCTTGTGAAATCACTGGCCCTTGTCAGTGTTGTGATTAAGTTTCTACAAATAGTTACAGTTCAAACGGGATCATTTGACGGCATCATTCTTTTAATTTTAGGAACAAATGTAAGAATATCAAAGGTCATAAATATGTTTGCTGGTCTAGTTATTCGTATTCATTTTTGCCCCCTTTCCCCGATTTAAAAAAGAAAATATATATATATAATTTTAGCGACATTGGATGGCAGTCTGTCTTTTTAAAATTATTTTTGTAACTGTTTGCGACATTCGACAAAAGCAATTTAAAACAATTTAAGACATTTGACAAAATAGAAAGGATGTCCACAGTACCAGTGTATAAATGTTTGAACCTCAATAGATATGCATTTCAAAATGTGTATGTAATACATATACATAAATAAGTATATTATACAATCATGATTTAGGAGATTGGGTTCCTACCTGTGCTGTTTTTAACCGATTCTGGTTGGTCGGATGGTTATTTGTATGAGCTGCTGTCTGAATTTAAACTCGCCTGTCCTACAGTATCAGTACATGGAGGTACCAAATGGGCCTAAAGGTTTCACATGTTAAGACAACTACCCCATTCTCATTGTGTTAACTTTCATTCACTGCATACAATGTGCAACATGCACTCACTAGACATACATGTGGTTCAGTGTGAGCACTGTTACACCACCTTCACATAGTCACTTTTGTCATGGTGGAAGATATTTTCTTGTCTACGTTATGGGGGAACCTTGTGTTTTTAAGCATGTTAAATGTCAAATTGTGAGTTCTCTCTCTGATGCAACAGTTTGAGATTTGTCTGCTCGTGTAGTACAGTACAAAACCTAATGTAAGTCATGCAAGGCATGCGGAAATCTTTTTAACATTTAAGTTATTTCAAAATAAAGCTTATTTATTTTGTATTATTTATAACTTCATCTACTTTTAAGATATTGTTCTTCCTAGATTATGCATTGCAGTCTGCACTGTACTTTTAAAGGAGATGTTAAATAGTATTCAATTGCTTGAACTCTCCCAGCTTTGAAATGAAAATGTATTTGTGTTTACAGTGAATATAAAGCTTAAGACGCTTCCTCGAGAGGTACATTCAAAGTTTCCAGTTTAAGAATCTCTTATCATATCAGCGCAGCTTTGGTGAGAAGTTTGTTTGTCTTTTGATATCAGTTATTTAACTTCGAAGACTTGGTTGTGTAAAAGCAGACTGTTCTCGCAGAGCAATAGGAGTAATTTCTCTCCACACCCAAAAATGAGCAAAGTACTACCCTGCTGAAGGTGTGCAGTGTGCATACTGTAGATGGGTGTGCGAATGTACAGTTTCTTTAAAGACAGTCTTAACAATTGTTCTTATTCTGAAAACATCTCAACATGCTTAGAGCCAAAGGAAGTGATTGTTAGACTAGTGAGACTTGCACTAACGTACGTGGTAATGTTTTCCTTCTCTGTGCAGGAGCTTCAAAGAGGGAAACTGTTTAGGAAGTAAAGTGAACCTCTGAACACTTTGTTAAAACGGTGATTCTTACTGCAGTGGTTCACTTTTGATGTTTGTTGATTTTTGTTACTTTATTTATTGTGTTTTGCTACAGCTGTAAACTTGCCAGTGACCTAGGAACACTTCTCGATCCTCTTCAACTCTCTTCTTCCTCCCTCCCATAAAGAACTCTTGTAAATAGGAATTTTCTGCCTGTCGGGTATTAGTTGTGTGAATTGTGCTGTAATTCTGTAATGCCAGATTTGCTAAAATAAGGAATCAATAAACAAATTATGAAAGCTGGAGTTTTACGTTGGTTCAACAATTATTCCTAAAAATCACCAGTTTAGTGCACATGTGATGTTTCAGAAAATGGTTTAAAGTATGTTGTAATGTGCCCAGCAGAGGGCATAACACCTCAATAATGTCTTGTTTTCTACCCTCAGAGTTGTTTGACCATCTATGGTTTGGTTCAGCTTTCCCCTACTGCACTTAATACAACACCCACAGTGTCAACTGTATCAAAGAAGACACAACTTATTCACTATTCTTACAAATGTTCCTTTTTAAGTAATAACGCAAGCCGTTCTTAGTAAGAAACAGAACACGTGAGCTTTAGTAATGTAGTGAATTTAATAAATGTCAGGTAGAGACTTGAGAGTCCATTACACATGGATAGATAGGTTTTCTCAGCACGTACACATACATTCATGGAAGTCTGGTGACTGAAGAACTACACAGCAGCCACCATAATGAAAAATACAATAGTTACTGTACACGAAAGCGACAAGACATGCAGTGTTCATTTTTGCAACGAAAGAAAAGAAAAAAACAAGAAGTAAGACCATATGAAAAATAAGAACTGTTTCAGTAAATAAAATATATTTGTCATTGTTAAGTGCTTGTAAACAAGTAAGGCATTATATTACACATTGGGTGACAGCACTTGGTGACACCCTGGTGTTTGGTTGCACTCGTCTTGAGATTGTCCAGCTTACACGCATATAAACGCCATCCCACTTCAGTCCACTTTATAGCAGTTTGCTACATGGCTTCCCAAAAAAATAGGGCAACAAAATAAGTCTGTTTGCTGCGTAACAGCCATATTTTCATGAATCAGAGGAGGCTGCAGCCCACACCTGCTGCTGGTTAACCTGCCATTATTCCAGTAGACTTGTAGCTCTCAAGGTGTGCAAATGTTTTCTGTTCCTCAGTTACAGGCATGTTCTGGAGGGTGCATTTGCAATGGCCTCGTATTAATTCTCTGATAAGGATTTTGTGTTACAAAAGGCAAAATGTCCCGCTTTATACAAGCCTGCATCATCGAAACATATTTAGAGCCGTATAAAACATCCACAAAGAGCTCCATTACTGAGATTGATTTAGTAAGCTTGGACCTGGTTTGGTAAAAGCTGACATCCACTGCTGACATGGTTCATCACCTTCTGCTTCAGCTGGGCCACTTGCTCCCTGAGGACGCTGGCTGTGGAGGCCAGCTCGGTATTTTGCGTTTTCAGGTTCTTGACCTTGTCCTCAAGCCGAGAGATCCTCTCCAGTTTCCTCTTGCGGCATTTGGAGGCGGCTATCCTGTTGCGCAGCTTTTTCCTCTCCGCCTTGATGCGCTCCTGGTTGTCCATGTCGATGGGAGACAGAGGGGGGCTGTCTCCGAAGCTCTGCATGTCCGGTACAGTCTGAGGCTCGTCCTTCACCAACCCGGCGGACTGGAGTCGTGACAGAGCAGCCGCAGCAGCCGCCTGTTGCTGCGTGCTGGCCAGATGAGACGGCGGCGGGAAGGGGATGCTGTCCGTGGAGTAGTTGATGGAGGCGGCTCCGAGCGGACTGGCCGCATAGCCGTTCAGAGTGGTGTAAACAGGAAGGTCTGTCGCATGAAGCCCGCCGGAGCCGACTGCGTTGGCCGATCCGAGGAGCTCCAGTCTGTCCACGGAGACGCACCCCGCCTCGTTCAGCTGGTTCTGCTTGTGGAGATCCTCCAGCGCCTTGACGAAGCCTTCCGCGAACTCCTGCTCGTCACTGGCGGACTTCGGGTAGAGGAATTGGGAGGCCGGGTTGCCGCTGGTGACCAGACCGTTGGACTGGATGATAAGGCGCTCCAGGTCTGGAGAGGTTAGTTTCAAGAGTCCCAAGTCCGGGGAGTTGAGGAGTCCGTCAGTGTCCCGGAGCGGGTTGGATTTGAGCTCGGGGTTGTGGGCGTCCAGGTTCAGATTAATGTCCTTCTTCATCATCGTGCTGTGGGAATAGATGCTGGAGACCCTCGGAGTGTTCTCGGTGCCTAGGTAGAGGGTTGTTTCCATTCTACACCCTCACATGAGGGAGTGTTGAGCGTTACGCATTAATGCTCTTTCAGCAATCCCATCCAAACAGGAGGAAATCAGCTGATCCTTATTCTTACGCGATCCTATTTCCTCTTCCTCTTCTTGCGTATCAGTCACGCTATCAGTCGACCACTGGTGCTGTTGTGCCTGAGGGGCTCTGATGTGTCTCTTCAGCGCGCGGACGAGATTGTCTTTTCCCGATGGCACGACTGCTATGCGCAGCGCCAGACCTCGCTCGCTTTCTAGCCCTAAAAATTCCATTATGTCACTCCAGAGCGCGCAGATTGGCCCAAAATGACGTTGGTTTCCGGTTCAATTTGAATAAGGGGCCGAACCTGTCTTTATTGCCATGGAGACTCTAGGTAAACTACAAACAGTGCAATGCATTGTGGTTTGATGTCATAGCATAAAAAAGCTCAGGGTCGCCAAAAGAGAGCAGAGACTGGGCGGGGAAGGTGTAAGAGGCGAGGGCCGAGGAAAGAACAGAGGAGCAGGCCTTGGAGAAAGTATTCCTTCAACTAAGGCACTTTTAAAAGACTTGAAGAATATAATAGAGTATGATAATCAGCTTAAGATCATGTTAGATAACACACAAGTGTAATCTTGTAGCATACTGTTCCATTAAACAAGGCTCTAGGATCCGGAGAAATACTTATATTGGTCTTAAAATATCCAGTTGAAAACTGAATTCATATTTTTATTCCACCTCCTCAGCCTTCCAACACTAATGTGACCGCCTCTGGCTCCAGCTTTTTAAGGATCAATGGTCACATTCAGCCCTCACACAAGACCAAGAGAATGAAATGAGGTGAGACAACGTCTAAGTGCTCTGAAACTGTTTCTGGGGAAGCACTCTCTAGAAAAAGGGAAGGAAACAGTGACTGTAGAATGAGGAAACCATGTGTCTCCTGATTGAAAGTGTCATGTGGAAATTGGTTAAATGGCTGATGGATCTTGCGCTATGTCAGTATCTTCATTTATACAAAGATTTTACTTTTACACAACTCACAATGATGAATGACAAGGCTGTGACATCTCAGGAATTTAAACACATTCCTTCTAATACAATTCAGAAATAAATGATTACAAGAGAAGAAATATAACATTATAAAATAGAGTGCACATAATTAATGTAAATACAATAGAACAGAAAATAGAACAGAGCTTTGTATAATAGAATATAGCATTATAAGAGAAAAGGAAAGAATAGAATAGAACACAAACTGATTAAAAAGAGCATAATAGAATGGAACATTATAGAATAGAGTTGAATATTATAGAGCATTAAAAAAAAGAGCATGCAAAGAAATATAATAGAACAGAATAGAAAATAGTATATAAGGCATTAGAAAATAGAAAGAAATTCAAAGAGACAAATATATATACATAGCATACATCCCGGATGTGTTGTATAAGGCCCTGGCCCTGTGTGGAAACTAGAATATTGTTATTCTGCCCAAACACAGCGAGGACGTCAGCAGACTGTCTGCATCAGCACCGCGGAGCAGAGAGGGCATCATTAGTTTCCATGGCAACACTGACATAGCAAGTGACGCAGGCGAGATGGAGAAAGGAAGGTGAACGGGTTGAGGGAATAGAGGGGGCGCGCAACTGCAGTGCAGGTTGTGTAGGTGGTTGGCGGAGGTGTTATAGTGTTTGCGTGATGTGGTTCAGAGGCAGAAATCAATGTTCATTCTGTAACCGTAGAGGCATGAACGAGAGACATTTGTTTGAGACATTAACCACAAAAGACTCTTGCAAGAAAAAGAAAAAAATCTCCACCCTATGGAGAGCACATTTTCTTCAGTGTGCCACTTTGGAGCCACATAGGGTGCAGTGTCCAGAATGTGTGAGTCATTTCGCAATAAGGGTGTGGACGGCACCGCAAATGAAAAAAAGTGGCTGTTAGGTGCTATTAGATTAGCTCTGCCTTCAACACAACAAACTGGAAAGAAGGTTAGTCCTCTAAACTCAGGTGGAGTGTGTCAAAGGTTGGGTGAGATACAACTTCCCTCCCTCAGCCAGAGAAGTGTTCTTTGACTTTAACTACCCTGCGGTAAGCTAACAGGGCATGCATGTTCAGCAACGCCCTGTCACTCTCATGTTGTTACACTGGATACATTCACACCTGGGAGCCAACCAGTAAAACCACTAAGCAGCTCAACTGGAGCAGCTGGTTGCCGGTTAAATTCTTTGGCTGTATCAACGGTTCTTATTGATGGAGGAGAGGTTGTTTTTTTATTGACTTCAGATGGCCACTCACAAGCGGGCGTCTCTAACCTTTAATCTGTGAATGTAGTGCAGATGCTTGGTTTTCATGTTCAGCACACACATGTCTTGAGTTACGTTCTATTGCATTAAAACAGTTGGATTAAAGGATCAGGTTTCATCCTCTCCTGTCTTCTTTCCAAAACATTTTGTTGTGCTGCATGTTGAAGAAATACAAATTCCTTTGTTATTTTTTTTTTCTACTTCTTATCCAAAGGTTTTACAGTAGTATGAACTGCTGTTGACGATAGTACGCCCATCCAGTAGGTGGCAGTATGATCCATCCAGATATGGCGTGTCACTTCCTTGAAGCTCTGAGCCAGAAGAAAACAGCAGCAAGCGTAAACAATCCTGGGATTCTTGCTGGGGATATTTGATCCCCTTTTTATACATCAATGACAATTATTGTCATAACAATCAGGGACAATGGCCAATAAGAAGAAAGTAATAGTAACAGGTGAGAGGATTTAATTGGACAAGACAAATGTGTCTTAAAGGATTTATTTATTGTCAATGCAGTGCTGTTGCAGCCTTAGAGTTTTCTACTTGTGTCTCAGTTGCACTTTAATGGTTGGGTTCATATTCTAAATATGTAATGACTGATGTTTTGTAGAGAGTAATGCTGCAGTCAGAATGTTTTTATGTGCTGCTTTTAGATAAGGAAACAAAGAGTTGCATCAGGAAGAGACTGAATAACAATATATGTAATCTTTTTTTGCTGCTTAACTGTGACAAAGAAATCATTCTATGCCTCTGCTTAATGTTTAACTTGTAACCTTTGGACTTTGAATTAAGAGTCATTTTTTTACATTCACCCATATCACCTATATCCAAATGAGATAGGCATATTCACTGACTTTAACATAACACTGTTTCTCTTTACTGCAGTGAACAATCATTTTGCTGTTTTTTTCTATGCAGGGTTTGAGCCTTTTGGAAAGCACACGGTGAACTCCAGCTGGGTGGCAGTTCAGGTAATCAGTATCCAGGTTATCCATTTTTAACAAAGGTGCCAGTTAAGGACTTTGATCTAAATAGTACATTTAAATAGGGAAGAACATTTCAAAATTACCAAAATGCAAAAAGTGGATTTTTTTGTTGGGAGTTTTCCCCACACAAAAAATCCCCACCTGATTAAGGGGTTGTAATTTAGTTTAATTGTGGACATTTAAACCCCGTTAAGACTGCATTTTTAATGAATATGTTTCCTGTGCTCAGGAACTGGAGCGACTGGGGCTGGGTGAAGCAGTAGACCTTCATGTGTGTGAGGTTCCTGTTGAATACCACGCTGTTCAGGGCCTACTGCCGTCTCTGTGGAAAGAGCACCGGCCACAGGTATTCAATAGAATACATAATACTGTACATGGGAAATCTATTTTTCCATCAAAGGTTGTTCGAATCCATCAATCAATAAAAAAGTATGTATTTTGGGGTCTTGTGAGCAGCTGATGGTCCATGTCGGTGTTTCTGGGCTAGCCACCACTGTCACTCTGGAGCAGTGCGGCCACAACAAGGGTTACAAGCGCCTGGACAACTGCAGCTTCTGCCCAGCTTCCCAGTGCTGCATGGACAGCGGCCCCGACTGCATACACTCTGTCCTGGACATGGACACAGTCTGCGAAAGGGTCAACGACTCTGACCTCGGGGTCACTATTTCTGTATCTAAGGATGCTGGACGGTAAGTATGGTTTACACATGCACACACTCCACTCGCCACAGTAGGAAAAACACAGGTGTTACTAATAACATTAGTGATGGTGATTCGTTAGTTAAGTGTCCAAGTATGCGATGGCAGTGTGCCAGTGAGACAGTGAGCGCAATACCAGGGCTGTGGCCCTAAGTGGAATTAATTAATGTTATTAATTACACCTGTGTTTACCCTCTGAGAAAATGGGCGTATGAATTATAGCAGCTGAATGGAATTCAACTGTCGTTAATTTGAATATTTTCGTGTCAAAATGTCTGCTGTGAAAAGAAGTTGGTCTCAAACTAAAATTCTATCTTGTATGGTTTTTAGACAGAACGGAAATACAATTAAATTAAATCTGTGGAAAAACCGTATGATCAGTAAAACAGTAGTGTTGTTATTGTAATTCTCTAAACAGGGAAATATATTAGTATAATGCAGTAAATGATAACCTGATTCCCTGTAGTCAGCAAATTAAACATTGCATAGATTCTATATTCACACCTGTTTGGCATGAGACCATAAACTTGTCATGTATGTAATGTACTTGTAATAAAAAAATGTAGAGAGGTCTGTTTACTTTATTCTATATTAAATATGCAATATGTCTTCTGCTTTTTGGTCTGTACAATTTGGTTTCAGTAAGTTTTCTGCCAACATCTTTCACTCATACAGATCCAGGCCTACGGTCACGAGTCAACAGAAGGTTTCACACTAATACTTGCAGATGTGCACGATAATTGAGATTGTCTTATGACCTGTTTTGAAACGCTTGCAGTCTTAACAGCCTTTACTGTTTTGCAAAGTTGGCTCATAGCCTTTGTCACGTGCATACCACTTTAACTCTCACGTCTGTTTGGCAATGTGATACTACAGACTTTACATAACCTGACATCCTTCCATGGCAGGTATCTGTGCGACTACACCTACTACACCTCTCTGTACCTGGGGCAGGGCCACTCTGCCTTCATCCATGTGCCTCCACTTGGAAAACCCTACAGCAGCCAGGACCTGGGCAGAGCTCTCCAGGCCGCGATACAGGAGATGCTGAAACTGCTGGAACTGGATCACACTCCCAACAAGCACTGCAATCACAAGCATCAACACCTGCATGAGCACTACTGAGCTCTGGTGCAGGGAGTGATGGCCCATGATGGACAACCGTTAGCTCCAGAAGTGAATGGCATGAATTTCCTGTTTGTTGTCAAAAATAGGAGCTTGTGTTGCCAATTGTAAACCATGTGTTGTATCTTTAACATTTTGAAGGTTTTACAAGACTACAGCATCTGTGGATTCGAGACCTGGTCTGGGTCTTTGCATGAATGGGTTTGAATGTGTGTGCAGGAGTAGTGGGCATCTGTAAGTCTTTATGTCTCTACAGTTCTGCCTCTGATAAGACTGTGAAAATAGATGTCAACAACATTTTTAAATATACCAACATTGTATCGTGAAAGGGGGATTTATGTGATTAGATTAAGATATCATGGTAGAATTAACAATAGTAGCTGAAACTACAAGTTATACATGGTGATATATTGTGGGAACACTTACGGTCACATCCATCCACATTTTTCATTTTTCTCTAGTCAGTATGATTTACGCTGCCATTCCCTTGCATTGCTTGTATTTGCACCAGCGGAATTTACAGATTCACACTTATAATGATTTTTTTGTCTCAGGGAATATGTTGCACACACAATCAATATTAAGACATTTGATGAATTTAATGTGTCCTATGTATGTTGTGCAGCTTTGAAAGTCAAAGCCAGCTCAAAGCTGTCTATAATTAAAACACTTATTTAAAATACATATTTTTGTATTTGTCCCTGTCGGTGTGAAAACTTCAGTAGAAATACTGCTTATACTTTGAGTACAACATATTGTCAAAAACTAAAAAAGTATTGTTCATTGCTTATATATTATTTCATAATTTACGTATGTGCCCTTCGGGCAACAATAAACATAATGTTGTACATTTGTTATAGAATTCTTTAGAGGGATAATATCAGTGTATTATAAGGCTGATAAAAAGAAAAACATTTGTTCACCTTAGAAATGTTTGTATCTTAACTATTCAGTGTTTATGCTTCTCGAAAAAACACCCATAAAAAACAATAACAAATGTAAGAGAGTATTCTGTAAAAAGCATTGTATGACCTGTGATCACAAAGTGACTTAGAGCATTGTGTAGGTCTACTTTCAGACTCAAAGTCTGAAATGCTGATGTTACCTTTTTAACTTGTCTGAATTCTGAATTCAGTAATTCAGGCTTCTTATCAAGTAAGTAAATGAAAAAAGGCCTGGTAGACAAATAAAGACACGTGGCCATTGTCCAGATGAAAGGCAAGATAAAAAGATTTCAGTGATTCCAGATAGATTAGGATGAAAAAGACAACTTGTTATGTAAGATTTAATTCAGTTTCTTTTAAAGACGTTTGATGTTAGAGAGGCATGGTTTTAAGTCTGTGATTTTTCCTATAAAGACATTGAGACTGTTTTGTGCAGTGAGATGTAACGCACAACTAAGAAATGATCTACTGATTTGTTGCGTGCAGTTTTCCAATTAATAGTTTATGATGTATTAATTTTACATTCCTTGTGCAGGGTGAGTAATTGTATCACTGCATGTTGTACATTCTTGTTCGACAGACCTGCTGAACTTGTTCTAACAGATCTGTACAGCAGAGTGAAAGAAACTTGATGTTGCTTTTAAATGCCATGATCACTAATGTCGTCATAAAACCCATACAGCCTTTAAAAGGTGCATATAGACCGATTTATCCCACATAGATACAAAGATAAATTGAATACGGTCCGTATGTTGATCTTTATCTCTGCTTTTCCTTTTGTTGAAGTTGTGTTTAATAAACTATGTAATTTAATTACATTTTTAACGTGCCCTTTTTCAAAATCTGGGCAGAAACAAAATGATTATGAAATTATGATGCAAATTAGAAGAATTATATTGCAAGGCTTCCAATCTAACTCTGAATAATTTACAGTTTTGTATTTATTTTTGTTACTGAGCATTGAAACTGTTGAATAAAAAAATATAAAATGCAAATCTTTAAATAGGCTTCATATCTCTTTAACTCAGTTTCCATATTTGTTGCACTTTTATTTATTAATGGTTAGGACTCATTTAATGACCGAGAGGGACTTTTATGACCACGTAAGAAATCAATGTCCCACATTAAAATCGGCTCACGTACAGGATGTCTCCTCGTCTCCTTTACTTCACCAGCTTCCTACAGATGACTTACTGTAGGAGATAAGTGATCGTGCGGAGGAGAAGACAAACGGAATGCAGCCGTATCGAGGCTCTGCCTGCCTGTCTCCCCACCAGTGTTTGTAGTTTCCATCACCACCACTGTGTCCCAGTCGTTCAGGTCCTCCGGGATTAGCAACAGTTTGTGGACCCCCGTCCTGTCCGGGTGAACCCGCTGCTGAGGAGGCGGCCACCATGAGCGTGGAGGCGTACGGGCCGAGCTCGCAGACTCTCACGTTCCTCGACACCGAGGAAGCGGAGCTGCTGGGAGCGGACACCCAGGGCTCCGAGTACGACTTCACCGACTTCACCCTGCCGAGCCAGACCCAGACCCAGACCCAAGGCCAGACCCAGAGCCAGCTCGGCAGCCAGGTGCGTGTTTGGCGGCTGACAGACGCGTCTCCCCCGGTGTTGACATGCCGTGAATTAGCTCCGGTTAGCCCACAACCCCGCTGGCTTCCTCCCGGTTAGCGCGACGACGCCTCCCGTCTGTCACCGCGCTTATTCCCGGTTAATTGGTCAGCAGGCTGAGCTCCGTTAGCTAGCGGACACGGCTAGCATGTCAGTGCAGGACTTTATTCACATGCATTTTATACTGGCGTGTTTGTGTACTAAATACTCACAATACCGGACAACAACAATCAGAGATGAAATAGTTACAGTCGGTGTGACGTTTGTTGATGAGACAGAAGTGGAATAAAGGACCACCGCAGCTTATGTGTCTCGTTGACCGTCAATCTTATTGTCTAATGAACTGTAAGTGTATCCCGCATAATGTTGACCTTTGGCTTCATGGTTACGGTTCTCTACATCTCCTCAGGTGCTACACAATGGGGACGAGCCCGTCTTAAAAGCCAGTCAGCTGCTAGCAGAGCTGAACTTTGAGGAGGATGAGGAGGACACCTACTACACCAAGGACCTGCCGCTTCATGCCTGCAGGTACCTTTAGAAGACCAGACTAATGGGACTGGTGCAGGGACATATTCACTTGCTATGATTTTATCTCACGTTGTGTTAATCTTTATTGCATGTTTGCAATTTGTAATGGTTGTTGTTATTTTAACTATTTAGCCCCCTTCATTATGCTCAGTTGAGTCTCAGTGGGTTGTGAGTATTTTCTGTTGACCATAATAATCCACAAAAAAACTGATTAGAAATAAAAAAAAAAGATGAAATGAAAACCTTTTAAAATTACAAACACACAACTTTTCAAATGCCATAACATTTATAAATGCTCAATATGGGCAAAGCTGATACTTTTCTCTTATTCTCTGCCGCTGACCAGACATACCATATTATCTCAATGAGCCGATTTCTGTCTTTTAACACATTGGCTGACAGCTGTTAGTTTGGCTGTGTTTAAACATTCCTGTTGAGTATGTCTGTCATTAGTTGCCTAGACTGTGAGTTTTTTTATTCTTTTTTATAGAACAAGTGATGTACCACTATGTCTTTCACCAGCAGATAGTAGCCAATGCAAACGTTTGGCAGTGAAAACCGGTTGTTAAACAGAGGGCCTCAGTTTTCTCTATTATTTTTATATAGATGTTTATTCTCATTGTGCTATTTTGTGTTTTAGGACATGCAGCTGAATCCTTTACTGTTTGAAAGGCTATGTATGACTCACAAAGTATGTATTTTGCTGATCAAGTGCCATAATTAAAATATGCATACAATCTGGATACATACTGTTCGCAATATTCAAAAGGAAAAGTGTTTCAAAAAAGGTCAAATTCTCACAACATTTTTCTAAATAGTTTACATGTCCATTATAGCCCCTACCAATAATAATAAAACCACTAATAATCTTGACGTTTCAGCATTGCAGATTTATTGTTTGGCTGTCATTAATATTATATATATATATATATATTGTCAATACTTTTAAAGTCCTTCCCATCAGCTACTGCAAGAATCCAAATTGAGTATGTGTTGTCGATTTATCAAAAGTTACATGCTTATTTTTCATGCTTTGTTTTCTGTCTCTTAACAGTAGTGCTCTGTGTTTATTTTTTTAAATTTTGACTCACTTCTATTTTAGTTACTGTGGTATTCATGATCCAGCCTGTGTGGTCTACTGCAACACCAGCAAGAAATGGTTTTGTAATGGCCGTGGAAACACATCCGGCAGGTAAGATACAAGAACTTATCATGTTTTAATTGACCCTCCGTGTTGGTGTACTTAGCTAAACGAAGTGGGAGAGGGTAATTTTACAGATACAATATCATCACAGCAGGAGTATTGTACACAACGACTGTGATAATGAGTCTTTGTTGTGTTCAAAAGCCTCACTCATAAATATGCAAGATGTTATGAGGAGTTAAAAACATCATTAAAAACATTTTGTTGACTGACTTTTGAGGGCTTTTTTTTTAGTAATTCAACCTATTGATCAAAATAAAATCTTAATTAGATTCGTTTCTTCATTAGGTGCTCTTTTGAATCAGCCTTGTAATAAACATGAAAACATCAGCAAGACACTATTAATCCCTGTAAATAAACACCGGGTCTCCTATATTACATAGTTTAATTTTTGATGCATTATTGGCAATCAGTAATCTGTCATGTATAATACAGCCTTTTGCACTTCATGCTCTGGTAGTTCTGACACTGTAGACTGCTGCTGGATAGATCGAGGCAATAAATACATTGCAATGCATTTGGTAATAATGTGAACTCACTTAATGTTTTGTTGAACTTGTTGGGTGGTAAGCTAGTTCTCTGTATTTAAAGCTCTTTTAGTAAACACTTATTTGGCAAAATATCAAAATGGTCACACAAAAAAAGAAAGCATTACGCTTTATTAGTGTAGTAGATGACTGCATCTTATGTTTTTAGGAGTCATAATGATAAACATTTGATCGCAAAAAAAAGGAGTCATAATGATATAATACAGATGAGTTGAAATAAAATACAAATAGTTAAGACCTATGTGTAAGGAAGTATAAATAATGTACACAACACCCACATCCCATAAAGCTGTAGTCTTTTGCATTTCCTCCTTCTGGTGCATTAATTCTCTTTCTCTTTTTTTAAACTTTATTTTAGCCACATTGTAAACCACCTGGTGAGAGCAAAGTCCAAGGAGGTGACCTTGCATAAGGATGGCCCTCTGGGGGAAACAGTGCTGGAGTGCTACAACTGTGGCTGTCGCAATGTTTTCCTTCTGGGCTTCATCCCTGCCAAAGCTGACTCGGTAGTGGTGCTGCTGTGCAGGTAAGGTGGCTTTTAGTGTAGCTGACCATGCATACTGTCCTTCAAGAATCAAGAAGAATACACATTTCCCAGTTATTGTTTAACATTTGTGTTTTGGTTGTAATGCAGGCAGCCATGTGCCAGCCAGAGCAGCCTGAAGGACATCAACTGGGACAGCTCACAGTGGCAGCCTCTCATCCAGGACCGCTGCTTCCTGTCCTGGCTGGTGAAAATCCCTTCAGAGCAGGAGCAGCTCAGGGCTCGTCAGATCACCGCACAGCAGATCAACAAGCTGGAAGAGCTCTGGAAGGTATGGCATTGTAACTGTCGTAGCACCCACCCACCATTGCACAATGTACATATTGTAGACCTGCATAACTTGAATTTGAGCATGGGTTGGGCTTATTTAAACAGTGAACCAGGTAGAGTTGGGTTTGATGCATATAGTTTTACTCCGTGTTTGCTGAGCTATTCTGTTTGTTTCACGTCCAGTTGTGTGCCAGTGTTTCTATTTTTTGACAATTTCCTGTTGTATACATGTAAAATAAATAACAATAAACTCTTGGGTATATGAGACTATGTGCTCATTGGCCTTTTTACAGCAGACACTTTACCTTTTTCTAGTAGTAAAAGCACAGATTCTTCCTCTCATTTTGTGTGATCGTGTGTGTGTGTTGCGTTTTGTAGGAAAATCCCACTGCGACCTTGGAGGACCTGGAGAAGCCGGGTGTGGATGAGGAGCCCCAACATGTGCTGCTCCGCTATGAGGATGCCTACCAGTACCAGAACATCTTTGGTCCTCTTGTGAAGCTGGAGGCTGACTACGATAAAAAACTTAAAGAGTCTCAGGTAGAAAAAAGGGAATTTGTTCATGAAAACATTGTGTGTAACAAATAAGAATGTTAAAATTGTCAATGAAGCATTTACAAATAATCAATTAATCAACAAACTGATTCGGTTGAAATTAGTTTATTCTACAAAGCTGGAGTTAAAAGAAGTTATCTATGTTTTTGTTGTACTCCTTAAGGCTATGGCGGTTTCAGTTGATATTCAGCTTTTCCCCCTATTGTTCTCATCCAAAATCTTCTAACTGTTGTTGTCGTAATCTTGAGTTACATTGTTTCTGCTGTTATTTCAGTGTAACTGTTTAATGTTGCTTCCTAACAGACTCAAGACAACATCACTGTCAGATGGGACTTGGGCCTGAATAAAAAGAGGATTGCTTATTTCACTCTTCCCAAGACAGACTCAGGTATGTACTTATAGTTTTGCTTCAAGTTTTCATTGTTATCATCCTACTTTGTCTAAGTTGTTTTATGTTTTCAAACCACAATCTAAAATAAATGAGAAAGACAATAAATATGAATACTTTAATTTCATTTGAATATTTGTATGCGTGGCTTTCCCTTACAATGGTGTATCTTTTATTGTATTCTTTAATTTTGCTGTAACTCCATGCAGTGATGTTTACTGAATCAAGTCATCTTTCTTTTTTTTGTCTTGTAGACATGCGTCTGATGCAGGGAGATGAAATTTGCCTGAGGTACAAAGGAGACCTGGCCCCTCCATGGAAAGGCATCGGACATGTCATCAAAGTCCCTGATAGTATCCTCATGACTGTTACAATAGACGTACTGTATTCAACCAGAATTCATCCATATTATTATAATAATTATAATAATTATTATTATTATTGTTATTAATTGAATTTAACATACCGTCAATAAAAATGTTTTTTAGTAACATCTAGGGGCAGCTGTAGGGAACTACAACATTGCTGCAAACATGCGTCTTCTTTACAGTGTTTTTTTTAAAGCAAAATCTATATTAACATTACTTGGGCAATAAGACCTGAGGCTGACTATCATCACAATCGTTGCTGCATGCATACCCAACACTTGTAAATGTTACTGAAATGTATCAATAACTCCATAAAATACAAACTGCTGACTCAGGTGAAGTGGTGCTACATTGTTCTAACAAATGGCTCACACATTACCCTATGATGCCAATGTTTGTGACCTCTTCCTTGACTTAATGTACCAGACTATGGTGATGAGATTGCCATAGAGCTTCGGAGCAGTGCTGGGGCTCCAGTGGAAATCCCACACAACTTTCAGGTCGACTTTGTGTGGAAGTCTACTTCCTTTGACAGGTATCAGTTAACTTCATCTTTAGTTGAAACATTTATTTTTTCATTTCTACGGGTCATTTTGTTTAACTGGGAGCCAAAGTATAAACATGTCAAGATATTCCAGCGTTGAACTGAGTGTCTACCAATCTATTTCCTGTTTAGGTTTATGCAATATGCATGTTAAGTGAGAGGTGGCTTTTAAAGAGCTTTTTGTATTTCACTGCAGTGTATGAGTTTGAGCAAGTTTGAGGCTTTTCAATGTACAATTAACGACTTTGATCATTCCTTCATTCAATATTTTGGGTCAGGTGATTTTGGCAAAGGTTTTACAGTTTATAACTTTATGTCAATATTCCCGTCTTCACCTTCCAGGATGCAGAGTGCCCTAAAGACGTTTGCGGTGGATGAAACTTCAGTGTCTGGTTACATCTACCACAAGCTGCTGGGACATGAGGTAGAGGATGTGGTCATAAAGTGTCAGCTGCCCAAACGCTTCACTGCTCAAGGCCTGCCCGACCTTAACCACTCACAGGTGAGTTAGAGAGACTGTAACGACAGTGAGAGACGTATCTGTATATAAAAGTATTTATTACATATTTATTCATTAAAAGTTATACCTATGACCTACCATACATTACAGATCACACAAACAACATAACAGAGGTCATACACAACTCACTCATGTCCCAAGTCCCAAGTCCAAGGAGTATAACTCATTCTTAGTGACTGTATGAAGCATTTTTGGGGTCTTTTGCCCCCAGAGTTCACATTAATGTGGTTTGATGTAATGCAGGTGTACGCTGTGAAGACGGTGCTGCAGCGTCCTCTGAGTCTGATCCAAGGTCCTCCTGGCACAGGGAAGACGGTAACCTCTGCGACCGTCGTCTACCACCTGGCCAGACAGGGCAACGGGTAAGAAAGTCTTGTATTACTTTGTATGTATGGGACTATGATAATAAATACCATCACTGTTTGGTTCGAATGTGACCATGGAACTTAACATCTATCCTTTAGGTATTTTAATTGTTGAAATAAATGAAAAGATATCTCGATCATTATTAATGTTCTTGAAGAATGGTTTCGTTACGTGTTATGGTTGCTAGCATTGTAACTTTTGTTCCTCCAGGCCAGTGCTGGTGTGTGCTCCCAGTAACATTGCCGTCGACCAGCTGACAGAGAAGATCCATCAGACAGGCCTCAAGGTTGTGAGGCTGTGTGCCAAGAGCAGGGAGGCTATCGACTCGCCGGTGTCCTTCCTGGCGCTGCACAACCAGACCCGTAACATGGACAGGTAACACATAATGGCTATGATTAATAACAATTTTGCAAGGTCCTTGTTTTGTGTGTGGTTTACTAAGAGTACTACTGTCAGACATGCATATACTTGTATTTACACCAGTCAAAAAAATGTGTCTTTAAAAAACGAGGACATTTCCCAATTATAATTAATAACTTTAATTTGGGGTGGGTGGTAAGTCCTGTTAGAGCGAACATTGGTGTGAGTTTGGGTTAATATTGTACAGAAACAAATGGAAGTACAGATATGATCATTAGTGGTTACAGATGTAAGTATTTGCACTCAAGCACACTGTTGAACTCACAGTGTATTGAAATGATTCATTCTTGCAGTATGCCAGAACTTCAGAAGCTCCAACAGCTGAAGGACGAGACTGGAGAGCTGTCCTCCTCAGACGAGAAGCGCTACAGAGCTTTGAGACGCACTGCTGAGAGGGAGCTGCTTATGGTATGAAGACTGGTCTTACTGAACTCAAGATTATACACAATACTTTCTAGTTTGTGACAATGCATCACCTTAGATTTGGTTATATGGTAAAGTGCTTAATGTTTTTTTTAATGCTGAACACTTACTCTGAAAAGAGTATGTGTCATGACACATACTCTTTTCAGACTAAGTAATATTTATATTTTTTTATAAAAATATATTTTGCAACATGTACAATTTCACTGTTCCAAAACATGTCTACTTTATTCCTTCGTTTTTCCCAGAATGCCGACGTGATCTGCTGTACCTGTGTCGGGGCAGGGGATCCTCGTCTGGCCAAGATGCAGTTCCGCTCAATCCTGATTGATGAGAGCACCCAGGCCACTGAACCCGAGTGCATGGTGCCCGTCGTCCTGGGGGCTAAACAGGTCGGCGTTTCATACGTGAAAGTAGATCTGGATAGTCTGTGTCATCACCTCTCTGCTTAGACTGATGTCATTCCCCAGTTGTTAAGGCTACAGTGTCCACAATTATTTATTTATTTTTTCTTGATGACTTTTCTTTTCCCCACAGTTGATTCTGGTGGGAGATCACTGCCAGCTGGGCCCTGTGGTGATGTGTAAGAAGGCAGCCAAAGCAGGTCTGTCCCAGTCTCTGTTTGAGCGTCTAGTAGTTTTGGGGATCCGGCCAATCCGTCTGCAGGTCCAGTACCGCATGCATCCGGCCCTCAGCGCCTTCCCCTCTAACATCTTCTATGAGGGCTCTCTGCAGAATGGAGTCACTGCCGGTAAAATAAAAAATATTTTTTTTAATAATACATTTAGTTAGACGGTGTTTTTTAGCAACCTTTTTGTAATTGTTTTCTTTGAGAGTGAAGCTGCTGGCTGCTTTTGTCTTGCTGAGTGCCTCCCCCTAACTGTCTTGAGTTGAAAAAACTTATTTACGGGTTTATTTTACATTGTCCAATTGTATGAATTGAGAGGTATGCCTTCTGTTGTAGAGACCAAAACAAGTGATTTGTGTGAAGCTAATGTTAGCTCACTTTCAATTTCAAAACATAAAAAATAGTCATAAAACTACTTCAAGAATTTGTGGCGAACAATTGAGGCATATTGACCCTAGAAATCTGTTTGTATTTATTTTATTCTAATGTAGTAATACATACATACATACACATTAAGCCTGCAGCTAACCCTGTAAGGCTAATTCCACTCTGTGTACTTCCCTGTACATCAGCTACACTCGTCCCGAGTCTTATCTGTGTTTGTCTCTCCTACAGCGGACCGTGTGAAGAAAGGCTTTGACTTCCAGTGGCCGCAGCCTGACAAGCCGATGTTTTTTTATGTCACCCAAGGCCAAGAGGAAATAGCCAGCTCTGGAACATCCTATCTTAATAGGTTTTCACTTTTCTTGATCAATATGTTGACCTGATATTTATATTTGTCCTGCAATTTTATATTAAGCAGTAAACCTGAAATGTGTCACTTCAGCCCTGGGCTCATGCACATGCAGCCAGTGAAGACACATTGCTTAGTCTTAAGAGATATTACATAACCTTCTGTCCAGTGTTTCAGTCGAGCATATTTAGCTTCTGTGGCATGGCAAATTATATTAAATGTTTTTGTCATGTAATCACCCTACTTGCCTATGCAGGACTGAGGCATCCAATGTGGAGAAAATAACCACAAGGTTGCTGAAAGCTGGAGCAAAACCCAATCAGATTGGCATCATTACACCCTACGAGGGACAGAGGTCCTACCTGGTCCAGTACATGCAGTTCAGTGGCTCTCTCCACACCAAACTCTACCAGGTAAAGTTACCTCGTTTAAATGCTGTTGTGCACTTCATCAGAAAAAGTTAAAGTGTTTTGGCTCCATATGCGAGTGTATGAATGTTAAAAACAATATTTGGGCACAGCTGTTCAAGTCTGAATTCTGACAGATTGCAAATTTCCAGACTTTAACCAGACTGCTACTTCAGTGTGCCAGATACATAGTGTACCACCATTGCATATATTCTACTGCTATGTAAATAGATGCATCGGATCGGACTCGGTATCGGCAGATAGAAAATATTAAAGCACTCTGATCAGGATCCAGGCCAAAAAAACTTCACAGTAGTGGAGGTTGTAATGGCTCAAAAAACATATATATATATATATTCTTTTTTTTACTATAATAATACTAATACTATAAATATAATATTTGCAAGAAAGCCCAGCCAAAGTATTGCATAGAATAAAGAAATATATTATCCTGAATGATCTCTTAGTTTTTCCCTCTGATTTCCTCCTGTAGGAGGTGGAAATAGCCAGCGTGGATGCCTTTCAAGGCCGAGAGAAGGACTTCATCATCCTGTCCTGTGTGAGGGCCAATGAGCACCAGGGCATCGGCTTCCTCAATGATCCCAGACGTCTCAACGTGGCACTCACCAGGGCCAGGTAGGACTACCCAAAGTAAAACAACACAAGTATTCATAAGCCCAGAGTCCGATCTAATTTGTATAAATGTTTTGTTTTTTAATAGTCTTTTGCACTGTGGTTTATTCTTGATTTCAGGTTCTCCTCTGTATTTTTTAAATGTTATTGTCAACACTGTTATTCCTACGCATCCTTAACTATAGCTTTGAGCCATTAAGTAATCTACTGCTCGTCACGTAGGTATGGTGTGATTATTGTGGGAAACCCCAAGGCCCTGTCCAAGCAGCCTCTGTGGAACCACCTGTTGAACTACTACAAGGAGCAGAAGGTCCTGGTTGAAGGGCCCCTTAACAATCTGAGGGAGAGCCTCATGCAATTCAGCAAGCCCCGCAAGCTTGTCAACACCATCAATCCTGTGAGTTTTGTAGAGGTGTTATGTACACAGCGCATATAGAACACTAAAATATGGGTTTCTTAACTAGGTCATGAATATGTTATATTCCTGGGGGGGCATGTGAAGGATTTAGGATGCAATTCAAAATGTCCTTGTGCACTGAGAACAAGTACTTAATAGAAAACGGGGTAATAAATCAGTGAACATGCACAACATAATGAAGCATGTCCTAAAAACACTAAAAATGAGCACCTCTTCATCTTTTGTTTTGCAGGGGGGTCGATTCATGAGCACAGCCATGTATGATGCCAGGGAAGCCCTCATTCCTGGATCTGTTTATGACCGCAGCAGTAATGGTGAGTAGTGTTTAACAAAACACAGATTTTTATTTAAAAAGTTAGACAATATCACTAAAACAAAGGAAACACACTGTATCTGCTTTGGTAGTTTGTTGCAGACTGCCTGAATGTGCTTACTGAAGCATCTCAAATACAAAAACAAGAGTCATGTGTTTGGACGGCTGTGACAAAACTGGCTCTGCACACCACCATATAATTTAATAGGAAGTACAATTAATTTCTTTCCCCTACAGGACGTTCGTCCAATATGTATTTCCAGACCCACGACCAGATTGGTATGATCGGCACAGGTCCCAGTCCTATGACTTCCCTCAACATCCCCATCCCCTTCAACCTTGTGATGCCCCCCATACCTCCACCTGGGTACATGGGACAGATCAATGGACCCTCAGCAGGTGACTAAGACAAACAACGGTAGAGTAATACTAAGTGTGGAGTTCTTAAAGGCCTAGTTGTAACACGCATCTTTTTCCTCCAGGTCGTGGTGGAGGAATGAAAGGCAAGGCAGGCAGTGGAGGAGGAGGCGGGTCTCGAGGTGGGCGTCAAAGAAACCGCGGCATCATGGGAAACCACAGTGGAGGAAATGGAGGAGCAGACCGGCATGGAGGCCACATGAGTGGCAGCCAGGCCAGCCAGGATCTGGGCTCCCAGCCCTTCTCCCAGGGGCCTCTGACGCAGGGCTACATCAACATGAGCCAGCCCTCTCAGATGAGCCAGCCTGGACTCTCCCAGCCTGAACTCTCTCAGGTTTGTTCACTGAGCTGTCATCCATAGTGAATAAATCTCAATGATTCATTTGGTATTTAAGATATTTTATGAAGTGCTAAGTAGGTGCACTTAATGAAGCAATATTTTTGCAGTCTGTTTATTCATAGCAATCCGTACCCTTTGCCAGGGCTGTTAGCACATATATTCCAAGTGTTTGTCCAGGTTTCCTCTTCAAATAAAGACTTTGAGTCCAAAGATTTTGCCCAAAACCACTTATTCCCTTTCTGCCTGGAAAGAAATGAAGGAGTAACTGTTGACCGCCCTCTTTCACTTTTTGTTTGTCCCATTATAGGACAGTTACCTAGGAGACGAGTTCAAGTCCCAGATTGATGTGGCTTTGTCCCAGGACTCCACCTACCAGGGGGAGCGGGCCTACCAACACGGTGTGACTGGACTGTCCCAGTACTAGACTGTAAGTAACGCCACCGTGGACTAAAGGGAACTTGAAGGAGTAGTTTGACGTTTTGGGAAATATGCTTATTCACCTCTTTGTCAAGAGTTAACTAGATGAGAACATTAATGCCACTATGGTAGCCTTCGGCTGTTGAGTGCAAGCAATTCCATTTTGTGCTTAATAAAGTGTCTATCTAGCTGTTTGTTTAGCTTGGCATAAAGACTGGAAACAGCTTCCCTGGCTCATGTCACAAAATCCGCCCATCAGCATCTCTAAAGTTCACAGTACAGCTAATTTGTTCGTTGTTTTATTTCTTATTATCTTTCCAGCTTAGCTTCCTTTGTCCCCAGCTGTTATTCTATTTCTGTGCAAGTACATTGGGAGGGATCCCAAAACACAGAGTCAAATTCCTTGTATGTTCATACACACTTAACAAAATACTGACTTTCAATCAGAGGATCAGAGGATCGGTGGTTCAAATCCCAGCTCAGCCAGTCTGTGTTGTTGTGTCCTTGAGCAAGACACTTAACCCTAATTGCTCACCGTTGCTGTGTCTACTGTATATCATGTAAGATGCTTTGAATAAAAGCGTCAGCTAAATGTAATGTAATAAAGTTGCTGCTGGCTCCAGCTTATGTCTACTGTATGGAAATAAGTGGTATTGATCTTCTCCTTTAACTCTTTGCAAGAAAGACAATAAGACATTTTCCCAAACATGGAGCTGTTCCTTTAAATAGAAAGTTTCTCTTTTGATATTTTGAAAAGTCTAATGACTATTTCCTCAAACAAGTATTATTTTCTTTAAACATGTTTTTTTTATTTTTCTTTCAGGTTGCTGGAAAGGAGCTAGGCCTGTGTGAAGCTTAGTTCAATGGCATTTTATTCTGGGTAATAACAAAAAAGAACAAACATGGATACCCGTTTTCCACTGCTACAACCGAAGCACCACTGTGTGAAAGTAACAGGAGAGAGGCTGTGAGAAACCAACCAATCACAAGAGTGAGAGCAAGAAAGGGCGTAGAGCTAGACAGGAAGAGACCAAGAGACGAGTGTCGGGCTGGGCGAGGAGAGAAGGCTCTGCTGCTCACACGCGAGGACGAAGGAGAAAACTGTCGTTGTCGGAGCAGCGCAGTCGGAGAGGCGAGACCTTCGACCGGTCAAGGAGGGTGGCATGTCCGAACGTTTCTGGAGGGGAGAAGGGGGGGGGGGGTGGCAGTGTCATCGTCCATCGTGTGCCCCTGAACCCTCTGGGATCTCCAGGTGGTATGATTGGGAATCTTGCTCCAAAAGCTGAGAAAGATGGAGAAAATGTGTCTCACACAAATATCCTCCGAGCTAATTCAACAGGACGTCTTCTGTGACTTGGAGAGTGAGGGAGAAAACAAAGGAGGACACAACTCCTGAAGCAGTTGATATGGCAACTATTCAACCCAAAGGCTTTAATTGAGGCTCTGCATTTGATCACATCTAAGCATCCAGGAGAGAAGAGCGTGAATGCACTGTTTGGCTATTCAAGTGAACTCAAAAGTGCTTGTGCTGTTGTGCCTCAAAGAGATCAAATGAAATAAGAGTTACTCAGCCACGGATCATTCAATTTTCTTTCTCAGCTTTGAGCTGGAAAGTTTTCTGAATAAAGGCCGTGTCTAAAGGTAGTCTGTGATGCAAACTAGTGTAGTTGGCCTTCTTTCAAGGCAGGTTTTCAAGGTAGTCTGCAGAGAACAAGTGGTGGAATTAGATTTAAAAAATGTAAAAGAAAAACATCTTTGTTTCTATATCTGCAGAGGTGAGCTCCACAGATACTGAGTTCAGTGAAACAGTTTAGTTTTTGTTCTTTTAAATGTATCTTCTTAGTGCAGAAGAGTGAAAGTGAACACCATGACCAGCTTATAACTGAATGAAGCTGCCTTTATTCTCAGCTGACCCTTAAGCCACTAAAGTTAGCAGATGGGGATCATCTTGAGCATTAATGGCTAAATGCATCAAATAAGCCAAATCAAGAGGGCAGTTATTCCCAAAGACTCCTTCTCCAAAAGTAAAAAAAAAACATGCATACATGATATTATGATTATTGATTATCACCATAAAGTGTGTTAAGAAATCACTTTTATTAAAAACTCATGTCCGTGAGTCGTGATGCCCATGGAGTACCTTCCACGACTGCTCGGTACGAAGGGTGGTGAAAACCTAACGCCTCAGTCTCAGTCGTGTGTTAAAGAGAAACGTGATTGAATATTTTACCATGTTAGATGGTAGTGAATGATATTTAACATTTTAGAAAGCCCTCAAGAGGTGACACCTTGTATGTGCAATTTGGCAAAAAACTCTGAGACACAATGACCCGAGTGTAACATTGTGTTCTTGCCCTATTTATTTATTTTGTTGTCCTAAAAATCTTGAACTTATAGAAAAATGGGAAACTTTCACGAGTAGTAGTGCAACATGTCGTTGGCTGAGCAGTTAGTTTGTGCAATAATTTTGATGAACATCAGTGACCTTAGTGTTTTAGTTTCATCTGCATGTGTTGTAAGTTCTCATTTCACATGCTTTAGATGGAAACTAGTGGCGTTTCCATTGAGCTTGTTTTTATCAGTATATCATTTTATTATAAGGTGTACTAACTACTTATATTTTCATGCCATTGAAAAAAATAATTTTCCTCTGACCTGGTTGTCAGAATATTTAAAGACTTAACATCCCGTCAAAAATGCTTGTACAGAGCACTCGCTCAAAAGTGCTCCGAATTACAGAGGAAAAAAGCAGCCTCAGGGAGTTTCAATACATTTCTGAAAAACATGAACGAGCTATTTTACATGTTTTTCTCCTCACAATAATGACTCGCTAACCAAAGCAGGTGAGGTTTTTGGCCAATGTCAGCTGTGCAGCTGGTGCATCTTATTGCATAGGACATTACATTGTGTGTACCCATTTTCTCTATGACTTTGTCTGTAGTGAAGTATCTGTTTACTCTCTACATTGTTGTAACATCCAATCTGGATTAGATCTCCATTACTAAATAGCTGCACACATGTGTTGACACATTTAAAGTCATACGTATGTTAAAGAAGATATAAACAGACCAATAAATGATGACCACATCCCTCACCAACACACATAAAGTAGTTTGTGCATGAGGGTAACTTTTTGAGTTGGATGGTTCCTCCTATTATACATTGTGGCTATTTAGTCATTTAGGACAGTGTGAAAACGTTGTTTTGTGTATCTGCTGATTGATGTTAGTAGTGATACAATTATGCTCACAAAATAAGATAATCTTGGAAAATTAAAGTTTGCTTTATTTTGCTCCTTCAGCTTGACTTCACTGTTTCACTCATGTTGCAGATGTATTGACAGACGACTCATTATTAGCATGCAATTCTCTCTCAAATCGGAACTACTTGCAGTTTTAATAACAACATCGTATTACAGCTGCAGTCCTAACTGAGCTGTAGTATGATCCGTAAGAAGTCTTTTAGGCCATGCCCTTTCCTTCGGGACTGTTTCCTGAAGCTTTAAGCGGCGCTATAGGATCCAGGTCGCAGGCTCATTGGCTGCAGGCGGCTCGACACACTTTCCCAGCTTTGCGGACTCGCGCAGCTGTAGCGAGTGCTCGGAGCCTGTGGAGCCAGCAGGTGGTACTCTACTGTCGGCTGTGTCCGACTGTTGAATGCATGCAGCCGGCTGGTTGAAGAGCTGAAGATAGATACGGGAGCGAAGAGCGACCCGACCACCGGGACGAGGTCGGACGGAGGAAAGCAAAGCGGCGGCTCTGTCTGGGAGGAGATGGACACACAGCGGACCGCGGGTCCTTCAGGCACCGAGGTAAGCAGCGTCGCCTCCGCCGGGTGGTGACTCTCCGGGCTCCGCAGAGGTGACCGGTGAACACCGGTGGCCAGGACAGGACGGTGCGAACACTTGTCGGGCGGCAGCAGGCTCGGTGCAGCGGCTCAGTGAGCCCCCCCTCCCTGGAGAATAAAGCCTCTGGTCGCTCAGACGGAAGAAAGAGGAGACAGCAGCGCGGAATGATTGTTGGATACAACACGGACTCACCAAGGGTTTACACCGAAATGGGGTAAGTGTGTCTATTTGATCATGACATCTGATAGCAAAGGGTTCTGTTCACATTGTGACCCAGATAAAATACTTGAATGATTGAACTCTCTCTCTGTATTGTAGAAAAGAGGTCTCAGTCACCTTGTAAGATGTTTCCTCACCACAGAGAAAGGTAAGGACACTTTGAGTGTCAGTGAACAGCTACTATCTTGTCCCATGTGACATTTAATATGGCACTCTGACCACTCCACATGAACCTGTAACAGGGAAACAGTAATTGATTCATGAACAGTGGAACGTCATTCTTAACTTGGAGAAACTTAATTAATAACTATTTCAAATCAATGTCATTCTAAAACACAGATTTAGTAATATTGCATCCCATCAAATAATTGTTCTGTGCAGTGCATGTGGAGCAGTGTTGTGTGTGTCATTTCACACTTGGCAAATCTTCTGTAACCTTCTTCCTCTTTGTGGCCCCAGAGTGTTCATACGATATTATCCATAATTCTTAGTAATTACGAAGTGTATTGCAGTTGTAACTAAGAAAGGACCAAGGAGCGATCCTGCAGAGGAATACGCAGGATCATTATTGTATGAAATTGCTCATTATCTTCACAATGAATGTAAAAATATTCTCTCTGATTTGTAGAATATGTGTATAGTAACAAAGGTGTCATCAATCTGCAGGACAGCTGTGAACTGCCACAGACGTGTTCAGATATTGTTGCACTTCTGTCTTTTTAGATGGATTATTTAAAGACTCTATGGTTGCACTTCATTTCTTCATTGGTGCTAAATACAAGTAGCAACCTTGCATTCACTGAGAAATCAGTCTAAAATATTTAGACCAGAGTGAAAGGAGAAACCCAGTAAAGCAGATTGTGGATTCTGAAGATTGGAGGAATTAGTGGAGGGGTTCATCATGAGGGGCAGCTGCGTCCCCCGTCCAATCACTACCAGCTTTGTTATGCCTAAAGACCCCCATTAAGCCTGGTACCCACATCCATCTGCTGAGGATGAAGGTCGAGTGACAGAACATCCTAAACCAACTATGACTGAAGATTTGCTGTTTTCTTTGTCTTTATAAATGTTTATTTAATATTTTTAGGCTTTAGACGTTTGCTTGGACCCTAAAAGCAATTTGCAAACATCACCTTGTGTTTTAGGAAATTGTAATCAGCAAAGCCATTTTATAGACCAAAAAATGGTTAAAATCAAATAGCCAGCAGAATACTGAAACGTTAGTTGCAGCCCCAGTTATGTCAGAGAATGAATTAAGTGTATTTTTTGTATCTGGACATCTACTTAACCCATCCCTCGTGGAATTATTCTGACATATTAATAAACAAGAAATCCAACATTTTGGGACGGCACAGTTAATTGGCTCCATATGAACAACCTACTTATACTGTCCAAGGTGATAGATAGATAGATAGATAGATAGATAGATAGATAGATAGATAGATAGATAGATAGATAGATAGATAGATAGATAGATACTCTATTAATCCTGCAAGGGGACATTTTGTCTTTAACAATGTAAATAAAACAACACACACTAGTATGTATTAATATACATTTTATTGTAATTACAAAAAATATTGTATATTTACATTACTACTGACTGACTGATGTCTCACTTTGAGATAGGTTCAGTCAGACCTCAGTTCAGTGTATCAGGGGCCTGTATTATGCTTCTTCTTTTATCATCATCTCCTGCGCCGAGAAACACACAGAGAGTCCGTTATTGGATTTGTGTGTCACTAATGGGGTCAGATATAAATGTACAATGACTGGCCAAGATAATGCAGTTCTATTGGGAACAGTTGCTGCAACGTACAATACTGCATAGAATTAGAAGTATCCTTCTTTTAACCAGGTCGTATTTGAACTCGGCACCCCTTTTAGGCAGTTCTTTGAAGAGATGGAGATTGACAGCAGCTGTGATACTTTTCTTGAGTCGTGTCAATGTCATAATTATCTGTACCAAAAAACATCAGCATCGGGTTTATAATCTCTCCCATATTTTAAAGACATTTCAGAAAGAAGCTGTTTACAGCGAACACCTCAGTGCTTGTATGTCTGAAGCTTCCTGTTAGCCATTTTTGTTATGAAAGCATGGATAATGATATAGTGAGTCCATTTTGATTGCCGATCACATTGACGTTTATATGTGACCTTGTCAATGATTTATTGAGCTAAGTTATTCATGTATTTAGCCCCTTTAGCGATGTGGCTCTATGGAAGGTCAGTGGACTGGTTGTCCCGCCACTTTGATCCAGGCTGAAGTATCTCAACAACTAATAGATGTTCCATGTATGAGGATGTATATGTAGGCTACTTTGCTTTATTTTAAATCTAAGTGGGAATACAACGTGCTGTAAATGCACAGACTGGACACCAGCTAAAGAAGAACAAGGGAGTTAAACATGGAGAAAGACCTTTAGCAGGCTTGCTCCTCATACCACATGACTGTGGCTAAACCTCCTCCCAACACTAGGGACTTCATTGCTTTGATATATTTACCTCGTATCCAGGATACATCTTTGCAAATACTGGCAGGGGCAGAGCAGAGGGTGGAGGGTGAACGACTCGGGAGAGGGTCCAGAGCGTTTTCGTCAACATCCTTTGCCAGCTAAGTCACAGCCCTTTATGGTGAATGACGCAGGGAGAAGTGTGAGAGAAAGCCAAAGGAGGATTCCAGCCTCTGTCCCTGGATGGCAGCGAGACAGATGGAGACGTACCGCTATGAAAATACGGAAGGATCTCCTATTTAAACAGAAGAGAAACACAATTTGAACCGATTTGCATGATAATGGGTTTTAATGGAGGACAGTTTAAATGTTTTTATGCTCAAATCATAAGCAAAAACTAATTTTTGTTGATTCAAAATGCTTTTTGTCTTGTTTCCCATGATTTTAAAATGTGCAGAACTTCCTCAAAGCTAACATCAAAGTTAACTACAATATATTCAGCTACTGCTAAACCATTTTTAATAAACCTGATGTGTGTGTGTGTGAAAGGGTTTGCTTTTTGATATTTCCATATACAGAAACAATGTTGTCATCACCATCACTGTGCTTCCAGGGAGCAGCCGATCTTCAGTGCCCGGGCCCATGTTTTCCAGATCGACCCTGCCACCAAGAGGAACTGGATCCCCGCCAGCAAACATGCCGTCACCGTGTCCTTCTTCTATGATGCCAACCGTAACGTCTACCGCATCATCAGCGTGGGCGGTACCAAGGTGAGGAGGAGGAGAATGACAAACTATGCAGAAATTATCTATAAAGACACATCAAATAGTTCCAGTAGATTTTGACATCCAAAGAAATAGAACATTTTTGAGGGATTTTCTGAAAGTAGTGTTATTATGTGGTGATCAACAAAAGATGCTTTCTAACCAAGGCTTTTTACAAAAAAAATCTGTAAGGTTAAAAAATATATATGGTATTTAAAACCCACAGTGGGTGTCAACAAATCAGCAGCCAGAGCGTCTTTCTCGCAGGCCTGTGGATTTAGATTATGAGGAAGAGGCCACATCAATTGCTGGGGAAGTGTGTGTGGGGGAGGGGGGGGGGGATCTATCTGATCTCTTCTGAGCACCTCTGGTCTGACCCACATTTCTGACTCCCAGAAGGCTTTGCGGGGTGGCAGTTGGTCGCTCAGCAGCCCAATCCTGCCAAGACTGGTGTCTGCCTCCACAATAATCTCCACTGCTGTCGCCACCGTCCAGCATGTTGTGTCAAACATTTCACCGCAGAAACGGAGACTGACTGACTGTATCGTTCATTTAAAATCGTTGGAGAGAGAGAGAAGGACAAAAAAAGCTCCTAAGCTGCCATTGCCCTGCAATTCTGGGGTTTTGAATCAAGTCCATTTTTTAAGGCAGGAGATGACGTAAAAAGGTTTATAAATAGGTCCACTCTAATCATTTTCCTCTCATGTGCAGGGGGAGAGGTGGTTGCCTCTAATCTGAATTTACTTTCAACAATAAGACAATAATTATGACGTGGCTGAGCTTCAGCTTTTGATTCATATTCAAAAGAACAAATGTGTCTCAAGTGAGGAAGTGCTTGAAAATAGATTATTTACAGGAATCCCAGAGGAAAGCTATTGCTTCACAAATGTCACCACAAGCACAGCTGTTTCCCTGCATTCTTCCCCTTTCCAGCAAACATGTCAAACATCAAAGTTTATGGAGGTGCTGTGTTCAAACAATGACACTAAGTTACAGTAGGAAACTAAATAATCAAACTTCTCAGCAGAAGTTTCTGTTAATTACGGCTGCAGACTCCAAAAGGAGAAATCCCAAATGCAACATGTGAATATTCAACAATATTTAAATGTTACAATATATTAACATTTTACGTAATTAAATCAATCAATTGTCTGATGCCTCTGTTACTTCGATGTTGAGCTTTTTTCATTTTTATTTTGTGAATCACCAGCGTTTTGGGTTGATTCAGTTTCAATTCTAAACCACTAGAGTACCGCTTGAATCTACAAACTTAATTTAAAATTCCACAGTTAATATTTGACTAGTAATTCAAATATATCTAGTCACATATTAATTTAGCTTTACGTTGAGAATACGTAAAAAAATACGTTAAATGGGTAAATCATGAGTGTAAAAATGACAGTTTCTCATCATCATAGTGCTGTAGGGTCTGGAATGACAAATGTAAAGCCGAATGTAGGGGTTCACTGCTGTGGACCAACCTAAAGGGACAATCTTTTTATTCTTTTTTTTTTTTCACAGGCAATCATCAACTGCACCGTTACGCCCAGCATGACCTTCACCAAGACGTCTCAGAAGTTCGGTCAGTGGGCGGACAGCCGGGCCAACACTGTGTATGGACTTGGTTTTGCTACAGAGCAACAGCTGCATCAGGTAAACAAACCCAATGTCAACAAAGGTCAAAGTACTGATTATTACTTTAGGAAATCCATTTTCATTCATCAAATCCTCTCAATCATTCCACATTTCCGGAGGCCAATGAGTGCTGCATTATTCATGTTTCATTACCTGAAATGGTTTATCACTTGTCTTCTTTTGAAAAGTTCTCAGATAAGTTTAAGGAGGTGAAAGATGCAGCTCGTCTGGCGCGAGAGAAATCGCAGGATAAAGAGCTGGCCAACACAGCGCTCACCATCGCTGCTCCACAGGTGAGGGAAAAAAACATGAAAGTAGAGCAAGCCACAGTCATTACATTACATTTCACTGACGCTTTTATCCAAAGCGACTTACATGATATACAGTTGACCGTAGACACAGCAACGGTGAGCAATTAGGGTTAAGTGTCTTGCTCAAGGACACAACGACACAGACTGCCGGAGCCAGGATTCGAACCACCGACCCTCTGATTGAAAGACCGACTTGCTAACCACTGAGCCACAGTCGCCCCATGATCCACAGAAACATCCAGGGATGCATTTTTGTCATTTTAGGATAGAGGAAGTACTGGCCAAGGTTAGATGAATGCACCTATGTTACTATAGAAATGACCACTGTTATTAAATCAAAGGAGGGATGGAGAGAGAGAGAAAGGAAGGATGAGCTGGGTCACTTGTCTCAGAGGTAAGACAAAGTGAGGAAAACTAGGACGATGGTAAAATTATCCCGTGGTGCGACGCTTCCTCTGCTGCCGAGAAGCCTCTGACTCGAACACTGTAATGATGAAAATGTAGTCAGCTCAGGGCTCTTTTGATCAATAGGGAATAATTACCCATCAGTTGCATCTGCTTGGTCACGAGGAACATGCCAATTTCCTTTCAATTCTACGGCTGAACAGATTTCAAGGGATGTCTTTATCGATTTGATGAACACATTGGAGACGCTCCAGACACTTACCAAATGTGTCAATTAATTGTGCTTGATGCCTGCTAAGTGCATAACTGCTTGTGGTGAGCTTTGTGATGACATGTTTCTTTGTCTGTGTTCTTCTTTCTCTCTCCATCTCATTGATTTCCTCTGTAGTTCTCACAGGTGAGTCTGTCGCTTTTTTATCTTCTGACTTCTGAAAGAAAATCCACACAAAAACAGAAACTGAAGAAAAAAGAAATATCTGCGAAAATATACTCTTTTTCTTTCTGTCTGTTTCTCAATTGTTAATTTATTTACACCTACTGGTATTATTGCTATTTTATCAGAGGCAGACAACACAATAATAAAGCTCATATTGCCATGAGTCCATCCAAATATGAGACAGAAAAGTAGTTCTGCTGCATAGCTTTCCTTTATATTCAATGTGTTTTTGATTTAATCTTTGAGCAATCTTCACTTGACTTTGATGTGAAAGAGATCTTTAAGACATGACTAGTCTGAACAATCATTCGGTGTTGTATTGCTGTGCGTGCCTCCAGTAGAGTCCATTTACTGATGTGTTTCTCAGGACCTCTCTGATGAACTCCAGTCTCCACCGGTGATGTGTGTGAACGGACCCGAGGACAAGCTGTTCCGCAGCCAGAGCGCGGACATCACCCTGTCCGCTGAGAAGGAGCGCATTAAGAAGATGCTCTCTGAAGGGTAACACAGACACAGACACACACACACACACACACACACACATATCAGAGTGGAAACTAGATGGCCCATAGAAAGGTCTGAAGTCTAATCTCACTTTCTGTTCGAACGGATAAGAAACCCTTTGAGAAATGCTTGTTTTGTGGAGGTGTTAGGAATCTGGTTTCACTGGTGATTGTGTGTCTACTTGTTCTTTAAGAATCTCGCATTGGGATTTGAAAGAAGATGAAAAACATATCCCTCCTTGTGATGGTGCTCGTACTCGCGGAAAATATCCCATTTTCTAACCCTAACATCAGCTAAATGGCACGAGGTTGCTACATATCGATACTATTGATTGCACCTTTTTTTTTCTACCTTTAACATCCATTTTCCCAGATTTCACTGAGCATTAACATTGTTTTCATTTTGAGGGTTAATAACAGTTTTGACGTTATTCGATCTCTAAAGCTTTTCATGTCCGTGAAGAGGCCATTGTTGAGGTTTTACTCATTTATATCATCAAATAAAGCTCGTAAACATCTCCTCATTCAGTCGGTTTGAGCCACCCACAAAGCTTTTACATCCTGCAGTCCAATTATTACAATAGAAAGCTGCTCCTTAATGGTTACCATGGTAAACTGTTGCCATGGAACAACCGCAAGCTTTCTAGATGTAAAAGCAACGAATCTAAAGCGGAGAGAGTCCGACTCTTTCCTGCAGATTAGACCAAAGATGATTGAAATGGCTAATATGTAACAATGTCATGGCTCTTATGTACTTTATAGATTCAAGTGGCTTATAGGTGCCCCCTGTATATTGTGAAGGAGCCCGTTTTAAATGTGCGTGTTCAGTACACAATGAGCGCATCTCGTATTGGGATACATTGTACATGCGGTCTCAATTAAGATTCAGCTTTAAGCTCACAACATTGTAATGTGGAGCAGTGTCGACAGGATATTATCATTATGGGGAAGACGACACAAAAGAAGACGATGATGCAATATTTATTATTATTATATTATATATACGTATATTACAATACACTTCGTTAACCCTAGAACACTAGTCTGGTGATTTTTACCCATGCCATTGTGGTTACGTTATTTTCATTGTGTTTCTTTAGTCTGAGTTGCGTGGGTCCTTGTGTAGCTTCATGCTGCTCACTGATGTTATTGAAGGTGGGCGTGTCTTTATTGAAGGTGGGCGTGTCTCTCTGCTCCACTCCCTGTTTTCTCAACACGTGTTCGGTCCTTTACAGGACAAGGCTCACATGTCCCAGGAACAGGTGGACCAAAGAACAAGTTCATAGCTCCATTATTTATACTTTTAATCATGTTTCATTGATTCCCACATTTTTTTAGGGTCCCCCATGATACCTGTTTTGTGTTTTATGAGAAGTTCTGTAGGGTTAAATAATAGAGGACTTCAATTTGCCTTGTATTGTTGTATTTTATATATTTTGATGAGAAGTATTTTTATTAGGTACATTATATCGGGTGAAATATACCCGACGTTAGTGATGGTGTTACTATTTTTAATGTTAATGTTCTAGGTTGCCGACTATTTTCTCCTTTTTTTTTTGTTCCTTGATGTTAAAACTTACTAGCACCATGTCAGCAATCTAATATCCTTAAAAATAGTCTTAGTGTCACATTGAGTCTTTGGATTAAGATGACTTTTAGATATCCAGTCCTCCAGGATTAGAGGATTACCATGGGACCAGTTTGGTCTTCGTGATGGCACTCTGAGTATTTTAATTAGTGTATCTTTGCTTTGTTGCAAGAACTGTGAAGTGACCTTCAGTCTGGACGGTGGGTGTGCTGCTGCAGGCAGCTGACCTTGGTTTCTTAATGCTGTTAGAGTGGCTTACTGCTTGTGTTAACCAGGCCAACAGCCGAGCAGTAAAATCTCTACTATAGTATTCAGTCAACATTTGTCTCAATATTTCAATGTTTTACACAAGACTCATTATTCAGCGTTTTACTTAAAATATGTATAATAAGTATGTGACATATGTCATATTATGCACACTATGTATCATGTAATGTGTGTTTTTTAGGTCCATCTGTGAGATCAACCTGGAAGCAGAGCTCTTCACTCTGCAGGACAGCAACAGCAAACTGGTGGCAGCTTTGCATGAGGCTAATGCTAACGTGGAGCAGTGGAAGAAACAGCTGTTAGCGTATCAGGAGGAGACGGACCGGCTCCGAGAGCAGGTGAGCCTCGACTGTGTCTTACCGGTGCAGTTGGTATTTTGAAGTGTGCATACCCTGAACACTCATTCACACAGTCATTATTAAGATATTAATTAAAAAGCAAAAATCAACCCAGATACCAGTTGTACGTCTGTAGCTCCGTGTCAGTGTTGCTGAATTCACATCCTTCTCATACACTCCTACTTCTTAATTTCAAAGTAATTCAAACATATCTTGTCACGTATTTAATTTAGCTTTACTTTGAGAAAAAACAACAACTTAATGGGTGTTAAATCAAGAGTGTAATTTCTTTGAAACCCAGGAAATTCAAAAGTGCTAGAGTTATCACGCTATATTAAAATTGACGGTTATCATACCATCTAAATTTGACAAAGAAGAGAGGGGACTTTCCACGACCCTAGAGCTAGTCTGCAATGCCAGAGGTCGGCACGCCTCGGTCTCCGCCATTGCCTGCTGTCCGGCTGACATTGTACCCGACCCCAAGGCCTCTCTATCCCTGCGAGTGGGGGCCCAACGGGGCGGCAGCTCCATGAATTGTTTCAGGCTGCGCCCGGCCGAGTCCCATATGGCAAGGCCGAGACGCCAGACGCTTGCCGGTGAGCTCCCCTCCCATGGTCTGGCTCCAGAAGGGGGAATGATGTCATCATTCACCCATTCACACCCATTCACACTGATGGGAGGGGCTACCATGCGAGGTGACTAACTAACATTCATACAACATTCACACAATGTAGCCACAGCTATGGGACCAATTTGGAGTTAAGTGTCTTGTCCAAGGAGATGGACATAAAAAATAACATTATAAATAACATTAATAGTAATAATAGTGTCATACCGTACACAGAGATATTTTCTAAGATGGTTATCCTAAAGTGAAAATCTCCTACCGCTACATCCCTAGTGATCGCTGGTGACCTGTCTAAGGATTCCCCTGCCTCCTACCCAGTGCATGCTGAACAGAATAAGCAGTTTATATGAATGGGTGGATGGTTTGATGGATGGATTAACTGTTACATTGAAAGCTTGACCTCAAACTCAGCTGCTACATATTACATGTATATAGAATAACCTCTGTACACTGGTACCAGAGGTGAGGGTTGAAATGGATCTGTTCAAAGATTAAACACCACTGGTTTAACTTGAATTAGGCCCAAAAAAGCCTTCATGCATTACTGAGCCAAACACTGAACAGTAATGTCACACGCCTCTCTCTACTGAGAGGTCATGTTGGTTTTGATTTTTGTGCTGCAAGCTTTTTCCCTCCAGAGCTTTAGTCAAGGTCTTTCCCTGCTGGTTCAACCGGTTTATGCCAATGTCACATTTCACCACAAGGGAGTTCGGTCTAAATACCCAGAACCATAGGTGTATTTTACACTTTACCTCTCAGGTTCCAGTGAATTTAGACGCCTCTGGCCTCTCTATCCTCACTCATCAATAAAAGGTATTTTCCCATTTGCTGGTAGCTGGTTCCTCTGGGAACGACCTCGCCTCAATCTGACAATTACAAACCTCTCTGATTCAATGCTTTAATACCTTCAGACCTTTCCATTATTGCCCAGCTTTACAGTATCGATCACTGGTTTTTAATTATCCACCACTCGTCTGGTATTTCAACAAGAAACAGTTTTCTCCGTTATGGTCCACATCAACAAATTAATTCATACAACCCTGTCTCCGTCTCCTTTGGACTGAGCTTGTTCCCTCTATCTGAGGAAGGGGACCAGGTGGCTGAAAATGGTTCACGTCTCTGGGGTAGCGGGGTTTGTAGGACAGCAATATCCTACTTTCAATGCCCCAGTTAGGAAAAATGAAAAATCACCAGAGGGAGCTGGCATCCACTCGCTTCTCTCTTTTTTTTATTCTTTCTACCGCTCCTCGAGTCTCAGCCATACATGGTTTAAAATACTCCAGCCTGTCTCTTTCTCTTAGAGGTTGTCCTTCTGTTTTATCTGATTCATGAGACCCAGATGACACAGCAGCAAAGATTCCACTCCTGTTTACCTGATAACATGATTCATCTGCCTGTTGATGAATCCTGGTTGAGTTAATGTTTTACTTGTCAAAACTCAAAACATGTGAGGCTATAGAATTAATAAAACACAAATGACAAAAAGATTCATTGGTAAAGAAAAGCAAAAATAAGAGTGAGTATCGAGAATTATTTTCAATTAGATTAGCTGAGCTAAAATTGAAATTTAAACGTTAAAACTTTGGTGGCAAAGACAGCAAATGATTGGTCTCCCCTCATTTTAATTCAATTTAAGCCTTAATGTTTAACAATACCGCATGCTAAGATTTCCATGTGAAGCCATATCCCACATGCTGACTATGACTCCATCTGTGTGTGTTGTAAGGTGGCTGAACTAGAGGCCCATGGAGGCCACGGCCCCAGTGACCTGCTGAAGGATGAGCTGACACAGTCCTTGGAGGAGCTGGAGGCCCTGCTGAAGGCCAAAGATGAGGCGAGTGTTATTGTTCCTTTTCCATTATCAGCTGGGAGACGGGAAGATTCAGCTACTCAAAGTGTACCTTTTTTTTTTTTTTTTTACTTTTCCAGGAAATCCACATTTTGCAAAGCAAGAAGGTAGAGTACCACGAGATGGAACATGACAGAGATGAGGCCATTCACAGATTACGGGTAGGAGTGAGATACGACGACAACATGATGCGCTTTCATAAATGATGCACACTTTTGTTGAGAAACGGGAATAATCAACAGCTTCCTCTTCTCTGCAGGAGACAGAGATGCGCAACGCAGAGTTGGAGCATCGCATCCAGAACTCAGAGCAGAACCTGAATAACTCTCTGGAGGACCGGGACCGCATGGACTCTGAAATCCAGAGGGCCATCGAAATTCTGGACATCAAGATCTTTGACCTTAATGACCTTCGCCAGAGCCTGGTTAAACTCATAGACAAATAGGAGAGTGAAAATGGGTCAATATCCAACCCGAGACAGAGAGAGGGAACGGATGACAGGGTTAAATTTGTTGTGGCCCAGTGCAGTGCGGGAGTAAAGAAAACAAGATGGAGCTGGTCCCTGTCCTCCGCACGCACAAGAAGCACCTCGGCTGCAGGGAGGGAGCAGCATACACATGGTTTCGCTTATCCAATCTAATGTAACGCTTCATGTTGCTTTCAAGGGTAACATTCAATGCAATAAACCAACTTTAAGGTAAGTGCTTAACACCGCTAGACATTTAAGGAAAATTGGTGCTTGTAGTTTTTCACAATTATGACTTTTGTACAACAAATGGCAATGCAGTGTCAGTATGAATAAGAGGCCTTTTTTTTGTTTTTTATTGACATATTTAGGGCAAAATGAGTCTGACGTGAACGCAAATAAAAAAAAAGACAAAATTACTTTAGATTTGCCGATTTAACAACCTGCCTAACATAAGTGTATTACTGAATTAACAGTCAACAAATTTTGATTTGTGCAGAGATACACGTGTGCATGGTCTTATAGATACTCATCCATAATGAAGCAGCTGCTACTTTGTGACAGAGTTGTTCTAGTTGATGCTTTTCCTCCAGGAATAAGCAAATTCATATATATATTCATGGTCAGTAAAAATGTATGCCACACAAATTAAACATTAGATCTTAATAGTGACACCAAAGATCAAATGTTAGGAGCAGAGTCATCGATAAGGTATTTCAGCACCTGTCTAGTATCACATCTTCATTTATGCTCGTAAGAATCATTTAAATCTAATATTTGTGACAGTAACCTGTAAGTAGATATGATACAATAAGTAATTGCATTTAGGATAAATAAGTATTTTCCACATGGTATAAATCAATAATGTTACAGCTATTAAGTAAACACAATAAATTAAAGTCATCACTTAGAATTAGTTTAACTGGTCCCGTCTGAATAATCGTGCGGTGCATCATCTGAACAAACCACTGACAGAGTAACTTATTTAGGATAGACGCATTCAAGGAACTTTATGAGACATTTTCTGCCTTCTGTCATTTCTCAGCAGGTTACTTTTTATCTGTGGACAATATGCCACACGCCTTGTGAGTGTGGCTGTTGTTTGAAAAGTGATACAAATCTTTTTTCTATTGGTTAACAGTCCATGATGCGATGTGTGTATATCTTTTCAAGCCTTATTGTTCTATTTCAAGGATGGTTGTTGATATTCATGCCAGTCTGTCTCTCAAACTTTGAAGTTTGGAAATAAAAGCAAAGAATACACTCAGCCAGTCATTTCAATGTACCTTTTCCTTGAGTTAACAGTTTTCTTCCCCGTGGGCCGTCTGGTTTATGTCCACCAAAGCATGCCTCCAAAGGGATTCAGCACTTTTATTCAATTATTTACCTTTAGTGATTCCCAGACCCAGCAACAAAATCCAAATTTAAATGCCAAATTGATTTTGTGTCTTAGTGACTGATTTTGTCATGGTCTACAGGTATTCTCATGAAGATGAGCATTTAGTGACCAGAAGATTGCTGGTTCGATCCCCAGCCCTGCAGGTTGAATGTGGTTGGGGAAGTAAAACAGCACTGCTTCACCTTCTTGTGTTATTTATTACCACTGAGATTGCTCCATTTCTTTTTGTTCATCGTGTCAAATTTCTTTATTGCATTTGGGAACCCATATTTCTGCAGTTGTGCTGCAGCAAATGAAATCCTCCATTTTCTTTTTCTTTTTATACAAACTATGTAATTTTCGTGAATGAGTTTTCAGATTTGAAATCTTTACAAATCCTATCCAACATGACCCGATTTACTTCTCTGCAAAGAAAAAGCCTTTCATACAACAAACACAGCTGGTAACACCCTACTGGGAAACTGTGAGAAAGTATTAATACGTCTACATCATTTTTTAAATAAATTGGTGTTAAACTATGGCAACTATACTAATATATCCTAAGCGCTCAATATGATTTAACACACGTTGGACACCAGTATCTATCCACCTTCTCAGGTTTAGATGCAGCAACCTGGGATGTTTGGTTTCTGTGTGTCATCTATAATTTCAGTTTTATAATGTGAAAGAAACATGCTGAAAATGTGTCAATATGCGACTGTGTTCACAGAACACTTCCACTGGTCTGATTTTGATTTGATGCAGTCACACTAACCAGCAAAGTATTGTAAATAAAACAAAGTAGGAAACCATCTATTATTCAATCTTGTCAACACGTTGTATTGACAGTATAGATTCAAGCCGTCTACTTCAGCTTCTTCTTGGGTCGGACGTGATTGGTGTGTCCGCACTTCTTCTTGCGGCAGTTGACAGCACGAGGATGTAAGCGAGCGTAGCACCTGGGCATGAGAGGAGCAAACTGTTAGACCGAAAATAACCATCATTCTGTCGCTCCCGCGGTGAATGTGTCAAAGTCTTCATCTGGTTTTCTCTTTTATAAGCACACAGCTAATGTCACCTCTCCTCAAAGTGGTCGTGTCCGTTTCACTAGGCTGCGATTTAAATGGCTTAATGTTTCTGTGTGTACTTGAACTCTACAAACATTTACAACGTAAGTGCGGCGTTGGCAACAAATAAAGATATTTTATTACGATCAGGTCAGGCAGCTTTACAACAAGTCGTTACAGAAGCTCACGAGTAATAGATTTTACATTTGACACGTTTTAATATGAAATAATTAAACTTTACTTGTATATTTCATATGCAAGCAGCTTTGGGTTTTTCCTCCTCTGCCTGAGTTCAATCTCCCTGACGTGACACTGAGCTGGTTTGTATACGTACTTGCGGCAGATCATCTTGTCACAGTTGTACTTTTGAGCCAGCTGTCTCAACGAGGGCTCGATGATGCCCCCTCTCAGATGCAGGACAAGGTGGAGGGTGGACTCTAGGGAAGAGGAATAAAGTGCAAATAAACATGATGAAAAAGTCAATACCTCTACCTTATAACTATAGTGAAGATTCTAACTTACCCTTCTGGATGTTGTAGTCTGACAAGGTGCGTCCATCCTCCAGCTGCTTTCCAGCAAAGATGAGACGCTGCTGGTCCGGGGGGATACCTTGAAAACAGTCACAATTGGGAATTGGTGCTTGTGCCAGTCATGGAAGGTAATTTACAGTTTATAGCTGCCACTCAAAACCTAAGTATATAAGAGGATTATTATTTGGTGGATAGTACTGTAGAGTTAAATACTGCAGATATCAGATGACCCTTTGTTTACGTAACCCTACACTACCTGTACTCTTATGTAACTGTTCTTATAATAAATATATATTATAATCGTATCCTTACTTTTTGTGAAGATAGAATGACTGTCATGTGACCTCCCTACATTTTATTTATAAGAATTTAAAATGTTCCTGGAAATTTCAATAAGTAGCACACAAAGTTTACACAACAGGTTGTTTTTATCAGAAAAGATCAGATTTTATTTCTTCAATTCCTGTAAGAGAAAGAAGAAAAAAAGGCAAGAGAGACTGAAAAAGAGAGTTTAAGTGACTAGAAAGATGATGTAGAGATAAAGGCAATGGGAACACTGAGCCATCAATTTGTGTTTGAGGAAACATAGTTGCACATGAATCTGTGCATGCAGGGACATTTTAAAAAGCCACCTTAGCTAATGAAGCAAAATATTTAATATCGAACAACATACATCATCACTCTTAATGATCTACAGTATATGGCTTGTTATCATTTATTAGTTTTACCTCACATGTGCTCACACTAAAGAGTACCTTCCTTGTCTTGGATTTTGGCTTTCACATTGTCGATAGTGTCACTGGGCTCCACCTCGAGGGCAATGGTTTTACCCGTCAGCGTTTTCACAAAAATCTGCATCTTTGCTCACTAGAGAGAAGCCAAAGAAAGTGTCAGTCAGACTAAAAAGGGCCGACAAATACACATAAATCACACTAAAAGAAAACTGAGAAAAACTCTTCTACTAGGATTGTGTGTACTTCTGATAATATATAACTTCCTTATATTTATTGATCATCCAGGTACCTGTAGCCTATCTGCTATACTATTTTCCTTGAGGAGACTTTACATAAACAAAGCATATAAAACCCAAATCAAAACACCAGATAATGACTCCAGCTAGACCAACTTTTAACTTATACTTTTTTTGCATTCCCTCACAATCGAACAAAAACGATCCTGTTAGAAGTTATTAAATCTGCACTTACGTCGAGACCATTCACCAGCGTTGAGCAAAACAGGAACTTGATGAGCCCAATCCTGTGCTTAAGAAGGGAAACGTGATTATCCAGTTTTTGTATCTGGTCTGCACAGGTGAAGTAAGGTTGCGGTTGATCGCAACCCGTACTAACATGTTGGCGGTGACAATCAAATATAAGTTACACGTCGAGTGCTCTGACTCACTGTAATAAAACGGGGAATTAAACGGAAAATATCACCGTCCCTGGGTGGGCTCGAACCACCAACCTTTCGGTTAACAGCCGAACGCGCTAACCAATTGCGCCACAGAGACAGTCATACGAGTGAAAACATCGATAAACATTAAAAATGCATCATATTTGCGCTGTTTTAGGACTTTCGTGTCATGCGTGACGTCATCACGATAATCACCGATGCATGAGCGCCCCCTGGCGGCAGCTTGGATAAGCGAATTGATTACATGTATGTCTCCAATCATCGGTAAAATATACAATGTATATATATACAACGAACGCGCTAACCAATTGCGCCACAGAGACAGTCATACGAAAACATCGATAAACATTAAAAATGCACCATATTTGCGCTGTTTTCGGACTTTCGTGTCATGCGTGACGTCATCATGATAATCACTGATGCATGAGCGCCCCCTGGCGGCAGCTCGGATAAGCGAATTGATTACATGTATGTCTCCAATCATCGGTAAAATATACAATGTATATATATACAAATGTAACTTCAATTAAAGTAGATACAATCAGACATTAGCATAATAAAGCAGACATTACAAGATAGTAACTAAGAAGACGCGAACATGCGGGTGGAGGGTCAGTACCGTTACACGTGACCGTTAGACGTGACCTAACTTTATGGCCAACATTTTATATCCACACAGCCCAAACAAAGCCAAGACTCTTGTAGCCTTGGGTAACTTGCGCACTGCGTCAAGCTAAGTTAATATACCGTAGTCAGCGTTCAACGCTATATATATATATATATATATATATATATATATATATATATATATATATATATATATATATATTAAGCTAACTGTCAGTTAGCTTAAAATAGTTGACTAGTTAACCTAAATACAAATGGAAATCTCAGGTGTCCGCGTGCGTCAGAGCTTAGTTAAACGGAACAAACCACTTCGCGCGAACCAAGAGTACATCTTTCATTAGTTGCACAGATATACAACTAGTAATACTAACTTAGGACACAACTCACATCCATCGAAAAGCCAGCAAATAAACGCTCAGAATCCGCTGTCGTCGGTCCGTCGGGCCAATTGAAAATAAAATGGCAGAAGCCGTCAAGAACATTGATCACGTGGTTGATTTGGAAAAGTGTCTTTTGATGAGTTATGGTTAATATCGTCTATTAACCATAACTCATCAACTGACTCGTACGTACATGTAACATATCTCCTAATGTCACCTCAATTAATTACATTATTTTTGATTTTATTAGTTACATATCTATAACATTCGTAGCCAGCCTATGAGTGTCGACCTGGTGTGAGCCACGTATGTGAGCCACTAGGTGGCACTGTCGGACAGAAGAAGCTGTGAGTCTGTGACAAGAGAAGAGGGGACTTTATTTATCCCGAGGGAAATTGCTATGCTGTAGTTGCAGTACAAAGTAGGAAAGAGTGTGAATATAAAGAACGCTTCACAAAAAAATGACAATAACAATAAGTTGCAAATCCAAAATATATATACATATATGCAATGCCAAAAAACAGGTTAGCGGTATGGATAAAGCCAGGAACAATAAGTAGAGCTTCAATCATTATTATTCTAAAACAATTAATAAAATATGAAAAATATGAAGTTTGCATTTAGCTGTAGCTGTAACCTGTCCAATAACGGATATTCATTTAAAAGAGTGGTCATTGAAACAACATCATCCCACTATCACATTTTAAAACTATTTCAGTGAGTTAAGTTACCATTAGAGACTTACATATAAAGATTAAAATCATGACTTTATTTCCTCATTCAAATGTCTTCTTCTTCTAGTTGTACCGGTCCTTACATCAGCTATCTAAGTTGACATCTTTTGTTTTGCTACTGTGCTATTTCTTAGATTCTGCAACGTAGGCTACAAAAAAGAAAAACATCATGCAGGTACTGTGCACTTTCACGATTCCCAGAGTTGTACATCACACACCCAAACTGCCCTCTGTGTTTATAGAAAAGTGCCCAGGTGGCCTGATGGGTAGTGTCTTGCGCCTCAAAGCCAGGAATTGTGGGTTTAAGTCCTGTCTGGGGCAGAGCAAAAGGATCCTGGGCCCAAAATCCGTAAGTAAATAGATCCAAACTTTTCTGCTATGTCAGAATTTTTCAGCAACTAATGATGAAACTTCTCACCACGTTGTCTAATTCCACTCTCCATTAAGTGTGATGCACAGTGGCATCAGCATATAGGAACTGTAGTAAATAAGGTAAAGTATCACCTCAGTCATATATCCCTTTATGTGTAAACTATGTTCAATTGTTGGATAGAAAATAAATCATCAGGACTTTACTGAGCTTTATGCATCTTGTCGGCGACAGATGCCCTTTGGTTGGTGAGGTTATTTAGGACACAATTGTTGGTCAGCATAGACAGTTTGGAGTTCAGTTTGTCTTTTCTTCTCTCCCAACAATAATCTTCTCCTTGATCCGCATTTTCTTTCCCTCCTTTATCGTCCTCTTCCTCCTCAACCTCGCTCTCTTCATCACTGCGCTCATCCTTTTCCAGCTGGAGACAGAAGCAGGAAAAAGGGTTTAATGGGTCTGACCAAGCCGAGGAATAGTGTTATCTTGGATGTTAATATAGGAATTGACTCCACATGTCTTTCCATATGAAAGCTACGATGCAAACATTGCTAATACAAGTCAGAGATGCCCTACAATTGATTGCCCTGCTGATTCTCACCTTGCCTTTCAGGAACTTATAAACCATGCGGATGATTAGGCCAGCCCAAAAGATGTGAAGCGCCTGCAGCACCATCAGCAAGACGTTGAAAAAGTAGTAGCCGACAAAAGGCTCAAACGTCTCCATGGACAGCACCAGGGTGGTGTGGATGATTCTGTAAGTGTTCAAATAGCAAAAGTAATGCTGAAAGAAATTTTTTGACAATAGAAGTCCCCCATGCTGCATTTAGTAGTTAAGCATTTCAGCAGTCAAAATGGATAACCAGCTCGAGAGTAAACCTTACTGGCTGGGGAAAATCACCAGTCGAGTCACAAGGAAGGCCACAGCAAACACAACAAACAGCGTGTCACAGGTTTTCCTCCAGCCAGTGCCGTAGTTGAACATCTTGGCCGACTGCAAAAACACAAACCATAATTGAAACTATATGTAAAGCGAAGTAACCACACTGAACAAACATCATAGCATCAGGTGGTATCAGGAGTATTGGAGAGGACATGTTACCTCGAGCAGGATGTCAGAGGAGTCATGAAGCAGCATGACCAAGGTGCCGATGCGAATTAAGTTTGCACAGTAGGAGAAACTGAGCAGGAAGATGGTGGCCAAATGATGGATCACCTGTTCTTTAAAATCCTGGCAAAGCAAACATGTAGATTGTCAAATCACTTATTCACCATGTGTTAAGAAAAGTTATCATTAAAGCAGAACTGCAAGCAATCAACGATAAAATGAATGGATGTTGAGCTCCTCACCTTCCTCTTGACGTCCACAGAGATCCGAAGAAGCAGAGAGCCATAAAACCCCAACTCAAGCATGTAGTACCAATGAGCTCTCTCCATGGGCTGCGTACAAACATTATTCAATAGTCAATAAAAAGAGCCACACACAAAAAAAGAGCCGTAGCAGCCAACATTGATCAGCATACAGGGGTTAGAAATTACAGTTTTTAAAGCTGTGTTTTTTGAGGAAGTATGTATAGAAGGATAGACGTAAATGCAGTAGAACTAAAACCATCAGTGGATTCATTGATTAGTTGATGAACATATTCTACAACGAGACCAAACGTTTGCTAGTTTTACTTTTCTTAGTCTTTCATAGTAAACTGAATGTCTTCAAGTTTTGAACTTTGGGTCGGACAAAACGAGACATATGCGCTTTGTGAAACTGTAACTGCATTTCCACTTATTTGTGATGTTTATAGACCAAACAATTATTCTGCAGTGAATGCTACGATGAACATCCAACAGGCTCTAAACACTTTCATGATTCCCTGATTGTACATCACACAAATATAAAAGAAGATTAACTGGAAAAGGATTAGTGCCAGTGTGATTTGTACACAATGGCTTCCCAGCAGCCCCAGAGGCTTGATGGACAAGGCACGGCTCCCTAAATTGTTCCTATAGTTACATTTCACTGACGCTTTTATCCAAAGCGGCTTACGTGCTATACAGTAGACTGTAGACACAGCAACGGTGAACAATGAGGGTTAAGTGTCTTGCTCAAGGACACAACGACACAGACTGGCTGAGCTGGGGTTTGAACCACCGATCCTCTGATTGAAAGTCAGATCTGCTAACCAGTGAGCCACAGTCGCCCCCGACAGCTATAGTTGTCTGTGCAGCAGAGTAAAATGGCAATAGGGAACTCTGTCTAAATTATAGAAATAAAACATAAACATGTTCTTTCTTTCAAATTCGTGGCATTCTTCAATTCTTGACTTGTTTTGATATATTTTACCCACTGGATAATACATTTAACTTAAATTACAGTGAGACAGAAAACTCACTGTTCTCAGTAATATGAATACGAGATTAGTTCACCACATTATGCTCGTTTAACATTTCCTCTTCAAAACATATTTAATCTTTTTCCTTCAAACTCAGATTTCATTCAAACTATAAGCTGATCACAATGAACATATTCCTTACAGTATGAAACAAAGCTTTCCTCCACAATGGTTTTGTATATAGGAGGACAGCATTGACAACATTTTAATTAGTTAAATAGGACATTATCCAAAGCAGTGAGATGATGTTACGGACGGTCTTCACCTGAACTGGATATTGTCTCCAGCATTCCCTGCGGTCCCAGAACCATGGGCTCTGAGGAGAAAAGATAAAGAGGGTTTTAAAGACATAATATGTCAATAGCATGTATAGTGTATTTTATATATACATACATACATTTTATATATTATATATGGGAGGTTATTGCAATAAAACTCATACTCACATCAATCAAACACGCCAGTCCAGCAATGAAGGCTGTGAGGTAGAAAAAAAACCTCCAACTGCAAAATAAAACACTGCAGATCATACATTTGCAAAGAAAAGGCACTTCAATATTGCTATCGCTATACTCTACAATCAGTCCAGATTTGCTGCAGCATCTGAAAGCATCATGTCGGGTGAACCTGTTTTGTTTGTTTGCATTAAACTAAAATAATCACCGTTGATCTTTGTTGACGTGTTGGACAAACCTCCCTGCGTCAGCTCTCTATGTTGATAGTCGCTACAACAAAGCCTACACATTTCTCAACATAGCGTGGTCTCTTCTTGCAGTGGTACATCTTGCAAGTCTAGTTCTCAAGGTTTTTCCCACAGTTGTCTTAAGATTTTGGTGGTGGAAGTATTCTGGAGGGTAGTGATCTGAAAACTAATCAATGAAAGGGGTTGGAGAGAGAGAGAGAGAGAGAGAGAGAGAGAGAGAGAGAGAGAGAGAGAGAGAGAGCACTTACGCAGCTTCACCAAACTTCTTGGTTTGAGGAGGCCTGTCTTGGTTCCTGCGAAGTCTGAACCAGGTCTCAATCTGCCTCTGGGTTTTGCTACACAGTGACATCAAACTAACAATTTCACTCTAAAACAATGGAATGAAGAAATTAATTAAATGGGGAGGGATGTGGAGCAGAAAGCAATCTTGAAAGATACTAAATGCAATCAGAAATGGCAGACATGAAGGAGAAAAGGACAAAGGGGGGGAAATAGAGGACTGTGAACTGGTGTTAAGTTACTTCCAAGGTGTTGTCGTAGCAAAAAGTAAAAGTGAAGCAGATTAATGATCATCTGTAGGTTTTAAACATACAGGCCTGCTGGGATTAATTCAATTTGGTCGTGTGATGCAGTAAAGGGTTTTTATATTATTTGTTAGTATTTATAGAGAAACACATATGAGAAATATCCTGGAAGCATTTTTAATTTATCCATAAACTAAAAGAGAAAAATGAATGGATACATGATATGATATCTGTAAATGTAGTGTTTTCCCCAAGGACAGGTTTTACAGGAAGAAGGATGTGTTACTATCACAACACCCATGTTCACACAGAACAAAACCCCACCAACAAGCTAAAACAGGGAAGTAAATGCTAAGCATTATTAAAGATTTAAAGAAGAGACATCATCTTGAACCTTTACAAACTTCTTTTGGATGATGTCATTTTGAGGACTTTTCAGACTAACCTGGGTCGGTTGTCTGCTCCTCTTGGTGTAAAACGACTCCAGCTTTGGGGAGGGGGCAGCAGTCACTTGTAATCTATTCTTCACCCCCAAACATCTGCCCATTGGTGGGGCAAAAAACCTGGAGGCAACACAAGGCAGTGTACACAAATTATGATATACCGGTAACATAACCTGCGGGACACTCGCCATACTCCCTATACATGACCCCTCACTAACAGTCAGCCTAAAGCAAACACTGCAGGATAACTGAAGGCTGTATTGTTTATACAATATATGTGTTTGTGCAGGCAACAAAGCCGTGTGCGTCCATGGATGTATGGTATCAACACTAAGCTTGACAGATATTTGTATTTAAGATAAGATTAAAAAAAATATCCCGGGGACATTATTTTGCATTAAAGCACAAGACACAGCCCAGAGAAGTGGAAAAGGAAATACATATAAGTAGAAAATAAACACAGATGTCAAATATGTCAATGATAGACTGTATAGTTTACAGTACAAATGTGTTGTATATGTAAATGGCATACATTATATGTTTATAGTAGATTAGTATGTATGAGATATGAATACAACCAAGCAGAATGTGAAAAACAACACATATAATATGCCTCGTAGAGTAAATATCAGAATACAACAGAATAGCATTGTGAGGGAATAACAATTACATTTTAATTGGCTGTAAAAAGCCATTTGATTCCACTGACTTCACTCCTGTTACAACAGTGAACACTCTGGGGATGTAATCAACCAATCAAAACCCCTGAAGCTTATCTGTGTGTGTAATATGCCTCGTGTTATGCACTCCTAACAAGCCCGCTGCACTTTTAGAGTGCAACCTAATTTCTCTTTGAGTTGATGCATCATTTGATTTGGGAAATAAAGTTCATTATGAAAAGCATTAGTTGTAGTAAAAGCAATTAATGCAAAACTGAAAATCCTCTATTCAGGTCATAACATTTCTATTTTTCTCTCTTTCTATTCCCCTAAGGTCTGATATGATAACAATATATGCTCTGCCAATCACCTGCTTTTGAAACCAAATCAAATTAAAATGGCATTAAAAAAACTCAGATAATTGTGTTTCTTAAAAGAGGGCCATAGCTGTTATTTCAGATCAGGTAGGATGAGTATTTAATTGCCTTTCTGTAAATCTACAATATATCAACCAGATCTTTACAGAATAAAGAGATCAGTGTTTTACCTCTCAAACATGTAACGCAGGGCAACAAAGCCCAGCGCGAGGGGCAGAGCTATGAGCAGGTCCTGTGGACGCGGTCGGTCGGAGTCTGCCAGCTGTTCCACGTCCCTCCAGGTCACACCTGGAGGAAGCCAGTAGTCCTGCCTCCATATGTCAGGCAGCAGGTCCATTCTGCTGCGGATGGACAGACAGAATCGCTGAGGATTATGTTTAAATCAGATGTTTGCACATAGTTAAGCCTCAGCCCAACCATATGTCATTTCATCCAGGTAAACCTGTGTCAGACCTGTGTGACCACCAGTGTTTAATTGTGCTTCTTTGTTGGTGTGTGGGTGTGGGTGTACAGTATATATATATACAAACACACACAAATGGTGGCAAGCGATTGAGGAAAATAAGAAATACTATGTTGGCATACCATAAACATCTTGAGAGCTTATTGTAAATATTGTAATATTTATCTGATACCTGTCTATATAGCTAAAAACTATAGATTTCATCGTTACGAAGTCTAAAATCAATAAACAATACATTGAGTTTAAGATTGTTTTGAATTGTCACTCTGTTTGTCAATAATGCCACAAAACAACCATTCACAAGGCTGTGAAACAAAAAAGACCCTAATATAATAGACTATATCATAAATACATCAGAAGAAAAAAACTCAACTAAAAAGTAGCACAAGCATAATCCTGCAGAGGAAATATGGAAATATTGTCTTTGTTGAAAAGCAGCTGGAAGTACAGAAGGTAGTCTTTTCCTTTCCAAGGTGAAACACACCAAGTTGTTGTTGAAATGTTGGAAGTAACGAGACTCACCAGGCCGCAGCTCTGTGGAAATGAGGGACTGATCCTGAGGGAATAGAAGAATAAAACTTTAAACTGTGAATTTGTTGCAGCCTCATAGGGCTGTGGATGCGCTTCCGTACCGCTGTATCCCAAACGACTTCACCACAGAGGAGGCGAGTCGCTCAGGTGTCTAGCTAGACCCGACGAAGAGAATAGACTACTCATTTCAAAATAAAAGCTGGGTGTTTACCGAAGACGAGGCGTGTTCATAAAATATTTACCAGCTAAATTAAGTGGAATACTTGCTACCTTCCAAAAAGCAACGTAATTAATTTCCAGTCATGCTGTGAAAAAATTCTGCGCAGACGATCTCCAGTATTCGCTCGTAAAGGTAACTCAGGTGCACCTTTATTCTGAAGGCTTCTGGTATTCTGCGTCTTTCTCTAACAGGAGGATGAAGCCAGCTATGGTGGAGCTTCATAATGAAACGCGAGGGGCGTCTCCTCCCACCGCGACGGTTCACAAGTTCACAACCCAGTAGGTAACTCAGCTCGGGCAACAAAGAAAACACTGCAGCAGGTTTTCAGTAACGTCAGTTTATGATATGGAAATAAATAATATGAAAATAGAGTTAATTTGTACATGCTTTAAGTTAAACAAACATGACAACAGCAGTGATGTGTTGTAACTTTTGAGAGAAGAAGTAACACATTATTCCGTTTACAAATGAAACGTTTAAATCATGATAAAATAAAACGCTCACTGGTTCAATTAAACCCACGAAAGAAGTGTTGCTGTGCTTGGTCTGGCATGAGCAAGTTGCGAACTCCGGTTAGTAAACTAGTATTGCTGTGTAACTGACTCTGCCTTCATAGCCCTCCTTCATTACTAGCTTTAAGCATTTAGCATTATTTTGTCATTGATACTTGTTCCTGCTGCTTTCCAGCTAAACTTACGTGCGTTATATCTCATTACATTTCCTTTTATTCTACCAGAAGTTGTACTCAATAATAAACATTAGTGCTTGACACATCTTACAAAAGAAATACCAAGTATATCTAATTACGTTTCCTGAGACCCCATTGTAGAGTATGCCAATGACAGACAGCTCCTGGGTTATCACCCTCTTGGAAAGCAGCTGTTCACACCCAGAGCACCGATGCAGGACACTTCCAGGACTTCATAGTTGTAAGTTAAACATCTCACCAAGTATGTGCGTAGTTGAGCACACATACTTTATAAACCGGCATGTTGTCATTGAGTGTAACACACACTCTAATGCCACACCCCTAAAACACACAAACACAGTCACACTCTTCTCCTAAACCACAGACACACTCCAGTCCTCACCAACCTCCTGTTTAACACACCCAGATTGTCGTGGAGACAAGCAGGCTGTCTGCTGATAACATAACTATACTGTTATGCAGATGGATATCATATTATCAGTCACGACAGCACAGCTGAGCTACGTGTAAAGCATCGGTGCATTATTCGTCATACTGTAGTAAAGGGAAAGAGAGTTTTGTACGTTTTACAACGGATAAAAACAACAACCACGATCTGCATGTGTGTGGTTGTGGGCTGTGCCTTCTGTTGATGTTTGTGTTTAAGCGTGTCTGTGTGTGGGTGGTCGTATGTAAGTACATTTATGTGGGATGGCCTCAGACTAGCAGGAAACTACCCTATCCAGATTCAGGAAGATATGTATTTGCATTCTATGTGCATGAACCATGTCCTTGTGTCTAACCTCTGCATGTAAATTATAATGATAGGTAATCAAATCAGCAGAGCTTACACCACCAGCCATTACAGTAACATACTTTATATTCAAATTGAATTGTTTTAAAATTGGACAAATGTTAAATGTATGTATTTTGTATTTTGATTAATAATAATCAACTAAATGATAATGATAGTATTACTAGCTGTAGTAATATTGATTTACACCTTCGACCAAAGCAATATTGTGGAATGTTGGAAGTGTTAAATGTACAGTGTGTTATCAGTGTCTGCCATGCATGTCAGGCTTGAGGTCCTGTTTTTCCAGACTTATTTGTATAATTGATCTGTGTGCATATGCAAATGTGAGAAGTGAGAAAATTAGTGCCTTTGTTGTTTTGTCAAGGAAGTAAATTGTCAGGACGCACTGAAGCGGACTCTGTCCTGTTAATTGCTGGAGTAATGAGGAGGGGGTGTTACACTGCATCCAACCATCTGTTGGAGCCGGATGAATTGAAAAGTGAAAAGGGATGTTTTAGTCCAGTTTGCCTGACTGTGCCCTGTTTCGGTAGATAACTCCCCCCCTACTAATTGCTAACATTTGGATGCTTACATGCTCACAATCTTGATGGTACATGCTGATTTTTAGCAGGTATAGCATGTTACCATTAGTTTAGCATACCAGTGATAATTGCCGCTAAACACAAAGTACAATTAAGGCTGATCTGAATGTTATTTGATTTCCAAGTATGTAATTATAAAGTATTAGAACGCTCTAGAGGACATGTCACCAATTGTCTTGAGGGGATGTGTATGTACTGTGGAAATGGACTCAAATATAGTTTATTATTTAATCAGCATAATGACATTTGAGTAAGCGATTGTATAGATGTATGCAGTATGCATTTATCAATCATCTCCACCATATTTGTATTCTCAATTTATATTCTTAAAAGTTGATTTTAATGACCTTTACACCCGAACTAGTTCAGAAACACATTTGAGCACTCCTTTGAGCCGACAGTTGTCAGTGGACTCACACTTGCAGTTCCAGACGTTTCCTGAAGAGGTCCCAGCTAATCAGAAGTTCACACAAACTGAAGCAAAGTCCAGGGAGAGCTACCTCAAGGGAAAAGCTGAGAAAGGAAACGTGGGGAAATCCTGCAGAAAAACCCAACTGGAGACGCAGTCAGGAAATGCACTTTAAAAACTTGTCTATAACTGTGTTTTTTATGATTAGGAAGGAATACCACTGTTTTTGAAAACGGAGTCCATATCAATTTGACCTAAATCACTTTAAATATATTTTAGTGCTTTTGCTACTTTTTTGTGACCTATTTGCTCTTATGTATGTTTCACTCATCAAAACAAGCAGAGTGCTGTGATGAGGGTCCAAGTCACTCAGCGTAGGGATGTGTTTAGTCTTGGGGGCTGGTCTGACTCCGTGAGGGCCGATCATAAATGTACTGACTGTGTCTCTTTACGAGCCTCCAATTGAGTATTCTGATGATTTCATGTGCTCTAAGTATTGCTTATCTTGATTGTGGGCAGCAGTGAGGACAGTGTTCAAGTAAAAATGTGCGTGTTAGGTGCCGGTGTGTGTCCGTGTGTCTGTGTGTCTGTGTATACGTACTTCAAAGTGATACAACTTGATAAAAAAAACAAGACAAAAGCTTTTTATTTCATTAAAAACTGAATGCTAATTTTCAAGAAACATTAGGAATATATACATTTTTACCAGCAAAAGTCTACACCCAGGAAGTAAGACCTTACAACAATATAATTGGTATTGATAAACAGTCTTTTGGAGATCATAAATGAAACAAAACAACAACAAAACTAATCCAAAAATGATTAACACTTAAGTTTATTTATAAAGAAATGACTTAGTAAAATAAGGGCAGAAACATTATAAAACAAGTGGCAAAAGGGGCAGTTAGTAGTTAGTATGAAATAGTTTTTTGCTTTTCTCATATTCCTACAGGCACTGTTGAACAGATTTGGCTGGTGCACTGGACTGGGCCTAAAGGATTAGAGGAATGAAATTGGTGTACATGCATTTCATAATCATAACTTTATATGACACGTATTGAGTAAGCATAGTGACTCTCTGCACTGAGCCTCATAAGCCTCTTAAAGGGTTGGCAACATGAAATAGCAAAACCCAAATCAAATAATTGGTATCAACTGTTATGTGTTATAAGCATCAGCTTGTATAATGGGATAAGTTTGAAATTCAGGACACAGTGAATTTTTAAGAAAATAGACAGATACAAAAGAAAATAAAGCTCAATTTCACAAGGTGATTTCCTCTAATTATAGAGGCTTAAAATAATTAGAAATCATGATACCTGAGGATCAGGGAAGAGGTTTTACAAATGCCTCACAATATCCAGCATACTTCACATAAAAAAAGGTTTCCTGTTCCAGGGAAACTGACATCTTCTAAATTGTTCGTTCAGCATGCACTTCCAAAAAAGACAGAAAGACTTTTATATTTTTACAGCAAATCAACATATAAAGGTAACAATATTGCTTTAAATCGGCTGAAACAGTGCATATTAGCTCTGTCTAAGTGACTTCCATGTTTCCCCTAAACTCATTTGATTTCCCTTTTATTCAATCAGGACCTCTCTTGCAGCAGCATTGCTCTCTATTTTGAATTCAGCCCTGGGATTTGTAAAAACATTATAGAATTACAAAATGACAGGGCAAACAGGAGTCAAAGCGTAATGCTGTGATACTGACTGCTGTCTTCCTGCAATTTGTCACTCTAGAAGCTGCAGTGTAACAACATACCCACCTAAGAGTCTCCAATATTACATTAATTACTGGGAATTCAAATGGATGCAGGGCGTCTGGTGTCTGCTCCCTTTCTGTCTGAACTGAATCCTTATACAGATACTGTTTAATGCTTTTAATGTTGGTATCTTTGCAGCTTGCATTACAATACCCCAACCATAACAACACACATAATGCCATTTCTTTCATTTTAAGGAGCTGAAGCTTTAGAAGTAGAAGCTTTTAGCAGGACACAGAACACACATCATCCATCAGAAGTTCCTCAAAAGAACCTTAACATGTCTCCAGATTCCTCCCTCTCCTCATCCCCCGATCACCCCTCATCTTCACACCAGTGCATAATCAAACTGTCCCCTGTCCAGCCCCTCCTTATGATCCGTCCACGATGAGGCTGGTATGCTGCTGTAGGGGTCTAATAAGATACGGACACAGCGAACCATGAGAAAGAGCAGCAGCAGCACAAGGAGGCCAACGAAACACAGGGCCGATCCCTGCTCGGGGTGCCCCGCCATGGGCTGCAGCGCAGTCGGGCTCTTGGGGAACCCGGGTGGAGATGGAGAGGAGAGACCATAGTCCACAACCCAGTAGTTTGTGTCACTCATCTTGGAAGTCAGGGTACGTTTTGAAGGTTGAAATCGTTTACTGGACACAATTTATTTTGCAGTGAGAAGCTATGAGGAGCAGCATAACCACGTGTGATTTCTAAACCCAGAGGGGGGATCACATTGTGAAATCCGGCAGATGTCAACAGATTGAGTGTTTCCCACAAGTAAAAGAAATGGGTCCAGCAGAAAAAACACGGTGGAAATCAGAAGTGCAAATGAATAAGCTCTCCCGTTAGCAGAGCAGGACGCTGAGGCATGCTCAGTGAGGTTTAATTAGATGTAACTGTCCCTCGCTCTTTCTCCCACATAGACTCACTTGCTTTCAACAGAAGCTAGTAATACAAAAGCTGAGGTCACTACTTCAATTTCAGATCATCTGCACAGTCCTCAGTTAATTTGTCAATGTTTTTAAGTTTCGTCCAGTAGCAGCCCTAGAGGGGCATTAATGGGGATTTACAAAGTGAAGCATGACTCTCAGTCGAGTGGCTGAAGATGTTCCAAAGTTTAATCAAAGTGCTGGCAGGCTGTTGAGGATCCACGTTGTGGTGCTTCAACAAAGGTTTTCCTATTAAATCCCTCAAATAGTTTGGTCGTGTTGCAGTGAGTTGTTGATTTCCTGCTATTTTTACATCTTGATTCACCAGTCACGTGTTCATTTGTCACTCCTCAAGATGCCTGAGGGGGAAAGCAAAGATGAGACACAACTTGAGTGAGTGAGTTTCCAGCATGCAGAGTGTGTTGAATGTAGGGGAAAGTGTTCAGAGCTCAACAGGGGCCTTGAACATGTCAAGGATTATAGATTGTTAATTTGCCCGGGACCCGGCTGAAGTGTTTTCAGGGGGTCCAAACTCGGCATGACCTCAGTCAGCACTTTAAAGCTGTTATTACATACCCTGTCAAATCTGCTAATCTTTCTCGTGAGAAAAATAAGCGAGACAAGGCAGAAACACACATATAAGATAAAAAAATCACACACTGATGACGGAAGAGAATAAGATGAAGGAAACCCTCAGAGAGTTGCATCACTCTTGCACAGAGACGCTCTCCGAAGGCTCTTAAATGGGCCGTGGAGTGGAGAGACATTTCCTGCTGTAGGTGCACTCCCTAGTCAGCAGATTCTATTCCAAGAGGCTTCGTCTCCCTCTTACCACCACGCTGATCCAAAGACACGTTGATTGCTCCCCTGCTCTCTGGATGATGGGACTCGAGGGCCAAGAGCAGCTTTAATAGGGGACTTGAAGACATAATGAAAGAAACTGCCTGCCTCAGTATCAATTATCAAATGGCCCGTGGTTACATCAGGCTGGACAGTTCAGGTAGCTGTGTGTATAGAGCGAAGCTAAATGATGAAGAGAGACAGCCATGAAGTTTACACAACACATTAGTGGCAGTGAAAACCACTCAGAACAAGGCTGCTAATGAAAACTGGAAAATAGAAGTTGAACAATGTGATGTTTGACGTTTAATTACTTCTACAACAATTCCCCCCCCCCCCCCCCCCCCCCATGAAAGTCTGCATTAGCTTGCTTTTCCTGCACAGCCATTTTTGTAGTTTTATTGAGTTTGTTTTCCTCTGAAATCCTTTTTGAGTATGTGCCCAGTCAGAATACACTCAGTTACTCAACACATCCAACATTTTTGCTGCTCAGTTTACTCTTTGCTATATTGACAGAGGATAAATTAGGGGAGGGTTACATTAATTAACCCCATCCTACATGTTGGATCCCATAATCCACCTGCTTCACAAGTCAGGAAGTCAGACTTGTGTAGTTGTTCTTATTCACAAGCAAACTCTGCAGATATGTGGCTCCATTAAAGATGGGCTTTCAAAAGCAGGTTATCCAAGGTCATACTGATACAAACACCACAGAGGATGAACAACTGGTTGCTTTGAGGAGAAAAACAAATACAGCTTTAAAGAATATAAAAGAATGGGCAACATCAATTTCATGGCTCATCGATTCTCATTGAGGGACCTGCTTTGGTTCCTAAGCAGCAGATACATCACACTGTGGGGCCTTGCCACATCTGATTCACACATACAGAAAACATACTTTTAGCTATTCTGGAGTCCAGGTTGAAAGTACAATGAGGACAAATGTCACTGAACCACAGTTTTACATTTAAAAACAACAATAAATTAGAGATGGATGTAGACTTATTCAAGTGTCAAACCAGTGAACCATGCCAGAGAGGACAGAGCACATGCAGCAACATATGGTGTCCCTCGTGGCTGTAATACCTGTAATACCTCCCATTTATACCTGTGGATTATGACAGCAGCTTTGAAAATGTCAAGGACTTCTCCAAATAAAAGGTTGAAATGATGTTGTCTAAAGTAAACCCTGAATGTGGGACTGTCATGCTAATATCTGTATTTGAAGCAATGATCTATCTGTCATTGGACACTTCTGATTGTATGGTATCTATAAATGTCATATGAATAAATTCATACTATACTACGCTGTTGCCTCCATCCTTTTTTAATCCCTGCTAGTAGTGAACTCTGATTATATCAGTGAAAAGCAACAATATTTCTTGATCACATAAATGAATAAAGACTCAAAGAGGCATTTTGAACTTTGGTTTCACTGCTGTGAAAAGAGTCTAACAGAGAAGCTTTAATTCATCTTCTTTATGAAGCGTCCATTGCAACCATCTGAAACTTAAAATACTTGTAGTACCTTGATTATGTCCTGAAGCAGCAGGACATGAGATGAGCATCATGCAGTAGATTGCCTTTATATTGTGAAGATTTGCTCCAAGAACAGAATTAACTCGGCCTTGACTCAACGAGTACTGTTCAATATTTTACCGCCTCATCAATCTATGAAATTAAGCACAATGGCGTGGCGTAGCTTTTAACATTAATATTGCCTGCATCACCCCTGTCTAAATAACGGATAGATGTGAATATCTTTCTTGATTTAAAAACATTTACTTTAATGATTTTTTTTTTTACAGAACAATGTTGTACATTATTCCAATTTAATGGACATGAAGTTTTAAGTTCTGTCTACATTCAAAAGTTCACACAATGACAAACTGGAGGACGATAAGATTAGAGAACTTACTTCCCGGCTGTTGTCCCGGATGAGAACATGTAATGAGAAGCTCGGTTGTGATGATGATCCTGCAGCAGCAGCCGGCAGCAGGCGGCTCCGTCCTGCACACTGAGCTTCAGGTCTGATCTCTGTCACGTCCTGCAGCACCTCCTCTGCTTTGTCTGGAGCTTTAAGTCCGTGCTGTTTGAGGGATCCGCCCCACCTCGCAGCCCACTTATGTCCCTGCCCCTGCATGGACTGCACACATAATCTGTCCGTTTGGATGAGTGAAGCGCCGGGAGCCATGTGTGGCTTTTGCATTACGTAAGAGTGTGTGAGGCACGGACACTGAGGGGCCCTGGTAGCCATGCAGCCAGGATGAGTTTTAACAATTGTACTTTGCTTGCTTATAAATAGTTTCACACATTGTTTTCCTGTTGAGGTTTATTGTACAGTATGTTGTACAAAAGGTAAATAAAGGTAAACAAAAGGTAAATAATGATGATGCGTTGATTATACAATAGAGTTCTTACATTAGTTTGGGCTGAGAGTTATTAAAAGACAAATGTGATGATGGAAATGTAATGAAATAGAGGCTCGTAGTTTAACTGGGGATGTTGTAGTCGTCTGTATTTTTGGTACCTGGTACGTTTTATTAACAAATGTACAGTATTTCTAACCCTGCTATTTCTTTCACCAGGATTCAGTTCTTCTCCATTATATTACTGGACGCGTGGAGAGAGTTTAAAAACAGCATAAATATAGTAAAGAATTCCCTTAATAATTCACTTAATAATATACAATTTTAATTTCATCAGGTAGCTATGAAGAGCCCCACAAATTAAGACAATTTTGAGATTTTATATAGTATTATTGTTGTCTTTGGGTCAATTGTGGGGACCTACAACATCTGTATTTAAAAGAAAAAGATGCTGGCTCTGGTTTGTTGGGTAAAGATCATGCATGTCTGAATGAAACTACTGTGAATGACCACCCTCCATGTTTACTGCACTGTGTGTAGTTTGTAGCAATTATATTTAACACTAATTAGTCTAATAATAAGAACCATGTTCACAGAATAGAGACTCAGGTCAAACTTAACTAAATTCAATCCGATATACAACAAGATGTTAACTTGATGATTTTTCTGGAAGAAATAGGTTTGATCAATTAATAAAATGAATGCCAGTTGTATAAGATGATTTACTTAAATCTAACATCAGACTGCATTGGAGGTTTTGTTGAACTGCAAGAAATTATACAATCATGATGTGAGTAGCCGGTCTGCACCTGTGGCTCAGCTCCAGATCCTCACTGTGAGCATTAATTAACACTATTAAAACTGTACAAACACTGGGACAGATCGCAGTACGTACACATCCTCCTCCCCCTGCCTGAGGCCTGTTAAGTTCAAAAATCTTTGGGCGGTTGTGTGAAGAGAAGTCCCAGATGCAGAAAGTTATAATAAAAATTGATTTAATAAAGAGATGATGAACAGCATTTCAAAATGAATCACACTAATAACTACACAATATATATACAAATATATCCCATGGGAGAGAGAAATCCCACGAGACAGAGATCCAGTGCCCCCCCCCCCCACCGGGCAGCAGATCCATACATACCTGCCCGGCAGAAGGCACCCAGAGATCTGCTGATGTTCTCACAATGTCTCAGCTTTGCCAGGTTTGGGGTCAGCCCCCCTTCCTCTGGCTAGCCTCTCTTCCAGTCCATTGATTGGACAAGACCTCGTCCTTTTAGGTGTTGGTCAAACCAAACCCCCTCTCACATTCTTGAGCATGTCCTCCTTATCTATCTGCTCCAATCTTCAGGCTGCGTAACTGTTTGTGGGCTCCTGATGTTTTCAGGATTCCTTCCACAATCACTCAATACATTTCATAATTCTAATTAATACATTTGTGTAGTACATACAGTGTCATCCATTCAATATTTGATAATCCATACAGAGTTATTTATTTGTCTTGACCCTCCAATGTAAACTCTCTAGCTCTCACTAGGAGCACTAAAAAGCATTATTTTCTAACAGGCCGCATGGGATCTCCCCGTAGGTTTAATTACTCGTCCGTGTATTGTCACGCTGTCCTGGAGGGGATCATAATCAAATCAGACTGAGCAGCGCTCCAGCAGGCCGCCTACTGGGGACTTAATTGACTAGGGTCTCCAGCCTGCAAGGTTATGAAATTAAAAATGTTCATAGAGATCCCTCTAGTTGTTACAGATGGCACACTGAGAGGTCAAGCTGTGGTTCAGGGAGCAGGTCCCCGCTACAGGATGCCTGGACCCATGACAGCAGGTGAGTCTGAGTAACTAAAACCTTTGTGTGTGGGGCACGTGAGCGTCTGCTGCCCTGGTTTTATCCTTTTAGGCAGCCCTTGTTGAAACACAAAACAGGTTTTACAAAAGCGGAGAAACCTGGTCAGTTATGATTAAATAGATGATATTTATATTTTCAGGAATAGTAGAAAATCGATACTCTCAAATATGTACATATGTGTGTCGTTGGTTAGCTTAGCATTGAGATTTGACCTTTTAAAGCTCATTAATTTACACATTATATCAAGTTTGTTTATTTGTTTCCCAAAAATGTTGAATACTGTACATACAGACCTGACATATTACGTCAATATATTTCACAAGCGGGGAAGTACGTTTTCCAGTGTATCAAGCTACTGTTGAGCTTTTCACTCGGAACAGAGCAACTCCTTAAAATGTTGTTTGATTTTCTGTGGACATTGTATCACAAACTGTGTACTAAAAGTCTGTTTCTTCTCATTAAAATAAACAACAACCCTGAAACAACCACAAAGATAAATGTCCGATTCTAAATAAGCAATATAGGTTGAATGTCATGCATACAGTTTGATTGCTGCTTACATAATGGTCCCATGTTGCTGCTTACGCTGCACTGAAAGCCTTTTCATAACGTAAACTAGAACACAGCTTGGTGTATATACATTAAAGTAGTGTACCTCCAAGAACATGCTGTGATTTAACAAAGGGTAGATAAAGATAAAGGAGAGTACTGCTCAGCCTCCAGGCTGTTACTGTAGGTTGGTGCATTCAGCCCTTTCAGTCACCATGAGAGCACTCAACGCTCAGAGGGAAAAACACAGACTGTTTCCAGATGAATGCTCTCAACATATACATATAGTTTAATGGTTTTACTGTGAACTTGCCTAACATAAATACAATTGCTGCAGAAACTTGATAGATGGCATTACCTGGCAAAGATTAACTTTCAGGAATCAACCCTCAGGAGGTCAAGAGAAGCAAGTGGAGGACGTCCCCAGTCGTTCATCACAACAGACAGCTATGGGATTAGGTCGCATATATATTGGCTGTGTGTGAATCTATAGGCATGCGTTATTTAAAGCCTGATCCCTATACTACCAAATCCATAGGTTTATCAACCAGCATCACCAGATCCATGGACATCTATCAAAGCGTGTCAGTTTCAAATAAGAAAACAAAGGAAACACAGAACTTTCAGAGTTTAATTTTATCTTGTGAGCACAAACACACACAGAACATACAACGCTGCTGACTCTAAGAAAGCTAAGTTGAAGGATGGCTTTAATGTCTCCTACTCATGGGAATATGTGGCAACGTAGTTGATAATTTATATATTTTTAGCAAGCTGGGTTTGTTTTCACTTGTTCTAAACCAGTCTACTCCAATAAAAGAGCATTGTGAGTGTTGCATAGAGCAAGCAGTGTTTTAGTAGTGGAGCACAAATAACATTTCTCCTCAGGGTATTGTCAGAGGAACATTTATGAAATCAAAACAATTTATCCCCTTAGACAATTTGCTTATGATGAGAAACAGTATTTTGTGTGCAGAGATGACACTTTGGATGATAGTGTCACTAGAAGGAAGCTCAGTAAGTGGACAGTGTTGAGTTTGTCCTCTGGGTGGTTCACAAAATTTAAAGAAGGAAGATCAAAAGATGCCAGATCAACGTTGAGGCCTCAAAAAACATGAATTCATGGTCTGGGGGACCAAAAATATCTAAACCATATTTCATGGCAATCTAACCAATACTTGTTGAGATATATTGCTGTAGTTGAGCTGTAAGCCGCTGTATTGCATTTCAAACATAACATTTCAGAAAACTTTTTTTTTAAAGTGTACTTCTTGTAAGTAATTAACTGAGATAGTTTTGTAGTGATATCTATTAGTTTAAATATTTTACCCTATTCACCTGTAGTGTATATGTATTGTATGTATTTATGTATTGTATATGTATTCAATTTAAAAAGACATATCGTTAAAGGCAGTTTCATTAAGGGTTCGCTCATATATCAAATAGACTGGTTTATATAACGTTTAATCTCTGAAAACATGGCAATTTGGCTTTTTTTAAATTGCTGCTGTTGCAGTAGTTTATGATTTAAGGAGTGATACAAAGATATCCAAAAGTGCCACTGTATAAGCCTCATTAGACTCTAACATGTCAACAAATTGAAAACTACCATTTTGAACTTGATTTAAATTAGCACATATCTGAGAGGATACCTCATCTGCATAATTTGAAACACTTTTATGACAACATTTATAATTCTCTTGATTAACTAACTGATGAAGTTGTATGGTGAAATCTCTTGTTAAATCTTGTACCTAGTGTCTCCCCTTAATGAGTCCTCACCTCTATTATTGCACTACACAGAAGGAATGTTGAACAGTGTCACACGCATTGGCCATGAACGACAACTGTTGCACAAACAAAACATGCTCAAATTCTCGTGGTATAATCTAGGCACTAAATAGACTCGTCAGGAGCTCAACTCCTCTTCACAATTATAGACCTTTCTGTAGATGAATAGTCAAGTAAAGAGCGTTACAGTACAATCATCATGGTTCAACCTTCAGTGACGTGCGAGTAGACCCACGTGGTCACACAGTAAAAATATCAGTCAACACAACGGTCCAGCAATGTGCTTATTCATTCAAGTTTTCATCTTCAGCAACAGTAAAACAAACATTTTAGTATAACAAGCACGTATTTGAATGTGGTCCCTCCCAATCTTATAGAGAAGCAGTACTCAACATTTAATATATTTACAAGGAGTTGAGAGCTTATATTTATATTTAGATACAATACAGTTGTTATTGAGAGCTGATATACAGTGACAACATGGACCCCGACTACACCGGTCAATACATCCTATGTTCTCTGGTTCAAACAGTCTAATTTTCTGTACTTTTGATACATTTCTGATGTGAAAGCCAGCAGGAACCAAAAAGAAACCACAGCGGAATTTTGCCTACAATGGTAGGATTCCTTAAGAATGCATTTATTTTATTATTTTAATTAACCACGGTAACTTGGTCAACCATTTACGGTTTAAAAACATGAAAGACTGTCTCAATGGTTCATTTCACCTTATCTTATGTGATTTTATGGTGGTCTTTGTTAAGGGGGCATTAAAGGGCCATATATACTCTCAACAGTGAACGTGCAGTTACATTGGGCGACTGCATAGGCAAAGTATTCACACGTTTGTTGGCAGCTCCTCGTGGACACAGGCAGGCAGACACTTAGTACTTAGTAGTATTTAGTTTTGCAGTTTCATAAAGTTTGGAAATCCTCAAGAGATACATTTAAAAAAGAAAGAAAAAGAATGACTGATATCCAAGCACCACAGGTTTGGATATCTTGACTTTCATCCCATAAAATGGTCCAAGCTTGAAAAACAATGAATCCTTTCGTTGGACCCTTCCCGTCTGGTAAATGCATATTTCTTTCAAACTCCACATCCCAAATGTGTAACACAGGGTTTCTGTTAAAAATGTGAAGTCTAATCTGTGGTAATTGATGACATCATCTGGGCTATTTTACCAGATTTTAGAAAGTTCCCTTCAAAACCACAGATGACATTATACAACAGTTTTTTTCTTCTTCCCAGGAGTAGACTCCATGTGACAAGTAAACCAATTTGGTGAAGTGCCTCTTTAACTTGAAGCATGATTGCCATGATTAAATGTTCTCTCATGCTGTGACACTTTGCTTTTTTTGGTTGTTGCAACAAGGCTCCACGCCTGAGCCCAAATTATAATTTCCCGTTTACATTATTTGACCAAGACAGTGGTGACATTAAATCTAGTTATAGGCTTCGTCCCGAGAGAGAGAGCCGCGGGCGAAGTCACAGGTGCGATGTCCATTTTCTTCCACCGATCTCGTTGGATCGAGCCACCAGCCTGGTGTGAATGGACTGTACCACCGGATGAAACAGTCATGGGAATGGCACAGACTCCTCTTTTAGCCAGTTGATGAAACGGCTGGTTCCTTTCATCCAGAAATGAATGTGTTCTGTATTCACTCTCCAACTGGAAACCAAACACCGAGCGAACCAGTGCAAAAGACAACACACACATATTGGTGGGCGCACAGTTTTCTATGGCTGGATCGTATACCGGTAGTTTATCACTCTGCTCACGTATGTCTTCGCACCATAGAGGGGATGAATCGACTGCACATACATCCTCTGGGCAGTAGGACATGTGAGAGTGTGCAGACACGGTCTCTGGCATGACACGGCAGCATGGGTGCACTCTGCGTTCAGATGTTGGTGTGTGTGTGTGTGTGTGTGTGTGTGTGTGAGACAGTACGTGCAGGTGTTGCAGGCACGTCCTTGTGTCTCTTCCGTTCTTCACAGTTTGCGTGTCTGCCGGTTCACCTGCTCTCCTCCTAGAGAGCCTGCTCCGTGCTGGAGGCGGAGATGTCCAGCAGTCTCCAGGCTGCGCTGGGGTTCAGCTCCTCCTGGTCCCGACATAACGCCCACACATACATCATCCTCATCACCTTCTCCTGTTGGGGCGGGAGGAGAGCACAGGGTCAGCAGCGCAGAGACGGTGAGGACAAGTCTGGTGAACAAGGATGCTCGATGACAGACTAGATGCAATATGTTTATATTCACATGAGTGATTTCTCACTTAAACTGCATTAGTCACATGAAGTAAAACAACCCAGATTCTTATTGCGACATGAAACTTGTGAAATTCAAAGAAATAAAGATGCAAAATGGACACGTGTTGAGTGCTGATATCATTTCAGCCATTTGAGTGATTTACTTCCTTGAAATGATTAGATTCACGATTCTGGCACAAGTAATCATGAGTTTACTGACCGGATCTCCTTCCACAAGGTCTCCTTTGGGCCCGCGGATCACCATGACGACCTGAGCCTGGAAGGTGATAATCAGGACGGGGCCCTGGTCCATCATCTTACCCATCGCTAGCTACGACACAGGAGAGACGACAGCAAACACATTAAATGAGAACATCACACTTAACAGCGTTTGTTGTCACTTTCTGCAGTTAGATGACTTCTTAAACGCACATAAACAACAACAAGTGATTTAAGTATGACTCAATGTGTGATGGCTGGTGTACAAGCACTTACATCTATGTTATCAATGTCCAGGATTTTGGACTGGAAGAGCAGCCCCAGCGCTCTGGCCTGCTGGATGGGATGAGCCAGCTGACTGTACGTCTAAGGGCGAGTGCATAAAAACACATCAGGCATGAAAATGAAGCTGTACACATTCTTGTATACCAACTAAAGTGGACAGACCAACATAGTAGTTTGTGAAGGCTTCTATTTCTGAGCAAAATTGTGCCTATTTGCAAATACTTTAAAACATTGTCAAGGAGATGAGCAAATACCCAAATATTACAAGATATAAAACAAAATGAAGAGAAGCTGCTGGTTTGAGGTTGGACAGCAGTGCATGACTTACAGCTTCATAGCACCAGTCTTTCAAGACGTCCAGCTCTCCACGGATCATAGCCTGCAGAAAGAACAGCGACGCTGTGTCAACTAGGGCTGTCAAAAGTGCTCAAAAATGACGTTCAAATATTCCCTTTAAAAAAAACATATATTCGAACATATTCGAATATTCGAAGTTGCGCATTAGGCACGTCAATAACAGGAGAAATTAATACAACGAGACATAACTACTTGTATAGGTAATTTATTTAAGTTTAAACATATTTAACAACATATTATCTACACGGAAATAAGTAAATTAACTAATGGCCAAGACCCCTCTCTCTCTCTCTCTCTCTCTCTCTCTCTCTCTCTCTCTCTCTCTCTCTCTCTCTCTCTCTCTCTCTCTCTCTCTCTCTCTCTCTCTCTCTCTCTCTCTCTCTCTCTCTCTCTCTCTCTCCCTCCCTCCCTCCCTCGCTTTCAATGAAGCAAGACCTTCATCAGTAACTATTTTTTTTGAAGTCTTTAGTGAGGTATTGAGCAAAGAGAGGAGTGCAGACAAGGACAGTAGACGTGTCTATTTACCTCCAGTATGTTCGGGATGATGTCTTTCTCACACTGTTTGAGGAACGAGTCTTTGTCGAAGGAGGGGTCGGCCTTCACAATCTCTGTCAGCACCTCGGACATTTCGGTTTTAGAAAAAAGACCACCTGGAAAACAAACAACAACAAACAGATCAGTCGATACTATAGATATGACGTTACCAAACATATGTTTATATTATACGTCTGTGCAATACCCACATTTACCTATAAAACAAGCCACAACATGGAGCAGGTTTGTATTGTCTACCACTCACTCAGTAGACACAGTAACAGAGATGCAGAGATGGTGCAAATACATCACCACGTGTAACAACGCTGCAACATCAACTATTGGAGAGTCTTACCTAGGAAGCCAGTGACTCTGTCAGTCACAGCTCTGGATGCTCTGACAAGGGAATTGTCACTTTCATCATATTTCATCTTCATCTCAAAGTATCCTGGAAGATACAAAGAGGGAATACTGGGGTGAGGATAACTTGGAAAATATAAATATACACATTTTAGTGGCAAAAACATGCGATGACTGAGGTCTCACTAAATAATCTGGTGCCACCTGCTGCCTTTAAAGGGAAGTACATAAGTGCAAACTAGATGATTTTGAGATTACATACATACATGTATACACACAGTCTCTAAAATAATTTATCCAGAGGGTTTCCTTACTATTAAAAACTACGTTATTGTCCTTGAAGTCCTTCCACTGCTGGTACCACTTTGAATCCTTGTGGAGAACAACACCCATATCCTCTCTGCATCAGAGTAATACAAGAAAATCCCTTCCATCATTAGGAGGTGAAAGCACATTTTTACAGAAGAGATGGGGGAGAGGGGAAATGGGTTTAAGTTCCAACATTTACTCACTCATTGGCCTCGAACACCCTGGAGTCGTTTTCGGCTCCTTTGGAGGAGAAATCGCTTCTCTTCCTCAGGTTCGAGGGAGCTCGGTAAGGACCGGCATCCCCAACATCTATCTCCTTCTTCATGGTCTCCACACCCTACAGAGATCTCACAGTTGTATTATAACAGGGATGTAACAGTATTTATACCACAGCGTTTGGTAGAGGACTTTCACATCAGTACACCTTTGAGTTGAATAACTGCATTCTTGGTCTTGGTCTAAATTCACAAGCAAGCTTCACCCGAATGCTTTGATGGAGCAACAACTGTTGACTATTTGACAAGCCAGAACTACAAGACCCTCTGACATTCACCGTTTGAGAACATTGGGGTTTTCAGTAAATCAAATTTCTCTTTAAATGGCTCTTTGCTGATGCCATATGTCACAAACTCAACAAAATATATATGTATACATTTTTAATTCCTGCATTTAAATCTTTTTAATGAATATACTTAATTTGTGAGCAGTGAGCACTGACATATTGAACTATGCAAAAGCACACTGTATAAAAAATAAATCGTTACTCAAAATCACAGCAAGAGGTTTTGTAGGTGCCAATAACAATGCAAAGATGAAGATGATGTTATATGATCCTCCAGAGATGCTGGTGAAAACCTGTGAACTTATGGATATTATTTCTTCTCTTCTGACCTGTGAGATGGCCCTGAATGCGCCGGTTCTGCCCAGTTTTTCTCCTCCTTTGGAAACGGACTCAGCAGAGTGCATGGCTGTCTTGGCAGCCTCTTCCACACTTTCCTTGATCTTCTTCCCGATGTCAGTACGACTCACCTCCTCAAGACCCTATGGCCAGAATGGCAATACATGCACATACACAAACACAGAGAGACAGGTGCAATTAGTCAGTCAGTATAGTTAAATATACAATGTGTCACCTTTACAGAAAGCAACAAGACTTTATTTTCTCATTTGAGGCCATTTGTTTTTGGATACCCATGGTGGGGAAGTGATGATACCTTACCTCCTTGACGGTCTCTGACAGGGAGCCGAAGGTCTTCTTAAAAACCTCTGAAGTTTTCACGGACTCTGACTCTATAGATTTCTATTAAAGGAAATAAAAAAACATTATGTGGGCATGTTAAAAACATTTAAAATAATTGAAAGCAAATCCTGGTTGATGCATATATCATTATTCAAATAGATTTAAAAAAAAAGGTTCTTACATATTTCCTGCGGGCCTGTTGGAGAGCATCAGACTCCTCGAGCCTCTTGGCCTCTTCTCTGAACTTCTTTATGTTCTCTTTCATCTCCTGATTCTTGCCAAATTCCTGGCGCAGGTTATCCACAAACTCTCCAAAGAAACCTTTACGCCCTGAAGCATATCGCACCTTATGAGATAATAGAAAGTAGGACTTAAGTTGGACAGACAGACGCTTAGAGTAAACAGACAATTCACATATTTCTATTGGGAAGTTTTCTTTTATTTGTCTGTGACATTGAAAGAAGGAATTAACTAGATACCATGTACTATTTAGAAGGAGATGATTACAAAACTGTGACAAAGCATTAGTAAAAACAACTTAACTACACAACTTTCTACACAAACTACTAATAATTTACTTTTATGTAATTAAATGATCAATAAGTATGCATCATGTTAATGTAAATGGGAGAAGTCAGTGGTTACCTGCACAGTTGCAGCTGGGCTTCTATGTAACGAATAGGCATCTCCTCTCCACACTGAAGAGAAAGTAGTCCGGGAGCTGAGGGCCAAGGCACGTCTGCCAACCAGCTGCAAAGGAGAGAAAGCCAGTGTTAGCACAAAAAAACATCATGTCTGCCAACACTGCAGTGGATGGAGAAAGAGTGACAGGTGGTTAATGGGATACTAAGCAGTCATGCCCCCTCAGTGATGGGCTAGGACATCAAATAGGTAAATGGCAGGAAGAGAGAAGTCATGTTGTCGTGATGCTACTTGAAAGAACCTCATTCACTATTTTTGTTGGGTCGTTTGCAGGTTGGCAATTAAATCTGCTCAATCTGGGCAATATTTACACCTAAACACCTTCGCCAGGTTACATTAAACACTTAAAAGCATACACAGATTGTGATAGTATATATAAAGATAAACCACCACAATCCTCTAGAACAGCTGTGCCCAATGAAAGTCACTTAGCTTATTTCTTGATCCAAAAAGCCATTCAAAAGGGCACAGCTCAGCAATTCTATTCACAGGGTACAACAGGATGCGTCGTTTCACTCAGTACACCCGTTTGGAAATACAGATTTTCCTGTAATTTGTAACCTGTCTGTATCTGCATGGGTAGTGGGCCTGCTATACTAATATATTATGTTATTGTTGACAGTCTATGTCTGCCATGACCCTGATTAGCTCTGGGAGGAGCAACAAGCTCACCTGTGCTGTGTGGAGTCAACTAGACACAGGTGAACTCAGTCTGCCTTATCTGTGCTCTTATAACTACGAGGAGAAAACATTGCTCTGTCACAGACTTGGTGTTCCTTAATGCTTGTTAAGTGTGTCCACAAGTGAGTTATTCTTTAAGGTTTATCAGTTTGATAATGCCAGTGGTTTGTATAGTTACATTTATGATTAATTGCAGTGTTAAACTGATATTTTGTGTTTGAATATTATCCAAGTTTGTTCACAGCCAATGAAGTCACTTTTTGGTGGAACCTGCTGGCTCACTGACCCAAACAAGGGTGTACATCATGTCTCATGCCCCTAGACATGATGTCCCTAAACTCAGCCCTCGCCAATTAGGTTACACCTAAAACAATTTCATTATTTTTAAGATTACGATCTAGACCTGTGGGCCAGATGTTGGTGGTGCAACAGAATCTGATTTAAAATCGCCAAAATCACACAGCATTGAGACAAGTATCTAAATACTATAGGAACACCATGTTAAGTAACAGCAGTGATACGTAAGTATGTGATTAATTATGATACAATAATTTTCACCTAGCCAGGTTACATAATCTGAGTTACATAACTTGTGGTGTAACAACTGTACTACTTTCAAAAGAAGATGATATACCCCCACGGTTAATGGTGATATGTTTAATACATGAATCAGTGAGTCAGTACCTGGCTACATGTATGAGTCTAAAAGGTTCGCGTTTTTAACTTCATGTTTCCGGGTTTAAGCCCCCCACAGATCCCTTTCCACCAACGAACCTAAAAGAACAAGTTAATTTGAGACGTTGATAGGTGAGCAAGAACATTAAGAACCCTGCCGTCCGTCTGATGTAACAAGGCCTTCTCTAACAGACATCTCGCGATTTTGCAGCATAAAAAACAACTTACAAAATCCCCTGCACATAACTAGACGTGAACAGACCAACTAGAAGCTGAAAACGTCTACTCCCTTCACTAAATGATCTGCTACAGACTAAAGAACCGTAATGAAGGACATGAATGGTCTAACCTCGTAGCACCGACACACGGAGGCTGCCATCTTGATCTTGAAATGCGCCGAGCTGCACGTGCTTCCTGCTACAGCAGCTGACCTTTCGCTCAGCCAATAGGAGCAGAGCTGATGGTCAGGGGCGGGGCCTGCTGTCAGTAAAACTTTAAAAGGATAGTCCATCCTAAAAAGAAAATACATTGTGCTTTTATAATGACACAATGTCGTCACCAATCAGGAAATCAGCGCATGTAATAACTGAATGTATACCGTCACTAGTGACTGACTCAATTTGAATGCACAGTTATGAATAAAGAAATGTTCAGTATTTTACAATAAATGTTACAAGGCATTATTGTCACAAAAGAGTGTAGAATTGCTCCATTTTACATTAAACACTGTCACTTCAGTGTGTAGCCTACACAAACAAACTAAAATTACTTATTACACGACTGATACTGTTTGTGATAATTTTCATAAAAAACAAGTTTGCCCTGTCCGTGAAAAAATAAAGCCTATATAACTTGATTTACATGGAGAATTTGTTCAGGTGCAAACAAACTTTAAAAAATTATACTAAAACAAAGACTGCACAAGTACAAATCCAATATGTAACACTTCTTAGGACTTCTTAGTTGATTATTAGTTATATTACAGGTTGGGAACACATTTTTTTGGAGACCATTCCATCATCTTTCAATCAATTCCCTTATGCTACTTGCCCCACTAATTGAAATTGTCCCCATATATCATTTATTTCCAGCCTTGAAGTCAGTTTCTTGTATAGAACAAATTACCTCCACCATAACATTTATATAATTTACCTCGACAACAAGTTTCTTTTAAACAATTCAGAGAGGGGATACTTACTGCAGGTTGCTGATTTTTATTTTGAATGTTTTTCAATATTTTACACACCATACAATGCCAACCATATAATGATTTTGGCAATACCAACCTGTTACTGACCCTGTTCTTTTCATTCAGAGTTAAAAAAACTGCATGCGTCTCCAGCTGGATGCTATCTCCTGGCATGCCAGTAAAGAGCGCCCCCCTGAGGAAGGTATTTGAAGTGCAGGGACTCCTCCCCTCCCGCTGCAGAGTTGGGAGCTCTCTTTCTGCGGCCAGCTCGCCTTGACAGCCAACACTGGCGCAGAGTCTCAGCGCAAACCTTTACAATATTTTTCTGTCATACAACGACAATCCATACCCATATTTTTCCCACATCCTCTTCGGGAGACAAGCGTTGGAGCGGCCTCGTCCAGAATGGGGAACCGAGACGATGAATACGATTTCTTGTTCAAAGGTAAAAAAAGAAAAGAAAAAAAGATGACTGCATTCCCCTTTTACTCACACCGACAGAGCTATGCTTTAGAAATGCCTACACATCTCTTATTGTGTCATTTCCACAGACCAGATATCTACCATTTCTAAAGAATCGGACTAATGTTTTTAAGAAACTGTCCGGATGACAATCGGTTGGTGTTATTAAAACATAATGCTGTCATTGAAACATCCCAACGCCTGCAGCTATATTTATAGGTATGGGATGCAACACCCTATCCGTGCTCAGCCTTTGTATTAAACTTTCATCAAGTCATAGAGGAGGATTGGTCGGTTGAGTGAACAGTTTGCTGCTTTATTGAATGACATGCTGTTTCATTCCACCTCATGAGGTTGATTAAAGGCCTATTAGCCTCCACCTCTCCTGATCAATAAGCAACTGAGGATTATTACTCAGCCTGCTCTCTACAGACACTGACAATACTGCAACTTATAACTTTGTGTATTAGTGTTGTTTTGTTATGACTGCTCGGTAGGCCTGATCAGTTGTACCAGATTTGAGCGGTACCAGACTCAGGGCCATGTTTATCTCGGAGGCTCAGTTGGATCCAGAATGACTTCCTTTGATCGTGATATCAACTCCTGTGGCACATTAACATCCTGGGCCTGTATAAGCCAAAGGGCCATTTAGATGCAACAAAGTATCCTCTGTGGGATGAATAGAGCATCTGCCGGAGGCTATCTCTCTCTCTCTCTCTCTCTCTCTCTCTCTCTCTCTCTCTCTCTCTCTCTCTCTCTCTCTCTCTCTCGTTCTCTCTCTCTCTCTCCCCCTCTCCCCCCCTCTCTCTGCCTCTCTCTGCCCGAGCCATCGTCTGTGGACCCGGCCGAAACAGGAAGGGCAAGGCGGCCTGAAACTGTCGATTCAGGTTTTGATGAAGCCTGTTATCAGCTTCCTGCAGCCCGCACGAGCACGATGTCGACAGGGACAAAGTTTGGCTCTATTTCCTTTTGTCGAGGGAGCGAGAAAACAAAAAGGCTCCACCTCTGCTGCTGAGCTGTGAACAGAAGCCCAGCTCGGCCCAGGTCCACGAGCCTGATCAATCACTTTCCCCGTACAACACAGCTTGAGACAAAGCATGAACAACAGGGTCTGGTAAATGTCAATATCGACCGCTCGTCCACAGTGACTTCAGTGGCATATTCCTTTAGTTCTTTGATCGAATCTCAGGAGTATAAATACGTTTCAAATGAGGGTTGGTACAGAACATATATTCAGTGATGCATATTCTGCTCAGTGAAAATGTTTTATAAAAAAAAAGAAATGTGTTTAATTCCTAAGAGTAATTAATTTAAAATGAAAAGGTATATTTTCAAGCACCATTTAGTTATAACACAGGTTCTGTATTGACTCGAGCCTTGTGTTTTGTAATTTGTTTCCTTACTATTTTACAGCCCCTGGGTTCTGTTGAAACCAGCGTTTACAGACACGGCTTTATGCAATATCAACATTTTTTGGATCTATTAATATACTGTATATATGGCTCCTACCTCTCACATCAAGTACACTAACACACTTGTCTCCTCTTTTCCTTCCTTCTCTTTCTCCTTCTCTTTCTCTCCACAGTTGTGTTAATTGGGGATTCAGGCGTAGGGAAGAGCAACCTGCTCTCTCGGTTCACCAGAAATGAGTTCAACCTCGAGAGTAAGAGCACCATCGGGGTGGAGTTTGCCACGCGCAGCATTCAGGTGGACGGCAAGACGATAAAGGCTCAGATCTGGGATACAGCGGGACAGGAGCGCTACAGAGCCATCACCTCGGCGTGAGTCACATCTGTGTGCTGCGGATAGTCTGGCCTCTGTGGGGGGAAATACTTGAGCAGAGCAGTCACAAGGGACACTTTATCCTTCGGACTAGATCATCTAAAATGAGGCAGATTTGGGGATATTTTCTACAACATTTAGTTAAAGAGGATGGCACTTTTGATGGAGCATGTACTGCTCAACAAGTCTTGAGCTTCTGGGTTTAATCTTCTTGAGTAAGAACCCAGGTGGCCCTCCCAATGTCCTAGATATGCAAGTGTATCTGATATATGTAAGTAAAGTAAGTAAGTCAAATTTATTTATATTGCACTTTTCACAGACAAAGGGTCACAAAGTTCTGTACAGGAGTCAATTAAACCAAATTGACAATTACAGGGGCCAAAAACATTTCACAGTTAAAGAGCAAAGTAAAATACACATTAAAAACATGTCAAACATGTTAAATGTAGATTTAGGGTATCTGCAGGTTTCACAGACCAAACTTTGACTTTAACCTTTATACCTCACATATCATTGAATTTACATTCAACTAACTATATTTAAATAAAGTACAATGTGAGTCTATTCCAAATGAGCATCTCGTAACAGCTTCAAAAATGAATATTGCCTGAATAGGACTCTGGGATCTTAGTTGTTAAAAGTGTAATCGAATACTATATAATTATTAGTGAAGTAGACAGATTGTATATATTATATATACTGGATTAGTCAGTGAACGAGCAACAGAAATATATGTAACAGAACACTTTAGAATGATTAAAGGACTAAGCAGACCTGCAGGCGGTTCTTGGCCTCACTAGTGAAATGTGCCGATGCCGTTGTGTCTTTTGTCCTGTTGCAGATACTACAGAGGAGCGGTGGGGGCGCTCTTAGTGTATGACATAGCCAAACACCTGACCTATGAGAATGTGGAGCGCTGGCTGAAGGAGCTGAGGGACCACGCAGACAACAACATTGTTATCATGCTGGTTGGCAACAAGAGCGACCTGCGCCACCTCAGGGCCGTGCCCACAGATGAGGCCCGGGCCTTCGCAGGTACTGTGACTTCCAAAAAGATACAGGAAAGCCTCAATATTTTAGTGTGGGGAGGGATTTTATAGAATGTATTTCTATTTCTTTCAAGTTATAGATTACCGTAACTCTATTTTAAAAGAATGTATCATATCATAATACTCAGATCTCCTCTTGCCATTCCTGATATTAACTTATCTCGCTGTCCGTCACCGCGAGCTAAACACTCCACAAAGTCTCGACTGTTCTCTGTCCTGGCTCCTCGATGGTGGAATGAGCTCCCCATTGACATCAGAACAGCAGAAAGTCTCTACATCTTCCGTCGCAAACTAAAAACACATCTTTTCCGACTATACCTGGAATAAAGAAAGTAGCACTTTAGTAGCACTGGAACGGCTCTTACTGATAGCACTTTGTTTACTGATAGCACTCTGTAGTTGAACTTTATTGATGAAATTGTACCTTCTTGATTCTTGTTGTTCTGATTCTTGTATGTAACCGTAGAATGCACTTATTGTAAGTCGCTTTGGATAAAAGCGTCAGCTAAATGAAATGTAATGTAAGCTTTTATTGTTGTAAAATGTTTTCTTTCTTTCCCCTCAGAGAAAAACAATCTGTCATTCATAGAAACTTCAGCCTTGGACTCCACAAACGTTGAAGAAGCCTTCAAGAATATCCTCACAGGTATGCTAGTGAACAGAGTTGGGATGTCAAAGCTGCACTGTTGTTATTGTACTTGGACGATAAGAAATGAAAGTGCTTCTAAAATGTCACTGTAACTTCTTAAACACCCATCATTCCAAAACCATGGTCTGATAACATACCGTTACTGTGTAATTCTAAGATGAATCTGTGATGCTTAATATTTTACCCTGCATGCTTTAAGACACTGTTAAGGCACTAAACAAAAACGTAGTCTGTTTAAAAAGTAGCTACTGACATTAACAGAGGAATCATCAACTGAAAGAAATGGTCATTTCAATACTCTTAAACTTGAGTAACTTCCTCTTAGTGTGCAAGTTCTTTTGATCCGTCTTGTGGAGAATCGTTACTAAAGAATCCACTTAAATATATAATATACTGTATGATAGATAGATAGATAGATAGATAGATAGATAGATAGATATGTAGATAGATAGATATGTAGATAGATGTATACTTTATTCATCCCCAAGGGGAAATTTGTTTGTCACAGTAGCAATTGCCAGTGTGCACCGAACACAACAAAATCATTTCGGGGGAAATGGCTGATCTGTTTCTATTCCATCTTTTCAAAAACAGAAATCTACCGCATCGTCTCGCAGAAGCAGATTGCCGAGCGGTCTGCCCATGACGAGTCCCCGGGAAACAACGTGGTGGACATCAGCGTGCCGCCCACCACGGACGGCCAGAGAGGGAGCAAACTGCAGTGCTGTCAGAACCTGTAACCCTCCTCACCTGGGTCGATTATTAATTGAAATCCACAGTGTTGGTATGCTTCCATCCGCCTGGGATGCTATGTTGTCTGAGTCTGCACTTTTTTAGATCAGTGGAGTCAGTTCCGTTCCGATCAGCTCCAGAAAGAGCTGCTTGAATTGATTTCAACTTGTAGTCTGACCCAGGTACAGTTTGCTACACATCCCAGTGCAAAAACAGGACTGCTGGTACTGCGTATGTAGCTGCTCACAGTTACCCATGATAGAGTAGCGTAGCAGCATAGCTCTGCCTGTGACATCTCCCTGGTAGATGGCGGTCGCACATGTCGGAGGCCTGCTTGTTTGTTGTACCAGCGGTCCGGTTTTTGGGCTTTCCCCCTTCAGTCATCATCTCAAAAGTGGTTGTGCCGCTGCTGATGCTTATTTTATTTTCTGTAAAATATATTCTTCTTTTTTTGTTTGTTTTGATTTTGATAGCTTGTCTGCTCACATACATTATATTAATGCCATGAAATTAAATTTTACAATATTATGCTTTTGTGCCCTTTTTTTTGTACCTTCTTAAATACACAAAATGACAAACTGTACCTGAACAGTGACCCTGGACCACCTCGTTGATCTGAATTTAAATATTAATTCAATTATACAATAGCTTTGATGCAAAGAGAAAACATCAATACCATAATCTTAAAGATGTGTTTATATGTTGTGGGTCCATTGTGTTAAAAAGGCATATGATATCATCTCATTTGATCAAAATCCTATCACGACACTTTGTGACATCAGCAAATATTGTAGTTATCAAAAGAATCATAATATCTGACCACAATCAAACTTGTGATTTAAATCCAGCCAACTGATATGTTTTAAGTTGATGGTAGTTGTTTCAGGTCCCGGTGGAGCTAGTTTTATACACATATCTCTTTTGGTCCCATTCTAGAGGTCCTCAGAAGGGTCACATGATAACTTGGGAGTTGTGAGAAGATGCTACACAAATTTGTTTTGTTTGGGACATTGAACCGGCTTGTTGCTAATTTTTTTAAATATTTATTTGAATGTCCTTAGGCCTCAAACTGTTAATTTAATAAAACCATATGAGAAGCCTAGAAGGGAAACCATTATATTGTGGAGCTGCTAACAATTCATAATTGTGAATGGAAACCTGCAATCTATGTATGTATGGATTAGCAATGTATTCTATTTTAGAAACTTATCTTTTATGTAAAATCTTAATCTGAAAAATAACTATTATTGTAAGTGTGGTGGACCTTCCCTCTGCAAAGCAGCATTGAAACAAACATTGAAGTAACCAACTGTATACAATAATTATACTTCATTACTTTGATAAATGTCATATTCATGGTATACAATGTGACTGTCCTACAAATAGTGAATGTTTAGGGTACCGCAGCACAAACACTAAACGGGAAAACAGTTCTCCCACACAATTATATATCCTTATATTATATTCCAAAAATTACATGACCATTATTAGAGCCTGAACTACTTCAAATCAACAGACAAGTCACTTTACACATTGATTTAGTCCAGGAGTCCCTCTTGTTTTATTGCACAATAACCCAACTTTCTGGGGGATGCAGCAGGAAGACTACATTAACACAAAATACTTTGTATAGCATATGCTGCACACATCGATTGACATCTCAAAACACATTTTTCTTTTGCACCTTTAGGGCATACCAGCCTGCTCTGGTAAATCTGTATTTATATCGGACAAGTCTGTAGTCGCACTACTCTCAACACTGCATCGCTTCTATTCCAAATTGCATCCATTGCATTGAAGGAAATGGTAACTACTGTTCATTGCTAGGCAGCTCAAATTATGAATGGTGCATTTACAAGTGGAGCAGGGCTGTTTGCTAATGCACTCGGATAACAATAGTGGAAACCTTATCCAATTAGAATGTAAACACTTGTCCACACCTTCAATGCCATTTCTTTATGCATTACTGCACTGCCGTTTTATGGCTGCAGTTGGTGTTGTCCCACATACTATAATCATCGTGATACATATGTGATGCCTTAGCTGTTGCCTACACAGGAAAATTATTAGATTTCAACGTTCATACAGCAATGATAAGCTTTAGCAGGAAACTTCAAAGGGGTTCAGATTGTAGACAACAACATTGGTACGGGCCACTGTCGCCCTCTACGTCAAGAAAGGATATTCACAGATAGACTTCTTCAAACATGTTTTCAGGATATTCTCCTCAGCCGGGCTATTGGCTGCCCATTGTTCAAAAACAGCTAAATACATTGTGAAGGGGCATGGGGGAATTATAGGTAGTGAATATGTTTCATATTATATTGTAGTAGCATGCTGAATCCGTTATATCCTGCTACATTAGCTTGTGTCCTAGTATTTCAAAAGTTTGTGTCACGGATGTACAATTGGGCTGGTTAGTCCATTATCCATGTCTTCAGTCGCTCACATCCCAGCACTGGCCGTCCAGTAACTCTGTGTTTCAACATCGACTATGACTCCGGAATGAGTTCTTCCCAAAACCACGTGTGGTCGGCCAATACCGTAGTAGTTTACATCAAGTGCTTCAATAAAAAAAAACAGGAGGAGGTACCTCTCCCCTCTCAGAATGGTCCTTATGAAGTGCAAAAAAATATTATCATGATTAATCTTGTTTTTAGGTAGTGCTTCAGTGGGCTTTATTTTAAATATTCCTTATGCCACCGATCTGCACTCATACGATGGTCTCGTCCGTCATTTTCTTGGTCGACTTGGTCGGCACAGAGCGTTGAGTGGTGTGCGCTCCTTTCATGTCGGGCATGAGCAGACGCACTTTCTGATTGGTCCTCCTCCACTCCGAGTACAACTGACAGTGATACCGAAATGACACCTGAGATTGAATGAAAGAGTGGGAGGGGGCACGACAGGCGGTGACAAGGGAAGAAAAGACAGACGTCAATAAAACTGACACTAAGTTATTTGAGAGAGAGTAGTACGTCTACAGGACAGGAATGATATGCCGACTGAAGCTGCACTTGCTACACAAGCTGGGAGCAAAAGAGCTAATCTTTACATAACATTTTTAATGATTATTTTGCTGACGATTTCAGATTCAAAATAAATCCTATTATTAAAGTATATAATCAAATTGCATCCAGTTAAAGAAAAGTGCAGAGTAAAGGTAGCTTATTCTGTCTTGGCTCAATGCATGTATGAGCCTGCATGAACTATCTGGCCAACCTTCAAACAAATAAGTACTCTCTGCCAAAGATTATCAAGTTGTAATCTCGTCTCTCTACGCTTTGACTTTGTTCAAGTGCTATTCAAGGTCTTATTGGACCATAAAACAGTCCCATGATTTCTACAATAATCAAGAGCAGAACATAGATCTATTGGATATGTGTGGATTTATTTCTATTGAGTCTGTTCGCCAATTCACATTTGTTTTTTCAAATCTATGAAGGATACCAAGGAAAATAAATACTAGAGCCAGGTTGTGGGTGTAAAGATGCCTGGGAGAAAAATATTGCATCTACGGCAGCACCTTAACATAAGTAGACAAACTAAATTAACATGTGTTTTCTCTGTGACAGTAGAATAAGCAAAGTAATGCATTAGTTACCAGTGTCCAGAGTATGTAGATGGTGAAGAGAGCGATGGTGAGGGCGATGAGGCCGACGGCCTCGAGTCTGCTCTTCAGTTGCAGGTGGTCCTGGGCTCCCCTCAGACACAGCCAGCCAGAGATGGCTGCCAGCGGTGTGATGAGAAGGAAACAGGCCATGTCGCACAGCAGTGTGCGCTTCTCACTGCGAGGGCCTGGGTCCTTCAGCCACTGAGTAAAAGTTCATTGAAAAGTTAAGTTGGTTCAACCAAAAATGTGCAACAATATCACCATAGTCTTCATTTTGCTGATTGATGCATCTTAGTTTGTAATGACAAAATAAAAAAAAATGTAACTGGTGTAATTCATTGATGCAAATGAAAACTACTCTTGTGAATAGAAAGCTCTTTTAGAAGTTCAGGCCATCATCTTATAAATCATCTCCTATCTGGAAGATGCTACCAGTTGGCACAGACTGTACATGCCTTAAAATTATCATGTAATCATAATAACCTGTGTGAGTGGTTGTGGTCGCCGTTCAATGGTGAATTCTGTGTGACAGAGTTCACAGTAGCTGGTGTTGGAGGAGGACAGCCACTTCTCCAAGCAGCTCTTGTGCACTTTACCCAGCGTACCAGTGCAGTCGCAGGGGGAGAGCAGTGTCTCCCCTCCAGCTCCCTCATGACAAATCCGACACATGCCCACATCACTATGGAGCAAAGTAGAGAAGACAACAATGTGACGATTTACCAAAGTACAACATAATTACAGTATATTAATTAGGGCCCCATCTGAGTTCCACCCTCTCTTACCTCTGCAAGCTCACCGCTTTGACAACAGTGGAGAGTGGGCGGCCATCTTTGGCCGTAACCTTGGCAATGTACTGGGCCTGCGCAGTAGAATCAGACTCCTCCGAATCCTTGGAGGTATCTGATTCTGCGTTCCCAGAGTAATCACAAAGGGAGCCAGGTAGGTGGCAGCACCCTGACGAAGACATGGCTCAACTGAGGATGATAGTGATGAAGATGATAGTGGAGGCAACTTCAAAAGTCTGATCCAAAACCCAACGTCCTACTCCTTCTCTGTCGACCTACAGAGCAAGTGCCTGGTGGATTAGGAACAAGAGAGGAAGTATGGGTGACATGAAATGACAACACAAGTGAAACATGATGTCATCCTTGCAAGCCTCTCATAAGATTCTATATCAGTCTCGATGATGCCATGTGAGAGAGTGAGGTAAGGACCAGCTCCAGGTCTCAAAAAAGCTAGAATAATTACTTGCTGAAAATAAACAAGATACACAAACTTCAAACCAGAACAAATGTACGTTGTGAAGGGTACATAATACTCAAGTCTCATAAAAAATATGAAAATAAATCAAGATGTCATAGTTTCTAAAAATACGCAATATGTTCTAGCGCAGGGGAAAGGTACAAAAACACACCTGGAACTTTTTAAATTGGAGTGATGGTGATAAAAACAATAATATTTTAGGCATAACATATTTGACTCAATAGAAGTAATTACTACGCTTCATTAAATAAGGGTGATATGGACTCAACTCAATTCAAATGGCAAGTAAATACAGAATGCTGCGCATTGCTGTGCAGAGAAAAGACCTTTAGCAGGTGTTCAGGTGGTCGTATCAGGAAGACCAGTCCCTACAACCTGGCCTCCAGACTGCTATTGATCCCTACACTCTACCTACCTTGAAAAATAATAACAATAAGCATGGAATCATATAAATCATATCGTGCATCTAAAGCCCCGGATGATACAGCCAAAATTAATCCAACTAATCATTGCGATTTAATGCATTGTTGTCTTTGTTTTTTTCAAATCCGGTGGCTTCATACTGTCATCATCATCATCATCATCATATTACCATTAACAAGAAAATAAAACCTCTAACTGTAAGGCTGCGTGCGCATTGTAAATCACACTATCTAGTTTTATTCGATTATGAACAGTTAACATTTCACAGCTCATTCTGTCAGATGAGTAGCGTTACATGACAGTGTCGTTACTGTACAGACACCAATACAAAACCCATCTCAGTAGCATAAACCATGGACAGCAGCTGAGCAACTGTCAACTCACACGCTGATGTTTACCTTTGGTGTGTGGAAAAGCTGGTGAACAAGGTGAAAAACAGATGTTGGCGTCAATGTACTCACCCGACGGCCTCGCTCCTCTCGCCCGGCCTGGCCTTGGCCCTGCGTTAACCAGACACAAGCTAGCTGAGCTAACGTTAAGTGTACAGTCCTAGCTACAAATAATGACATTGACATCTAACCAGAAACGGATGATATGAGAGGGTACGAATGACAGCCACGCGCGTTGTATCCTCTCCATGGCTTGTGGCATATCTCCCTCGGGCGGTGTTGTTCGAAAGGGCTGAAAGGAAATGGCTGTTTTCTACCAGGATTACCAGACACGGCTAAAGTGGCTAACAGGCTAGCAGCGGGCCAGCCTCCCCTAGCGTCCCTCAGCTGTGCGCTGGTCACGTGACCCAATGCTGCCTTCAGGTTCCTTGGTGATTTCGTAATAACGGACACTTCCCACCACACTGTCTACGATTTACACACCTATCAGTCACAGGTGCTTTTTATTTGGTCTAGCGACATCAGTCTGTCATTACCCTCCATCGAGAAAACATATGTGGTAAGATGGGACAAATAAATACCGCTGGGTGGCAGAGTTTCGTCAACCCCGTGTTGCAGAGAGGTTATTACAGTCGCGAGACATAAAACACAACATTGACATGTTCATTATGGGTTTTGTGTCGAATATGTTGCTTTTTGGATATCCTTCCCAACATTTTGGGGAACGACTCGTTTAAGCCACGGTAGTGGAGGAAAGTAGTGAATTGCATTAATGTATTAGAACAATTTGCGTGTACTTGTACTGTACTTGCTTATTTCTATTTTATGCTATACTTTACATTTGTACCCCACTGCTTTTCAGGTGGAAATATATTCTACTCGCTTCTCCAGTACTACTAATAAAACAGGTGTAGTTACTAGTTAATTTGCATTTATTAAGTCTATTTTAATACAAAACCAGATCTTTTTTTAAAATATAATGTCTGTGGTATATAGTACACAAGAGTAGGTCGTTTAAGTACTTCCTGCTCGACATGCAAAATGCAGTTTAGAGCTGAAAACCTATAATGAGCATAAAAAATTATAAAATATCTTAAAATGTTTGGTAATTCAAAATACCCAACAGTAACAATTACCTTAATCAAAATATAATACTGGTCCAAGGCCAATCTGCTGTATAATGACTACTTTGACTTGTGATCATTTAAAGGCTACATTATGTTGCAAACACTTACAAACTTTAACTTATAAAAATGAACGCAGGGCTTCTTATAGATGATTATATATGATCCACGATCCACCTCTGGTCAGGTATGATTGTATGGATGGCAATTTTGTTTTGCAGAGTTCTAAGCAACACATTTATGTAAATCAGGTCACTGGTTAAAACACATCAAATATTACAGACTTTGATTCCTGAAGACATGATATTAAAGAGAATAGTGAAGTGTTGAAGCAAATATCAGCTGAGATGATTGTTTGAAAAAGGGCTACAAAACTGTAATTTTCCTTTGTGGAAGGTCTCATATTTAACATTGAATAGCTCCTGAGTGCTTCATGGCTGATACTGTGCTGCTACCATATACAGAATTGGTGATCAGCATGTATATTTTGTAGCATCTTATACTTGCCCATTGACCTACAGAGTGTGTTGAACTTTGTTGAGTTAAGGGAACTGGAAATAGAGTTTAGTAAGGTCAATGACTTAAAAAATGTTTTTCTCTTTTGAGCATAAGCAAACTCAATGACATTAAAACCTGCTGCAGCAAACATTGTGAAATGTCTACCTGACCTAGATCTTGACCAGCTCATGCAATGCTCTGGCAAGTTCCACTTTGGTTAGCCCATCCATTCATCCATCCATTATCTGAACTGCTTATCCTGTTTTAGCGCAACACCATTTATTTCTCCTTTGAGCATATTGTTACAGATATAAAAAAGACAATATCTTAATTTAATTACACATTTTGCAGAAACATTCAAAATCAAGATACTTTGAAAATACTTTGAAAATGTAGCCCTCATGAATTCTGAAACTTCCCTTTAATGTGACCAAAAATAGTAACCTCTACATGTAATCCTTAACTGTTAGTCAAACAATAGCTATTTTTTGCCTACCCTCTCCTCCAGTCTGTACCTTTTTCTTCCCTTTGAACCCACACACTGATAAGAAAGGGTCCACTCGGTGAGTGTACCTTAATCTGAGTACACACACACACACACACACACACACACACACACACACACACACACACACACACACACATATACACACACACAGAGCATGTTTCTCATTAGCTATTCCACCCGTCTGTTTGGTCAAAGTCCAAATGAAATCATGAGACACTACCTCTCCGCATGTGTGGGATATCATGAGACACATGAGTGTTCGTGGACTTTAACATTGACAGACACACAAAATAACTGCAGCTCATTTGGAAATATGAGAAAAGTACATTTACTTAAAACATTATACTTTTATGAAATATCCAGCAGTAAAATCCCAGTAACGTGTGTAAGTGTGTTGGTTTGCTTTGTGTTCTGGATTCATGACCCATTGCTGCTCCATCGCTCACAAAGACAATTCTGAGGCTGGTAGACAAGGTTTGAAACTGTTGTGACAGCAGAGATTCAACAAGCTGCCACAATGTGTTTGCCACAATAGTAGCTCCCATTGTTTAACTTCATTCACAGTGTGTCATGATTCCTGCATGCTGCTGAAGGAATTTCTCCTCATCATGATGCCTGAGACTGACCTGACTCATTCATACTGAATGTCTACATGTGCAGTAATTATATATATATATATATATATATATATATATATATATAATTACTATACATATATACATATATATACACATTACCCCTTTAGTTCATGTTTTACTGTGTCTTTCTCTTCAGCAGCTTGTTCAGGCACAGAAAAGAAAAAATGCATTTCTGATGTCTTTGCCACATGTGCACAACAATTAGAAAAATTTAGTAACAACTAAACTATTAATTTATAGAAATTCAGCTTGTGTCCTATTTAAGTTAGATGTATGAGTCACAGTTGACAGTTTTGAACAGGGCAATGTGAAGATTGGCACACACGTACACAATAGTAACTTACCTTGCTATATTCTTACATAGTTCATCAACAGTACCACAGAGAGAAATGGAGAGAGAGTGAGACAGCCACTGCTAATACAGAGAGGCAGACAGACGGATATAGACAGACAGATTGCGATTTATTCACTACGTTTGGCTTTCAATAATAGTATAATGAAATCGCTGCAATTCCATCTCGTGACCCTTTAAACTGGAAGCAGGAGTCCTCGTGAGCATCACAGTTTTGCTCATTATCCAGCGCAGGCTTTTTTTGGTGAGAACTAACTTGGCCTCTCACACGATGTGTATAGTCAATGCCTAATGTCATACTTTGGTGACCATGTAACATCATCCAGCTCAATGCCAGTCAATATTGGACATATTGTGTCACCTTCAGCAGCATTTACAGGATCACTTAATTTTTGAATCTATAATCTGTAGGGAAATACAAACTGTAAATAACCCATAAATAACTGTCCATCAATTACAGGGGCACTCAAGTACAAAACTACATTGGGATTGCATTGAAAAACATCCGGGACCATTCTGATTTTTGTGTTGATTTACCTGTCATATTTAGTTTTGATGTTTTAAACGTTCACTTAATAGGCCTTCGGACAGTTGAATAGTCCCGCAGCAAAAAAAACAAAAACAAAAAAATTAAAAAAATGAAGCTGCGTTAGTCATTCCATTATCCAAATCACTTTGGGTCGCGGGAGCCAGCTGACATTGGGCCAGGGTACAACCTGGACAGGTCGCCAGTTTATCGCAGGGCACATATAGAGACAGTCCAGCATTCACGCTCACATTCACACCTACAGGCAATTTAGAGTCTCCAATTAACTTAAGTCGGGGGAAGCCAGAGAACCCGGAGGGAACCCACACTGCCACGGGGAAAATGTGCAAACTCTAGAAAATAAGCTCTAGATTAATGAGAAGTGAATCCGCTTTTATTTTTTATTAACTCAACCTCTGTTATTGCACGAAGGTACTGACAAGATTGATTGCCTTTTTTCTTCTCCAGAGCATGTAAGAACAAACTTAAAACTACGAGCAAAACCCCAGAAATGGCAATCAAAACCCCTGTTAATCTGAGGTAGAACTTTCTTTTAATATCAAGCAACGTTTCTTCCACCTCTTTATTGTTCTTTCCACAGAAATACGAGGTTGAAGAGGAGTAAAGATCTGAAGAAAAAACAAGATTAGATAAAGGTATATAAATTCAATGTATCATAGTTTGTTGCATAGTTTATCATGTATGTTGCGTAACAACATAACCTTTTATCCTCTCTTCCTCATCCATCATGGTCATGAGACCTTCATAACCTCTGTAATGCAGGACATGACATTATTGGTTTTGACTCTACAAATGTGAGGAGTGAAACCATGCACATGACTGGTCAACTGTCATACAGTGCTCCCAATTACGAAACGGTGTGTACTCGTTCAGCTCCATTATTTAATCACCAACTGGATATTTTGAGTGCAGTCAGCTGGTTGGATGGCTGCTTTCAGAACCTCCCCACCCCTGCCCCTCCCCCAGCAGATCAAGCAGATCAAGTATTAAAGTTGGTACACTTAAAAATGTGGCCTTTAATTCCAGGTGTCTGAACTTAGCCAAAAACTTTGTCAAAGGTACAAGGCGAGAGTCTAGGAAGCTAAATGATTGGCACTTTTATCACACTGGATTTGAGACACTGATTGAGGCTAAAGAGTTGATGTAACGATGTCAGGGGATTGAGCATCCTTTCTGTGCTCAGATTCATGGTGGGTGATCAGGCAAAGCAATAAGTATAAAGTCTTGTCAGAGTACATGCAGGTGTTACAATATCATTAAATATGGCAAATTATCAATAAATTCTGTTAAGAATGCCTCTATAGATTAAATAACAAGATACTGAATTTTATCATTACATTGATGCAAAACTCCTGTGAATCCAATATTGCCATTGCACAGCAGGGTAATGACAAGATTACACTCACTTCATACACCTTAAAACACTGTTGTTTTAATTCATTTGGTTATCTATGTGTTTTTGATTTTTGGTTGTCTGATTTTTGGCTATCTTTTTTATTTGACTCAGGTGTGTCTTACAAAAGAAATCGTGGCCTCAACGAGACAAACGCAGCAACTAAAAACACAGTTCTTGTCTGACCAAATTTTGAGAGAAAGGTTTCCAGCATGATTCAGCCCCAATTAATTCAATGCTGAGCATGTGAACAGTGCATGGTCAGGGCGGGGTCGACGTGACGTCACGCGCCAAGCTGACCAATAGCAGCGTCTGTTTTCCAGCCTATGATTGTACAGTAAATACTATGAGCTCTGCCCCCTTCCCTCTCGCTGCAGCGATGAAAGCATCCGAGATATTCCAGACAAACCCGTGGATGTGCCATAAAACCGTTCGTTAGAGCTCAGATAATCATCTTCTGCCAGTAGTTAGCCTGGTGTGCTCGCAGCTCCGCAGTGGTCCAGTCGAAGATAAGCCCCATTTCTGTGTGAGAGGAAACCCGGACAAGCTGAGAGCGACAGAGGGGGATTTTGTCGGCCCACTGCAGTCTGAATCACCGCTGACTCGCCCCGCTGCTGGTTCATCATCGACGACGTTTGCCCATCGACGTGCGCATCCTCTCGGAGGCAGAAAGCAACGGGAAGGGACGAACCCAAGCCCGCATTTGACCCTCTGTCGCAGCCCCGAGGTGCGCTGCTTGGCAGGGCATGCTAAATAATGAGCCAAAGGGACACACTGGTTCATTTGTTCGCAGGAGGGTAAGTCAGAAAACGAATTTAATTCATATATTGGGATCGTTTCACCATCAGCAGTCTCGATACTTCCAACGTGACTCATCATCTGGGTTATCTATTCCAGACAGATTAATTAAACTAGCTAAGGGCCGGTTTTCTATGCAGCGCGTGCATGTGTCAGCTGTGTGCACGCCAGTGTCAAAACCGTCGGTCAAACTCAACTTCCTGTCAATATTTCAAAATAAAGTTTTGAATAGTAAACTATTAACACAAACGTGACACATATAGGGTGTTTGTAGTTGTGGCTTTTGGTATACAGTATTTTAACTTTACAGATTAATGTGTTTTGATGTATGTAAATACAAAGACTTATTCAATTAAATTGAAAAGCGTTACGCTTTTATTTTGAAGGTAATTCACCATTTCCGGGCCCGTTGCTGCTCTCTCTAGATAACTTGGTTAAGTTCTGCAGCAGCGCTTCTCATTTTCTCCAGATATTTGACATTTTAAGAAACTGAGAGACTAATTAGATAATTAAAACGAAATCTCAGTTGTGTATGTAAATTAGTATCTTCATATTTTGTCTCTGATTTGCCATCTGATAATATTTGTTCCTAAAAATGACCATCTAAAGATGCTTGTCTATATTGCGTAACTGTCCAAACTGAAGGTGCAAATACTCTGCTGTTTCTGGAGATCAATTTTAAACCACAATATTAGGTTAATAAATTATGACTACTTGAGGTTAAACAGGCAACCAAAACCAAAGCTGAGTCACACCCAACAACTTCATCAAAGAAAATGACATCACAGATGTAAAAGTTAAATGTGTATTGAAACAATGTCTCTCTCTTAATTATGTTATCTTCAGTTTCTCTTCGTCTGTTGCCTCTTATTTAATCTCTGGGCCAACCCATTGACATTCAAATAGGGCAATCTCATCAGACAACTATTCTGTTATCACTCTTGTCAGGGATTTTAAATCCGAGAACAAGACACATTGCTATCTTGAACAAGCAAAGTCAGTTTTGCTTTCCCCAAAAACCTGAGGTGAAACTTCAGCACAGTGCTTCCTCTGGCAGCCACTGTGACACACACAGGCACACAGCAGACAGCGTAGCCCTCAAAGTAGGCCAAGGGTCACAGCTACCCATGAGCATGAATGTGGGTTGGTCTTTTGAAAGGTAAATATAGCTGGTGCTGCTCAGAAAAGACTGCAAGTTAGTGGAATTCACTGTCAGCAGCCAAGATGTCAGCGTACACCACTGTAGGCCCGCAGCTCGTATTCACTTAACTAACCCTGTACTGTATTCACATTGTTTGTCACTACGTTAGTAGCACTTTCCATCTTTGTGGTGGTGTGATTGTGAAGCTTTGTGGAGAGCATCAAGTCTTTGTTTAAAGTAGAGACGTTAACGGACGCACACGTGTGGCTTGGGGACAGAATATTGTTTTGAGATGGTGTCTAGTACCCGTGGGCTCATAAAACTAAAGTGCTTAATTATACCATATGCATGAAATTGATCATACAATGATATTTCATGATATGGAAATTGTTTGCAATTAAATAAACTTTAGTTTGTTTATGTGCTGATGGCTTCAGTGAGCCAGCTAATCAACATTATAATATTCATGCCAACTCATTCTTGTCTTCTCAGATGGAAAAAATTAGCAATGTGGTTACAGTTACACTGAGCCATGGTCAATTTACACTGAACAGCATCATGAAACCCGTTATACACGCAGCTTGCATGTTGCAGTATCTTGCATATCACAACACCAGCATGTGCCAGCTACTAGATAATTTCAGTGCAAAGGAATGAATAACAGATTACCAGTGATTGGGAGATCAGTATTAGAGGATGGTTAAAAAGCAGGTAAACAGGGTAAATATAGATATGACTTGGACCAAATATAATAATGCTAATACCTTGTAATTGTATGTATTGCGTCCACGTAGTCTGAGCCCTAACCCCTTGGCTATTTTTTCTACACCGCCCTAACTCTTCTCTATTCCCTTCTAGATGTGGTGGCACAGTGGGAGCAATTTTGACTTGTCCTCTGGAGGTTGTGAAGACCAGACTGCAGTCCTCCTCTGTCACTCTCTACATCTCTGAAGTCCATCTCAGCACCGTGAATGGAGCCAGTGTGGCCCGTGTCGCTCCACCAGGGCCTCTGCACTGTCTCAAGTAAGTCGCATTGCGCAAAACTGTACTAACCTCACTATATTAGGGATCTTTCAAAAAAGACACCACACCCGTGACCGATCACATGATCCTTCTGGCAGAGATAATAATGAAACCTTTTTGTTTGCTGAGTCCTGTATCACTTACATTTACTATTGTTATTTTATTAATTTCCCCCTCACCACTACTTTCTAAGATAGAAAATTATTTTGCCCCACACACACACTGGATGTTTTAAGACATCACCATAATAATAGATTTTAAATTGCCAAACAACGTACTCTGGATGATGCATTTAGCCTTAAGCCTTCCCTGGGTTACCAGTTTGGGCGATGCAACAGATAAAAAGTCCAGCGTCTGGTATATTTAATTAGTGGCACCCAAAGTAGATTACTCAGCTTCGCCCTGTGGCTGTTTTAAGGGACTTTCTTTAAACTACTGGTTAACCAATGTAAGAAAAACACAATCAATTGTTCTCTTTTTTGCCACATGAAATGTCATCGTGCTTATCATTGCACAGTGGAAAGTTACCAGACAGATGGGAAGTGAAATTGGAGGGGAATTTAGTTTATTTTGGAATCTGCTGAAAGCCATTATTCATAATTAATGTTGGCCACTGAGAAATTAACAGTCTTAAACTACCTGTTCAACATAGCTACAGTGCTCTGCTCTGGTACTCTGGCAATCTATTTCCATTACAGAGCAGGTCATTCAGTGATACACGTGTTGCAAAATGCACATGCTGCTGTGTGGAATTTTCCACAGTCAAATACTTGCACTCATTCTCTGGGTGTTGCAATATACATGCTATCTGTGATATACATTGTATGTATGCAGTTATGGTTGCAGACACTCGTATTTTGAGTGTAATTAGTTTGGCAAAGAAGATATACAATAAAGTAATACAAATATTAATAATGATGTATTCGACTAATAGCATTTTTTTATTAATTGTTTTCAAATTGAATTTGATCAATTCAATTTTAATTTCAATATTTTATTTGTATCTCATGAAATATATAGATTTTTAAAATATACCTTTAACATGAAATTCTGATTTGCCAGGATATACAGGCAAAATGCTAATCTTGCAATAGAAATCCTAATTTGTCACCAAAGTGGTTCACTAGAATTTGTTTCTAAAATTTGTTTGGCTGAAATATTGAATTACTCTCACTGGCTGTTGCAATAATTAAGAATATTTTCTTTGTCACTTTTCCTGCTTTTAACAATGCTTTGTTAGTATTTATTTCTTTAGGTTTTTGTTTCATAACATAGTACTAATTGCAGTTAATTGCAGCAATAATATGGGCTCAAAAAGTTTGCTTTTTTTGTCGACATAAACCAACTTCTTGGGTTGTCCTTAATAAGTAAATAAATAAATAAATAAACTGCCACAAGCAGAAAATGTACACCACTATTACACAATACAGAGTGGAGCAAGGTGGAAGAAGGCAAAGCAATACGGCAAGGAAGGAAAAAAAAAAAGTCAAAGTGGGTCAACATGGAGTGTGGTGAAGGCAGAGATTGTGAGCTCATAATTTAAGATATTTGACTGTAGAGAACACTGACACGCTTGGTTTGTAGGGCAATTACTCTTGAGGAGATTCTGTATTATGTAAATCATTTTTTAGTTGGAGTATTCAGCTATGAAGAAAACTTGGCAAAATCTCACAGCCATGGTTGTGGGAAGGCCAAGGCACAGTCCACAAACCCACAAGCTGATCAAAATACTTTATTTTACACTATATTGTGTGAGACGGCTCAAATCTAGAGAATGTAATCTACCTAAAAAGATGAGTTCATTATCCAGCCCAAAAGTCTGTTATTACTTTTTAAGGATTTTTTTTTCATCACAGTTTATCTGAAAACGTGCGATGAATGAAGTTCAACCATAAGCCTCATGTTCTGAGTGAGGTTTCTAGGTTAGGTTGGAGACCCATAAACAGACTTTGAACTGATAACTGACATGAACACGTGGGCCACCATGATGACACCGGCCACTTAATTTATTCTGTGTCTCCCTGTATGATGATAGTGACCCTTTCTATAATACCAGGTCTCGACAGATTGCCCGAAATGTTATAATTTACTGGTTCATCTGCTTCGGGCACTTAGGGACGTTCCTTTCTGTCTCCCATGGTGTCCTGAAAACATTCATGTGAAGTATTTGCTTCTTTCTTCTTGTCTCTCTTCTGTAATCATACAGCATGCTAGTTTGTTTATATAGAATGGTGAGAGATCACTATTGCAGTGTAGAATTGATCATAATTGCCAAACCCAAAAGGAATAGTTTGACATGTTGGGAAATCCATTCTTTTGCTTTCTTGCTGAGAGTTTGTCGATACGAAGTGATACAGGTGACATCTTTCCATTTTTTCTAATTAAGCATACTATATGTTTGCTCTGTATTATAATGGAATAACCAAGAAAACATTTCTCTCTGCAGGTTAATTCTAGAGAAAGAGGGTCCTCGTTCACTCTTCAGAGGACTGGGACCAAATCTTGTGGGTGTGGCACCTTCCAGGTATGTTCAGTATTATCTACAGTATTCTGGGAGAGAGAGAGAGAGTCTTTTTTTAGCTGTGGTTGATTTAAACGTACCTTTGCAGACTATTTATATAAGTGTAAAGTAATGCCTATATTAAAAGGTTCAACCTTGTATGTTTGTTTATAATTGATTAGTCTTTCAGGTAAAGTGTACTCATTGCACTGTGGCCAATTTAGTTAATCACATTTTTTGTCCCCATTGAGCAATCGATTGGTTGCAGAGATTGTCTTCGGTTGGAAACGCAACTACAATGTACAGAATAAAGCTAAAATTAAAGGAAAATAAAATAACCTATACTTAGATATCTGATAACCAACACAGTAGAGTAGGTCACCACGATCTTTTATGTTTATAAGAAACCTTGAGAATTAACCACTCTTATCAGCACTCGATAAGTTATCAGAGAATAAAAACCTTTATGTGTCATTTATTTAACATTTTACATCCAACCTGGGCGCACATTTCTGCTGAGGAATGTATTCGTATCTGCTAGAATGTATTTATTTTGAAGCTTCCTGCCTCATTTAGAGCTTATATTTGCAGCAATGATAGCAGGCCACGAATACCGTAAGGCATAGAGTTAAACTCACAGAAATATAATGTAAATCTGTGCTTTAAATCTGACAGGAAATGAGTAGGTTCCCTCTCTCTTAGCTTGGCTGCTTATGGTTGCATAACCGCCTGAACTCAGTCAATCAAAGTCTGAATGAAACATTAACCAGCCTCCCTTCGCCAGCCAGCTGTGACACTCTCGTCATGTGACTGCTGATGTTGTGGGGAATTATCACAATGGAGTTCCTACACTGAGAGTAGTGTTTGTGTCTAATCCCCCTCCCTGACCGGTCTGGTTCTCCCTAGCTACTGCTGCATCACATGGCCATTGTTGTCCTCTTCCCGTTGGTTCATTGTGGTCTCCTTCTCTCTGTCTGAGTAATCTTTGTCATTCTCTGTCCTCTGGGTCCTGCACTGTCTATGCGGTCTGACTCTGCCCGGCTCAGACTCTGCAGGGTGAAAAAATGCCCTCGGGTGTGCGTGCGCATGTGTGTCAGTCCCATGGGCGAGTTGTCCAGCTGTGGAAATAGCAGCTTGTTTGCTTGTCATGACAGCCACAGCCGACTGTGCTATAGGAAGATACTGTTGCGTAAGAAATGAAACCCGATGAACTCAATGGTAACACATGAGATTTCTGACTGTCTTATGTGCGTTTTTATTCATGTATTAATGTTCAATGCCTAATACTCCATCCATCCAAAGATATTCTTATTATGTAACAAAATATACCAGAATTACTACTGTTTGATCAACATGCTGCCATGAAAATTTCTATGGCTTACAGCGGAATATCTACATTTTTAAGATGTATGACAATGTAAGATGCAATATTTCCACTTAATTGAATTGCAGTCTGATCAAGCTAAAGCTTCAAATTAATTGAGTGAAATACCATAATCATTTGCTTACAAGAAGGAGGTCTGGGTTGCCGGGTTACAGAGTCATTCTCTCCTGTTATAATAAGGAAACATCACTCTGACGCTGGAAAACTAAAATACAATCTTCTGATTCTAATGAGGGTGCAGTCCACTGGGCTTGCTGCTGGCATTCATTAGCAACACACAGCACAGCTTGCACCAGCAGCATCACTCATTATGTACGAAAGATGCTCATACACATTCAGACCAACTCCCATAATGCAGCTCTCCTCTGCAAAGCAGCATGATTATGGTGTGCATGCATGCTCTCAATTCAGAGGGAGGGCAGAGAGGGAAGGTCATTGGGTTTAATTCTACTCAGCAGAAATGTTGACTAAATCCTGTGATTTTATTTAGTGAGGAGAAGCTAGAATCATGGGAGATAAATCTGCTACTAAAGCACACTATGAGATTGAGATACACACACACACACACACACACACACACACACACACAGGCAGAGATAAACGTCTTTCAGTTGCCTGCATTTAGACTACATTTTAGCCTGACTGTTTGCCCCCATGTAATATTTAGGCAGTATGTAGTTAAGTAATGCTGCTCTGTATATATATTTATATATATTTTTTGCAATAATATAATATGTTATTTTGATTTGGTGAACTCATGGTTCCAGTTGTCTTTTGTACTGCACTCGTCATCATTATTGTTTTATGATCAGTGGTACATGTGTTCAAACTGAAGAAGCTAATGAGTAAACACATTGTTTTCTCCTGCAGTTTCCTCTCGAGTCAGTAGTAGTTCATCCTTCTTTTACCCAGTGTTTTTATTATCTCACTAACCTGTGTCTTATTCTTTCCTCATGATCATTTGCAACAGGGCGATCTACTTTGCGGCCTATTCAACTACCAAGGAGAAGCTGAATGGGGTGCTGGAGCCAGACTCTACCCAGGTGCACATGGTGTCGGCCGGGCTGGCAGGTAATGATGGCTCCTCCCCCCTCCCTTCTGTCTGTCTGTCCCTGTCCGTCGCTGAGTGTTATCTCTGCCTGTTCGTCTGTCTGTCAGTCTGCCTGGGCAGTGTTAATCACTGATGGGTTTTAGATTAAACAAACATGTTTAAGAATGATTCAGTTTGTCCTCTGACAGATTGCATTTTACATTATATTTTAATCATTTTCACAGTTTGAAGTATCCCAGAGTTTCACTTACCCCCTCCCCCCCTTTACCCCCCTCTCCATATACATGTGTGGGATTTAAGTTAAAGGAATGTGAATACCTAAGCATGCCAAAGCTAACAATTGATGTCTGTTATAAGCCGGCATTATATAGCTGTTTCGTGTATATAAAAACAGTAGGGGGCTTATCAGAAAGCACAATTTAACTCTCAGGATCAAACTGACCTTGACCTTGATTATGGTGGAAACAGCCTCACTTAGTTTGCTCGTTAGCCAATCCACGAAAGATGCACTTATCCAAAAAGAGCATGCAACCATGCTAGTCACATCGCACATCAGCTACTTATTCTCACCAGCTTTTATCTGAGCATTTCCTTTCTGTGAACACACACATCTACACAGATAATTCAGTATCTTGTCTCTTCATGGTGGCCTTGCAAGCCCACATACAGTTGAGGATCAGCAGTCTCAGACTTTAATTAAAATGGTCAGACATATTCATACTATAATGTTCTGGCATTTACACCACGTACTGTATATAATTTGACAAAACGAAGAAAACCAAATGGTCCTCAAAGTTAGGTTGTGCTTTCCACTTCTCTTAGTCCCTTTGCCCTCCATTATTTTTATTTTCTCCTTGCCCTTTTCCCCCTCTTTTTATTCTTTCATTTCGAAGCCTCTCCAGAGGACTCTGTAAATGGTTTAACATCCCGGTTGTTACTTAAACAGTGTGGTCTGGGCCCCCTTCTTTGCTCTGTGTGTGTATAGAGGAGAGAGCACGGCCCCCAAAGGTCAACCGGGGCCCCTGGCACTCGTGCGGACACGTCAGGTAGCATCCCATTTCTTTACACTGGTATGATGAAAGCCATGGTGATTTTTTTTTTTATGAATATTAGAAAGTTCATAATGGTTATTCATTTGTAATGCTATTACCATTGCTTATGGCAATGCGTTTGCTGCTGGTTTGTAGTTTTAGGCTCTTATTATAAGGTTTTACTATTGCTTAGTCCCCTCCCCCTTTTCCTTAGCCTGTTGCCTTGTTCCATCAATAGTAAAGGTAAAGTAATGACACGTACTTCTGTGGATTTGATGTTGTCAGCACCTAAGAAATGCTAACCTTGTCACTGCTCCAGAAGGTTACAATTTATGTTCTCCATTTTGTCTTTTGTCATCATCCATCAACATCATTAGTGATTTCTTTTCAAGGAGAATCAGTATCTCTGTATCATCCAAAAGGCTTACTTGAATGTGGACAAGATGCAGTGAAGGCACAGACATGTAATGGAGTTGGGCTTCAGCACAACACATATGGAAGAGTTTGGGGTTAGTAAGCATGGAGAATAGTGTTTTTTCTCTTCAGACATTTGTTGCAGACATTTATTCATCAGCATGACAGTTGCATCAATTTAATACCTTGAATGTAATATCTGTGTAATTGTACTGTACAGTACAAGTGTCTAACACTATTACTGCACAGATATACTTATTGTCTCTGTCTTAAATGTGCACATAATCCATATTCAATCTGGACAGCACTGAGAAATAGCAGAGTTAAAGGAAGCCTAAAAAAAAAATGGCAGCTTTAACTTAATCAGTAATTTAATGTCTGGTTGGGCGCCATTTCTGTAGCGTAGGTTTCCCTTCCAACTATTAAAGGTAATTTTAAGAGGATGCTACCTAGAAACAGTTAGATGATTAGCCTGGATAGCCTGCTAACACTGCTACAAAAGGCACAAGGTACAAGGTACAGAGATTTAAAGGGGGTGGGGGGGTTCCGCAACTGAGTTGGCAGCGAAGGTAATCACAAAGCAGAGCTGATGCCTTTGTAAAAGGGACGGACCACACAAACACACACTAGACACTGCCATTGTTGTGTTACTCGTCACACATCTCTTGCTCCTGTAATTTTGTCATTCCCTTCCTAAGTCACACACCGTGGTGGATCTTCTTTATGGACGTTTTTGGCGTCTCTGTGTGAAAGGAGCCTCTCACCACCTCCCTGCGGTGACTTGTGGGCTACCATGCACCCTGAGAAGGGAGGCTGGTCCCACTTTCTCACTTAGACCTATTATCTCTTCCAGCAGTTAATCTAAAACCTATTTGCCTCCTCTGAATGGAGGTCAACCTCCTCTGGAGAAACCGCATGGGAGTTATGTGTCTATAGAAGGGGCATATGCAAACATATGCAAACATGCAGCAGCATGCCCATATGAAGAGGCAGCTCCTCACAGGGGCTCAGCTCAAGGCCTGTGTGGGCTCAGACTTATCTTTTTCGTGGTTTATCTAAATTACCAAGCAGGCAAATGTGGTTCACTTCCACTACCAGACATATTTCTCAAGTTGCTTTTATGGAATTTTGTTTAAAAATCTACATCGAGACAAATGGTGACAAATCTTTCATGTGCACTATTAATAGGTTATTAATGAACATGTGTCCTATTAAGTTGACCCATGCTATATTTTTGGAGCAAAGAATCCCATTAATAATAAATATTCAATGAGAAACAAATATTGATACGATTCATATTGAGAAGTTGAATTGTCAAAATAAAAACCGCTACATCGAACGGGCCTCTGTGCACAATTATCAGCTGTTTATTTTACAATAAATATTGAGACTTAATGAAAATTCAATACCTGTGGAAAACTGTTGTCATATGAGGTTGCCATTTCCACGGTCCTTTTGAGTGAATTTCAATAACTCCTTCATGATTTATTTGATGTGATTTTGTAGAAGCAGGCTGGCTCTCTGGAGACATCATTTTCTCCAATTTCAAGGACACCTTAATGTTATTTTTAAATTTCTCCCAGTTTTTCCAGAATGAGGTTAGGCCTAAACAGGTTTATGGAGCATGCTGAGTTGCATTCATTGTTCCACCTCATTGATTCACTTTACTCCGATCAATCACTTCATCCTTATGTCATCATATATTCAAAAAATGATCCATCAAAATGATTCATCACCATTGTCCAACGCTTGGAGTCTGTTATACACACCGACAAGGTTAGCATTTCCACCTGCTTTTCTTAATTCTCTATCTTATTTAATAAGCATTTGATTAAATTATTTCTCCAATATGTAGATTCTATACTGATAATGGCACAAGGATTATGAAGAATACCTCTTCAATTTCATTTTCTGTCTTTGTATTTGCGCTCTGGTGAGATGGAGCTGGAGCTTTGGATTGGGTTGGCTTCTGTTCAGTCAACATTTGTTTTATTCCAGTTGATAAAAGGAGTAAAGGGAGGGAACATTGTAAAGTTAAAGAATTGTAAAACAATTTAACGTATAAGAGTAATTTAAAGGGGATGGGGCTTGGAGTTTGGCGAAAGATGGGGGGAGGTCAGTCCTTCACCTCCCATCTCTTCTCCAACTACCTGTACAGTTCCAGTGGTGTGGGGTGGGTGGTTGGTGGGGTTGGGGGTGGATGTGACTGCTGCTTGTGTGTGACTGTGGTACAGAAAAGCCTGTGTCTATTTTAGGGCTTTACTGTAAAGCTTTCACCCCTGCGTGATTGGGTGGGAGACCCCCGCCATCTGTGCCCCCCATATCTGCAGGCTACTAGCTGCAGCGGGGAGGAGCTGGAGGAGCTTTGCCCCTCCCTCGTGAGTACACGCCATAGACGCTACTTCCTTCTACTTCCTTCTACTTCCCTCTTTTTTCTTCTTCCTCTTTTTGTTTTTCTCTTCTTCTCTTCAACAGACCTGTGTCTTCCTCTCTTCTTCACACAGTTGCCCTAAAGCTAAGGCTGTGATGCATTGATACACTAGATGTGACTGTGGTCTCTTTCTAGACTTGCCCTCGTCTTAGCTGTTTTCTGCAAATGGCCATGTTTTATCTCTCTCTATTGTATCATTTGTATAAACTTTTAGAGAAGCTTTGTGTCATTTCATAATAATGCAAAGTGTTCATTATTAACTTTACACCTTACATATCAAACGTTATATTACTGTATATCGTCCAGCACTCTATTCAAAGTATCATCCCCTGTAAATAACTCAAACATGCAGATGCACACACTCGCATCTGCTTGATATATATTCTGTGGACACAAGTGCATTTTAAATGCATTTTCATGGACCCCATTATTGAGTGACTCCAGTGTCAAACTAAGCTAACCTTAATATTGGATGTGAAGACGGATGAACATTTAAAATAAGGTTTCCCACCACTATTAGGAAGTTTAGTCTGCACTAAATTCCATGTCAGTGACCTCCCACTTTAGTCCTGCTGAATAATTAAAAATCTTTTCCAGACACCATTTTGTTTTTCTGTGCTGTTGTAGGTGTGCTAGTTGTGCTAGTATCAGGCCAACAGCCTGTCTCTAGTGTCTAACCAGTCATACTGGTTTGTTAAATGTCACAGAATAAACATAAAGATGTTCGTTCATTGACTAATGAATGGAGTATATTCATATTGCTGATCCAACAATGAAAGAAAATGTAGACCAGTCTCAGTACTAGGAATCAAACCTTCTATGTTGTGAATGAAAGATGTTCTTGTAAAGGGATTGATGCTTTTGTGTGTTGTAATATTTTAAAACAGTCCGCCTCTGTAAGCTCATTAAGATGAAGATGTTTTAATAACAAATTATTTCAATTAGAAACACAAGAGCTCTTACTAACATTTAAAATACATAAATCAGACAGCAGTATAATAACAATCTGCCTCCCAATGTTTTCAGTTAGTTCTTTTTTTAAGACGACAAATGAAAAAAAAGAAAGTACTTGCAACTGCTGCCTTCATGCACTGTTGTTAGTTCAGAAACCTTTCTTCATGAAGACAGCTGTTGTTTACATACATCTGTGTTGCATTTCACATGAAGAGGATCAATATGTGAAACTGAAAAGCCATTTTGTTTTTGTCTGTAACTGAATGAATGATTTTTCAAAAAAATTGAATTGATTCAGACCTTGTTTCAAATCATCTGTACTAAAGTTCTCTCTGACAGTATTGCAATGTCTCGTAGTAAAACACTGAAGGCAGTTGATCCTGTTTAGTGAAGTGCTTTCTCATTGTCCTTGTTCAGTATATAGCATGATTAATAGAGTTGATTGTGTTGTTCCACATGTTTCTGCATCTGTCTGAACCTCTGTCCCCCTCTGAAATCCCCAGGGTTCACCGCCATCACGGCCACCAACCCAATCTGGCTGATCAAGACCCGTCTGCAGCTGGAAACCAGGTGAGTAACATCCAGCCTGTACGTCACAAGTCTCGATGCTCCAGTGGAAGGGGTTGAATGACTCATTAATTATCCTATGATGATAATAACGATCATAATAAATTAAATCACATCGTTTTTTGTCTCTGTGTGATGACAGAACCCGGGGTGAGCGGCGAATGAATGCGTTTGACTGCGTGCGGCGCGTGTACCAGATGGACGGCCTGCGAGGTTTCTATAGGGGCATGTCGGCCTCATACGCTGGCATCTCTGAGACTGTTATCCATTTTGTCATCTATGAGAGCATCAAACGTAAACTGGTGGAGTCTAAGGCCCACGCCAGCATGGACGAAGAGGAGGAGTCTGTCAAGGATGCTTCAGACTTTGTGGGCATGATGCTCGCAGCAGCCACCTCCAAGACCTGTGCCACCTCCATCGCATACCCTCATGGTAATCTTCTGTCGCACACACTTTTTTTCTTTCCCCAAAGGATAAGGCCTACACTATTCTCCATATTATTCTTATTTTCAACAAATCCTATGAAAAGACCAAAAGAAACAAAGTGTTAGTCCATATCTCAATCATTTCTGGCTTCCCCAGCCTGTCTGTGGCACTCAGCCCATAACACTGATTTATACTGTAGGAATTAACCTTTAAAAACCATAATTAAATAATATTGTTTTTAACCTATGTACAAATTTACAATTTTTGGGGACTCTATGGCTTATCTACTCTTTCTCTTCATCATCATCATGAAGAAACATGTCAACCAGTGTAAAGGTGTGTCTCATTGATCTGATTCTAATGGTTTTAAAGTACAAATTAACTCTGTGGCACAGACATACAATATATATTGGCTTTGGTTACATGCAACATACTTGTTAGTGGAATCAGATTATTGTTTGATTTGGTGTTTTATGTGTTTTGTAAAAAATAACAACTAGAATATCACAAGACATATCCTTCTACTTGACATGTATGCGAGCCAGAGTCCAGGAGACCATTAGCTCATCTTAAAACCTTTTTAAAGCTCCATAATTAGCACAAAACCTTTTGTTTATTTTGTAGACAAACGAATGTAAACACAATCATTTTGTGGTTTCACAGGGAGAAAGGACAAACCATGTTACATTTTCAGTGGGCCAATGTCTCCCTTTCTCTTATTGGAAAATATTATGGTCCACTTATGCTATAAATATCACTCTCCTTCACCTAGATACAGCCCACAGCTGAATGCAACTGTTCAGATACCCTCCGTTAGGATTGTCTAAAGTAATTCTGGGACAAAAACACAATCAATATCTCCACTTATCTCAACTTATTTTCAGTAGGTTAGGATAAGGCAGATTGAAGGACAGTTGGTATCCTAAAAGATGGATCAATAAATAGCCAGTAAGCCTTCTTGAGTATCAGATATTGAAATAAAGCTCTAGGGGAGACTAAACAACACTCATAGAGAACGTCTGACAAGAACAACTAGTGATCGTTGGTGTTTTTAACACAATTTCCTTCTTCTACTGTCAAATTACAGAGGTGATCCGCACACGGCTACGAGAGGAAGGCAGCAAGTACCGCTCGTTCTTCCAAACGCTGCTGACGGTACCCAGGGAGGAGGGATACCGGGCACTGTACCGCGGCTTAACCACCCACCTCGTCAGACAGATCCCCAACACTGCCATCATGATGTGCACCTATGAAATGGTGGTCTACCTGCTCGGCCGTTAACCCACCAGGTGCGTCTCCTTCTCGTTTGAAGAGGGAGACGGTTAGCGAATGACTGTGAAGGTAGCCCTCTGGCGAGGGCTAGTGTGGACTAAATGTCAAAATGAAGACCAAAGGAAAACTAAAAAAAAATACTTTAGTGGACCAGAAGAGGAAAGATGGACAAAATATGAAGAAATAGGAGGGAGGAAAGCCCTTTATAACCATATCAGCATCATCACCTAAAGTTCCCTTTATCAGATTGCTGAAACCGATAGAGGTCACGGCAGTTCAGATAAGAGGTAATGTGGGATGGATGGGAAAAGAGGTGCTGACAGGAAAGAGTTTGGCACCTGTTAAACCAAGGGTACCTCTAAAGGAATACATTTTAAGCACATTTCAGTGGCCTTATTAAGGGTTTTAGTTTGCGTCCTTTCTTTTGAGTGGAGAGTGAAAAATACCCCCCCCCCCTCCTCCCTCCCAAGCTTGTTATGGCCTGTCACTCATAAAGGGCAGGTTAAAAAGCTAAGCTGACACTCAGTGTTTTACTCCTCTATAACTCAGTGCCTGGTGGTGACGGGGTTCAGGTGAAGTTTGCCTTCTGTGTTGACGGTTTCTTTTTGTCAAAACTGAAATGAGATTGCATACAAGGCCAGCTTCTGCCTGCACCCGGTCACTGCTCAGGACTTTACAATGTTGTGTGAAAACATGAGATCAACGTGTCCACCTTTTTGAGATGGGAAGTGTGTGATTGTACAAAAGGTACCAACACTTAAGTATCGACTATTGGAGTGCCACTACTTGAATATAATGTGACGGTGTGGGGAAATGCTGTAGTGGGAGAATGTTGATGGAGTCTCATCATCACTGTGTGTGTGTGTGTGTGTGTGTGGGTGTGGGTGGGTCACTCACCATGATGATCTAACTATGTTTTAAGAATGTGTTTGTTCATCAGTGGTCATGTGTGCCTGCATGTATAATTAATATCTACTCCAGATTTCCCTCCACTAACTATTAATCTTACAAGACACTGCGTGCGGTTGGGATTGTGGAAAAGCTTGTGTACGATACTGGCGGCCTTCATTCCCAATCTCATGCTTGCCCTTCCTTCCAGTGGCTCCCAGCTGACCTGATAACATGCACTTTCGTGGCCTTCGTGGGCTTGTGCTTTGCATTTTCTTGTGTGGACAGTTTCAACGTGTACATTGTAAAAGAAAAAAAGTTTTCCTGTATATCAAATTGGTATTTTGCGCAACTGTTCTTATAGCAGATATATTGTACAGTTTAGAGTTCTCAGTAGTTGTGAAGGATGTCCAAATGTGTGTATATAATATAGATACTGTATATGCATATCATTTATTGTTTTTGTTCTTAGGCCCATGTATGATCATGCTGTAGTTTGCATTTGCAACATGTTATCTTTTTTGTGCAATTTAACCTTGTTTGACATTGACTGTTGACATGAATATTGTTATTGCTTGACTGGGTTTTCTTACAGTATAAACTGTGAGTTAATTCGTAATTGTATGTTACTGTAAGCTTTCAAGCAAACATTTGTGTTAACACTAAAGCTAACAGGCTGCAAGAGAAATACTTTTATGTCAGCATTTGTGCGTTGGTTAGTCGTTTTAGTGGTCCAAAAAAAAGTTCCATTTTGCAAAGTTTAGATGTTTCCATCATTGGTAATGTTTACATTGTTCATAAGTCTAATAGCAAACTGAATATATCAAGATGGAGGTATTTTAATGTGAAAGTTTAACAACTGGAATCCTCTTTACAATACCGTACAGAGTTTGGACTGTTAAAAACAGACCTGCCAAGCTAATTTGTTACTGTGAATTTACCCCCTTTTAAACCTGAGAGTTAATCTAGCATACATAAAAATTACCTTTTGGAAAGATTTGCCACATGAATATGTTTCAAATTGTATCCAAGCACCTTATCAAATTTATGTTTTATATTTATTATCAAAACATCCTTTAGCATGACATTTAAAACTTATGAACAGAGAAAAGCCCTCCCTTCACAACCTCTGTTTCCCGGCCGCTGGTCTCTGTGCCAAAAGGATTAATTTGGTCTGCACAGTTTCCATGTTTAAAAAAGTATTGTGTTTATTTCACCAACTGCAGAAAACCTGATGTGTTCAGGCATGACGTTCTTGAACGCTCTCATGTCCACCCTCCTGGTTGCAGTATAATTTCAGATGCTAACCAAAGCCTGGGTTGTAATTTGTAATAGTTATTGATTTTCAGTCTCTATTGACATGTTGCTAGCCCAGAATTGCTGTCGGTGCTTTAAAAAAAACAAAAAACCTGCTGACTCATTTTAATGTCCATGTTTTCCTGTAAAACACGAATCCGTATTATGTTTTTGGCTCCATTGCAGTAATACTTCAGGTCATGTTACCAAAATGTCAAATAACCAGACAACTGGACGAACAGTGCAGACATTTAACTTTATTTTGTAACTCATTTCAGTTAACGTATGCAATTCAATATCTTTCTCCTCTATGCTTGGACAGGATGCAGTCTCAAGCAGGGTTGAATGAAGATTGACCTTGAAGTTTTGTTTTTTGCCAACTCACTTGTTGATGTTTCTTTTGTTTGTTTGTTTTTTAAACACAAAAGTAAATAAAAATCCACTTGCAACTAAAATTATAAATGTTTATTTTTTCTGTATTTGCAGTTTGTAAAACCTAGAATTTAAAAGAGGACCATCTTCTATGAATGTTTAGATAATTATTGAATCACAATATGTGTTACTTTCGTACAAATGTTTAATAAACTACAAGTATAGAAATGGAAGTATAAAGAGTAAGTGTGGGGACAAAAGTTAATGACTTGTTTGTATTTGCCTACTATCACCACCAGGAGGAGCCAAATAGCCCTTGAGAGAATTGACCGGTGCACAAGTTAAATTTACTGAATTCACTGATATCTCATTTACACACACACACACACACACACACACACACAGAGAGAGAGAAAACAACACTTTTCTCATGTCTCCATGCTCAAACATTGGAGGCCAATAAAGGAATCGATTTCTGTTTAGTTAATCAATGAATGTGGGGAGATGGAAAATGGAATAATCCATCATCATACATGGGGTGGTTGGACTCCGTGACTTAAATTAAAACAAGACCATACGACATGAGTTTGTATTGATCTTGTAGTGCAGCTGTTAAAGTTGTTGAGCACAAACAGCATACACACTATTACAACTCGATGCAGATGAATCAGCCCTGCTTTGTTTTGTCAAACAGCCCAAATCTTTGATATTACAGCAGATCGGTCCATTGATCTTATGGTTATGTTTCTAAATTAACGTCCACTTAACCCTCTGATTTGTTTAGTGATACATATTCTGCTCGGTACCGTAGCCTGGGGATGTGCCCAAGAACAGAGAAATAAAGCATGGGGATGATGAAACCTTCAAATGCTGTCGGAATTCTAGAGGTGGTAATAACTAAGAGCGAAATAGAAAAATAGTAAAACAAAGTAGAAGTACAGTATCTGAAAGAAATTGATTAAGGCACTTAAAATGGAAGTTTTTTAATATTTTCAAGTTTCAGTCTCGGAATTGAAAAAGGTTTACGTATCCATTTAAGTGTAAATGCTGAGTGTTGCGTTAGCTAAAGGGAAAGTTCAAACACTGAATTTGAACTCATCAACGTGCAAGTGATACATTGAGTTGTGTCATGACAGTTGTAGCGCAATTACTACAAGTAGATACGTTATTTGTTAAATAATAATACTTAAAACTAGTGGACGTATCTTTCGATGCCTCAGTGTTGAAAATCACGTATCACCAATTCAATAGAAGCTGTTGCAGCAGTGGTACTAGTTGTAGATAAGTGTTAGTAATATTGGTGTACAGCTCTATAACTTGGTTCAACAAAAGCCTGAGTTTACGAGTAGTCCCTCAACGCACCACTGGAGCGTGAGCCAATCGCGTCAGAGCAGAATCCTGTGTTGTGGTGGAAGCGACCGACCAATCAGAGTTGATCAGCGGAGTAAACGGAGACTCGGCATCCGAGTGCCTAGATGTACCGAGCAGCAGTTCACCGCAACAAAGAAAGCGACACCGCCGACACATAAGTAGCGTCGTTGCAATAAGGTTGTCATCATCCTCATCATCCTCATCCTCGGATCAAGGGAGACGTGTCGGTTGTTCCCGACTCGCGGATAAATCCTCAAAAAGAAAAGTGTCGTTTGGAGACGAGTTCGGTGAGTGTTTCTCTGTTGACAGGATGAGCTGCCAGGTCGATGGGTTATGTTTAGTGTTAGTTGCATACTGGTGCTTGAAAAATATCTACTATTAATATTTTAAGCCGTTGATTGACTAATTAGTTTAAAATGCAACCCCGCGAGAATATGACTTTCCTCTCAAATGCTTGGCGCGGGTTACTTTTAGTTTGTCACCTCTTGTTATTTCATCGCATTGTGCCGTCGATCTGACAGGTTGCATCATAAATCCTCTGGTAAGACCTGTGAATGTACGCACTCATGTGCTTGTGTGACGTACTGCGCGTGTTTGCATTGGCTCATGGTTACTTCGCTGGCCACGTCTCGTCTGTCATCACAGCACACAGTAATGGGATGGAAAGGTTGACTGCATCTCTGGGTTGCCTGGATGTGAAGCGTCTGTTTGAATGTGGTGGAATGGATGTATTATAAGGGAGCAATGACAGATGCATTCATCAGAAATCCCAAGGGACCAATGATAAGAAGAAGACCAGTCGTAATGGCTCGTGACCCTTTAAAATGAAGCAATCTCTGTCTGTGGCCCCTAGTCACACGTTGCATTTGCCTGTGTTGTGATAGGTCACCCAGAACTGATGGTTTAATCTGAAGAGTTTAAGAGTCCAGATGAGGTAAAACGATGAAATATCTCTCAATAAAAGAGCAAGGGTTTGTTTAAGTTTCTTAAGATCCTTAATATCCTAATACAATTACAACAGGAAGTGTTACTCTATACCAGCGTTTGTTTAAAGGAACAATAACTTTCCTCACAGTACTCACTGAGTGGCCACTACACCTTGATATTTACTCATGCCAAGATGGAACGGACATTGGAAATGTAGAGCAGCTGGTAAGAGAATGGAGGCGAGGAAAGAGGAGTAGAGAAGGAGTGTAAAAGAAGGGCAGAGGAGAAGGATGAGAGTGTCTGAAGAGGAAGAAGTGGAAGAGTGAGAACAGTTGAAACGGGACACATACTCCCTCCTCATTTCCAGTTTGGTTTGAATTCGGTTCATAACAAGTAGGCAAAACTGTGTGTGTGTGTGTGTGTGTGTGTGTGTGTGTGTGTGTGTGTGCGAGCGATGGTGAGCGGAGTCTGCTGGTTGATGGATGACCTGTCGAGATAAGAGAGAGAGGTGGTTAGTGGGGAGAGAGATGGAGGGATTTAGAAAAGGAGGGGGCGGAGGAAATGCTGCATTGTAAGATTGACAGGGTGTCATTAATCTGTTCGCTGGATCTGACCAGCCGGTCACTGGGAGAACAGTCTGCTCACCAGCACCTACCCTCACCGCCTGTGTCTCTTTTTTGCTCCCTTTCGTCTTCTGTCCCTACTTCCCGACTCTCCACCTCTTCTTTTGCTTCCACAGCAAAGTTGTCTCTCCTGTCCACATCTTCACAGTTCTTCTTTCCGGCCTCTTCAGCTCTTGAACTTACACTCCAACTACTTACAGTGCACTTCTTCTAAACTATCTGCGGCGCTTCAACTTTAACTGTTTTCATCTCGTACTCCTAACTTTCAGTGCTGATCTATAAAGTGATAATTCATGCATTGATTTCATTTTTTCCTGTTCACACCTGCAGTGTTCAGTGTAAGCGTGCACATTTACATTTTCCCTATCGAATTGAGCCTTTTCCAGTCTCGTACATTCTTTGCATTTTTCTCTCTCTCTCCTGCTCAGCTTGCTCGCTCTTAATCTGTTTTCTCTTGGACTTTATTTCCTGATCTTTCCCTCCCTTTTTAAAATGTTCCCCCTGTCCCCTTTATCCCTCCAGAGGAACTAATAAGCAGCATTATGAGTCAGTGTGAGGAGAGAGGCAGATGGGATTCAGCTCGTAGGCCAGATAAGGGTTTTTAACTCGGCTGTGTCTTATCACACCCTGTCACTGCTACTTAAACTGAACAGATACTGGCTGGCATTATGTATAGAGCGGTAAAAATCCTTAAACTGAGATAGTGGAAGTTCTGCCTGAAGCGTGTTGGAGTAATCCCTGTACAGAAGGGTGGCAGTGATGTCAGAGTACTGATTTAAATGCAGTGGTGTAGAGATGAGCGACACTTTTGGGCCGTTCTCAGAGGCAACAACCGCCAAGAAGTTAACTCCGTGTTATTGTGCCTCAATTAATCAACATATTGGTCACAGCGTAGAAATATAGATTAGATTTTAGGTACATTTCTCGCCATTCGCCGGACATATTGCACATCTGCATTCTGCTCGGTACAAAATGTGTCAATTTGGAAAGACAGCCAACATAATGAGCCGTTTTCTTTATCAGCCATCATTATTTTTAATTACTTGATTTCCCCACCTCCCCCACTGTGTTTTTGTGCACCAAAGCACAGTACCACAGGAAGCAGGCTCTACAGGAAGCCGACTCAAAATCTGAACCTGTGAAGCCTCAAACTGGTCGAAATCAAGGCGCAAAATAGATCACAGGCTTGTGTTTCTAATGGTGAGAGTCACATTTTGGGAAGCATGAGAAAAATGTTAAATGGGTGCTTTGAAAAGATTTAGATTTCATATATTATCTATTAACTATCAATCCTCTTCATTGCTGATTCATCATCCGTCATTTTGTCTTAAAAATTGTCACAATTTCCCAGAGCTGAGAGTGACTTTGCTTATTCATAGATATTGAGTTGACTATCTTTTAAGACAAAGAAAAGCAGCACATCTTCACATTTGTGAAGCTGGGACCAGTGATTGTTTGATGTTTTAAGCCATGCAAGCGTCTGACCCATTCAATGATGAACTCATTCGATTTTGTTGGTCAAACGTGAAATATACACAACCATGAGTGGACTAATAAGTAATGAAGACTAATACAATGTCGCCCAAGGAACCATTTGGTGTCTTATTAACAACCTCCAGCTCAACACATCTAAAAACTCGTTATAGACTTCAGGCCAAGCCCCCTACCCAAATCCCCCCTTCCACATTTTCCACGTCGTCACCATCACTGACTCGTGCAAACATCTGTAAAACAGTTAAAAGGAACATCAATAGAGAAATCAATACCAAACTACAAAGGTGCAGATCTCTACCACGTGTCTGCAACAACCATACTGTATTGTGTGATTGAATGAATACAACCCACAACCCACAATTGTCCCCCCTCCCCCCATACCACCCACCGCCACCGCCACCACCACCACCACGCCTAGACACCAATGGCCTGTAAGAGGTCGTAAAACACACTTCTTTAAAACTCAAAAATATACAATGTTTGATATTTGAAGTCGTTGTATTTGACATTTCACACAATCTGGCTCAAAACATCTCATCACTCTGCCTGATAGCTACAGCTGAGCCGCTAGCATGGCTCGAGGCCAATTAATTACCTGTTGATCAACCAATTGTTTCAGTTCTCTATTTAGAAGATGGATGTATAGCTTTCTATCCGTCTGTCTGGTTCACTTTTGGACGAGTCATTTATTTATTTTGTCTGAGGAAAACCATGTACATGTGCATCTTACACTGACAGATGGGAGATGGAATGGATTTATATTCAGCAGCCTTTTGTTAAGTCAGTGATAGACTGCTGAGCTTACAAAACACACACACACACACACACACACACACACAAATACATCACTCAAGGAAAACAGCACTGCTGCACTCTAAAGTCAATGTTATGCGGCTGCAGAGAGAAAAAGAAGACGATGTGTTCCTCTTGCCCTTGACAGGTACTTTGGGTCTAAATGCGCTGTGTCGACCTGTGTGTGCTCACACTTGGGTGTTCGTGTGTGTGTGTGTGTGTGTGTGTGTAGGCAGTGTGCTGTACCTGCTGATGCAGTGGTGACTCACAGAGGACATTACAATGACAGGATAAGTCAAGCAACAGTGTACTTTACAGTAATATGTGCAGATTTCCCCCCGACAGCCCAGTGACTGGCAGAGATGTCATGTATTCCTGAATTGTTTGTAACTTTGCTGGCGCCTCTCCTTGTGTTTTAGCTTACTCATCAGTTGATCAGGGCGAGGTTGTCAGTTTGTTGTCAGTTTGTCAAGGAAAGATTGTAGCAGTGAGTAGTTAATCAAAGTGCTCCTTCCACATAATACAGCCTGGGGGACATGAACTCATTAGTGTTGGGACAGACCTTAGTTACAGCTAATGTCCACTCCTCGTAAACTCCGTCATCTTGGCTCATTTCCCCTCGTTGTGTCTCGTCTTGTCAAGTATCGTTTGGCTCCAATCATCTTGTCTTGATATCTTGTCTGATCGCTCGGAAGTTTGCTCTATCTTTTGGTTTCGGGAGAGTAATGAGGGCTGCGTGGTGGAGGTGGTGGTGTGCTCATTTACATATAAATGACAGCCGTGTCTGAGGTGCTGTGCTCTTGCTCATTTGTCATCTTGTTGTGATTCAGTGTCTGGGTATTTGTGTGTGTGTGTGTGTGTGTGTGTGTGTGTGTGTTCCTCTTCAATATTGAATTGGTTCTTTTCTCTTTCCTGTGTGTGTCAGTGTCGCGTCACGATGTGTCAAATGTGGGCAATCGGCTCTGAATCAGCTGCCTCATGCTGCAGTCTGTGGCTTCATGGCTTCCAGGAGACTATTGGATGGCTTCTCCAGTTAGATTAAATCAATTGACTCATCCTGGAATTTAAAGCAGGCGTGTGATCATTTTGGCCGGAGCAAAGAAGTTGAGGAAAATGCGATGGAATGAAAACTGACGCGGTGTATTCACTGCTCTGATGTGCTCTGGGTGAACAACATGTTTTAAGATTAATTTGTTTCACGAAAAGTAAAAAAACAAGAGACATTCCTGCCAGAATCCTTGCTGACTTCTGCGACTATTTACTTATAAATCCCGAAATAGACCAGACAGCACTCTGAGGCCTGGTTACAACGTATCATATTCACACTAATATTATATGCGATATTAGATCTGTTCTCAGGCCGTAAAGGGAATGGGATGAACCCAGGGCTGAAATACTTGTGGGAAACCCAGCCAATGACACATCCGTAGTGTACCATAGCCTTAGAGTTGTGTCATAGCGAAAACATTGATAGCACAGGGATTTTAAATGTTAAAAAAATATTAAAATTGGCGACAAAGTAAAAAAAAAACATTATATATGGGTCGTCCTGAACATAAAATGTGTGCATTATATGATCATATTTAAATTGAGCAGTAACAAACAGTTTTACACTTATTTGAATTCTTGCCGAGTGAGATGATGTAGTGTAAATATGAAGCCACAGCTAGCAGACAATGAGCTTTACTTCACATTAAAAGGGACCACAGTCTGGGAATAAAGCGTTTGGAAAGCAGATTCTATAACCAGGGTAGCTGCTTACCTTTTTATGGTTTATGCTAAATCAAAGTATTCCTTTAAGACCTCAGTATGTGTGGGGGTTCTGGGCACCACCAGCAGGGGGTGCCATGATAACGCTGGCTGGGACCAGAGAGTGTGTGTGTTGGGTCTGTAATCAGGTTGATGCGGGACAGCTGGGAGGAAGATGGCCACCGCTCGCAGCTGCAGAGCATCAGGACAATCACGGCAGCAGTTTAAGAGTGGCCTCTGCCCGGACACAAGCGTCGGGAGATTGCACTTGTGAGGGTTGTTATGCTCAGCCCCAGACACGACACTCGAGACGCCGCTGAAGCAGCTGCAGATTCCCGTTCACGAGTTGGACACGAGACACCGCCATGTTGGAGTATTGCCGAAGGCCTGAGTATTTCAGTTTTGTTTTTGAGAGACTATCCGTTTATGTTTTGTTGAGTATTGCCTGAAGGCCTGAGTATTTAAGTTTGGTTTTTGAGAGACAATAAAGACACAGTTTTGTTATTCCTTACCTGCCGTCCGAGGTCTTGCTTTTGGGTCCAGAAACCACATCCTGACAGTATGCTTGCTATGAGGAGGTCATCCCATTGTAAAACACAGTTTCCGAAACACCTTTTCTAATAATTGGGGCAGCTGCGTACGCCAAATGATGAAGCGCTCTGAAACCAACAGTCCAACAATATCTCACAATTTACAGCTGCCAATGTAGGCAGGGTTTGAACTTCTCTCTGAAATTAGTTTCTTTCTTCTTTCTAAAACCACTTCCATCCCTTTTCATGTGCACAATGCAGGGCAACACCACGTCTTACCTCACGCTAAGATGGGGTTTTCCCGTATTTCATTGTGGCTTTTTGGAATAGCTATAAACACTTTTGACTTGTTTGAAGCAAACTGAGACCTTTAGCACGAGCAGCACTCATCATGTGCATGCTGTTTAGTTTTGTAATAAGGACGTATGACTGCATGATGAGCAGGTGTTGTAGTTGTTTAGTGCAGGGAAAGCTTTTACTGAAACATACCTTCACGGCCAAATTAGATCCGTCACTCGCAGGTCGATCCCTGATGTCAGCCTGAGTACACTTCTGTGTGTTTTCGCTCAGCTCTACTTGGCAGAAACTCCAAGCCAAATGGGGAATAAACTGAGGGTGTCTGTTCTTTCTGTTCGTGAAGTCATCACAACAACAAATACTGCCATAACTGATTATTGATTTTGATTCCTAGGACTGTTCGATTTCTTTCCACAGCTGTCCAGGAAAATTGCCTCTGTGACACAACAGCTCTTTATAGCCACCTATTACCAGTGCAACATCATATGGCATCATTTGGATTAACAGCAGAGAATTATTTGTACATCAGCTTGTAAGGCTGGACCTCACCATTTGGTGATGCAGTTATTTGTTATCGTTGGGTGGATATTTGGGTGTCAATTTTGGCATGCGGATATATATATATATATATTTGAACCCCTCTAGATAACAAACATGTATAAAACACACTAAACATGTTGCTTCTTGCTTTTTGGCTCTCCATGTCATATTAATTGCCATTATGTTGCAGTTATGGTGACTCGAGAAAGAGTCTCTTGCTTGGATGGGAGAACTGCACGACAGTCACTGTTGATAATATCTGCTAATACTACGGGACAGCCTGTGTTTTAAAAGTGTGAGTGCAATTCCTTTTCGGTCCCCCTCTTTCTCCTCTTTTTGTCTTTGTCTCTCTCTGTCTATTTTCTGACCATAATTACAGAGCTCATGAAAGCGTTTAGAGTCTCATGAATATTTAGGTCTTGGAGGGGAAGTGTCAGGGGAGACCCATGTGTGGCTGCTCTGCCCTAATTATGAAATAGGCCACACGCGCGCGCGCGCGCGCACACACACACACACACACACACACACACACACACACACACACACACACACACACACACACACACACACACACACACACACACACACACACACACACACACACACACACACACACACACACACACACACACACACACACACACACACACACACACACACACTTAAAAATGATGGTGGAAGGCCAAAATTATCAAAAGCTGCCCTTTTGGGAAAAGTTAATGTGGGCTTAAACAAAGGTACAAGCATGCTAAAACAAAAAGACACACACACACACACACACACACACACACACACACACACACAGCAGGGAGTTTATAATAGCACAGCTGGTTGGGGCTTGCAGCTGGTTCTTTCAGCTCCCTATTGTTTAATAGTGAGCTAGTGATGGACATGCGCCTGGGAGGGTAGTCAAGGGGACTCTGGGGGATTTTAGTTTTTTTGATGTCATATCCTGCTAAATCCTGGAAGTGTGACTCATTAACTCTGTGACGTGTGTGTGTGTGTGTGTGTGTGTGTGTGTGTGTGTGTGTGTGTGTGTGTGTGTGTGTGTGTGAGAGAAAAAAAGAAAACAGGTGAAAAGGCTGTGAGAAAGAAGCAAATGAGAAGAGAAAAGAGGTTTGCATTTTGAAGGAGGCCCTTATTATAATGAGTCATTTCAGACAGGAAGGAGCTTGTGAAGGATGGCGGTAACTGGTGAGAACAGACGGGAGAAGTGTAAGGAAATGTGGGAGCAAGATGAGAGACCTAAACAGCATATGAGGAGGATAAGAGAAGAGGGAGTACGGTGGAGTGTGTCACTGCAGATGGTGATGTCTCTGTAAAGGTGAGAAGCGAGAGTGGTGAATTTAAACATGTTTAGTCCCAGAATAGAAACTAGCATGTTAATATAAATGCGTCACTGCTACCTCGAGGTGAACATACGGTGTTTTATACATTTGTACTGGTCACAAACTGTGGCTGAACTGAGCTCAAGAGTTGGTCCCTCAGGCCCTGATCAGACAAAGTGCATATTGCCCATTCAAACCGAGTGTTTCCTTTCAATTTACTTCTTTAAAAAAAACACAGAATGAGTCCTAACGTTAGGTTAACACAAACTTTAATGTCCAGATGACAAATGAAACGACCAGACCAACGTAGAAATGTCAAAATACACGTCACTCAGAAATCTCCATATTGGGCCGTAGCACATGATTCACATCATTTTCACACTCCTCAAACCATTCAGTGCCTGTATGGAAACACCTGTATTTGTTATGTTTAAGCACTCATTTATTCAATATATATATATTCAAAGTAGACCGTCTGAAACTTGTGATTTCTAAACACAACCTGCAAAGTTGCAACCGCCTCTCAAGCTCAACCAACAACACACCAGCACTGTGTGACGTCTTATTCGGTTTGCACTTTCTGAAAGTTGTATTAAACCACTATTATCGCCCAACTCAATGGAAGTGTGATTGTTTTATTACACTGGAGTACCCGTTTAAACTGATGACGATAAAATTGATTCATTATCACATTATCCAGAAAGTGAATTAATATGTAAAAGTCCAAATGAAGCTCATTGATGTTTTGGGAGCAGCGTGGGTGGCAATAAAGTGTGAACAACCTCTTGAACAATGGCAGCATCCAGACATTAACAATGCCCTCACCTCCACAATGGGAATACAGTCTTTGCTAACTGTCTTGTCACTGCTAAATACCTGCGACAGAGCAGGAAGTTGTGCCGTCCAGCCGCGTGAGCGCCGCGGTCACGGCTGGAGATCTGGCTCGTCACGCTGCTACCATGTGTGAGCTTTCATCAGGCCACTTCACAGCCTTCTGAGCGGAAACCAGACCACCACCGACCACATGCTGTGAAGGCCCGCTGCACAGCACAGACACACACACACACACACACACACACACACACACACACACACACACACACACACTGGTATGATTATGAACACAGGCAGACCCTCACAGACACACAAACACACGTGTCAGCACTACTTAATAACAGAGCACAGTTTGATGAAGTGTGTCACCAGTCTGAGAGGAGCAGAGCCCACCCGTGTGTGTGTGTGTGTGTGTGTGTGTGTGTGTCTGAATATTTATGTGCGTGTATATGTTAAGCTGCCGGTGGAAGGCTGAAATAAGGTTATTTATTCCTTTATTTATGCATGCTTTATATTAGCTGAGAATTGAATGAATAAAACATTCCAGTGTCGCCATCAGTCCATCAGTAAGTCTTTTAGAGCGCCAATGACAGAGGTTTCTGATTTGGTTTTGTTATTTCAAATGGGGGTGTTTTGCAATATTTATTTTCCATTTTCAAACCCGAGTTGGTGTATATTTTTCTGAACCGAGAGGAATAAAATGAGTCGTTATGATGTAAATGTCAAATACTACTTTCTCTAACACATGGAGCTGTCAGTCCAGTTGAAAGGAAATGGAAATTGCGTGTTCTCACAGATCATAAATATAGTGGGAAAACAAGCCCTGCAGAGGGCTTTGATTGCCACAGTATGCAGAAGTCAGAATGTGATTCCTGTGGACAGTTTGTGACGGTTTTTTTCAACCTACAGTTTATATTTATTCTACTTGAGCTAGGTGGAGAAATTGCAATAACAAGTTTATTCAGCCGATTGATGTGACTTAACTGATTAAACTCCCTGAACGTACAAAAATCGTCACAGAGCTTTATTTTCTTTCACACTTCTCGAAGAAGGCTAAACTACAGATACTGTTGTCTGTACTTTCATGTAAATCTGGAAGAATCATGATGTGATGTATTGGCCCGACTCATCCAGTGACTCGTTAAACCTGCAATAACGGTCTTTCTGGTCCCTTGGAAGCCATCACTGATATGCTCACCCTGATATATCACCCGGCTAGAGTAAATGCCGAACTTGTTGGCAAACAGTTGCTTATCCAGCAGATACGGAGAAACAGTATGATTCATGTGGAGCTTTAGTAGTGTCCACCTGATAAATGTCCTGTGGAAGAAGTACATGTAGTCCAGTTTAGCATACAACTGTAGTTTTCATATGTTTAGGCCTGAAGCATGGTCAATATGCACAATAAAGAATACTCCAAAATGTAGTGTGCAGAATATCTTTTAACACAAATGTATTTATTTTGCATCTTTTATAATGTAACTGGTTGCTTATTAAACAGCATAGTTAGAGAGGGCATTTTTTAATGACAGTGGTCACTTGTTTCAGTTGATCTTACCAACATGTTTAGATGTCGTATGTGTACACATTGTAAAGCCCTGTGAGGCAAATTTGTGATTTTGGTCTATACAAAATAAATGTCATTGAATTCCATCCTTTTTGCTGTTTGTGTTGCAGTAAAATTGGTGCTAAAATTAGTTCTAAAGGATCTGTTTCCTCCTGTATTATAAGCTGTGTCAATGCCTTTTTGGGGGGAATTCACAACCAGAATAATTGCCAGCATCGTCTCATTTTAGAGGAAAGACCTTTCTCGTGGCATTTGCACGCAGCCACGCTTCTGACAGCTTCTGAGCACACACCAGACTCAATTACTAAACGAGCGTACTGGAGCTCTCAGCAACACTTAGAACAGAAGCACTAAGTCATCCCAGTCAGCACTGTGCTTCAATACCGGATACTGAAACACAGTTTGTGTGTGTGCAAAAGAGAGAGAGGGAGAAAAAAAATTACACTACCACTTGTGGAGTATTACAAGAGATGACGAGGAGCAAATGTGTGTGAATGAACAGAAGAATGAGTAAGAGAATGTTTGTATGTGAGAGAAAGAGAGATGGGGGAAAAAGCTATTGCATTAAAGGACACAAGGTTCCCATAACAGGGAGAGCATCCCCCACTTATGATTTATTCATTTTAGTTTTTCATTAAGCGAGGATCTGGGTCAGGAAGAAATAAAGACGAGGACAGATGTTTTCTGAACAATGAAGACTGATATCTGCCAGTTTAGCTGAACAGCTGAGCCTGGTGGCAGATGCAGGATATGAGAGGGGTACAGTGGCCTGAAAACAGACTGACATTCAGAGAGACAGTCGTTTGTGAGCCAGCTGTGTGTCGTGTTTCTTTTCTTGGTCGGAAAGTAACAGGTGTTTGCGTTCAAACGACGGATGCTGCCAAATTGTGCAAGATAGAGGAAAAGGCATCAGATTGCTTCTCCGAGCTGGTTCATCTGCGTCTGTAACAGATCCGACCCGTCGCCTTGAATTAGTCAAAGCAACAGGAGGTGGCTGTGAAACTGGAGAGTCTGTACGTCCAACTTAGCGTGTTTGTGAGTTTGTGTGTGTCTGTGGGAAAGAGAGGCCGAGAGATAGAGACAGCAAGAGTGCAGGTTACAGCTAAAACCATTAGTAAATTAATCCATTCGGCAATCGTCGCTTAAAGAAACAATTTTGATAATCAATGAATCATTCGTGCAGAAACACCAAATATGTGTTGCTTTCAGCTTCTCAAATGGGAAGATTTCCAGCTTTCATCTGCCTTGTGTGATGGTAAATCATTTGGGTTTTGGAAGGTGTGCATCTGTGGTTGAGGATGTGTTGCTTTGAGTCTCTTGTGTTTTTGGCATCAAACATCATCAAATTATTTGTGGTTCGAGGATTATTTGAGCTCTAAATTAGTATGTTTTGTATTTGTCAACTGTGCTGATTTAGTGGATTTAGTGGATACCTGAATCCATGAACCGCGGTCACAGTATTCTGTGCTTGAGGTGCAGAAATTGTCCAATATCCTGCCGGTAACTGTCGAGAAAAGCTTGCCGGCGTTCAAATAATTGCAACTTCCCGGTGTTATATATCTCTTTTATACAGGAGAGTGGCCCTGGGGAAATATTTTGTCCATTCAAGGAGGAGAGGGAAGATGGCAGGGAGATGGAGTGATGAGGAAAGCAGAGGAGATATGGAAAGGATGGATCAGATGATAAGAAGCTCATTATTCTGTTCCTATATTTGGCATACAGTATCCTTCTCTCTTATTCTCACGCGCACATTGGAGACATCCTACTGAACGCTGTCGCCTGCATGTCTGTGTGTGTGTGTGTATGTGTGTGTGTGTGTCTGCCTCCTCAGTACTTGTGTAGTTGTCATGGCAACATTAGATCGTCTGACATATGAGGGTGTTCTCAGTGAGGTTGATGTATAATGAGCCATGGTCTTTTGTTTTTCAGGAGCAGATATTCATCAGTTTGACCTTTCCCCTCAGCAGAGCAGATCAGCAGTTTGGATGTATGAGGCTCCTGCTGCTGCATCGAGTTTCATTCAGCTCCACTCTTACTCTCATTACAGCGAGGTACGGCTTCACAGTGCACAATGCTTGACAATAGCCAAATGAAGATGTGTAAAGAACAACACCATTTAAATGTACATTTCCAGTATTTGCTGGGTTACACTATAAAAAAGCAAAGAGGGGGAGACACAACATTGTTTAAATATGGGGATGCCAGAGCACATTTTGTAACAAATGTAAAACGGAGAGCTACAAAATAAATTTGAACCGTCCATACAGCTGGTCAGTGACGACGTTATGCGAGCGTGAATGTCGTAATGTTGGTTTCAGAAATGGACAGACATAGACTCACCTAATATGACACCAAAAAGGTGTTATGGAAGAAGCTAATGACCATCCAACAGGCAGTCCTGATGGAGCACACTGGCCCTTTAACCGTCCTCTTCCTCCTACTAGGCATCTTTGTGAGCAACTTTTGCTAACATACTCTGTAGATTGTGTTTCAGGGGTGAGAGACATAAAATAATTCATCAAAATCCGATAAACAGTGTTATCCTGCCCTTTATAGTCTTACAGTCCAAACTAAAAAAAGGGATGACAGCCATCAGTGTTAACAACCTGAGGGTGGGTGCTACGCTTCCCTGATGACTCCGTCGGTCAGCTGTAGCCGACATATGAGAGCAGTGCGGAGCAACGGCTGTGAGCTAACCAGTGGGGTTCGCTTACCTGCACTAACATGCACTAACATGCACTAAATGCATGTGCAGTCGGCCGGCTATGTCAACAAATCCTAGAAAAGCTCTGATAACAACACACACAGAGAACACAGCGACTTCATACTCTCAAATCTGGATTTATTTGCTGCTATTTTAATGCTGACAATGTTGTTCTCTTTCACACTGAATCCCCACTGTAATGTTCTGACAACTTGATTTCAAATTCACAGAAAAGAGAGAAAAGGGTTGTGCTGTGATTGTAATGCTACAGTGGTTATGGAAAATGAGCCGGCGATAGACGTGACCGAGCGTGTCTTAGCTCCCCCTCACAGCCCAGCCCAGGTTCATATTGTTTTCATATTCTAGAAGTTTTTTTTTTTTATTTTCATGGAAGAGGCACTTCAGCCCAAACTCCAACACCAAATTAAAATCATAATTTAATCAAAGCCCATGGTTTCTTTCGTACATCCAGGATTCTAGAGGCCATTTATGACATCACTGATGAGATGTGCATTAATAGCTTAATATCTGAGCTGTGGTTTGAATGTGAGGCAGAGTGTTGGTGAGGTCGAGACAGAGCCGGACAGACTGACAGACACTGAGTGACACCTGCAGAGGGCTGCTAATCCAAAAGTAAAGAAGATTACTGCCGCGGCCTGGTGCTCCCTCTCAGTCTGCCTGGAGGGAATGGAGCTGCTATAAGCTGCTACGTTTCTGTGGGCTCAGAAACTGCTGGCTGTGCTGCTGTGTGGAGCAGAATGCTGCTCGATATCACTCAGCTCCACTCTGAACTCCTCAACTCTTCTTTAGCCCGTCTGTCATCTCATACGTCTCACTGTACAGAGTCCTGCTGTCGTCCTGTGTGTGTGTGTGTGTGTGTGTGTGTGTGTGTGTGTGTGTGTGTGTGTGTGTGTGTGTGTGTGTGTGTGTGTGTGTGTGTGTGTGTGTGTGTGTCTGTGTGTGTGTGTGTCAGGCTGCCGGCTGCTCATCACAAAATAGTGTGAAGTGCAACACAATCACATGTCTCTTACATTACATTTTCAATACATGGGTTTGGTACAAATATGCATTTAAACTTCAACAACTCTTGTTCGAACAACTTCAGCAAACATACCAGAAGAGATCATCAAAAAGTCCTAATAAAGTAAACTTAAAGACTCAATCAGACCAACGTATCCACCGGAAGGGGATCTAACAGGTGACATGTTGTCATGACAACATACTTTTTTGGGGAACTTTAAACGCTGCTGTTGCAGAAAGATGTTATGACCTAATGCGAAACAGTTTCTGAATGCACAACTGCACCACAAAGATAAGGAGACGGCAGTAAGGAAGCTGCACGGGTTGTGCAGAAGTACAGCAGTCTATATGTGTCGATGTGCTTTAAGTGTGCTGAGTCCTGATAACTTACTATCTGTGTCTGCTGTATTGATGACAAGCAACTCTGAAGTCTGCGTATTTGACTGACCTTTCACTTTTGTACAGACACATACAGGATGAAGACGTGTCCATAGACTGAACACAAAACAACAAAAAATCTGAGTTGATTTTACACTTAACGCAGAAGTGTGTTTCCATTACTGTGTAGTAACGCTTTGTTCATATTTTTCATGACAATTTTGTTTGAAAAGAGATAAAAGTAAATCTGTTTCAGTGTGATAGTGAAGGAATACCCTCAAGCCTGCTTTGCTTGTCTATCTAGCAGTGTGTGTGTGTGTGTGTGTGTGTGTGTGTGTGTGTGTGTGTGTGTGTGTGTGTGTGTGTGTGTGTGTGTGTGTGTGTGTGTGTGTGTGTGTGTGTGTGTGTGTGTGTGAGATACTGATACTATATCTATGTCTCCAACAATTACCTCTGTCTGTATTTCCCTATCTGATCGTCTGTCTGCCTGACTCTGATGTGGTTTCTCGTTTTTGAAAACAAAGATGTTGAAACAATGGTTGATTCAGTAGAAGAATGACCATTCTACACAGATTTCACAATCGCCATATTCATTTGCAGTTGTTATATTTGAAACGTGTGTGCGGTACAGATAGGGCTGCATGGTGGTGCAGTGGCTACACAGCAAGAGGGGCGTGGGTTTGATCCCCGATACTGGGCAGACCTTCTGTGTGCAGTTTGCACGTTCTTCCCGTGGCAGAACCCTCCCGGTTCTCCGGCCTCCTCCCACATGCAGCTCTGAATGGTTGTCTGTCTCTAGCTGTGAAGGGAACCCTGCCTTTGCCCAATGTCAGCTGGGATCGGCTCCACCGGAATAGGAAGACGTTCGGAGAATGGAATGCAATGGAGGTGCAGACACAAAGACGACCAGGTGTGTCTGCACTCAACTGGTGCGAGACAGTGCTGGATGTGTGTCGATGTGCTTTGTCAGATCTCATTTTCTGTTGCATTTTCAGAGTTTTCGGACCTTGAAGTGAAATGTAAGATAACTTTGATTTCACACAGACATGTCACACATGTGAATCATATATAAAATGTAGTCTAAAAGGCGATGATCCACAAAAACGACATCTGTAAAACAGCATATCGAGGCGAGACTGCAGTTTGCTAGAAGCAATTTGAGGATATGGACACGTTGTTTATTCCATCCCAGTGGTAAGCTGCTGTTTATGGTCATATAATGTTCTTATTGTTGTAGCCTGTGCACAAGCTGAACGTACAATGCGGATTGTTGGGACTTCTTGCCCTGCAGGTTGGCCAGTAAAAGAGATTTACCAATACTTCACTACCACTGACACAGACACTGAGTCTGTTACTTTTCAGATGTAAGTGACCAATTTCTTTAGCTGAACAGCACAAACTTTCTCATTAGCTGGCGAGTCTTGAATCTATTGTTTTAGCACTAGAACCCAAATGCCAGTCGGCGCTGAAGTGTCTGCAGCTGTAATTTAATCAGCTTAAATCTGTTGAGATTCTCTGCCCATGTGGTCCAGGCCCCTTTTTAATTGAGGGATTTGGCCTTTAAAATACTTTAATTGGAAAGTAATATGCGATGTGATGAGAGTCTGTAATCAGAGGTTTAGTTTGTGGGCTTTTCTTGCTTTCTGTGGGTGGGAGACGGCCACCTATCACAAGCCTGTGTGTGTGTGTGTGTGTGTGTGTGTGTGTGTGTGTGTGTGTGTGTGTGTGTGTGTGTGTGTGTGTGTGTGTGTGTGTGTGTGTGTGTGTGTGTGTGTGTGTGTGTGTGTGTGTGTGTGTGTGTGTGTGTGTGTGTGTGTGTGTGTGTGTGTGTGTGTGTGTGTGTGCGTGCGCGCGTTAATGATTTAAGGTCTCTGTGGGACACAGAGAGGAGGACTTGGCACGTGGCAAACGAGGGGTCAACAGTGACAGACGCAGACCAGCAGATGCTGGAGAAAAGGGAGGAGGGGGGACGGAGAAGGGTAACGGGGAGGGAGAAGAGAGGAAGAGGATTGGCAGTGGAAAACATAGTGGGAGGAAAGGAGTGGAGAGATGGATGGGTGAGCAGAGATAGAGGAGATGTGGACTAGACAGAGGGAGGAGAGGCTGGAAGGGAGGAAAGAGACGATCAGCCAGCTGTAAAAGAACAAAGGACGGACATAAATTAAATTAGAATGAAATTAAAGCTGCATCTATTAATCGATTTGTTTTCACCTTTTAAATACAAAATTAATCAGCAACTTTTTCAATAATCAATTGATCAATTGATTGGTTTGAGTAATTTTTAAGAAAGAATTCCAGCTTCTTAAATGTGAATATGTTCTGGTTTATTTTATCCTCTGTAACAGTAAATTAAATATATTGAGTTGTGAACAAAACAAGGCCCTGAGAACGTCATCTTGGGCTTTGGAAAACACATATTTTTCAACATTTTATAGACCAAACACTAATAAAAATTAATGATATTTATATGAATTCATAATTAGATTAATAATAACAAACAGAGTAATAAACATCTAAAATAATGGTATAGGAATCAGTGGTGCAAACCCTTTGCCAGTGTTGAAAAGAGATATTTTTTAAAATGCTGATCTAGTGTAAATAGGAAACGCTGACATACGAATGTCATGGGATCTAAGGCTTCTTATAGTCATGTGAAGTATTCTTGAGAACTTTGACTTCCTGACACGCTCCCTTCTTCCGACTTTTAAATAACAAACAACTCTTCAAAGTTTGTGAAATACAGTGTGGTGAAAATGTTGTGCAACCGGCTTGCAAAAGTGTCAACTGCAAACTATAACAAACAGTCTGGCAATGCTCGTGCAGATGGAAAAGTTTACAGCTTCAAACAAGACGTGTCCTCTCTGCAGTGGTGAGGACTCGGCCTTGTGTAAAGAGAGGGACAGACATGATGCCCAGGGACGGTGTAATTGAGGAGCTTGAAAGGGAGAAAACTGCATGTGTGCTGTATAAAGTGAGACAGTGACTCACTTGGAGAGCTTTCCCATAATGAAACAAGACATGGAAAGGTTGTGTTTTAATGGAGAGAGAGAGAGAGAGAGAGAGAGAGGGGAAATGAAAGCAGCAGATCGCAGTCTGTCCCTCCTGCTGCCTCCATTTACCATCATTGATTGTGCAGCCAGGCTGAGTTAATGCCTACCTCCTGTACTCAGATGGCCAGCATCTGTATCGATGTGTGTGTAAGAGGGAAAGGAATGGAGCGCCTGTGTGTTTCAGTCAGCCTTCCTTTTTGTGTTCACGCACTATGGCAGCTGAATGTTGGTGTTCTCGTCTTCTCATGAATGTCATCACAGGCAATGAGGACCCCCCTCTAAAAGGAGGCTATTGCTCCTTTGAGGACACCCCTTTAAAAGGAGGCTATTGCTACTTTAGGATGAGGACTGGGGTGTGAAGATTATAATTAAAATTATAATTTGGTAAGGGTTGTATTAGGGTTAGTTCAAGGTTTAAATGGGATTAGGATTAGGTATTAGTTAAGCATTAATTTGATGAAGATACAACTTCTACATGCTACCATATATTGATACCATAGAGAAGGGTTTTAAATATACTCAGCTGATGAAAGCTCTGAGATTTCCTGATCTAAATGGAGAATGCTTATGGGATAAGGATAAACAAACAAAGAAAAGATCTGTGATTGTAACATACACTGGATACCTTCCTGGAAACCTTCCCGGGGTGCAAAAAAACAGCAAAGCAAGGACCATTTAAGGTTGAATTTAGCAGATTATTACCTCATGGTTGATTATGTTAGATTACGATCAGGATTTCAATTTAAAGCAATTGTTGTTGTTTTTTACAGAAAATTAGATGGGAAGATTAATACAATACGCTAAGTATGAAACTACAACAGGTGACAAGCTTAGCCTAGCATAAATACTGGAAATTGGAAATCTACAGGTTATATCTCTTGTTTCAAAAAGAGGACACGCTGTGGTTTTGGAAGAAGATGTGAGAGACTTTTTCTTGGCCAGGTCTAGTGAGTTCCTGAAGTCTCTCATGTGCCTGGAAACCTCAAGAAATTACATTCCATTTAGCTGGCGCTTTTATCCAAAGCGACTGACATGTTTAAGTGTCTTGCTCAAGGACATGGACTACCCTCTGATTGAAAGACAGACTTGCTAACCACTGATCCACAGTCGCCCAGTCGAAATCACTGCGCCTGGCCAAGAAATAGTCAAAAACGATCGATTATATTATATTATTTTAATCTTGTTATTTCGCTCAATAAAGTAAAAAAGCATATTTCCCAAAACATCCAACATGTTTTAGGTGAGAGTAAATATTTAGGGTCCTTACAGGTACAGGAATATAAATGTTTAGGTCCAATTGTGAAAGCAAGAGCTGATCGTGTGTCCTTTGTCATCCCTCTTTCACTGTAGCCTGGTCCAAACAGGTTACTCCTGTAACTCTTTCGGCCATCGGTACACACATGTAATTCTACCATCCACTCTTTTTTTTTTTACTGGTCTAGCATTTCTCTTCCTCTAGCTGTCGTCACCCTTCACCCCGAGGCTGCATGTTCCAGACCCCTGTTCCTGCCACTGCCTTTGTTCCGTCCTCCTCCTCTCCCTTTTCCATCTATCTATCCCTCCCTTTCTGTCGATCCTTCTCCCCTGGGCCATGTGGCCAGTTGGATGGCTTTGTGTTTGACACATGTGTTGGCAGGAGGCAGTACGCAGACACATATACGCACACACACAAATGCACATGGACACACACTTCCAGTTTCTATTGTCAGTAAGCTGCTCAGCTGTGATCCCCCTAGCCCTAATTCTGTATGTGTGGGTGAGGACAGGACCCCCATTGTCCTGCAGATTAACACACACACACACACACACACACACACACACACACACACACACACACATACTCTCCTCAGACCACATGAGGTCCCTTAAGTGTGAATGTGCCTTCGGGCAGAAAATCAGGGGGCAATTTACGGCAGGTCCAGCAGAGAAGATGGGGGATGCAGGCTCAATCCGCTGTTTGAAGCTTTAATTTCAAACTGTGTCTTTTGTTTCTTATTCTGGATGAGATAAAGGAGTCCCAATCCCTCTGTGAGACAATTCATGTCTTGTCATGTCTTAAAAATTTACAGAAATTGTTTGAGTGGAGTGTTTTGATAATTCATATCGTGTTCACAGAGACTGACACTCAAATATTGCAGACAACATGACATAGCTATAAACTAGACATTTTTATGCATATTTGCTATTCATCTCGTGCACACACACTGCACGCTACGACAAACAATCAAATACATTGAGGACTGTATCCTTATCACCTCATGCGTATATGCCCTTAAAGTAACTTTACATACAGTATGTTATTATTGCAATGCTGGACATCAATTTTGGTGATCACTGGTTTGAAGCAAAGCCTCCCAAAATTAAAACCCGGAAAAGCCTCCAATCCAGCAGAATTTGGGTGCTGAGTTTGTGGTTATATTTTACATGCAAATTCAACTGTAAAAAGGCATCAGTGAAGTAATGAGATGAGCCTTCATATACTCTGAAATTCAGCCTATGGACACAGTGTCTTTAAAGCTTTACTACCAGTGCGGCAGGTCGTGTCTCTTTGTGATATTAGACTTCCAAAATCTTCTTCTAGCACTGGGAAGGAAACGCTTAATTGCCTTTTTCTTTTTTTTAATTGATTGATTTTTGCAGCAAACAGGATTACAAACAAGAAGTGAGAGGATTACAGCAATTAGGCTAGTACATAAACAACCAATAAGTTAAACTTACTTCATGTGCACACAACAAAATATCTCCCCAAGCCATGAAACCTGAACTTGATCTCACAGCAGCATGACTTTAGTGGAAACTTCAAAGGCCCCTCCTCCCTACCTGTGTGTATTATGTTAAGCCTAAAGGGACTGCTTACATTCAAAACCATTGACCTACATCGGCTGGCGTCTAGAATAAGGTCCAGTCAGTTTGGTGGTGTGCATTTATGTGTGTGCATTAATTCCATGTGTGTGCGGGGCAAAGGTAATGTGTCTGACCCATACGTCTGCTTCAGGTGATTCACGTCAGCCAGTGTGTGTTTACAGATCGGCACATTTCCTCTTGTACAACTCTGAATGAGGCCAATTGACTGCGTTTGACGTGGACACACAGTGTGTGTGTGTGATCCTATTTGTCTCTGTGTGTGTGTGTGTGTGTGTATTTGTGTTGAATAGTTATTTACATGAAGGCTATAAACACAAACTGTACAGATTTGCTTTCTTTAAAGCAAAAGTTTGCTTTGCAGGAAATATCGCAGGGGCGTCCATTTAGGACTTCATGGGTTCATTGTATCTCAAAAGTCAGACAAAACCATGATTCACCATTCCAGGCTTATCTCGTACTGCATGTTACATTGTAATGCCTCTGCAGACATGTGATGTAATAGTATGGTAATGATAGCTTTGGGGAGATGATGCTGTGGGGAGTTTGGTTCCCCGGTGGTCGCTGCAACCCTGGGAAAAGGAAGTCCATACAGGAAGTGAGCTGGCTGGGCCTCAATCTTGCATGACTGCAAACCTTGTAGACTGCTTTACCGTTGTTGTATGTAGAAATAATATGTGTGCAAATGCTTGTACACACAGTACTCCGGCACAATAGTGTTAATGTTTATGCGTATCTAAGTGCAAAGGCAGGTTGGTGTGATTTGTTTTGAAATGATACATGGAGTTGAAAAGTGTTGTCTGTGTTTATGAGTTTTTTCCTTTTTCTTTTTTGGGAACGTGCGCATGTGCTTTTCCAAACTGTCGTCACTTTCTCGACTTTCTGAATGACGGATGTAGCTGTGGGAAAAGGCTCCAACAACTCAAGGCTGATAAATGAACTTAGTCATCGCATCACCTCAGAGCCAATTTTTGCAGTAATGTGCAGATGTGATGACAGAAAATAACAGAAAGCAAGAGAGCAGAACAAAACAGATGTAACTGGATCTCACTAATTGCAGAAATGTAAAGTAGGAAAGACACACAACAAGCACAATCTCACATTGTGGAAAGAGCCCTTCCTGTTATAGAGAACTTTTTCCTCAGATAGTTTCTACATTTTAGTCCAAATACTTGTAATTTGTGACTTCTAATTGTTCTATTTGTTCAGTGATATGATGATTACATATACTTGTGGTAAACTAGCATTGACATTTTCACCTTGATGCCTCTATGTGAACATGCCCCACTCGTGCAATGCATGTGGCACGTGTAGGCGTGTGTTTGTATGTGAGCATGTGTGCCTCTAACAGGGGGAGGGAGGGGAGGGTTGGTTGGTTGGTTGGCTCGGTGTGAGCTCTTTGTAAGAAGGGGGGAGTCAGGAGGGGGAGGGAGGGAGGGAGGTGAACTGGGTGTTTCTCTCAGCTGCCTGCCAGTCTGGTTGCTGTTGGTAACTTTGCTTGATGAGATCAGAGGGGATCGACTTTCATCCCTACCTCTCTCTATCTCTCTCTCTCTCTCTCTCTCGCTCCTTATCTCTCTCTCTTTCTCTCTCTTTGCCTCTCTTATTTTAATTCCTTCCAATGTGGCTTTATTGGCATAAAAGTAAAAAACAACAACAATGTTGTAAAAGCATTAAAATACAAAAGTACACAATAATATAAAAAGCTCTCTCTCCCTCCCCCCTCTCTCTTTAGCTCTCTCTCTCTCTCTCCCTCTCTCTCTCTCTCCCTCACTCTCAAAAAGACTGAAGTGGAACTGATCTGTAGCGGGGCTGAAAGTGTGTTCAGAGCTGTAGTTGTCAGCGGAGAACGTCGTGACTGCGCTGCCTCGGAAACACTCTTTAGAGGGGAGGTGAGGAAGAAGTGATAGCCTCGGGACAGATAAGCTCCAGGGAAGTGAAAGAGGGAGGGAACAAGAGAGGGAGCAGGAGGGAGAGGTGGGCAGCGCTCTCATTCTCTTTTAGTCAGGCTTGCCGGCTGCTGGTCTCCTCGCCTCCTGTCCTCTCGGGTTCTCTCGTTGCCGCTGGCTGGCTGGAGGAGTTTAGCTGTTTGGCTGGATTTGAACATGACTGAGACATGAGGAGAGTCACCGGAGAATCACTGTAAGAGGCTTGATCTGTGTGTTGTCTCCACGGTGTAGTGTGTCATCGCTGAAACATTTTCTTTCTGAATGAGAGTGCTGCTATTTCAGGAGTGTTTGTGTGTGTGGAGCAAATAGAATAGCAGCTATAGCTCTTTATATGCATGTCTGAGGGTTAAAACTTGCTGTAGGTACATTTTTATTTATTTTACATTAGACAAGATCAGTTGTATATATGATATACTCAACATTTATCTTTTCTCTGGATGCTACCATGCACTCAGCCTCTCCTCCTTTCTCTCTCCCTCTATCTCTCATCCCCCCCTCTTGCTCATCTCCTGTTGCCTTTAATTCTCTTAATGGTCTTGAGGCCCCAGCTGGCCAACTGGGATACCCGTGTGTGTGTGTGTGTGTGTGTGTGTGTGTGTGTGTGTGTGTGTGTGTGTGTGTGTGCTTTTGTTTGGGAAGGATACAGAGTTGAGAGGTCTGGGATAAGCCACCTTTAGTTTCCCCCCGCTCTTATACAATAATAGGATAGATCCTGCTTTCTATTTTTAGACAAAGTGTTTGTCTTTACGTTACAAACACCCCTAATCTGCCGCCTTGCTCCACACTGCCTGCAGTAGCTTTTCTCACAGTGTGTGTGTTTGGTCTATGGATTGGGGTGGGAGGGTGTATTTGTGTGGTCCATCCTGGGATACAGAGATAGCAGCCCTCCTTTCTGACTTTATCCTTTTGTTTTGTCAGCTGCTGACCTCAGTTTCTCTCTATCTCTCTCTCTCTCTCTCTCTCCCTCCCTCCCCATCTCTTTCATTGTTTGTGTTCTCTTTATTTCTGTCAAATCCATACAGCCTTCCTCCACCACAGCCGCTGCCTGCTTTTTATAGTTAGTGCCTCTATTTAAATAACCACCTTTTTTAGGCACTGTTTTTAATTGTCTTTCTGTCTTTCTCTCTGTCTGACTTCCCTCTGTTGTCTGTCTTTCCCTCTGTTGTCTGTCTTTCCCTCTGTTGTCTGTCTTTCTCTGGTTGCATTGTGTGAACAGTGGGGAGGTTCCTTAGTGTCAAGCTGTTAATTTGTGCTCATGCTTATGTGTGTGGATGTACTCTTCCATGTCAAATGTCCTGGCACACAGAACCCTATGTTCCACTTTGCGCTGTACAATTTTGGAGAACACTGTGGTGAGACAGACAAGAGGCCCAATCATAAAACGTGAGCATCGAAGTCCGTCACAGAGCTACCGCTCTATTTTTTCCCATTATCTTTTCTCGTTGGTCTTAACATTGAATTGCTTAGCCAATATAATGTCAGTAAATAGCAAAACATGCTCTTCCTGACCTTCCAGAGTCCAGACTAACACCTTCAAATTGCTTGTTTTGTTCAACCACTGGTCCAAAACTCAAATTTATCCAGTTTACAATGATTTTAAAAGAGAGAAAAGCCACAAATCGTCACATTTTAGAGCTGGAAATTACAACAATTTTAGATTTGTCTGCCGTTCTAGCAAGGACGCCTCTCGAGATTGAAATGCTGGTCTGTCAGTCCACCACTGACTGAAAATAAAAATTGTTTTGTTCTGATACTTTGTGTTGAATGCTAATTAGCAATCATTAGCATGCTAACGGCGTGAGCTAAGATGGTCAATATGGTCATCTTTCCTACTAAACATGCCGACGTTGGCATTTAGCTCAAAGCCTCACCGTGCATAAGTATCCTGGAGCCTCACAGAGCTGCCAGCTTGGCTGTAGTTGCCTTGTAGTCGTGTTGCTTGATAAATAACTTAACAATGAATTGATTATTTGAGTTACTAATGTTCTGCCAGTTGAATAATTAATAAATAAACTGGGTTAACTCTATAAAGTACTATTTGGTAGAGTTTATAAAAACTAATAGCTCCCACTATTCTCTCACTCTCAAGTGTTTAAAACCATCCAGTGAAAATATTGGCCCAAATGTTGTTGAAGTCATTCCATCATGATGACAGCGTAAAAAAAAATAAAAATGTATGTGTTGCGTTAGACTCAAGTGGTGTGAGAAGTTTCATCACACTCCTGTGCAAATGGGACTGATGCTAAATGAGTAAGGCAGCAGCAGTGTGTCATATTCAGGCCGACTTTGATTCAGTTTCATTACTGCTGGGGTTGTGAATCTGCCACCTGAATCTACTGCAACCCCGGAGAGAGCTTTATGGATGGCACCGCCAAGGCCTTCTGTGTGTATGTGTGTCCACATGTGTGTGTGAGAGAAAGATGAATAGGTTTTGCGTAGGTGTCCGTAAAGGGGTGCTCAATCACTGCAGTACTAATGGTCTTCCCTCAGGGCACCATGGATTTTAAGGTGTCACAGCAGGCATGAGAGGAATAAGAACTGTGTGTGTGTGTGTGTGTGTGTGTGTGTGTGTGTGTGTGTGTGTGTGTGTGTGTGTGTGTGTGTGTGTGTGTGTGTGTGTGTGTGTGTGTGTGTGTGTGTGTGTGTGTGTGTCAATCTGTCCAAATACGCTGCATTTCATTTTTTTAGTTTCAATTCCGAGATCACCAGCATTGCAAGTTCAGTATTTAAAGAGAAAGAGCAAGGGAGTTTTAGGAGGGAAATTTTTTATTTCAAGAAAAGAGCAGATGAGGAAGATGTGGGAGAAGGAACGTCATTCATTAGGGAGACGGTGATTGGAGCTACTTACAAAAGAGTTCAGACTGTGATGGAAGAAAAAAAGATACTTTTCATCAACTTGTGTATGAAGGTAATTCCTTCCATAATTCATAGTCAATTCCATCTTTGTTTGACTTAGTTTGTGCCTGTCAGTGAGCATGTTTACTTGCATGCAGCTGTGTGTGCATTTGCGTGTGTGCAGTGTTTTGCAGTCCGTGCTTTTCCCGCATGCTCAGCTGGTATTGATTGCCTTGTGGTAGACGCTGGGGCATTTTGGTGACAGGCCTGAGATAATTTGTACCAATTGATAGGGTGTCCGCTCTGCTGTTGCCTCCGTGGATTTACTGGTACAGTAAGACAGGCGTCCAGACCGAGACAGAAACAGAGACAAATGGACAGGTGAATAGGGAAGAAAGTAGAAAAAAAATGGGACCAAGGGTAGAAAGTTGGTGACAATAGAGATGAGTGAGGAAAGTTAAAAAGTCAAACCTATAAAGAGAGACAGTGATAAACGAGTACTGATATCTTCTTCCACAACTGCCTAATAAGTCCAGAGATGTCTATGTGAGCGCACCACTTCTCCTCATCAGCTGCAAGATGAGTTGAAAGTCCCAGTCTGGAGTCTCTCTTTGTATTTTGACATCCTGTTAGGAGCCAGACGATACAGTTTATGTCTGGCTGAGGCATCTTCAGGTACCCAGGGATTCCCTCATAAGGAACGAATGTCAGCAATGAAGAGTAGATGGTAGCTTGTTTAATCTAGTGGGTACAGCTGTTGCCATGAAGAGACATTTGATGTTTGTGTCTGTTTTTATGTGTGTTTATGAGCTCTGTTTAGTATGACCGGTTAAGGTTCAAATAAGATAGGAGCGGTTCAAAATCTGTTAACAGTGGTAAAAAGTGATATGTTTGGGATCAGGCTGTGAGTAAAAGTTCTTAACTCACTTAAGGGGGAGCAAATCTTCCATATATCCGTTTTAATGAGACAGAACATAAGTTTGGCCTTTGCCTGTTGTCGAACTTTAAAATATGTGCTGGTCTCCAGTTAGTTGCAGTTCATTTAATGTTTCATTGCAAGGACTGTCGTTCAAAATGAATGTCCCTGGTGTCTTAGCTGTCTTGTGGGCAAGTTATGAGAACATTTCTCAAAAGAAGGAATAGTTTGACATTTTGAGAAATGTGCTTATTTGCCATTCTTTCTGAGAGTTAGATTGAAAGATCAATACCATTGTTTGACAAACAAGGGCCAGCTGTTCCTTCTGTTTATTGATCCAACACATATGAGGTATCAATCTTCTCATCGAACCCTCAGCAAGCGAGTGAATACGCTCCCGAAAATGTCAAACTATTCCTTTTTAAGATGTCTACAAAATATTCACAAACATTTGACTTGCTAAAAAACTCCTTGTTTCCATATGGCGTATTAGTGGTGCAAGAAACAGCTGTTTCTGCTGCTGTCACCATCTGCAGGTGCCTGCAGGGATGATAACTTGTGGACCAGCTGATCTAGGACAAAGGACAAAGGACACACACACACACACACACACACACACACACACACACACAAGCAGCCTCTCAGGCCAGACATTCATGCATGAACACAGAAACAGTCTGCAAGGCTGAATGACTGTCAAGTTGCTCATTCTGATCCTGTGTGGCCTGTGTGTCAGTGGCTGAACCTCTCAGGCACAAAGAATGACATATGTACAGTAAATACCGCTGTTTGCAATATTACTTGGAATACTTGGCTTCTGTTAACCCACAGTGTGTTGGATCCACTGGAAAGCTTGATAGGATGTGTGTGTGTGTGTGTGTGTGTGTGTGTGTGTGTGTGTGTGTGTGTGTGTGTGTGTGTGTGTGTGTGTGTGTGACTTCAAAGCCTGTCTGCCCAGTCAGAGCTTGTTGGACAGTAAATGAAACACAGTCAGAGGCTCACACACACGCACACACACACACGTACACACACACACACACACACACACACACATACTCATACCGCCTTCACATGCTTTTTAGTGACCGGAGCTTGTTAGTAGTGCAGCAGGAGAAGCCAGATGAAGCTAGCCCACACACCAGGTGCACACTGCTGCCTATCTGTCTTCTCCATTCTTTTCTACTTTTTGGAAAAGGCTTTTTGAATAGTTCCTACTTTAATGTAACTTTTTTTCTCACATTCACATTTTTTGGCTGAACTTACTTTTTTATCTTTACCCATTTTCTCTTTTTGCTCCCAGCTTCTCTCCTCATCCTACATGTCTTTCAGATTGCTGCTGATATCTGCCTTAAAAACATCCATCCCCTGTAAAACCCAGTTCTGTTTTTTTACAAAGTAATAACCAACCTCAAAATCATTATACAGTTGAAACAATTAGTTGATTAATCAATTAATTGATTGACAGAATATTAATCTGCAACTATCAAATATTGGTTGTAATTTATCAAGAAACAAGCTGAACCGCTACTAAGAGTTTGGGAATGCCTGCTTTTCTTCATATCCTGCGATAGTAAGTTTGACAACTGTGGATTTTAAACATTTGAAAAGTTTAAAAGTTGAAGGCGTCACCTTTGTAAATTGTGATTTTCCATTATTTTCTGGTCCAAATGATGAACTAGTTAATATAAAAATAATAATGAGCATCCAGTATTTATAGAAAATGATCTTTAGTTGCACTCCTTAATCATAGCACCACTGTGTGTGGCACTACGTGATCTTTCGTCTAACCCAGCTGAGAGTACAGATGAAGGGAAGGGGGACGAGTGTGGTCGGTCCTAAATTAGTTGGCTGAAGAAGCTGAGAAGATGGAGGGAAAGTAAACAACAGATGGCTGAAGCATGTTGCCACTATTTGCAGCAGCAGCAGACGCCGTGCCAGCCTACCACCAGCCTCTAGAGAGGATACTACGCAACGGGGACCGCGACGACACAGTGTCAGAGGTCAGGTGCCTCCGTGATGACAGCCCAAAACGCCAGATCGTCATACACTTGCTGTGCCAGACTGGGCCAGCTGACCCACACACACTGAGAGTTTGTACAGTGTTAAATAGTGTTTTCTTTGGCTGAAGTTTGGCAGCAATGATTCTGGAACCTTCCATGCAGTGTCCACCCGTCACCCACCTGCCAGCCGTGATGACACACACTGTGACAGCTGTGTGCGTGTGTGTGTGTTTGTGTGTGTGTGTGTGTGTGTGTGTGTGTGTCCGAGCACTGAACCCTCTCATGCTGAGGAGTGAACTGAGTGGTGGCACACATTGGCTGCCAGTTGCCATGACCTCATTCACAGCAAGGGAGACAGAAAGAGAGGGACGGAGAATGGGAAAACGCGAGTGGCCAAATGAGATGAAGGTGTGTGTGTGTGTGTGTGTGTGTGTGTATATTTGTATATGGAGTGCATAGAAATTTCACACAGAATTACACCATGATCTCACTTTGTGGTGTGGTGGCTGACTGCTTTAGTGGGAGTATTTCTGCTGGAGTCATCAGTCTTTGGTTAAAAATAAAAACACAAATTGTGGGCTAGTCCATGTCTCCGTGGGCAAGACACTGAATCCCAAATTGCTCCCGCAGCTGTGGCTACAGTGTGGGAATGTTGTATGAATAGTTAGTCCTCCTGTCAGGTGGCACCTGGCACGGTAGCCTCTGCCATCAGTGTATGAATGGTTATGAATGGGTGAATAAGTGTTAGTGTTAAAGCGCTTTGAGTGGGAGAAGGTTTAACCTTCTCTTTTGATTCTATGTTTGCAGTGCAGTGTTGACACGTAGCTGTGCATCACTTCTATCGAGGTGTGAGACACTCTTACCAGAAGATGCGTCAGTTCACGGTACACATAAAAATAAATAGGGGCTTGTGGCAGATGAGGTAAAGACGAGCAGCTGACACAAGACACATAGAGTGTTGTGTCATCCACTTCTCTGCCCGAGGTGTGACTGACTCTTTTCCTGTGAACAGGAAGCAGCCGCTTGCCGTTCCTGGAAGAGACCACTACGTCAGTTTAACCGCACAGAGCTGTCTGTGTACGTTTGGGAAGTGTGAGATCATCTTTGGAGTTTGTTTGTATGCCAAGATATGCTGTACAATACTTCTGATTGTTATACAGAATAACAACATACAGTGTATTCGATGTGAACAAATAAAAAAACTAAACTATTAAACTATTTCACACTAAATGTTCTTTACGTATGTGTAAACCAGAGATAATAAGAAATATCAAAAGAATCGATACTTCTTTCTTTTAAAGTTAATTATCTGTTCTTTTCAGCACATCATCACCTATACCCAAAATAAACCAAAACTAAACTGAAAGTTAATCAAAACTAAACTGAAACTGTCTGGCCCACACTGGAAACTAACACATTACACTGAAAATTACATGCAAATAGAAATAGCCTTCTAAAAAGGAAACTACAATACTGTCAGTGGGTTTTTCCCACTAGGATTTGGGTTTGTCATGTACTCAAACATAAACATCCTGCTACTGTTACATGTGTATTATTTACTATACATATTACATGCCACGAAGGAATGCAGATCAATTATTAACTGGTGTTTTTGTTTTCCTACTGTTGCTCTGATATTTTCGTCTCAGGCAATACTTAAAATTGCATTACATTACCTAACTGAGAGCGTGCCAGGTTTAAATGTGGGTAATGTTGCACAACTGGGGAATGTTTGCGTGCATCTATTGTATCGGCGTATGACTTTGTGAGGAGGCTACAGGATGAGTCAGAGGAAATGTGTGTGTCAGTGTGCCAGTGTGTGTATATTCTCGTTCATTCTGTTCATTGTTTATTTCCATCAAAACAAAGACACACAAAATCTGTGAAACGAAGAGTTCTGCCAACACTCGCCACCGGCGAGATTCTCTGTCAGTTACTCTTCTTGACTTTCTCTTTTAATCTCTTTTTAGTCCCTGTTCTGTTTCTGGCTCATTTCTTGAACTATCCATCCATCCATCCATCTATTTTCATCCGCTTTTCCGGGGTCGGGTCGCGGTGGCAGCAGGCCCAGCAGGCCGACCCAGGTTTTCCTCTCACCCGCAATTTTCCAGCTCATCCTGGGGGATCCCGAGGCGTTCCCCAGCCAGCTGGGAGATATAACCCCTCCAGCGTGTCCTTCCCCGGGGTCTCCTACCAGTTGGACGTGCCTAGAAAACCTGTAATGGGTGCAAACTATGCTTGGACTATAGTCTACTATACCTGTTCATTTTTTAACAGTTCTCTCTCTTCTCTCAACAGGAGTGCCAGCAGCTTTGTCTTTCTGAAGACATTCATGGCATGAAGCCAGATCGCACACATCTTTCATTCATCAACTCCTCCTCCATCATCTCCCCCTACAGCTTAGGAACTCTCCCTTTGGCTCCACCGCATTGATGAGGTAACGTCAAGCTCTACGCAGCGCAGCACCCACCTGCACAAACACCACCCTTCCATCTCCTCCGTCTGTCAACCTTTCCATCGCAGCCATGGGGCAGAAGATCTCCGGTGGCATCAAATCGGTAGATGGTCGCGGGGAAAGCGGTGGCTCCCCGTCCTACAGGCCGTCGGCTCAACGCCGGCAGCACCCAGAACTGAGGGGCCCTGACTTCGCCAAACCTCCCAGGTTGGATCTCCTACTGGACATGCCATGTGCTGGACTGGAGACCCAGCTCCGTCACGCGTGGAACCCCGACGATCGCTCGCTCAACATCTTCATAAAAGACGATGATAAACTGACATTTCACCGCCACCCGGTTGCTCAGAGCACAGACTGCATCCGGGGGCGGGTCGGATACACGAGGGGTCTCCACGTGTGGAGGATCCACTGGCCCTCCAGGCAGCGTGGCACGCACGCCGTCGTCGGGGTGGCAACCTCAGAAGCTGCTTTACATTCGGTCGGCTACACGGCGCTGGTGGGGACGGACTGTGAATCCTGGGGCTGGGATCTGGGACGCAACAGGCTCTACCACAACAGTAAGAACAGGGCTCACAGCTCGCTGCCCTCTTACCCTTGTTTCCTGGAGCCGGAGGAGTCGTTCACCCTGCCGGACTCTCTGCTAGTGATCCTGGACATGGACGAAGGGACGCTGAGCTTCATGGTGGATGGACAGTATCTAGGAGTTGCATTTAGAGGACTGAAAGGCAAGAAGCTGTATCCCGTCGTCAGCGCTGTGTGGGGACATTGTGAGATAGCCATGAAGTACATCAACGGCTTGGATCGTAAGTACCATACATCACACTAGCAACACATTATGAGCATGGTTGAGTACTGAGGAAGAGTACTCAATGCTGATATTTCATGATGTCTGTCCACACAATAGGCTTTAAATGGAAACTACCGGTGGTAGCCTCATCATGACATGTCTCCACGTGTCCCAGATTGTGGCAAGACTTTCAGTAGTTATGTAACTATGTAAAGTCAGATAGTGCATTTGACATACTTTCTTTGGCCGCAAACAGGGTGACGACAGGGTGCTAGACAGAAAATCCACATGTTTTGCAATATTCAAGGAAGTGATGACACGGTTTCCAGTCTAACTGCTCTGTGGAAAAACTGGAAATCTTCTCAATGCCATTGCATCCATTAAAGTTATTCGTTGTGGCGTTGGGTTCAATGCTTAGTGCAGTATTAAAAGGCAGACAGGAATTTGTTTGCTCCTGAATATTTTAGTGTTGTGATGGACATTTGGCTGACCGCTGTTTTGAGTTAATTATCACACTTGTTAGATGTACGGCGCTGACCAGCATGTGAGGTTTTCTCATTATCGCTTGTCTCTGTGGTTGCTTCTCTCAGACTAATTTCTCCAACATTTGCAGAGCAGTTCTTTTGCTCGGTACCTGAGGAGATATTGTTTTCTCATACGTATTCTTACATATGGTACCTGCAGGTATCAACATCATATTACCATCCTTGTTTTAGGTGTTTCAGTGATAGTCTTTTGGATCACTAGCGTCGCTGGAAGGGGTTGTTCTGCACTGAATATTCCTGATTGTAGCAGCACTACATCTAGCTGTATCAAGAGGTTGTTGTGTCTGTGTAAAACAGCTGTGTTTCGGTGGTATGAGTTCATAAAGAGCAGTTTGGATGTTGGGTTGAGGTATTTGAATATGTTTTGTTCTCAGGAGACGCTACGTTCTGTTTGACTCCCATTGTCTGTCTACATGTGTGTGTTATGCGAGAAGAGGCAGGCTTTCCTCTAATCTAGGTCTAAACACTGCCTCTTTGAACAGCTTGTTTGAAAAGCTCTTAGAAACACAGAGCGCACACAGACACACACCTGCTAGGAAGGGAAAGTGTGTGTTGTGAAAACACGCTTATGATCTGACTCCCGCCGTCTCCCTTCCCGTGTTTGCAGAACCCCATGGGTCTTATTTGATACCACAACAGTGTGTGTTTGTCCATCACCCAGCAGAAAGCTGAGAGGAAACACATCTGTTTCTGTAGTTTGTTACGTCTGATTTTTCGTTACCCAATCACCTCAAATCTCTCCTTGAAATTTCTCTCAGAAGTTCTTTGCTCTTAAGGGTCACCACGACATCAAAAGACCTTTTTCCTACACTCACAGGCTTCATCCAAGCTTTACATTTAATGTTTTTGGTCTTAAAACTGCAGCTGGTCAACTAAAATATGAATCAGAAAATCCATTATCATATCATATCATATCATATCATATATATATATACATGTGCGTGTGTGTGTGCCTGTGTGTGATGTTTGGTAATCTCCCACACTCAGGCTTAGTTCAAAGTACATACTTTGGCTGTTGAAAGCAAGCTCCTCACCTCAGCCACTTCCCATTTATGGAGCCATCTGCTGGATTTCACGGTGAGTCTGTGTGATGGGCCATCTAGGAGAATATGGATAATATTTGAGTGCGTTCAAAGCCCTCGCTACTCCAAGCATATACTTCATGCTGTGAAATACGGGTTGACTGTTAAAAATGTGCACAGCTTGGAAGGGTGAAAGGCTCATCCTGATAGGTGTAGCTTAAGGAATATGTAAAGAGGGAGCAGGTGGATCAACGGAGGCAAGCAGGGATGTGCATGAGAAACAGACACACTGAGGCAGCGAGACATTTAAATGATGTGATCAGAGCACAACATAATAAAAAGAGAAAAGGGTCAGTCACATTGAAATTATACAGGGCTTGTTTGCTAAAATTGTTTCTCGTAGTTTCGTGAGGTATTGAATACTCACAGGGTGGTGAACCGCTGGTTTGTTGGTCCAATGGGACATTTTTTAGACATTTGGAGTTCTGAAATATTGGGGCTTCAGAAGTGTGTGTGTGTGTGTGTGTGTGTGTGTGTGTGTGTGTGTGTGTGTGTGTGTGTGTGTGAGCTTACTTTAGAATCAGGGGAAATCCACTTGGACCACCAAACAAACCTGAGACAATGCTTTTGGTTTCTCATTCCTCTCACACATAACCACATCCAAAGCTGAGAGGTCTTTTTCTGGGTTATTAGTGCTCCAGTCATTGCTCTGAATCTGAAACAAAGACTGTGATGAAAATAATATCTCCAGTTTCAAAGGTGAAGCCTCGGGGTGCTCTCTTTGCTGCAGAGTCGGCAAACAGGCTGCGATTACTGTCTGTGTCGCGGTTTCATTCATCATCAGTTTTGAATTGAATTGGCTTGTATGCCCCGCAGATGACTCGGACCGTGAGAATGAAGTCATAATTGCTGTCTGCCTGTGAGTGTAGGGGAGTGTGTGAATAGCATTGCAGCAGTATGTGGTCAGCTAACAGACATTGTATCACCTGGCTGTCTGCTGATGCTGTCTTCCCTGGTAATTGCTCTGTTCTGTCTGTTTATGAGTGTATGGTCATGAAATATCTTCTTGGTAGTTCGGTAATGACTTAATCTAACAGCCCTTCCCATGAGAAGCGACTATTGGATTGTTTGTAAATGATTGTTGTGAGCGGAAACAACATGACTGCAGGGTATTAAAAAGAGATTTATAGATGCAGCGTCTCCTCGCCACAAACTGTTTGTTTTTCTCATCACTCCGGCACCGCTGCATCACCAGCAGTTGATCATCACTTTGCTCCATCTCAGATCTCAGATTGCTCCCATTCCTGCAGTAACATGACACACACCGGTGAGACCTATAACCAGCAGCACTCCTGGTTTATGGTAGTTTCGGGAAGATCACACAAAGCAATCAGGGTCAGGGAAGTATATGTGCGCTAATGCAAATAAATGCTGAGCGAGGTTCAAACTGCATTATCCTGTAAATGTGAAGTAAATTATTCATCCTTCAAGAGCTCCTACTGAAGAATTCATCCACTTCCATTGAGAGTTGAACAGATCCCTGTTTGCCAGAAAGCGTATATTTAACTTAATCGTTGATAAATTGCATAAAAATGTGTCACTAATTTATTTTGCTACCTTGAAGCTCACTGTCATCTGCTTCTGTCTAATGTGTCTGTGCATATCTCTCTCTGACACACACACACACACACACACACAGCTCTGTATTCTCTTTCGCCCTGTGTCTATAATTGTACCAATTAGCAGCACTTTGATTCACAACAATGGGAGCTGTCTTAGCTTTGGACCTGATTTGTGGCACTTTCTCTCTCCTCCGCTATTCTCTTTGTACTCAAGCTTACATCACACCAAACTCCAATGCAAAATCTGGCAGTTTAATCTTGCCTTCTGTATCAGTTATTACACAGACCCCCCCAGAGTTTCTCTAAAGCATTAAAGGCCACTGTTGGGCAAATATGACTGTTATCAAGTGAAGACCTTGCAAATCCAATTTGGGACATTGTTTTTAATTTCAGTTGAAGGATTACATTTATTTCCTGGTAGTGAAGCTAATGTCATTGGACTTTTTCCCCAGTAGCTGAAATGTGACATTAAAGGTTTGTTATCCAACAGCTGGGATATGATTTAACAGCTCAAACCAGTTTCATCCTCACATAGACCAGATGATGAGACCAATCATTACTGTCTGAGAGGCAGTAAAGGAAGCAAAGAGAGATGAAAACAGTGTGGAACGGGGAAGTTGGGTTGAAAACAGGGATAGAAGAGCAAAACAGTAACAGTGAGAATAAGTTAAAACCAGGACCCTAAAAGTTAAAAGGGCCATGGATGGAGCCAGAATAGAAAGGGTGTGAACAACAAGGACAGACAACAAGAGAGCTGGCAGAGCTGTGCAGTTGTGTGAGATATTGTGAATGAGATGACACTCCGCTTCGGGATTGAACCCCCCCCCCCTCCCCCCCCTCACACCCTCACACCCTCATCTCTGCACCATCACTTGTCTATTTTAACTGCACCGTGTGAAAAATGTCAAACACACACCATAACGCCGGAGGACTTCCAAGCCTGCCTGGCCTGGCTCACACACTCCAGGCCAGACCTAAACCAGCTGCTGCCGCCACTGCTGCTGCATGCAGACACCCATTCACCCAAACACTGAGAACACTGAGATCCATTCATGACCGGCTAGTTTACATGAGGCCATGGCGCCCTGTGCTAGCATACATTCAGTATAGAGAGTTGGCCTTCACAGTTATGGTCATCTGGTCTTTCCCCTGTCGATCACATACGGTCGAACCAGAACAGATAAGTGCTGTCACATTATACACCTTGAAATGTGTGTAACATTAAAGGTTTGAGGCTATATTCGTTGTTGTTATTTCCTTGACATAATAGACTCGTCACTATTAAGGCTTGGTTTAGTTATTTATAGTTTGGTTTGCTGACGTCATTGTTTGCAAAACTAAAATCTTATCAGAAATGAGTTGATCTGAAATCAAATTTTCCTTGTTCTGGTTTTCTTTACGACACAATATTTCAGCTTCCCACAGCATTCGAATATTACCTTTGATCATTTCCATCATGTTCATTGTGGTGTTTGTTCTATAAAGACATTGGGGTGACAGTGTCGCTTCTCTCAAATCACAAGAAATCATTTTCTCAGTCGCTCCTTGTGATATTAGGTGGAGATATTTTCTGTTTAACCTGCTGCGGTTTTGAGATATTCATCTCTCTGCCGACACTGCAACACAATGAAGGTGAAGTTTAATTTGCGCTGCTCAAATGAAAGGAAAACTCAACAGAAATGTGTCTTTCCAGAAACGACTTACTTCTTTCTACTAAATAAATGGCTCCAAATCCACATACCCACTGAGGTCTATGGATAATCCTGTGAAACCTTTAAAATGTATATTTTCAGTTTGTGAAATTCCAATCACCCTCACTGTATTCTCAAATTGTACCATGTTTACACACAACTTCCATTAAGAGAGGAAATATTTTGATGTGGATGAACTGATCCTTACAAACCTGATGGTGTGCCTCAGCTCTGCTTGTGCCGGGTACTTACGTTCACATTACTGGTGCATTCATGTGTTTGAATTATACATCGTCCTGTTAGGCAGAGGGACTGTGTGATATGTGGGTCAGTAGGTTAGTTCTTTATCTTAACTTAGCTGCTACCTGCAGGCTTAGTGGCTTGGGCTATTTATGCCTTCCTGATTTGTCTCACTTTGTCACATGTGTGTGCCCGCATCTCTTCCACTGCTTTTTCTTTCTTGTTCATTTCCCCTGAAGTGTTGGCTCCTGCACATTTAGACAAGCCATAAGCAGCTTTCACTAGAGCCCACGCTTTGTACAGGCACACGAGTATATGCAGTGGGTTTTTCCTACCAAGTCCAATTTTCAAGTAAGCTCCAACACAAACTTTTAATTCATTTAAATTCAGGCTGGATTTATATGCAAACTCAAGACAATTTTCCCCCTAAAATTGTGTGAGCAATTTGTGTCAGCACATGCACTTTAAATTACATAAAATACATCAACGGCTGATTGTGTAATCTTTAAAGTGACTAATTATCAGTGCCTACACAGACATTTTGCAGAAGCTATTAAGTAATTGAGTGGAAGCAATCTATAATCCTACCAACTTGTCAAATAGCAAAGCTTGGACGGTGCCCCTCTGCGTCTGAAACGACACACCGCTAACCCAGCTCACTCGAATGTGAAGCCACTCTCATTATTAGCCACGCAGGGGGGTGGATGGGACAAGTAAACACAGGACTTTCGCCCAGAAGACCGCTGTTCCTGTCCCATGAAAAATTAAAAGTAAATGTCATTTGTCACTTGAGTTGCTAGTCATGTGACTTGTTTGTCACTTGGTAGTCATGTCAGTTGTTAGTCAGTCACGTCAACATTAACCAAGCTCTTACCTACATTCTTGTGAAACTGGAAGTTTATTTTGAAAAGACATTGTGTGCATCCAAAACTTAGTTTGAAGCTCTGAAGCTCAGGACCACTGACCAAGTGTTGGTATTTGACAAGTTGCGAGTGAGAATGTGTTGTTTGTGATCTTGCTCTTCTTGACATAATCTAACGAAAAGTCTACGATTGACTGTTCTGAAACTGCACCACAGGATTATATGACACAGATGTGCCTCATGTTTCCTTCTGCTTTGAGATCTAAACAGCCCCAGCTCCAGTGGGGAACAGTGGTGTCAAGTCAGCCTGCTAGTAATCAAATATTTAACAGCAGCGATAAATAGAGGAAAGGGGGAGAAACTGGCAAAGAAATACAAGAATAGGAATAGGGAAACTGGCGACCCGCAGGAGAAGACAAGCAGAGAAATGTGTACAAAACAGGAAGCCTAGAAAGTGAAGAGAGTAAAGTCTTGCATGCTGTCTAGTGCCGTAGCTTTCAGGAAAGATGCAGCACAGACAAAAAGAAGGTACGAATAAAGAGTGAAAGTGAGTAAATGGGGGACCGGATGATAACAGACAAAGAAAGAAAGGAGAGACATGGAGAAGACACGAGGTTTAAAGAGTGAGCGAGGGGCCAGTTGGAAGTCATGTCAAGTGACTGGAGATCATAAGCGATGGAAGAATGAAGGAGGAAGGCCTCTCTTTGAGACTGAGACAGTAGAGAACAGGCTGCAGGGCAAAACATGAATGATTAGACAAGTTCAATGCAGAGTATCTTTATCCTCGAGGATTCGGTGGCGAGACACTACTGTTTTATTTCAGTTTTACCAATTTGTTCTACTTTGATTGTTTAATCTTCTTCTTGTCATTGATTCCACCTCAAGAATGAGCTTTTATTTTTGTTTAACTTATCTTGTTTAACATAAATAATGAATAACATTTAGAAAAACTGTTTCATAAAGGCACTGTTGAAACCTGAACGAATGGCTCTAGATGAGCCCCGTGTTCCTGTACAGGAAACCGTTGGCATTGTTATGATGGGGATTTACAGATATAGCTGTCTCTATAGCAACCTGACTGCCAACACCTTCACCTGAGAGCCTCGGAGATATTAAAAGCTGGGTGCTGGAAGCTTTGGTACAACGCAAAGATAATGGATTTAAAAACAGTTTTTGGTTCCCCGTGCTTCACTAATGAACAAGGCAGCCTATATTCCAATATGAATGTTGGAATGATGATAGGATTCGTGTAATAACTGCTCACCGTTGTACATGGAAAACGTGTTTAAAATCGATTAAATCAGCACAATAACAGGTCTGCGTGTGTGTGATGTGCCTGGTGTTGCCTTCAGGACAGTCGCTACAGCGGCTGCTGCCGTCTCCATGTGAGATATAGTGTATTAAATATTTTAACTTTAAATATTATTATATTCCTTTGCAGCAGCAGAGCTGATGCGATGCACTTTGTGTGGTTGTGTGTTTGTTTCTCCATGCAAACACGCTGTAACTCGCCAAGGAGTCTGTTTGCAACACCAAATCTATTGTTTGCTTTCTGCCAGTCTGCTGCCGGATAACAACCAGATAGTGGCAGGCATGCCTGCTTAGTTACCAACTGTCAAGTCAATATTTTTAAATGTAGTATTGTTGAATAAAACAAATGTAACTTCAGAAACGCGGCGACCGAGAAATTGACGTATTTCTACATTGTATCCTTTTTAGTTGGCATTACTATTTATTGCATAATTTTCTTTTAGCCTCTTTATGCTGACGCTATTATTCACATTATTGTATAAAACGTCCCCCAGGAAGACGGAGAGGGAGAGATGGGGATGGAGGGGTATAGACAGAAGCAGGGTTCTCTGTGAGGACCGATCCATTTACCCTCATCTGTTCCACTGTGTGAGAGAGAGAACCAGACATAGGTGTTGGAACAATATAGCATTTACAGTATTCAGCCTTAAAACCTTTTGATGCACCACAACTCCATCAACCAGAGATTCAAAGGAACTCATGCGAGCGAGGAAAGCCGAGGAGCTGAAATCAGTTTTGGAAGCTCAGCCCTTTTTTTACAAACACACAAATCAGCTGCCACACACTCACTAGACTATGATTGTGAGCCACGCTTTTCTCAGACACAAGTACCTTCTTTGGATGACAGAAGGAACCGACTATTACCCATTTCTCACACACACACACACACACACACACACACACACAGGTTCTGAATTATAAACGGGGCAATCCAATCCCTCGCCGTCCCCGTAACGACTAAGAGCAAGATAGTCATCCCCAATCTTTGTCTCCTTCCCTCTTGGTTCAGGAAGCTAGGATCGGCCGCCAATCAACACTTCAATTTGGCCGACCGACATTACCAATTTACTGACAGACTGAATTCCTTTGTGCGCTCTCATGGGTTCAGCTCTATTCAAAAGTCTTTCCTGCCTCCCTCTTGTATTTTTCTGCCGGATGAAGGGAACTTTCATACGTCATTCGCTTCACTTGTTCGTCTTTTTGTGGCTCTGCTGAATTAGATGTGTGTTTTCCGTTTGGCCGATGCACACTGAGTTGTTGGATCAAAAGTAAAGAGTTGAAGCGTAATGCGACCCAGGGCACCGAGAGCTCGTAGTCGGTCAACAACACAGCTTTTCTCTTAGAGCTAACGGTTTGGCGACTGTTGTCCATCTGTTCATGCTGTTTCCATGACAGCCCTTATTTAACGTTTCCTGTTTCTACATCTTGTGAGAATGATGTCATGACTTCAGACAGGTGAACAGGGTTTGCCTTAGCGCTCAGGAATCCTGTGCAACAGAGAGCAGAGGCATGATGTAATGGGTTTTTGTTCATGTCCTTGTTCTTTTCCTAAACTGCAGTTCCCCAGCTTCACACATGAAGCTGCTTAAGTGTAGCGCCCCTTAAAGGCACCTCAACACAACTCCACAGTAACTGGCGTTGCTCATTTACTTTTCCCTTTTTTCATTCATGGGTTCACGAGAAAAAACCCTGTTTTGCAGGTAAACGGAGAACGCGTTTACATGCAATGTAACCTGCTGACTGTAAATCCATGTATACATGCAGCAGCAGTTCAGTAATCAGATTTATCCCCGACCTGAGGTTGAAAGCATTACTTACTTATATCAACAGCTTTGGTGATGCTCTCCTTTCATCCGGCCACATTGTTGAAACAAAAGGTTTTTGTGTGACGTGCACATTTGAGAAAAGCTGATTAGAAATCTGGTTACATGTATACATGGCAAGAAACTAAGCTTGAGAAATTAGGTGTAGCGGCGATCTGGTGTCGGTCCAGTAATCCATATTACCACTACTGTTACAGTCCGTGTATGGGCAATGAGCCTAATGAGTCTTCAGAGGCAGTAACTCCATTTCAAAAGGTTTACTCAACAAAAATAAAGTTACAAGATTCATTCGGTGCTCAACTTTGCTCCGCAGACAGATTAACCTCGACTGAGGGATATTGGCTATGACGTAGTCAGTAGTGTAACTTAAGGAGCCTTTTCAATTCATTTTTTATAAATCACTAAATGCATCTTATTAAGTCTAATATGGCTCTTACATTGGGTTTCTGGAAACATGGTTACTTCAGTGCATGTAAACACTGACAGAACACCAACAACTTATTCTCTTAATGTCTGTAAAATACTGGAGGGCACTTCAGGTTTATTTGACCATTGATGAATCCCAGGCCCCTGCTGCCGGAGCTTAGTTGTAAATCCAATGTGCATTGTTCACTTCAATATTGTATATGTTGCTAGTAATTGTAACGGTGCAACAAACTGGAACCCAAAAGCACGACTCTGAGATAGGGGGGACAAAGCTGATTCCTTTTGTCTGTGAGGCAAACAAGTCCAAAAAAAGGGGCAGGCAGAGAATTGAAGGTCAGGGCAGGAGGGCAGGAGGGCAGGAGGGCAGGAGGGCAGGAGGGCAGGAGGGCAGGAGGGCAGGAGGGCAGGAGGGCAGGAGGGCAGGAGGGCAGGAGGGCAGGAGGGCAGGAGGGCAGGAGGGCAGGAGGGCAGGCAGGCAGGCTGATCAGGAGTACGAACTAAGGAAACACTGGAGCGCTTGGCAGGGAAACACAATCTGGCAGAGTGCAAGTGAGGGGACCTGAGGGACAAATGAGGGAAATGGGCTGCAGGTGAGACGGGCGTGAACCAGGTGAAGAGAATGAGAGATGATCAGATGTGATTGTCAGGATCTGAAATGACATGAGAGTTATTAACTACATGTCATTAAAAGCAAACCGCCTTCGACTCTGGAGTGCAGTCGGCCAACATTACTGCCATTGTTTTTTGTGTGTTTGAAAGCTGGATGAACATGCATTGTGTGCACACAGGAATACTCTTTACTAATGTCTACAATTAGTGTTTGTGTTGTTGTGAATATTCTTGCAGCTTTACATGTCGTAACCTTGGAGACCAACAACCCAAAGAGGTAGCTGTGCAGGGATGAATCTGGCCTCTGTCACATCTCTCTTAGGAGCACAAATTAACCGTTCTGCCTTTTTGCTCCCCTTCAAAACAAAACCATGTGTTCTTTTTGTATTTTCAGTTCCCTCGCAATATGGGAATGAGTAGTTGTTTCTGTAGGTCAAAACGTTGTTACATTTAAACATCTGTCCTCAACCCGCAAAGAGAAGATGATTCATCTTCGTCTCGTTCTGAACCACTTCAGTGACACAAGAAAAACTACAAAGGTCACAATGAGCTTGACACACATACTTGGGCTGATTTAGTAAAATGTTTAAGATTTATGCAAGAATCTATCAAAGTTATCTACGCGTACTTATCCGAGACACTATGACCTGCGGCGGTCCAGCCCAACCTGCCCTTCTGGAGTTACTGAGGAAGAAATGTTGAGAGCGTCAGAGATTTGTAATGCTGGTTTAATCTTCATTACAGGGGAGATAGGACATGGTTGTTGGTTTTATACTTATTATGTTACGTTTTGAATTGATATGATCAGTTGTTATCGGATCTAAAACTCTCATTCGTTCTTGGATGTTGTTTTTACTTTTCACGATCTTGATTGTGACAAAATGTTATCGATCTTGTTTTTAATCTGGTGTGTTTGTGAGGTAGATGACTGTTATGCTGTAAAATAATTCAGTGTTGAGCGTGCTACAATAGAATGCGTGGAGGGCGTTGCCTCGCTGTGAATCATTATAGACACAGAATGCAGCTGCATTGCAGGTTGTTTGGCATCAATGGTTTTAAATCGTGTAAGAGTAGTTATCACGCCTAAAGCTACAGAGGGTGGGGAAGGAAATTGAGGCATCTCACAAACATCTTGATGTGTTATACTTCTTTTTAGCCTCACAGAGAAATGACAACGATATAAGCCTAAGTACACAAAAACAGGAGGCAGTGGTGCTTTTCTCTCCTATAATTAGCTCGGCTCCTCTGTTGAAAACAGGAGGCTCGTAGAACTGCTCGTACGATTGAGTCACACAGACGAGGGGATTGGAAAAGACTATCCTGCACCAGAGTAGAAAAAGCTGACGTGAGTTTTCCCCAAAAACATTTTAATTGTTTAATTTGCATGCTAAATTATCCATACAGGCCAATCAATAAAAAAGCAATTAAACAAATAAAATATCCAAGATGATAAATAAGTAGATAATTAAGACAGATTTAGAGGCTTTGTTTTAGGAGTGTATTTTTTCAATTTTGATGAATCTTTGCACGAAGCTCAGTGAATTCTTCCTTTCCGCTGCTCAAGCTAAGCGATCCATAATCTATTAGCTGTTTCACATAAACCTTAGAGAAAAGTTCAACCTGTTGGTGGTTTACTGGGTCATCTGGTCACGAACTCATGCAAAACATTGTGTCGAAATAACGCTGGTGAGTATTATTAAACAATACGAAACAAGTTTTTTGTGCAAAAACGTGGCGAAATGGGAGAATTTGTAAAGGTACACTCAATCATATGAAAACGTTTGATTGCTCAGTGTCGGATTATTAACATTTTAAAGCCCAAAAGACATATTACACACTTATATTTCACATATTTGTATACTTTGTTCACTCTGCTCGTGGCTTTAAAATATGTTTTAGCTGTAGGGAGTTGAAAAAGTTGGTTCCTCAAACTTCTGGCCTCATGAAACGGAGGACCACTCACTGCCAAGAGGTGATGCAATCATGAACCACAGCGGCTCAGGAGTCTCTTCTTCAGGCGACATCCAATGATGTTCGCTCAATGTAAGAATTACACACAGGATATATACACAGCGAAATAACACTTTTATTATTGCAATGTGAAAAGTAAAAGTAGCAACTAAATCCACCTCGAGCTGCTTATGGAAAACTGCTGATGTTGAACAGACGTGCAGCAACTCTGGGATGGATGGGTGTTGCTAGGTTACCCAAAGAGAGAAAAGTGACACCAGAATGGGTACCGCTTTATTGGATTTTGTTCAGACCACTGGCTCCATCATTTTGTGCTATCAAAGGGAAAAACATGCTGATGTGCATCCTGTTGCTGCTCTGAGCGGAGAACATTTGTTGCACTCTGCGCTGAAAGCTAAAATATTCCAGCTTTAAGCTAAAAGACGCCGCACATCAAACGGGTCGTCAGTTGTCTCGTAGCAACAGCAGCAGCCATGACGGGCGCTTCCACCAAACAGCTGTTGCATTGCCAGAGAGATGGAAGTGGCTGCTGCCAAAGTTGTTTTTACCTCTGTGTCGTGACTTTTTTGGAGAGCACTCTGTTTCTATGAGCTCGCTCTTTGACGGGGAAGGCAATGGGTAAGATGGGCGTTCCCTCTTTTTTAAGTTTTCTTTTACTTTCTCACGTTACACCAGTTTCCTTTATTTGACAGAGATGTGAACTTCTGTCCAACAGTGATCTTTGATATTACATGAGACAGGTTTCTGATTTACATATAAGCCTAGATGATTGCTTTGAATATTGGGGAACACATAGTTCATGCCCAGTGTGTGTCATAAGCCTGCACAGCTGTTTCATGACAGCTGGAGCGTTGATCATGTGCAGCAACAGTGTGACCTGAGCATGTTGTACCATTTCATTTTGCACAATGAAGCCCAATAAAAAAACAAATCCAGTTAATTATCTCAGAGGTGTACAATGGCCTAGTGGGAGAAGATGAAATGGACTTGTACTTTTGATCCCTATTGATCCAGTACACTGATGGGCAGGGCTACCATGCAAGGTGCCACCTGCCCATCAGGACCATCTAAGTATTCACACTGCCTTCGGGCCTGTACTTTGCCCGAGGACACGTCCACATGAACTGGAGGAGCCAGGGATCGAATCGCCAAGGTTCTGATTGGCTGAACCAGAGATAATGTATTCCATGCATTCTTCTTTTTCTCAAAATCTGGAGCCTATGTCACCCACAATGCAACTCAGCGGCTTACAATTCAAATTTCCAGCAGCTCCCTCTGCAGCCACAAAATCCTTTACAAAATGTATTTTTACATGTACAGTAATAATCACTAATAACTGTAAATATACTTTGCAATAGAGTTCCCTTTAATGCTCAAAAACTCGGTTGACTAAGGATATTTGTTTTTAGCACTTTCAACATAAAATATTGAATGTGACAGCATGATCCAGCTCCACAGCAACCTTTAAAACAATACATTTTTGAATTACATTTTGGCAATCAAACTCATCCACGTGCCCTGCAGAGATGTGCAGGCTTTGATCCCAACTGAACACACGTACAAATGTATTCACTGGTGCCTTCAGTGTAACCTGGAGGACCTGACTGCTGAAAGCATCTGCTGTAGTGTTTGGTTGCAGTGAAACCCGTAAACATACTGTATCTTTCAGTGGCTCATAAGTGCTGACGCACAGAAGACGTCTCAAACCAAATTAGTGTCACAGCGGCTTTCCGTGTCTAAATAAAAGAAGCTGTTGTCTGCACGCTTTCTTCACCCGGATGCTCTGCCCCATCTCTAAAATGAATACTGGGCTGAACATTCTTTATAGCTCCAAATAATGCTTCGACAATTTCGGCTTTTGGGCATATTGGTTTATAATTTCTGCACAGTTTGAAGGAAGTGAACCAATTCCAGTGTGAGGGGCAGAGATGTTTGTTCTATCTGATGTTGTGTATTTTGGGCTTTTCTGGCCCTGCCTAATGTCCCGGGCCGAGACGGCCCTCGTCGGTTACAACACAACTGACCTTGCTCGGGATCATGACTGAGCCAGAGACGAGGATTAACTGTCTGTGTCAGCCGGGGAGAGACAGCAATCCCTGAAGCCAATTGACAATTTGTTCAGATGTAATGAAATGGGTGGAAGACCACGTCCCTCAGTTCTGCCGTAAAAGCCTGCATGCGGTGACAGTGATTGCCTCATTTTAGCAAATTGAAAAGGCAAAAATAATTAACGAATAATGTCGACCTAAAGCTTTCTTTTTGTTTTTTTTTGACTGTCCTTTTTAATTGACTCTGCCTGACATAAGCACTCGTTTGCCAGAATGTTTGCCTTTTCCGACGTTTCTTAAGCATTCCCAGTGTTTGGGAATGTGTACTGGTCACATTCCTGATCATTTTAGACACAAAACCAATTCAAGAAATCCTGCAATAAACGGCTTTACAATTACAAACCTGCAAGGGAACTGAACATTTTGCCAGTAATAGATTTACCCGAGGCTGGAAAACAAAAAACAAGTGCCCGTACTCCCCTTATTCACATGTTGGTGTGTGTATCCAATGGTAGCACATTGTTATTATTGATTTCTACAGTAAATAAAATATAGTCTTCTCAGAGATAAAACTATGCAATTTCACATAATGCATAAAAAGCTTAAAGAGTAAATGTGCTATATAAGTATTTATTTTATTGTTTAGCCGACATGTCTGAACGTATAATTCTTTTGGAAATGTTTGTCTTGTAAAATCCTATTCTGTAAAATCCTATTCTGTAAATCGAGGCTGATGTATAATTTGTCCTTAGATGGCGCCTAATATAAGTTATTTTTTTTTTTCATGTACAATGTGCATCAGTCCTTTTTGTACATTAAAGGAATAGTTTTTGGAAATAATATACATCTCAGCTGAGCCAAGCTGTGCAGCTGGACTAATGACAGTGATTGTGACTTTTTAGGCCGGCCGTCTGATCGAACTAAAGGCTGACCTCTGACCCCCATTAGGCTGACATGGAGCCATCATTCCAGTTTGTGCTTCACTGCTCTCCTCCATCTCTCCTCCGCTGTCAGAGCTTGTATCCCACCGGTCTTCCTCACTCAGTCTCTTCAGCTTCGCTCTCTCCTCTTCATCTTCCCCTCTATTTATCTTCCTCTCCGCGCATACCTCCTTGTTCTCTTGCTCTTTCCTTGGGCTATCTGCCGGCTCTTCTTCTTCTGTCTCTAGCCTCTGCTCCTGCTGTGGCTTCATGTTTATCTTCGTCTCGGTTGTCTTTTGTTTTCTCCTCACTACCCACATCTGTCTCTGCCTCCAGTCAAGCTCTCTGTATCTGCTCCCTCAGGCTAAATTCCCCTTCCAGCCTTCGGTACATTGAAGGGAAAAGTGCCACCCTCGGCTCTCCTGCAACAAGTCCTCCACTTTACGCAGTAGCTCCTGCTTTCCTTCCTGTCTTCCATCTGCCTCACCTCCTCTGCTCTTCCTTCCTGGGCCTTTGTTATTTTTCCCCCTGTTTCTTACCACCTCAATTCGCCACCTGCTTCCTTATCTCTTGCTTGCCGATGCCTTGTTATCAAACATGTGGTATCGACAGCAGCACTTCAGCCGATGCAAGGCAGGGCCTCGCGATTGGATTTGCTCGTCCACACTGCTCCCTCTTCCCCTCAGCAAGTCTCCAAGTGTGAAAAACACCGTTGTGTGTCTCCAGACTGCAGAGGGGAAGATCTCCATCCTTCTCTCCACTGCCCTCCTCTCGGGCTCAGTGTAGTCCAGCAGAGGGATCACTATCACAACAACTTGAGATTCTTCAAGTCCACAAAGAGAAAATGCTCTCTGCAGTTAAATTTTCTCCTCATATACTCGTCAGATAAACCCTAACCTTGTGCGTCCACGGTCACGTGATGTACAGCGGTGACGACCCCCGACTTCCTCTGGTTTTAACGACCTGCCTCCGGCCCAGCAGGGGGTCACTAGTGGACATCTTGCCTGTACGAGACCAACCAGCTACATATTAACTTCACGGGAAGCTGGTGGAAAGAGAAAGAAGAAGCTTTTTGGCTGCAGCTGACAGCTTGAACTTTTTTTTATTTCAGAGATTTGTGAACATGGCATTTAGTGTTGTCTAGTATGCTCATTAAACTGTAGAATGATCAATTACTGAAGTCATGAAAGCAAGAGAAAGGAGAAGAAAGAGAGTGAATCTATCCATCTAATTATCCCTAATCTGTAATGTTTAGGCTTATTTTTTATTCCTCTTCCTTGCTGTATTTTTTTACAGGAATTTATTCACTGCAGGTTTTATTAGCATTACTTTCGTGAGAAAACATTTGTTCTGAACATATTCCTGCTATTGTATTTGACTGCAGAAGCGTCTTTGATCTGGAGCTTTCAGCAGAGCACTGAAGGGCTCCCTGCCCCTGATAGTTGGCATCGATCAAATACAAAGCATGAATTCTGGGCATGTGTAACATGTGCTTTGGCAAATCATACTTCTGCTTAAAATTGCATGTAATTTAAATACAGCATTTCAGCAAAGATATGATGAATATTTCATCAAATTTGCATTTCAGGTTTAATAAATGAACACATCAACATCTCCCGGTGCTCCAGCCTCCCATTGTTCTCCTTGTGGATGATCCCTCGAGACTGCAGCTGTAATTTCCCTAGACAATAATGGTGGTGAAACCTGGTTTACAGGATGAAAAACCCGGAAAAACGGGAAGTCTTGTATTACTACAACATATTTGACGATATTTAGTGCTGAGTAAATAAGAGGAGTCTCATAAAGCAGAGCTTTACTATAGGCACTAAATTTAGGGGCAACAATGAATTGTTTGATGTCATGTGAAGAACATAATCAACACTAATAACTACATGATGTAGTAATTAATGTGTTAATTACTCAACATGTGGTCATTTGGATTGGAAGGATGGTTTGGGAGTAAATTGTTGCTGCCAGTGTATTGTATGCTCCTGGTGGTGCATCAACATGGTGGTACAGCAGCGTAGAGCATCATTCAAATGCTTTGACGTGGATTTTGGCCAATTCATCAAAATACAGTAACTTGAACCAAATTAGTGTAATTGTAAGTTGTATTATTACCAGAGTAAACACATTAAGTGATGCAGCATAAGCGCATCCATCATCTGACTCTTAAATGTCAATACCTCACAGGTTTGAACTCCTGAAGCTTAATGTTACTTAAGTAATGTTTACTTCCACCATCATTGTGTAAATGTCTCAAGGCTCAGCCACGTGCTCTGTGTGTGTGAATCTGCTGGTTTCCCTCTCTGTCATTATCGGTGCGCTAACGTTTGGTCCATCTACGAGCTTAATCTGAGCTTGTGCACTACAGTTTACTGTGAGTATTTGTTTGTGCCTGTGCTACAGCTTGTGCCATCTTTTGTCTTTCTGAAGTCTTCATCCTTAATTGTTGGATCCAGTGGTTTTGAAGCTCGACCTATAGGGACAAACAGTCAGAATATATCAGCTTCTGCAACATCAATTTTTGACTGCTCTTTTTTTCAAAGCACCGTCTTGTGAGTCTCTGAACTTTACGGAATTGCGATACTGAATTGCTGCACTATGACTTGAGTCTAGTAAATGTGTGATGAAATGCTGTAATTTACCACTTGGTACCCACCTACCATGACAGCTCAGAGTGACTTCTGACATTACACAGAATGACTGTGGGTGATTTCCATACAGCAGGTATAAACCTGCTGCGTTCAGCTGCAGGTTGTACTTGAAGTGGAGGTTAGGGTTAGGGTTAATGACACATAATGTACAGCTGCCTTCTCCTTTAAAGAGACGGTCTTTTACCTCTTCCTGTAAATCTGCTGATGTCTCATTCAAAACCATGAGGGTGGAGTATCACACTCCACTGAAATGTAACCTTTCTGTCTCTTCCTCCAGCCTCTCTTTCTTTTTTCTCTGATCTTCAGTGTGTGTGAACAAACACTGAGATAAACACACTCTGACCTGCAGGTAAAGCCTGAGAAGGATCAGCGGGGTTGGTTGGTGGTGAGAGGCCGCCTGCAGCGTGTGCGTACGTGTGAGAGCTCATGCTCGTATATGTGTTAACGCACGTGGCTCAGGTCCTGCATTTACACTGAATCCACTGAGGCTTCCCCAAGTCTCTCCTCTATTTCACCGTTAACATTTCTGCCGTTTGTTTTTCTCTGTTCGGTTTTTAACTTCACTTCTTTCGATCCTTATTACCTCATGTGTCAACTTCACCTGACTTGTCTCCGCCTCTATCTTTGTTCTTTTATCTGACACACACACACATAATGATGCTGCCCATTACATCTGGACACGTTGGTCTAACAGGGCCTAATGTATGGAGATATTATTAATGATTCACTCCCACATTCTTGAATCTATTCATCTGCTATAAATTATAGACATTTGTCTTCCTTGTAAAGGTTATTTTTTAGCTATTTATGTCTTCTACACTACCAAGGAAAAAAAGAGTTGCAATTACTAAGAAAAAAATATATCTTATCGTAGCGTATTACAGATGATAGATTATTCCCTTCTATTTTTTTTTCTCTACACTTTCACTAGATCGAATAGCTTACATATGAAAGTGACACAATGGCGTATTCTTGGTGAGACTGACTATAAACAGACATTAAACCTGCATTCGTTATTCTTTTGGCCACTCGGAGGCAGCGTAACAATCACGTTACAAAGTTAAAGATATGGTGAACATATTAGTAAACAGTTGTCTATTTACACAGCCACCAGATAGAAGCAACATTAGTTACACGGTTAATAGCATGTATTGTCAGTGTACAACATGGTTGTGGAACAAAAACATGTATTTGGAGTTGTGTTCCTGGACACTTGGCAAATGTAAGTCCAATAATTCAAAAGCGCTGCTGAAAAATGGGCTAATGAGAGCGGGGAGAGTGAACCAAATCAGTGAAGTTGCTGTTCACGACTTTAAAATGCTACATACAGCAGAGGGGTTCGGTGTGTTTGTCACTTCAAATAACGGCTCTCATATTGTACATCTTTTCCATTGTTCATATACTAAATATTGATATTGATAGTACAGCTGTTAACACTGGGTCTCTGTCTGACTGAACAGGTTACTCATGTCGGTTTTGTTTTTGTATTCACTCAAACTAAATGCCACAGTGGATCAACATCAGCAGTTTCTCTGCAGATTACACCCACAGGACTGAATGATGTTTAATCATGTTTGAAAAACTGCATGCAAGCAGGAACATTAATTGAAAGTGTGCTCAGTAAATCATGCCAACACATTTCTTCTAATATTGGCATTTTTATGAATAGTCCGCCTACCTGCAGTTTGTAACTGTCAAGGATATCTTAGGGTCAGACAGGCTGGCTGTGCTCTCTCCGTTTCTATTTATCACCTCTCTCCTCTTCGTGTCCATCCTCCTCTCTCATCTCATGACCTCTTCCCATCTTTCTCTGCTTCATCTGCCTCGCTCTTCTCTCCTCTTCCTCACCCCAGTCTTCCTCCCACTCCCCTTATATTTCCACCTCTCCTTCACATCTTTCCTCCTCCTGTTTCTCTTATCTCTCTGCCTCTCATCCCAGAGGAGACGGTGAACAGTGGGTTTACAGTAATGCAGGCTGGTACAGAGAGAACGGGGCTTTAAAAAGAAACACTGGCATTGGCTTATATTACCACCAACTCCTCTCTACTGGCCAGCTCTGCCCACAGTGCCCATCTTTCTGTGTGACACTAATGTGGCCGGTAAGAAATGACTCATTCCACGGGATCTGCACAAACAATTTAAGCACCAAAGTTAGCTTTAGCCAAATATCTCAAGATGGAGTTTGTTTATGAGGATATCGGAAAAAAGGATTTTCACACCCTCCTCTCTTAAAGCTGTGTGGGACGGCTTTAGTACAATGTGTGGCCATTAGTCCTCCCATCCTGGGGCTGCATCCTTTTTTTTAGTACAAAAGGGTTTTCTAACAATTCCTCCATGGATTGTAGCAACATTACTGCATTAGTTCTGCTCAACGCACTGCTTCAGCGTGTGTTTAAATGTGATTGTGCTATAAAGTGATGGCGTAACACAATGTGCTGTGTAAGAGGATACAGGACACCACCGGAGGTACATTAGTTACGGATAACGCCGACTTCTCTCTGGAGGACGCTGGCGTTAGGAGTTCAGCGTCTTGTGTGTTTGAAAAGGAGGACACTGCACACTAACCCTTTTTTTAAATGAGGTCTGAATACATTGTTTTTGTTCACTTTCTCTCAACGATCGTTTTTACTGCACTTGTCCTCTCCTAGTAGATGACTGAGGTTGGTCACTGGTCAGCATGCAGGGCAGTAGAGCTGTTAAAGTAAAATAAATACGCTTTGATTGGTCTAGAGGTACAAAGTGAATTTTATAGCGTTTCTGAACTACTGATTACTTTATTTTTATTACAGATAAAGATTTTTTTCTGAAATCAATCTCTGTCCTTGTGTTGCTCCTCACATATCCAGCTGGTGTAATGAGTGAGCGAGCAGCCTCTGCAGCAGTTGTAACGAGGTCCTCATTTTTAAGTCAATATTACAAATATAGCTGTATTCCGATCATATAATTCAAGCACGGGCCTCTGGGGAAAACCAGAGCATAAAACATCTGTAAAATGATCCAGTGTGGACTGTTAGCAGTAGAATCTGCTGTTACATTAATACATTGTACTTTTGTAAGCCAGCTGATGGATATTATCAGTTCTCATGCTACAGTAGCAAGCATACTGTTAATAGTGTGTATTCAGCTGCTCTGATGGTTACACACGAGCAAAACATGAATCTTATTTTAACATCTGTCATGCAACTGGAACATTAGATTTTTGCCTGCAACTTACAGACAGATCTTCCCAAATCTATTTGACTACAGCTGATGTCGGTTTGATTTCCTCTATTCGTGACCTCACATATGTATGCACTCTTTGTGTCTGTTTATCTTCCTGTCAGCAGGTTTGCGAGATATGTTTGTGGTTTTACTTTTGGTAAATGTTTGTTCCTGTTTGTGTTTCACGTTATAACAAAACACACATCAGTGGGTCGATAGTATGGTGTTAGAAATGGCTATATGGATTGCTTTGAAATATATAGGTCTTTAATTATTGAGCTGTTGGTAATTTTATCCTGTAACTGATTACTCTGTGTATGCTTGGATTGTATATTATCCCACATTTTACCACTGTTGTTGTGTGCAAACTTTGTAATTATAGTTTAGTTCATTTTCATATTATATTGACTTTAATTAAAGGATTAAAGGATTACATGCTCCTCTAAATTCTTCATCCTCTCGGGTTTAGAAGCACTTCTAAAACCAAGCAGATAATCAAGAAAACTGCATTGTCATCAAGCTAAACACACCTGTTTCCTGTCTCTTGTTGACATTTTGAAGATAATACAGCCTTTACCCGACAGCGAGGATTCCTAATGTGGCAGAGCAGATCAAACTCTCCGACCTTGGAGAGTACAAAGGGAAAAAGATGAAAAGATGAGTGTGGGAGAAGGGAAGAAAACAAATGGAGAGTAGAGAGAAAGCTGTTGAAGTGGCTTTGCAGGAGGAAAGGGGAGCGAGGTATATTGTTACAAATGAGATGGAGCTGTGGCAGAAGGAGGGAGGAAGACTTGAGAAGGAGAAAGAGGAGAGGATCATGTTTTCCTGAGCCATCTAGTCTATATGCAACGTATGTGTTTCCAAGTAATCAGGATATGTATTATCCTCAGTGTTTATTTTGGCTTATGTATTTGGTCAAAATAGTTTTCTCCCAAAGTATAAGTTTTGTTAATTTTTCTGCAGTGACCCTACGTTAGGGTTCTTCAACTGCGAACAATGGCGATCAAAATGCACAAAAGAGACTTTACCCCTTTTTGGAAAATGGAAGATAGCTGCAATGTCATCACAGTTAAATTGCCTCACACAAAAGGAAAGGAGAGTTTAGCTTTAAGAGTTTAGTTTTTTCCGCTGACTCTCTGCAGTATTTCTTTTGATTTCACTTATCACCTGTCAGGCTTTTTTTTTTAGCTCCCGGCCCTCCCCTCTGGTCAGTTTGAGCATCCATTATAAAAGTGATGCTGGTGTGGCCGTTTCCCCTCCTTCTCATTATCAATGCTACACAGACAGTACATCCTGCCCTGCACTGCTGTGCACTGCATCTCATTACAGGTGTCATGTCACCCTGTGTGCCTCTATTACTTCCTGTTCCCTCTGCACCAGACCCGGGGTCACATTTCATATCCATATAAAATGTCTCATCAGGGCTGCCGTGCTTCACTAGCTGGGTTCACTTCACACATCCAGGAGTCCTTTATAGTGAAACCGTATTGCAAAATTCATAGAGGTTCACTACCTTTATACAAATGAATTCACCAACAAGCACCGGTTTGGTGCCAACGTATGCGAAGTTTTTCACATTTGTTTACTAAGAATAAATGGTCCTATGCGAACAATTAAAAAATAGGATGTTAATATGGAATTTCGGCTGCAGCCAAAGAACACGTTTCTGCTAAGCACAATTCTAAGTCAACCATTTATAAAATGTTTAAGGATTGCCACTTTAACTTACATATGTAACTCTGGAGAGATCTATGAAGAACAATGCTCTTACACACGATATTTCTGACTTGAGTAAACCGATTCAATGTGCCATGAACAAAATAACCCTCTGTGGTGAACTACAGGTTAAGACATTCACACACACATTGATGATATTCAGTCCTGCAGCATTTTGTTGGCGTAATTCTTCTTAATGCACTGAATGTGTAATGATGCAGGGGTTAATGACCTGCTGCTGATCATCCTCAGTTTCTCTCCTCATTAGCGTCTTTTAGGAGATGCTGATAGTATAAAAAGTGATGGAATATGTGTCATTATCTTAATGCACTGAATATTGCAATATAAATGATTAAGCCCAGTTTATAACTTGTATAATGCAATACAAGGCCATTATACACATCTGGAAGGCAGCTGATGATTCATGTTGAGACAATCTCACCTAGAGCTACACCAATATTAGAAGATACCTGGATGTCACTTCTGGAGCCCACAGTGTGCATTACGTACTGTAACAACTGTGTTACACATATATGACATAGAGAAGATGCTCTAGGCTTTTATAATACATTATGGTCTAATAACCACACCTATAATCTATTAAAAATAATAATGTTTACAAGGTGAGAATGTAACACATTTGGCAATAAAATATGATATGTCAGTGTTAACAATTTCACATTGAGGTAGAAGTGACACTTCCTGGAGATTTGGGGTTGTTTTGATATGTTACAGGTTAATTATATAATTATATCTTATATAACATTTTTACTCTACGTTTTACTTAATATTCCGAGCTCTCCAGGTTTTCTCCTCAGAGAGAGAGAGACCCACAGAGTTGATCGTGTGCTTCCTCTCTGCAACCACAGTGTCATTCTCCACTTAACTTTGCACTGAAGAGCCCACGAGCACGCTCACATTAATTGGATCTGGTACCAGATTGCTCTCGTGCACACTTCAAAGCTTACTCGCTAAGATTAAAAACTTGTTTGAACCACAATCATCTCAAATGGGCGTTTTCAGATGCTCTGCGGCTTCAGTTGACTCTTCCGCATGAATGCGGCTCCGTGCTCTTCTTTGCTGAACAGCTAATGGCCCAACTGTTCGTCTGTCTAAACATTATGTTTGTGTATCGTCACGCAGCAGAGATGATGTATTATCTTGTTGTTTGTGGTCTTTCAACACCACGTCTGGTTTTGACTGGCTTTTCCTTGACTTTTGTGCAAGTCAAGTTTTGATTCTTCACATAATTCAAGACTTAAATGAAATACTTTCATCCAGGGCCGGTTTTGCTTAGCATCTATTCTTGTAACAAAAAGAGGGCATTAGCCAATCGAAAGCAGGTGTCAGTAAACACTTTCTGCCTCTCTGGTCATCAGCCAGCGTGGCAGTAAAGCCTGTTTATTTCTGTTGGCTCTATTTTTAGAGCTGTTAATGATTCTGCTCTGTTGTTCTTCAGCTCTTACACTCTAACTACATTTAAGTGCAGTAATTAGATAAACCAGTATGAGCTGCTTTTTATGGGTCATTTTGTGTTTGTTGATGTACATCAGAGCTGAAACGATTAGTCTATTAACTGAGCAGTCAAGTTCTGGAAAATTAACAGCAACAGTAGAACTAACGATAGCATTACTGTAGAAGTATTTGGATTAAAGAAAGGTTGTAAACGGTAGTGCAGTGAGGATGTAAGGCTTTCCCGATCAGTTTTTTGTACATGACTGATCTAGATTTTTTCAATTTCATGTCATGGTTTAATGAATACCTTGGACAGAGGAGTTAAAATGGACATTTTCACTATTAAATATATTTAAATAGACAAAATGAATAATTAATTTGTCAAAAGATAATCAACTGAATAATTTATTATAATAATGTATCAGAAAATGATTGTTAGATGCACACAAATTGACTTGTGTCAATCACTTATTAGCTGCTCACTGTATATGAATTCATCAGCATTCATCTGCTGTTTATCGTATTAATGTAACAAGAGAAGCTCTCATAGCAGCGCAATAGAGAGTCAAACAGACATTGTGTCTGTGTGAGACCTTTCTAGAATTAATGTACCATTACAAGAACACACTAATGTAGAGCTGAAGTAGATGTACAAGTTATGTGTGTGTTGAGAGACGGTAGTCCTTCATCCTGTTGGTTTAACCTTCAACACACACACACGCACACACACACGCACACGCACACGCACACACACACACACGCACAGTGGTGCAGCTACTGAAGCAGGTGGTGGAGGACGTCCAGAAATACAACGGGTGATGGAAGCGTGAGTGTTTTTAAACAAGAACAGCAGGGAGAGGCAGACCGATAGACTAGCTGTGCTTTAATGCCACACAGGATCCTCGCAAGGCCTTCACACCTCCAAAATAAGAGACGTGCCACTAACTCACAGCCTGTTACAGGATAAAGACGTCAGCTCAAAGGGTATCTCTGCACACATCTACTGATTGGATATTTTCGTCTCTCATTTTTACCCCTCTTACCTTTTTACTGTTTCTCTCTCCCTCTTTTCATCTGAATTACCTCCATTGTTGTTCTGCCATTGTGTTGGTGTGGGTCACTAGTTTCTGTGCATGTGCAGTGAGGTTTAGTAAGCCATGTTTGGATACAGCATTTGTCTGGATGAGAGTGTTCTAAGGTGGAAGGGTTTGGTGAGGGGGACGGGGCTGTTGGATCGTGGAGTTCACCTTGGGGGCCTCTCCTCCCTCCCCACCACTCTGCTGCGCGGTGTAATTAGGCCAATCAGACGTGGTCATTACTATTAATTGAAACGGATGATAATGATACCGTAAGATACTTTCGGAGGAAACCATGAGGCCAAGTTCTTAACAGCCATTAAAGGGAGAATGACGAAGAGTAAATAATTGGCGTTAAATGAGCAAGTTTATGTTTGCTGTTTTTTTATTGTTACTTTAACGGGTTTGATGGTAGACAATTGGAAATCAGACTTTCCTCCAGCATGAACAAATTGCCCCAGATTCACAACATCCAGACCATCATCAAAATCAAATCAACTAATCCTTGGAGCATATTTCCTCTAGATTTCAGCCATATCTTCTCTGCCTCTGATAGTTTCTGAGGCTTAATATCGAACTTTGTTTCCAGATGAAACGTGAACATATACACATAAGTAAAAGATCCCTACATTAACTTGACAGTGCTCTCTGGTGGATACATATTGCTGGTGACACTGTTTCAAAGGTAACACAAACATTTCTGAACTGCAGTTTATTGTTTCATCTGCCAGCATATGGCGATAATAACATATCTGGGTTGTTTGTGGTTCAAAGGCCTTCGGTTCGACTTCCTTGTCAAATTTAATTGGGTTTAGCTTCCACTTTGATCACTTTTTGTTGTCTAAGCATATAACTTTGAATGGCAGCCTAATTACTGTTCTCAACTCATGTGACCTGAACATGACACGAGCAACAGAAAACATTGAAATAACAGCTGTAGCCTACTGACTTCTCACACCTTTTTATGTTGTTTTATTGAATTTTTTAAGTGAATTGCTCCAAAATATATATGATATGATATATAATGAGCTTAACTGATAAGCATTAAAGATTCTACTGAGAATGACGTGAAGGGATCTGTAAGATCATCTCGCTACGAGACATTCAGTTATGCGTTTGTGTGACAGACTGATGTGTGTTTTCTCTCACAGACGGCCTTAAGCTGAGCCCGAACTCTGGCTTAATGAGACAGACGGCAGCATGTGAATTACGTAAACTTACCTGGCAAAAGCAACAATTGCCAACAAATAAGTAGATACTTCCTACATGTTTTCTACATTGCTCTTTTCTAATAAGAAAGACCAAAGAAAAGAATAGGAGACATCTGGGTATCTTGTTAACCTGCAACCATGATCCAAAATACCCCAGGCAATTGAAACACAACCCTATTATCTGTGCTGAACTAAAATTAGCTCATGTGTCGGTCGGACTCTAGTGGCACTATTTTAGGAGGTTGTTTTTTGATGTTTGTGTACAATGTAGATGGGACATTATTTAGATGGATGTGCTCATTTTAAAGTCACATTGAAATGTGAATTCGTAGGACAATGGACGTTAAGAATAACAACAGCACAATTCAGACGGGTTTCCTCTGAAGCTCCCTCCACCTGCTCGTGGTCTGTGGCCCGGCAGCTCCGACCGCAGCCTCCTATCAGTTACCCCCTGAACCCTGGTGTGAAGGTGAAGGTCAGAGTGAAGGCTGACCAGGAGCTCACAGTATAGAGAGCGAAGTGACGCCATGGGGCAACTGTGGTAAAGTCGTAGAGCGGGTCGTCAGAGGATCGGCGGTTTGATTCCTGGATAGTCCGCTAGTCCGTGTTGATGGGACCTTGGACAAGACACTTAACCCCATATTGCTACTGTAGGCTGTGCCGGCAGTGTATGAATGGGTATGAATGGTTAAATGGGAATGAATGGTTTGAATGTATGAATGGTTAAATGGGAATGAATGGTTTGAATGTATGAATGGTTAAATGAATGGCAAGGTGCCACCTGATGAGCAGATGGCACCTCGCATGGTAGCCCCGCCCATCACTGTATGAATGGAGTGTGAATGGGTGAATGACATGTCGTGTTAAAGTGCTTTGAGTGGTTGAAAGACTAGAAAAGCGCTATACAAGTACAGTCCATTCACCATCCAATCACCAAGTCAACATGGAACAATAATGGATATTATAGATATTATAGATATTAATACTAGTTTTCCAACTCCCAAATATTATGTTCAAAGTATGATGTACAATCAGTCTCCCTAGAATAAGCTTTTCAGCAGGACAGAAAGTCAATGTGACAGATGGTGTTTAAAATGGACTCAAAGTAACGTGATAATATAAGCTATTACAAACAGGTGTCATTGGAGGCATGTATGTGTGTCTATGAGGAGGTTTAAAATAGTTAAAGGTGTGCATCATCACTCCCTCTACTTCGCTCTCTTTCTCTCTCATTCATTTATGCATAACGAATATTAAGATGTATTATGCATGTATCAAGACAGAGTTGCAAGCAATTTTACAAAATGCGATGGGTCTCGGGGATCCGAAACCCCGTGACACTTGAGACCCCCTGAAAGCCTCAAATGCAAAAATGTTTGCAGCCTGTGGAAAAATCCTTGAACAATATTTTGGCACTCACAATTAGAACTAAAAATATCTTTTCAAAACTGACTATGTCCAGCAGTATTCATTATTCAAACTGCTAAATATGTATTAACATATATGAATACAGTCAAAATATTGATGCTCTTACACTGGTTCTTTCTGGTAAGGACTTCTTCCATGCGCAAATGTTGTGTAGTAATGTAGTGTGTTGTGTAACGTTTCCCTGTACAACCCCGAAAAGCAGTGGATTAGTTTCTGCTTCAACATCGTAGTTCCACTGGGTTCAAAATAAGGGATCCGTACGCATGACGTCGAGGACCCTGACCAATGACTCTTTGGTCCATTCTTCTTTAAGATCTCCATCTCCTTTGTGCCTCCGTCCTATTGTGATACACCTGCTTGCATAAGGGGAAAAGTTGTACAGGGACACACAAATGTGCGAGTGTCGAGTTCGAGTGTGTGCGCGTGTGCCTGGGTGTCGGGTTAGAGAGCGGCGAGCGCGTCGTGTGGATTCTGTTTCAGGGAACAATTGTGGCCTCGTTGTGCGAGGGGCCTTTATTGTTCACACTATTAGCCTTGTGCTGTGTTTGTAACGCGTGTGTAGGCCGTGGCCGAGTCGACTGGATTCTATCCGTGACATCTTGTGGCGTGTTGAGTCTGCGTAAGGCTTCAGCATTACACCGGAGCACTGGGGACCCCCCGATTACCAACGGGTTTTATTCGCACTGGGTTCCATTATGAACATAAACAAGCCTAATGTAACACACATGTCACACGTCATTTCCTAAAGTGTTGTTTCCATCTCTTTACTTATTGGTTGATCTTTCTGTCTCTCTCCCTCTCCTCAGCCGAGCCTCTTCCTTTGATGGATCTGTGTCGGCGTGCGGCCCGCATGGCTTTGGGTCGGGAGCGACTTCAGGAGATTGAGAGCCTCCCTTTGCCCCAGTCCCTGAAAAATTACCTCCAATACCAGTGACTGACACCAGCGGAGCCAACTGGGAGTAAAGGACATGAACCAGACCACCAGAAAGTCTGGAGATGGACAAATACAATTAATTAATTAAAGGATTGAAAGCGAGGATGGATGGAAGCATGTCCACACTGAGAGCGCCATAGCTCTACAAATGATGGATTTATAAAAAGGATTGAGAGTTAGATGAATGAAGAACTAACAGAGGAGGTCCAGGCTTTCAAACAAAGGCACCACCAGCTTATTTTGGATTTTGAGCTACTTTATTATTTGTTTTTGACTTGAAATAAATTATTGATGATGGTATCCCATCAGTGTCTCACTCATCCAGAAAGAAAACCCATTCTATGTGGTTAAGAGGTGACAGTGTTCCAATGACCACTGCCCCCTAGTGATGAGAATGAACATTGCGCTGAGAAAGCACACTAATCCTTTCCCTGGAGGCCTTTCTGACATACTGTCAGTGACCATATCATTGCTGTTGGGCACCATAGCCTGTTTTCATGGTCTCCACTGGCACAGGTGACAGGCTGCTAAGCCCAGACGAATGAAAGAGGGTTGAGCACTAATGTTGTTTTTATCTGATTGACTCGGGGCCCGACCAAAAGCTCACATCTCATACAGAGATTAAAGTTTAGTAAAAAGAAATAAGCACGGTGAACTTATCTACTGGCTGTATGCAAACATGTTATGAGAGTTAAGCCCTTTTCAGACATGGAATAAGTAACGTCTAATTAACGGCTTAGTAACGGCTCTTTGTCATTCAGAGATAGTTACGTAAAAGTTTGTTATGGATATATTCACACTGCTCGTACAGTATTTAGCACCTGGTGCATGCGAAGGCGTGGTGGATTGAAAAATAATGATTTGAAGGAGGAATATTGCATCAGTGATGGGTTATAAAAATGTGTTTTGCTGTTTTAGTCTGAATAAATCACCATAGTCAGCGTAAGATAAGCTCACCACCAACTCCCACTCATTCATTTCATAATTTATTAGTTTATTTTAGAACATTTATTTTATTTTGCTGCATTCAACTTCCAACTACAAATAATGTTTTTGTAGAAGCCCATCAATCACAGTAGAAGCTGAGTGAGAAAACACTTTTTAGGAGCCTTTAATAAGAAGTGCTTTTAATCCTATTTATGTGCATAATTTATGCAGCCTTTATGATAATGTGGATATATCCAACTACAACTTGCAGGGTGTAGGAAGTGTTATCAAAATATTAGTATGTCCAACTCATTGGGAGCTATGTGTCTGAAAGGGGCTTTAATACAGAAGTAAACAGGAGAGAACTGCTTGGTGTTTAAAGTGTGAAGTGGCAATGAGAGCAGGACACAAATCATACAATGATGTATTATGATGTCAATCACAACCAAAGTATTTCATACTACGCCTTGGAGTGTGTGGATGCGTCTAGGAGGTCGTGGCCCATCGCAGTGAAACTAGTGCTTTCATGCTGTTGGCAGTAAGAAGAGCCTCACCTGCTGTTGTAGCAGCCTGCTGTAGCTCACTGGTACCAGACAGTATCTGTCTGCTGTCCACACAACTGTCTTAATGACCACAAACAAGCAAGCAAACAAACAAACAAACAAACAAACAAACAAACAGGACCATAGCAGATCTAGGCTGGGGCAGGATGTAGGAACATTACTGCTACTGCAGTGCAGAGCAGAGCAGATTCTGGCTCAGAATAGGATGCAGTTGACCAATGCACACACACACACACACACACACACACACACACACACACACACACACACACACACACACACTGTAGACCAATCATGTTTTCTTTCCTAAAAAAGGCTTGAGTCACTTTTTTTTTAACGTCTTGAGTTTGTATTCTACATTATTATTATTATTATTAATATTATTATTATTATTATTATTAATATTATTGTGAGTGTGGAGTTTGATTCTGATGATGGCAGGATAATGATGATTATTATTTATCATAAGCTATCTATGTTTGTCTGATGATTGATGGTTACATTCAGGTAAATTTAATACAAATATGCTGGTGATGAAGGGAGAGAGAAATCAAAAGTTGTTTCTTTAATGCTGCTTTTATTATTATTATTATTATTATTATTGTTATTATTATTACTACTATTATTTGTGATGATGGTGGTCTAAACTCTTGTTTTTATCAGTTAGGATGGGGACAAATGACCATTCAGAAAAGTAGTGGAATGTATGAACAGACGGTGCAGTTGAGATGTCAACAGATATGAAATGTGAATAAAAGCCAAGTGAATTTGAAAAATGTCTGTACGATACTCTTTGTGTTTCTTTCGACAGGAAATAGGAGGGAGCCTCCTGGCTAGGGAACCAATCCCAGCAGACCGAGGTGTAAATTACACAGCAGCGGCAGGCAAATAGAGGCCCATGGGACAAATCAGGTCCATTTTATAATTTGCATTAAAACGTTTGCTGATTCTTTTGCAACACTGTTGTAGGAGACTATCCCAATAAGCATCACCCTTACCCTAACCCTTGTAACAACATCAACAACAACAACAGCACCGCTGTGTTAATAACCTATTCAAAATGTTGTAGTGCAGCACAGAGGATCCTTGCATGAATTATAATATACCATGTTGGACCTCAACGCATGGATTTGCGTATTTGAGTACTTCTTTGCCAAATTAGTTTTAACATAAGTTGCTTTAACTGTTAGTCCTCACTAATATGAATAATATAAAATCCAAAATCAACCAGAAATAAAATACTATATCTGTCCCACAAAATATACTTAGCCCAAAGTTTAACCTAAATAGCTGATCCATCAGCAGTTATCCAACACCGGTCTTGCATTACTCCCACAGTCAACGTCCTTGCACTCACACCTTCCAAGCAACATCCTTCTGTCTCGGCTGTTTGTATTATTCATCAAGTCATGCAGTAATAAAACAAGAATATAAACAATCAATACGTCAATGTCAAGGAACGTTGGAGAATCTTATTGCTTTCATTAACAAAATGAATGGGATGTAAAATCCAGTCTGACAGCACTATAACAGGTACATTTGGACACCTTTTATTAGGATGGTTTATAGGCTATAATCCCTACAATATATTATGTTTTCAGCAAAATACATACTTTTATATAAAGTATACTACCGGTAGTACTAGTATCATAGTTGTATAATTGCATGCTTATCAATTGCTCATGATGGGTATTTGCCTCTTTTAAAATATTGTATTATTATGTATTCTAATAACATTGGATTAATATTACAAGTAAGTTAAAACTTTGCATTTAATGGTGGAGCTGGTTGAGGTGGAGCTAATTCTAGCTACTTTATATACACTACACTCATATTGTCTATGAATTGACGTGTTATGTAAAATAAAGTACTTAAGCAATATAGTGGAGTAAACATTCAATATTACCCTCTGAAATGTGGAGAAGTAGTAGAATACAATACAATACAAAATGCTATGATAACACCTCTTAATTAACAAAATATTTGAAATATTTTGAAAAGAATAAACTATTTGAACATATAGGATACAGTAGATGGTATTTTCCATCATTGTTACCGGCTTGCATGCTGCACACACAGAAACAGATGCTGCATTAATTTCAACCTTGATCCAGACAACGAAGCTGCATTTAGCTTCTAATCCGGCACTTCAAAGGTTCCACAACACGTCTCTTCTGGGTGGGTCTGTATATGTCATTTGGTTTGTCTCTGGGATGTGACTGCGATCATCGTCAGCTTTGATGGTAATAGCTTAAGAAAACAAATATGACCAAATGTGCCCGTGGAACCCGTTAATGCCTCTCTGACAGATTACAGGACAGGGAGAACACCTGTGCTTTGATTACTCCCACGGGGATTTCTATGAATTTAGATGGAGTCAGAGCTACTCTAAATACCAAGTTGTCACCGTTGGCCACTCGAGGCAAGTAAAGGGTACAATGTGAGGGTCTTTCCAGACCGTTTCCCTCTTCGCTAAGGAACCAGATGTTAGATCTGTAAATTGGCTTATTTAGATTGATAGATTGTTTGAGAAGAGAGAAAGTTGTGCTAAATTGACTTGGTGATGGTAAAAAATAAATTACTTTTTTCTACCTGGGACGTCACTTTGCCACTCGCGACCCTCGCAGATGCAGCAAGCATAAATCATGCTTTGGATGCACCGTTCTCATTGAATTTCTGTCCCTATGTCTTGTCATAAAATTCTGCATCAACTTTTTAAATGTTAATTTTTATAAAAGTTAAGCAGTCATTTAGTTTAAAAAAAAAATCAAACTTGCGAGTTGCTTTTGAAATTAGTCCACCTCAAGTTTAAGTGGTGTATCTGTAGACACATCAAATCAATTGTGTGGATCTGTTTGAGTGTAAAGGAATTAAATACCAATTAATCATATTCTTGCAAGTCTAAGGCACTGTAGTTTTCTTAAGCACGGGTCCATAAAAGTGTTATTGAACATCTGATGCTCATTAGTTGAAAAGCCCATTAAGCTACTAATTAGAGAATTGTATTTCTTCATCCTAAGGGACCTGCTGGGTGCAAAAATCAATAGTCAGCACTATTGTGAGCGGGAAGCCAAAGCAGAGCAGCAACACTTCATCTCCACAAGATCTGCACGTGTAATAGATGAACTTAAATGAAGGCCAGGCATTTAAAATGCACTTAATTGAAAATTATAAGTATTAAACTGTATATTCTCAGGACGATAACGACAAATCAAATAGTATTCAAAGATAAAGAAACAGTATTTGTTTTCTTTACTTTACTTCCTTGCAGGATATCTTTCTTAAACTATTTGAAGGGCAAAGCAGATGCTTACATGTATGATCAATTTCATGTCAAAATGTATTCAATTTTGTTCCAATTAACTCATTCATCCTTCCACCAGCAGGGATCAGTAATACTCCACAGAAGTAACGGGACTCCTTGTACAGACACAGAACTCAGTTTCTACCACACAGAAAAATTCCTATTTTCGATGGAGATCGTCTTGAATTTAGATTATTCATCAGAGCTTTTGAGCATTGTGTGGATGCTAAAACAGAGGAGACTGTTTGTATTATCTGGAGCGATTCACTAGGGCGCCGCCTCAAGATCTGGTGCTCCAGAAAGAATTTATTCTGTGACCAAAGACCTTCTTCGAACACATTTTGGATATGAATTTAAGAGCACAGCTGCATGCCTACGTGGACAAAATCATTGGATGGCCTGATGTTAGGGCAGATGATGTTAAAGGGCTACAGGCATATGCATTGTGTTTACGAGTGTTGCAATGTGGAGAGCTCGGAGCTTGGAAGTGTGACATCTCTGAAACCCAAGCAGATCAAGCAGATCCCAGATCTGGCTTTAGAGACATTCAAAGGTAGGTTTAACCTTTTTGTCCTTTTGTGTTGTCTTATTTTGTGTTTTTCAGCTAAAATTCTTATTCTTAACTTCCTGTTATGGGAATTTTAGTATATTCCAACAATTATCAAACTTTTTGGGTTGTGATGTTTTAAAGGAATAATTCTGGGAAATTTCATTTATTTCCTTTCTTGCTGACTCCAGGGCGATGACAAGACTTCAGGACTAGCCAAGAAATAAAACCATAAATTGTAAAAGCAACATTTTCTGTTTTTTGCAGCTCTAATAAGGGTTATGAATTAAGGCCAAATGCTAGTATGCAGCATTGCCTGATGTTCAATTACACAACATCTTTGTCATGGTGATGTAATGCCTTCCTCATATATTGTATAATATGCATTACATATCAGCCCTTTTTCTGGCCCAGAAATGTGTGATTGTGTGCATTCATGCGCACACACACACACACACACACACACACACACACACACACACACACACACACACAGACACACCAGATAACAACAATGAGAGCTGTGAAGAGTCTAAAACAAGTCTTTATTGGTCAATATACAGAAAGCAGTGGGATGACCATTAAAGAGAGAGAAATCCCAACCATTTTGTTTACAAAAAGAAAAAGAAACAGATATATAAAATAACTGTCTTGAACATTTTTACAGGGTTTGTTTTTATATGTAAAAGAATCTTTTTCACTTTGATCTTTTAGAAGCACAATATGACAACAGGGGACGAGGGAAACAAGGCAATTGTTTTACAATGATGACATCACAATCACAGGTGCTTAAAGGCCCACAGAGGGAGGACAGGTGAAGAGGAGACGTATCCGTTAAAGAGCTCAGAGGGTCTAATGGTCACTGGTACTGTGTAGACATGGGCGGGTCAGAAGTGGTTTCTCTGAGTGAATATGGTCAAAGGAGTTACTCTTAGATCATTTGAATGTAGACAAACTTATGTAATCTGAGCAATATCCCTTAATTTGCAATGACGATGGTACAAGATGGATCTGATATTTATGAATTTTCCACTTCTGCTTGTTGTTCTGTTGAAGTTATGCAGAAATGATGACATGATAACACCAGTAAACAAACACCAGTGGGTGTTCATCTGACTGTAAAGGGGCACTCCTTCAATTTAACACATTACTGTTACATTACTGTTATTACTGCACTTCTCCATCTGTCAAGTCTGAGAATATAACCTTGATGATGGAATCAGGGTTATTTAACTTGGATATGTGACAAACTTTTATCCTGGTTTCACAAAGATATTTTACAGAAGTGTCTAGTATTTTACTGTGAGATTAATCTAATTCAGTTTTCACGAAAATAAACAGATTTATTTTACCCTAAAACAGTAGGCACCTTATTCCCAGACTAAGTCGGGACTCAGGGCACGTTTTCTGTATTGTCACACACATTTACCCAGAATCCATAGCAAACGAGTCATATTTAAGATATTCAATATTATTTAATTTATACAATGGATCCAGTTGGAGCAAGCAGCTCTAAGAAGAGATGTTAATGTTGCAATTTTTACCTTTTTTTCAAAACTGTCTCTTTTAAGTCCCCCAACATTACGCAAGTGCAGTTCTAAATCGCTGGAGTACCCCTGTTTCTGTGTACTGGTCCTTTATACTGGGCCCATAATTGCATAGAGGGCTTATTTTACTATGGAATTAAAAACACAGAAAGACAGCACATCAGTAGCATACAGTTACATCTCTGTATTATTTTTTTCTGCTGAAAAAAGAAAGAGAACTGATCTAACCCTAAACAGTAGAAGCTACAATAGGCCACAGTATTGATAGATTTGGTACACAGGCAGATGCAAACAAACAAAAAAGTATTTGAACTCCAATCAACCTCCATCAGCTCAGCAGCTGATGGAGCAGTGATCATTTTAGTTTTAAAATACTTTTGAGAAAAGTTAATAATTCTCTTTTGTATATGAATAAGGATGAATATGGAATGTTAATGTTAAGATATCTCTTTACTGTCCAGGCCACAGAACTCAGCACTGATCACACAGAGGGAGAGATTTGAGTTACATATTGCAACAGAGGATATATACACTGAGTGACAATACAGCTATGTTATACCTACTATATAGGCCAATGGAAATATAGTTTTAAATGTTTATGGATACATTAACAAATAAATATGTTTATGGATACATATGGCTGATATATCTGCTAATAACTCACCATATCGCAGACAATCTGTTTAAAACATAAACGATAAAAAGGTAATCTGTTGACACATCCACATATTAAATGTTTGGATACAATTATTGTGCATAACATAATAATTGGAGATAATTTGTGTCACTATATTCAAGAGTTTTGATTGAATTTCATCACATACATGTGAACATATAATGAGAAGACTGTGCTTGTTTGATATTTATCCTATATTTAGCTTAATTGACTGAGATGTGAATAATAAGATACATACGCACAGACAATGTTTTCCAGCAGTGTGGGACTGCAGTTGATTCTGTAGTTCTGACTTTGTCCAGCAGAGGGAGATGTGTCATTAAAAACGACAATGTGGGAAGATTCAAAGTGTTTTTTCCAGCAACAGATTGTAAATAATTTTATCAGAGATTCTGTTTTGTTTGTTGTGTGTTTGTGTGTGTGTGTGTGTGTGTGTGTGTGTGTGTGTGTGTGTGTGTGCGCATGTGTGTGTCGGCCCTAGAGCATGAAGGAATGTCTGCATTACGTGTGTATGTGTTTGGGAGATTGACAGACTCTCTGTCTGTCAATAGAGAGAGAGAGAGAGAGAGAGAGAGAGAGAGAGAGAGAGTATGTAAAGAATGCTTGTGCAGATACACTATATGTTTACGTATGTGTGGTCAGTATGTTATGCAGGTACTGTCCCACTCTAGTTTTTCCTTCTGCTTCCTCTCTTTCATCTCTTCTTCTCCATCCTCTTCATCTGCATCACTGTTGTCTGACTCGGCACTTGTCATTCCTCCCACCTGCTCCTCATCCTCTTCTTCTTCTTCCTCCTCCTCACGCTCTTCTTTTACTTCCTCATCATGCGCCTGAGCTCCTCCTACGTTCTAGAAAACAAAGCATGATTTAGTAAAGGTCTCCTAAGCTCCAAAATTCAGTTTACAGTGACATCAAATGTAATAGAGCTATTTGTAAGATAAATCATCTTCTAGTCTTTAAATGAGCAGTCTAAAGGTGTTAAACACCTCAAAACTAAATAAAAAAAGGTAGAAAAACCTCCATGGGGTTGACAGTGATGGTGAGTGCAGAGTTTTCCCAGTCTTCCTCAGTATCTTTGGCCTCCTCCTCATCTTCTCTGGACCCCTCCTGATGTGTGGCGTGGATCCTGTACACGCCAATGACCACAATCACCACCAGGGCGGCGATACAGACCACAATAACTGCTGTGGCTGCTGGCGGTGCTGCTCCTGATGGAGAAAATATTTATATATATATATATATATAATGTACACATACATGGCTGTAGATTCATGTCTGGGGTTGCAGCAACTTAGTTAGACAAGGCTTTACAACAGAGCAACCTCCAGTTTAATCATCTTATCTTAGCCTGCTTATTTGAAGTTGAGATAGAAGGCAAACAAATCTAAAAGTCCGTTGGTGGATCTGAGTCATCTAGTCTGGTATGTTCAGAACATTACATCACTTTACTGCAATGCAGCCAATAAAACCAGGAAAAGACAACACTATATAATATATATATATATTATATATATATATATATATATATAATATATATATATATATATATATATATATATATATATATATAACTTAAGCATATTGATATAATATCAATATGCTTAAGTTATAAGCATACATTTTCACAATGCTGTATACCAATAATCATAACAGATTATAAACTATTTTATAATGATTTACGAGTTGAAGTATTAGAAAACTTCATAAAACTGCATAATTGATCACTTGTTTATGCAACAATGAGACTAATTCTCAAAGTTGTCATAATAATTGTATAATGCATTATAATGATTGCAATAATCCATTATAATGTGATTTTTCTAAGCTCCATTGTTTGCTTTAAGTGAAGTAATAAAAAGGTTTATGCAGATATACATCATTATTATCATTATCATATAAAACAAATGTCACTTATAGTGACTTATAACCATTCTGAATGCAAATCCTGACAGCACCAAATCTCCACCACAGAATACATTTGAATGGCATTGGTGGCTTACCTGACATGTGCGAGTTGAGAGTGTGTATCATGAGCGGATGATGGACAGGTCTCATGTACTGAGGTTGGGCCGCCATATGATTGACGTGTTCCACAGGTGCAGAGTGGTGAAGAACGCTAACCTACAGTACAAAGGCGAGACAAAGGCTATTATCCTCAGGAAAAAGAAGGTGGACCAAAATTTGTGAAAGAAAAATAAGAAAATAAAAAGATGATGCAACACAGGAACAAACTGAGCATTGGAAAGATCAAAGGCAAGATAAAAGAAAACGGAGAAAAGAAGGACAGCAGTGATACATGACAGACAACAGGGACTCGATAAACAGGGAAGGACATGAAGAGAGTAGAGAAGAGTTAAAAAAAAGTCAACTGAAATACATCAAACTGACCTCCAAATTGAACTCATTGCTGGTGTAACGTCCGTTGAGTTCAGAGCAGGTGAGTCTGAACTTCCTCTCAATCATGGTGGCTGGTCGCCAGTTCCTGTAGCGTACCTGTCTCAGCGCCTGCTCATAGTGGGCCATGGAGTCCACACCTTGTAACACGCAGGAAAATACGACAGGTGGTACTACAGTCTAAAATATGTCATACAGCCCTGTGTGTAATATGTTATTACAGGAGATTTCAGGGACCTTTACAGTCTTACTCTATAGAGTGTGAATGTTCATGTTAATGCTTTATAAAGGGCAAAGGTTTAAAGGTGGAAAGGTGGTGCATTTCATAATGTCTTCCCAGCATAGAGCATTAGAGCAACACATCATCTCTTTTGCCAGAATGGTAGCCCTACCATATATTGATATTCCAGAGGTGGAGTTGGTGGCATCCAGGTGTTTTCCTAACAAGGCACTGTGATGAATCTCCAAACTCTCCCTGTCAGGATTCAGTTCTTCCCCAATTACCAGCACATCACAGTAGTCCAGGTTATGCATCACCTCCATCACACCTTGTCTGTGGACTGTATGCATGGACACAAACAGGAAATTACAGGAAAATTGGTTTGCAAATAATGTAGATTTAAAATGAGATATATCCAGTGCACATAAATACAAAAAAAGATTGTAAATAAAGTATTGCCTCCTACCTTAACAGCCATTTAAAAAACACATTTCCTTTAACATTAACTGAAGTATTGCTACAAGGCTGGTATGAAATGAGAGCATCTTAACAGCGCAGGAACCCTGTCTACTCACATCCACCAAAGCTGTCTCCCTTCATTACTGTGCTGGTGATGTGAAGCTCTTTGAAGGGTGCCACACCCAGCGGGCCCCGCAGGTCATTGACAGGCCTGACGAGCCGATTAGATCCTGCAATGGTGATCCTCGGTTCACTGGGTGGCAGGACCATAACCACTGACTTGATGTCTGGGATGGAGAGACACGTGTCGTCACCGAAACACCTGACACACACACACACACACACACACACACACACACACACACACACACACACACACACACACACACACACACACACACACACAGAAGAAGAAGGGAGATGTTACAGGGGGAGATGGCACCAGTGTTCCTGCTCCACTGCTCATCTGTTTAGATATTGCAATTACTACTATATGTCTTATGTATTTGTGGCATTTTTGTCACAAATAATGATCATAAAATGCAGAAAATACACTTCTTGTGAATGAGAAATATTTATTTTTGGTATTCTGGGAGGAGAAATAGTGCTGTACTCATTAATTTTAGAATGATCGAACATGTGTTAAAATCCAAGAAAACTATTTTTTATAAGACTAAATATTCATGACAAAATGAGCAATATATTACAATTAATAAAAAGATATGGTATAAAAAAACACTCAGTTATCTTTGTCTGTGTTTAACGCTGCAAAACTAAACTTCATCCGGATTGTGTGGGTTTGATCAGATTTGATTGTTGTAGCTTAACTATCATAGGATTTTAATTAAAATGTTGCTAAATCCTGATTGATTCATGTGGCATTGCACTTTGAATTCTGCTCACTTCAAACCAGTAAGAAGAGCAGGGACTAAAACACAAATACACATATCTCTAGTATACAATAATGAAAGGGGGCTTAACCTAACGTTGTGTCACGTATGCCCTGATCATACTTACGAAGAACCTGCATGAGAAAATACGTTTTCAGGGTCTTCAAATTGCATGAGGTTCCTGACCTCTTCCCGTAGAGGAATAAATCTCCAAAAAGGAAAAATAGCCCGTTTAAAAAAAGAAAAAGCACAAAATAACAAGACAGGTTTTTTAAGGTCTTGGATTCAGCCAGGCTTGTTTGAAATGCTAAATCCACTGACCCTGTGAATACTGCTGCCGGTCAGGATTTGGAACAAAGAGACAAGACACACAGCTTTCAAACACAGAACCTTCAGAAATAATTAAAATAATGATCAACAATGTGTAATGAGACTATATATTATTGTTTCGCCTCAGTCACAGATGGCAGATTCAACATATCCGCTGAGTATAAAGGCGGATCTATCCGTCTTTATCTCAAGTGAAGCTGTGAAGTGTTGTTCAGAGTTAGACAGCCTGTATTGTTGCTCCCCGAGCTCGCCTCACTTTATCGACCAGCACACATCTAAGCTGATTTGACCTGCCTGCGTTAGCTTTTCACCAAATGAACAGGCGCCGGATGGGTGTGGAGACGGCAACAGACACATGAAGGGCGCAATACACACATGCAGCATACAACTTAACACACACAAAGTGACACACAAAGTGGCACACATGGGCATACAAGTTGGGTTAGGACAAACAAATACTTGAGAGGATAAGCCAACACACACACACACACACACACACACACACACACACACACACACACACACACACACACACACACACACACACACACACACAATCAAGCATATTACATTCAATGTGATGCAGTTGTGAAGAAGTGTTTTTCTTTTCATTCTCTTGTTAAAGGTACACTACATATTGTTGTTTTATGATATACAGTTAACGGTATATGTAGTACACATATATGGATATATCATGTGTGTTTTAGATTAAATCCAGCTATGCCAGCAGAAGCAGGTTAAGAGGTCAGCCAATTACCTGTCTATTAGATTTTCATATTTCTTGTGTGTAAGAGATTTTTGGCTTGATGTTGGCATGAAAGAGGTTCTTTTTGGTGTCATTAAACATATTAGTAGCAATCCTTTGAATATCCATTGCAAATATTAAGGATGCGTTGTCGTTTGGATCAAACGGTTTGTAATTTGATTTCAAAATAATGTCCTTTGAACAAATGTTGGACAAACAAACTAATATCACCATCCATGGGAGAGGACAGAGTCAATTCAAATCAAATCAAATCCAGAATCACAGAAAGACACAAGAAGGAAAAACAAAGAGAAAACTAGAGCGTCCTGCGCTGGGACCACACCAGCCACAACGCCACACATTGCAGAGGCTGGTAATAAAAGAAAGAAAGAATCAGCAATAAAAGGAAACAAAAAGCGAGGACAAATAGACGCTCACAAGATGGTGTTCCCGTTCACCCAAAGGCTTAATGTCCTCAACGGCCAGCTGGTTTGTTTAGTGGTTTAATAGTTTTTACACTAATGATCCATCCTCTCACTGGGAGTTCTGTGGCTTAAAGACAAAGACAGACAGACACATCTGAGTCTTCATTTCATTTAACCATCACTCCTCTGGCTGCTTGTAGCTTAGGTGACTTAAGTTGACCAACTTGTTTTATGTATATGTTTATTATACATAGCATCATTTCACACAAGCTTTCTAGGGATAGCTATAGACCTCACACTTTATTCAACATCGGGATAGCTCCCTCAAAACGAATACTTGTATGTCCACACATACATTAAACAAAAGGTAGATATGTACTTCATCATTATATTAATACGGTTGAATGGGTTTTTTTTCTGTTTCCAGTAGCTAAATTGTGAATACAATGCCATTGATATAATATACAATATACTACTTTTTTTACCATTGTGCTGTACGTTTCATCAATTTGAATGGAACTACTAGTAGCTTTCATTATTGAGGCAGTCTGAACATGGAGGTTTATATAATTTGATATCATATCTATGATGGCAACATGAGTGTCTTGGTAACTGGTCCCTTCTTGGGCTTTTCACGTGAGTGGCAGGTTTACCTTGAGAGTAAATCTTAAAGTCTCTGAATCAGATTTAAACATCACAGAAACCGAACATCTAAAAACTTTCTCTAAAGTTAAGTTCAGTTGAGCTGCTCGAACTGGGAAGCTCCTACGCCGAATGTGAAAATGCATGAACATGCATTCTCCAAGTATATGTGCACTTACTGTACGCTGGTGGTGATGTGTAGCCACCGGAGGCCTGCCGTAGGGAACTGGCGAGAGTTAATGTAGGAGACTTTTGACATGGCTGCGTTGATGCTGTCTAGATCTTCTCCTTCCACCACTAGCACAGACTGGGCGGGGTTAAAATGGAACTGGACACACAAACAAATACTATTTGTCCTCAAAGAATATTCCAGTTGAAACAATTGTGTTCATTTTTGTAGCTCAATTACATTATTTGTGTTTTGGCTTCATAGTTATCATAGTTATAGAGTAGCATCTCATTGCTGTCCTGAACAGGACACTGTCAGTGTGAGGGTGTGTGTAAGTTAACTTGTAGCCTACAGCTATCTTTGTGAGGACCTTATGATTCAGGACATTTTCTTATTATGTCAATGAGTGTCCTCACAAAGATAGAATCACAAAGAGGAGTGTGTTTTCACAAACCTTAATGTCCTTAGCAAGGCTTTCAAGGGAGTTGATATCAAGGCCTTCTTTGCAGGCCTGCAAACAGGAAATGACCTTCTGGGTTTCAATGCGGCCTGGTCGGATAGTCAGACCTGACAGGCTGCCATGGAAATACTGGGTGAACCTCGGGGTCCCTACCTCACCACCTAAAGGGGGAGCGAGAAATAAAAGAACCACAGGGAGGAACATGGAAAAGTGTGATATGAGAGGTTTAAGGACAGAAGTGGAAAAGGGCAGAGGAGATAAGGGAAGAAAAAGGTCAGTTGGATAGATACAGATTGCGTATGTCAAAATGTTAGCCAATTTCCTTGTTTTCACCGGCCATGTATTAACTTTCCTGTCCTTTCAGATTCTACCACTTTCCCTGCAGTAACCCCGGTGTTCCTGCCATTCCACATCGCCTAACCTCCTGCACCCATCTGTTCCCTCTTCTCCATTATCCCAGTAGCATATACACTGGCCCACGTCGATTAATTACCCGCCAAATCGTATACGCTCTGCTACTGCCTTCGGCGTCCCAGCTGTTTTCTCTGACTGCCTTTTTGACTCCTGCTATTGAGCCTGATCCCCTATCGGATAAATTTGCCTCATCCTTCCTGCCTGCCTGGTTTTGACTGTGACCTGTTTTCGATCTCGATTAAATTTCATCTTTTTATTTTACCGGCCTGGTCTGAGAGTCAAGCTTTTGGTCTCAAACCTGTTTTTACTGAGCCTTTGCAGGGTAAAAAAAGACAACATATATTATGTTCGTTTCAAAGGGAAAAGTTTTCCCAAAATACCATCTATGAATCCGTTTCACACACCACCCATTTACACTTTTACATGTTCTTGAGGCTGATTTAAGATGCATTTTTAAAGAAGAAATTGTATACTGTATATTGTCCTATTGAATATTAGATTGTGAAAATAATCTCTTACTAGTTTTGGTATATGATGACATCAAATCAAGCAAAAACATAAAAAAGAATTTGACAAAAAAAAGGCACAGAACTTAAAACATTCTTAAAGGAGACTATTATTATGATTATTTTAAAAGCAGGGATTTTATGTTTTCTGTTGAAAATTATAAAAACAAAAGTTCTGCAGGCAGCAACCTCCGGGTCTGAAAGCAATGCAATTAGCTACCTTGTGACTGACAGCTCGCTATCGCGGTGTTGTCTTGGAGATTTCTCGATTTTTCTTTATTGCTATAAAAGTGTGTTTTCAGGTCATGAAAGTTAATTGTAACCGTTTGGCCCTCATGAAATGTCTTTGCTGCACCATCACGTGAAAACAAGATAACAACGGCCACAAACCAAGATTAACTCAAAGCTTCAAAATGGCAGCCCACAAACCAATTTGGAATTAATGCTGAATACATCTACTTCTTATTTACAGTGTAAACTACAGCGAAAACCCTATGCAATACAACCTTTTAAATGTAGGTATGAAGGAATCAGTATATTTTTGGTCCTTTGTCAAATCATCGTTTATACTCCTGACCAAACCACATTGCAACCAGATGCAACACAATCTCTACAGTTATACCGAACATGTAGTATGTTCTTCAGCTACTAACCCACTTACTGGAACACAGCCTGGATGTTCTCCTCCTCTCCTCTACTGAACTATTCTGTACAGCGAGGCTCGGGGGAGCGGTAGACAGCAACATCAGATATTACTGTGAACAACAGCTACAGCACCAGCCAGCCAGCATGGGGCTGGAGGCAGCTACTGTCTCAGCTCCGTCAATGTGAATCATAAAGGGGTGCGTATACACGTTGAGCTGAGAGATAAGATCCTGTCATAAAGACACCAAACAACTGCCTGCAGCATGCTAGGCAGCAGGAGACTTATACTGCTGACTTTACAAACAGTGAGGTAATACAGCAGTTATCCTAGTCTCATAAAAACTGCATTGCCTATAGAAGTAATGGTTGATAATCATAACAAGATACTTTTCATTATATGAAAATGGGAAGTAAGGCTGTCTACACCACATTATCACAAGTTCATTATTAAGTCGTTTCTGTAACTTGTCTGTGATACAGCTTATTGTTTTATTTGTTGCCTTAGAGCCTCCTTCACCTTTTAAGCAGAGCACCACTTTTCATGTGTATTTTCTGAAGCTCGGGGATGCAGAGGGTGAACACTGATGATGCTGATGCCATTGTATGATGTTCTCCAAGAACTGTTAGGGCCAACAGCATATGAGTTGCACTAACCATGTAATCAACACTACAGAGTCGATCACCATAAAGCTGGGGGCTAATAGGAAGTTAGACAAAAGGCAATCTTTGTTCCCAAATTCAGTATCCAATCAGCCCAATGGCCATTGACTGGTCTGTATTTGTTCTCTGTATGTATGAGGGGTGAGTTTAGCCTCGAGTCCAAAAACAAGCGGGTGAAACAGAATGGTTAGAAGTCAATCTGATTTAACATCTAGATCACAACCAGAGCCAATTAACACATTTCAAAAAATAGTGTGAGAACATAGAATAATTAAAGGTGATTTGAAATATATATATATTTTTCTTAAATAACATACAACTAATAATAACTAACCATTGTTCTCATATTTGCATTATTTTCACAGACATGGTAAGCACGGGGCTTTTGCGATGGCAGGAGGTGTAAGTAGAAGCAGAGTGGGACATTTCCATCACCTCCCTTTCACATGTGGAAATATTCATCATTATGCCGCACTTTAGTCTCCTTCATCTTTCTGACAAATGCCTCGTTGAAAGGTTTTCATCAACGTCTTAGTGATTCGATGACTAAATGCAAACTGGACTGAAACTTTGGATTGCCAGTATCTAGATGTGCAGATGTTTTTTATAGATTCATAAAAAAGAGAAATTAATGAAAGGACAGGGGAAGAGGAAGATGACATGTCACATGAGTCACGGCAGGTCTTCAAAGACATTGTTATATACAAGCATAAACAACTATATTATTTTTAAGTATGCTAATTAGTATTAACTTATGGTTAAAACATGTTCACTTCTTAAGCAAAAAGCAGACATAACATTTTTTTAATTTCTAATTCTAAAGGCTATATCAGCCATTATCATTGTGGATCACTTCAACAGTGGTTTCACCTTGGATAGAAAGGGACTTTTCTCATTTCACTGAGTGCTAAAAGCTGAAATGGCAGCACAGTGTTCAAATGATTAAAAACGTCCTGATGATATATGTTGACTGATGCCTTTTATTATCAACATTAAACTACCGCAGACTCCTGATGCCAACTCTACGTGTTGTCAGTTAAGTGTGTGTATACTGTACTGTGAGGGTTGCTTTGAAATTTGACACCCACTTTCCGGTTGCACATTAAATGAGAGGGCAAACACACATTTGCCATCCAAACAGCTTGTTTTCTATGGAAAACTGCTTAAAGAAAACAACAACCAAACCATTTCATGTCTGGAAACACACGTCTTCTTTTTTGCTTTCAGGGCAGTGAAAATACGGTCTGAATGCCTTGCATACCCCATGTCTCATCATTATGTTGTTGATTGTTGGGAAAAGGGGATGGATAAATGAGAGACTCTGAAAGGCAATCTTGCTCGCTAATGGCCTGCAAAGTTATCAGTTGCGGCTTAGTGAAGCTTAAAGGGGCTTCATTGGGATGTAATAGCTGGCAAAGTTGTCCTCCATTCACTCTAGCTAATCCTTCCTTCAGGGCTTTCTCTCACAATCAGAGATTCATGGAAAGAGGCAGAAAGAGAGGCCTGTATGAAGCAACGAAGACAGTGATGACGACAAAAAGAAAATTGCAATCAGGCAGAGGATGAAAAGAAATTTAAATGGCAACCAAAATGTCATCAGGATTGAAGCTTTGGAGGATGTTGGTGAGCATTATGAGTGTGATTTAGGCAAGCTGCAGAACAGATCACTGCAGTCTCATTCTGCTCTCCTGTAAACCACTTTTGTATAATTATTCCAGTCATAAACAAGGCAGCAGGGTAACTGTGATTCATCCCAATGTGATCACTGCTCGCTCTCTTTCCCTGCCACTGGAACCGACATGCAGAATTTCCTGTCTGATACCCACTCTGCTCGTGACTCTCCATTTCAAAGAAGAAAAACTTGCAGCCCTGGGGCATGAATCTTAATCTCTTTAATTATCTTAACAGAAAGGCCGCTGCTTCCTCCCTCTCTCTCTCTCTCTCTCTCTCGCTCTCTCTCTCTGTTTGTGCTTCAAATGTAATTTTCAACATCTTTTGGCTGCTGTGCCTTTTTGTTGATGCTTGTTCTCCATGTTTGCCATACTGTAAGTTTCCATCTTGTTGTCCTTTGCATATTAGGAAATAAATGATATTTCATTACACCTATGCATTAATCACTCTCAGTTCTGTTTCTAAATTAAGAGTTTCTGATCAAAAAACTTGGATCCTTAATAGAATGCGCTCTTTTATAAAGTAAGCGAAAGTAAAGCAATTTAGGGTTTTTCCAAAAGACATTTCCTCTTTTTTTCCCAACAAGCATTTACAATACTAAAGCAGTTGTAACCATCAAAAACAAATAAACCAATAACATATCAGAATAATCAACAGTTCTTTTAAATAAAACAATAAAGATGTCCTGTATTAGTATTTTATAAAAAATCTGACTAAAAATAACACATTTCCTTATTTTATATGGAGGATTATAACACAACCTCAAATGGCTGCATCACTCTAAAGTTACTGTGCATTTTAGAAAGACACACACACCCACACACACACACTGACCTTGCCAGCAGGCTCCGACAGTCAACTGTGTATGAATCTTTGCGGTGTGGATCGGCCAGTCATCTGTCACCAGGTAGGGTTCATAGGTCACCCCATCCACAAATAGTGTGACCGCAGGAAATTCTGCGTTGATCACATAATAGTGCCATTCCTTGTCACAGATCTGTAAAGGAGAGATATATTATGAGGTTACTAAGCCGCAGTACTTCTTGCTATGTGTCCACTTCATGCATTCCAATAAGTAAATATTCCTGGTTTGCACTCACACAAAAATAGGACAGCTTTAAAAAAAAAAAAATACTCTGCAAACTACATCTCTTTTCTTGGGGTCTTATTTAGGTTAGGAGCATTTCTCCGTGGAGGATTATATTTATAAGGATACTGTTATGATGATGTTTACTTCAAGCATGCAGCCGAAACCCGAAGGCACATCCTTGAACGCTTGCCGGCTTTCTACCGTAAATGAAAGAGCAATAAATTCCTCTCCCCTTCTACTGAATCATATGCTCCCTGTTGTCAGATTGCTAATGAGTCTCCTGACTAATGAGCTGTTTATTAGAGGCACGCATTGAGTGACAAACATGGCTCTGGAGGACCCGAGTGCCGGGCAACTTTTATTAGCCATCACAAACATTTTTTTTAAGTTTGAAGAACTTGTAAGGACACATTCAGTTCCCTTTTGCCGCCTGCCTCTCAACCCATCACAAACTCTTTCCACTTTCGTGGGCCACAACAATCTGTTTCAACATTTCTGCTACTTTGCTTGGATGTCTTTAGGCTACAACTAATGATTATTTTCATTATTGATCAACCTGCAAACTACTTCCTCGATTATTCAATCAATTGTTTTATCAATAAAATGTCAGAAGATATTGAGAAAGGCCCATTATAATTTGCCAGCGCTCAACATGCAATATTTGTTCTGTTTTTGAAAATTAGAAGCTGGCTATAGTAAATAAAGAGGTAATAATGGTGAACTCAATAGTAAATGAATGCAGCATTTTCTTGTAACCAGCCCAAGGTGTAATTTGCTTGGATCCAATGCTGCAAAGATGTATGTCATATTATGTTTTATTTGCTATGAAAGAGCTGGATAGAAATATGTGCTTCATTCACATTCTTGACCGGCTTAAAGGATGAATGACACATACAAGCTCTGCACGGGGTCCCGAAAGCCACAACACATGAGTTTCAGAGCTCTATCTGACGCAGATATTCTAAATAAATTAAACCACTTAAACTGCAAGTCTACTTCCCTTTTAAAGTTATTTTTTTACAGTTTTAAAGTCGTTGGCAACTTGGTGAAGTCTTAACGGATTCCTCGCATTGTTGTTCCTCCTGTTATGACCATTGCATCTGTTTTTCTGTAATCAGTGTGCTGTGAAGGATTTGGTTGTATTAACTGCAAACAATCTATTTTCACTGGAGAGGAGAATAACTGCTAATTTGAGATGCACAGACAGAAACAGCAGGATAGGATTCAACACTAGATAGATTCATATTGTGTTAAATTTCACTATCAGGCGCTCGCGCGCACACACACAGACACACACACTTTATTCAAGCTGTGATATGAACTAATGAGGTTAAGATTTGTGTTGGCCAAGAATCTCCAGGGATGTTTCATTTAGGAAGTAGTGTCTCACCCTTTATGTTTGAAGGGACAGATTTTTCCAGATATGTTTGACACAATATTACATCTCTCAGCAGATACTGTACATGTTTAGTTACTTTTCTATGGATTGCTTCCTTACATCGCAACTAGTATATCTGAACCTCACAGTTCAAGGCCCAATTTCATCTGGCTGTAACTGCAATGCTTTGGTGCTCAGCAAAATTGGTGGAATATGTATTAATTGTGAAAAATATCCAACAATGTTGGATAAACTTCAAGAGGAATACATTTTCAATATTAAGATCAGAATAAATTCAAACTAAGTAAATACATTAATTCAAAGTGGTTTTCATATTCTTGTGCTTTACACAGATTATTACAGAAATCATACTTGCCCACATACAAATGCTCACAAACACACACACGCACATACACATCATTAGTGGATACCATCAGCAGCTGAGGTACGTTTGTATTCACATTGCTCGTCTGAAGGCACATTAGTGGGAGCATGAAAGTACTCAACAGTGTAACAAGAGTCAAGACAATGAATGCTGAAACACTGTAATGAGCTGGTCCCCGAGCAGGCCGGCTAAGGATGAATGCAATCACCAGAGAAGTCCCACAATACAGAGAGAGAGAGAGAGAGAGAGAGAGAGAGAGAGAGAGGGAGAGGGAGAGAGAGAGGGAGAGATAAAGTCACTGAGGCCATGTCCCTGCTAATGTAAATACATTTTAAAATATATTTCTTCTTATATTATTTATTAAACATATTATTTTGAAAAGTATTTTCACAGAACTTAGACAAAGATGAAAGACGTCCATCAAGTGTCCTAGATATTAAGATCGAAAGAGTTCAAAGAACCTGCTTTTCTTTGCGTTGCAGCTGGATGTGTTTTGAATTAATATACTCTACTTGAACGCAATAGTTCCAGTTCCTGAGTCCTTGTATTGTTCATGCTGGCTCACTGGCCTGCCTTACTGGGACACTTAATGGATCAGAATCAGAATCAGAATCAGAATCAGAATCAGAACCATTTATTGCCATGTATGCTTACACATACAAGGAATTTGTCCTGGCGGGAAGGTGCATACATTTAACATTTAACAATACATTTAACAGTCAGAATTATTATTAGTAAAATTAGTCTTACCTAAGCTTTACCTGTAATTACAAGACCGTCTCAGCTTTGTATTAGGAAAGAACTGGTCAGGAGAGACGTTTTACTCATCCTCCAACCCAAAATGAGGGTTCTTCCTTTTATGTTATTTAATTTGGAGAGTGCTCTATACTTCAGATATAAGACTACAGAATACATATAGATACTTCTAATTTCTCTATTACTGCACCCATCTCCAGCCCTCAGCTTTCAGATGACTAAACCCAACCGTACACAGACAGATTTCCTTTGTCGAGTATATTACCATGCAATAGCAATGTTTTATTGCTGAGAATAAAACACCAGAGATAAGCTCATCTATCTTGCAGAAATCTGCCCTGCTATATTTATGAGAGGCTATTACATCTGCACAAAAGATCTTAAGAGCCAATTGGACCTCAGAAATATGAGATAGTCTGGAGGCTGAATTTAGGTTGTCACCCAAAGGATCTCTGGCAAACAATTAGGAGCGGCCTGCTTTGCATTAGAACAACTACAAAAAGAGCAGATTCCCATATGTTATTTTGTGCGGAACATAGGTTATAGCATGCAGGTAATAAACTAGATTGGCTTATTGTGCATAATGCTGGTGAGAAACGCAAACACAATACCTTACTCTCAGATAGCATTGGGGGCATTTTGAATCTGCCGACATAAACAGAATAATGAGGACATTCTGCAGGCTGCTGAGAAGTCCTTTAATGGGGTCAAGTTTATTTTAATACAGTAGAGAGGTTTGGGATGGGAGGAGCCTTCTTTATGGATGGGAGGAGCCTTCTTTATGGATGGATACAAACCATATATAATGATATTCAGATCTGTTGTATGTGACGGCGACCGCCGACAGGCATGCCGGTTTAGAAGACAACGCTGTTTTCTGATGTGAAGGGTATAAAGATGTGTGAGGATGTTTCTTGAACATTTTTGTTGTTGTTGATTGCTTACTTTCTGTTAATTTAGCATTTCAGTTTAGGACATTTGAAGCCTTGTCCATAGGCACCATCCCTGCTTTCCTCATCTTTTCATCATCCTGTTCCATATTCCTTTGTCTGATCTACTTTCTTCTGTGTTTCCTTCTCATAATATCCCCACCTCATCATTCTTTCTTGCACCTCTATTCTTTTTCCCTTTTCATCTCCGTTGCTCCTATTCACATTCCTTGCCTCTCCTCTGCTCTCCTCTGCCACTGTTTTAGCACTGCATTATTGATGCAAGTCTATTATCTGTCAGTGTGGTGGTATAATGACACAGATAGTGAAAGAAACAGTAAAGGAAAGGAAGAAAGAAAAACAGCTTTGCTAACATGCTCAACGGCATGTATATAAAACACATCACTGTAAGTACGCACACTTACACTCATAACTGTAAGAAACCACATCTCAATGAAGATTAGTACGAGTTAAAAAGAAAACAAATACAAAAAAGCATTGAGTTCCACTTGAGATTATAGTATGTTAATAATGGGAAGCTATCTGAAATATTTGATTCTATTTCAAATCGCAAAAGTGTTGTTATTATTGGGTTCATACCAAAAAGTGAAAAAGTAAGTACGTCCGTTTTCTTTGGGTTTCCTCTGTTTGAGCCAAATTCTCTCTCAAGTTAAGTTAAACACTTGGGGTTACGTTTACGCCGCCATGATACCTCTCGCTGCGCTGGAACGAGCTGATGGTTTATGGGAAGGAAGACAGAGTTGAATCCAATTCTATTTATAATTTGAGTAAAATTTACTTTGACAAATGTACTGTGTAAGTCTTGACAAACTCCTTTTTGTGGAGCTGCATAGAGACCGTTTGGTACAGAATGTACGTCCCCACCCTTCTGCAAAGGCAGTGCTGTGTGAAGAGAGTGTAATGTATTTGTTCTCCACACAGGGCTGTGTTAAACAGAGGCAACGTTGGTGCCTGGCTGCTCTTTTTTACTCGTGGCATCTATGGTTTTTGAACTGGTAAATGTTGTCTGCTTGTGGACCTTGGTGTCACAGTCGGCAATAGACTACATCAGATTCACTCTTAACCCAATAGCGACAATATTCACTTCAAGGTCTGCTTTGATATTGTGTTTTCCTGTCTTTTTGTCTGAATTGAAAATTAATTCTTAGAATTTGGAACCTTTATAGTCCGGGTAAAGCATAATTAAAAATCTGTTTGACAGAAAATGTTTTATAAATTACTCCAGTTTTAAATGAGAAAAGAAATTGGCAAGTATATAAATTAGGTTTCACGGGCATAAAAAAGGAAAGACAGGGCCGGACGGCCAGTAAAAACCTTTTTAATGGTCCACATGCCCACCGGCATTTGTTGCGGTTTGCCAGATGGCCAATACACCAATACAAGCTAGCGAACCCTAGACGTGCTATGTAAGTATTGTAACTCGCGATTGAGCAGTAGAACTACTGATGCTTTGTGCTCAACATACTTATTTAAAGTTAGGGGAGGGGTTACTAAGGATGGCACCAGTGCCTCATTGAGCCGTGATTTCAGGCCTGCCCCAAAAAATCCAAAACAGGAAAATTGTTAAAAACAGTCCAACTCTAGATAAACAAATCTACTCAGGCTTTAAGGTCAACGTGAAAAGTTTTCTTCACCTTAAGAGGAGAGGAGAAACAAGGAAATACTGATATGGAAGAAACAAGCTGTCGATACAATAGTATACTGACGGTCGATACAATAGTATACTGACGGTCGATACAATAGTATACTGACGGTCGATACAATAGTATACTGGTGGTCGATACAATAGTATACTGACGGTCGATACAATAGTATACTGGTGGTCGATACAATAGTATACTGACGGTCGATACAATAGTATACTGACGCTCGATACAATAGTATACTGACGGTCGATACAATAGTATACTGGTGGTCGATACAATAGTATACTGACGGTCGATACAATAGTATACTGACGGTCGATACAATAGTATACTGGTGGTCGATACAATAGTATACTGACGGTCGATACAATAGTATACTGACGCTCGATACAATAGTATACTGACGGTCGATGCAATAGTATACTGACGGTCGATACAATAGTATACTGACGCTCGATACAATAGTATACTGACGGTCGATGCAATAGTATACTGACGGACGCTCGATACAATAGTATACTGACGGTCGATACAATAGTATACTGATGGTATGCATATTAGGGCTGGGCGGTATGGCCAAAAATGCATATCACGGTATTTTGTAAGATTCTGGCGGTTTCACGGTATATCACGGTATTAACATTAATTTATTGACGCCGAAAAGGACCTGCGGCCACCTGAACACCTGTTCACCGCTCGTTGTTCGCTCGCTGGCCAACTCCCTCGCAACTGCCCAGCAAGCTGTGAACAGCCGTTTGTGTGGCGTGACAGCCGGTCTGTCTCTTCCGGGTTTTTTTCACCTGCATTCCCCTGGGTCCTAAGTCCCTCCATGTTCAGCTTCTTTGCAATACATCGTTTTCTAAACTACGTCGGACTTTTCAAACCCTCCAGCCAGCAGACACAGCTCCTCTCTGGGCAACACGTTGTGTTGGTGCATCTCTGCTCTCTCTTGTTCCTCCTGCATCGCTCTTTTACGTTTTTTAATGTAGCGACGGAGTTTCTTCTTTCTGTGATAGTGTGCGGGCTGTACCCAGCATGCAGTTCGGCGGAGTAAATTTAAAAAATGTACAATTATTAGTGTTACAAATTGTTTATGTGTCACAAACTGTTGTTTTGTGGTGTTGTGCCCTGTTAAAGCGCGTTAGTTGCGGGTTATTAATTGTTGTTATAAAATTAAAACCATGACTCAATGCACGTAACACACGTAGCTCCGACCGCTTCGCCAGTGACTACGGCTGGGCACCGGTGTGCCGGTATGTGAAAAAGTCATACCGTACGTAAATTTGACACCGGTATACCGGTTGAAACGGTATACCGCCCAGCCCTAATGCATATGACATACTTATAGACCACTCAGCATGTCTCAGCATGGTTCGATCCCCGGCGCCTCTAGTCCATGTTGATGTGTCCTTGAACAAGACACTTAACCCTAATTGCTCACCGTTGCTGTGTCTACGGTCTGATATATATCATGTAAGTCGCTTTGGATAAAAGTGTCAGCTAAATGAAATGTAATGTAATGTAAATGTCTGCTGAGTGGTCTATAAGTAGCAGGTAGTGCATTAAGCCCGCTGCCTCTTACACATACAAACACACACACACTCACTCTACACCAACACACTGCAAAGACATACATTTAGTGAGATGCATCAGCTCGACATAGGGGTAACACAGGAAGTGCCTAAAGCAGACAAAGTACAGCTGCGCTCTCAAATGAGGTCATTTGAAAAATAGCAGCCAGAAAAAAAATAAACACAAACTCAAGATGTATACGCTGCAGGCTCAATATCTCTGTTGCTCTTTGTCTTTTCCTGTTTTGCTTTCAAAGAAAAGTGAAACGTGCGTTTCATCACTGCCCGTTTGCACTGTTTTCTATTATTATTATTCTAAAGTATGCTGCATGCTGAGAGCTTGTAAGGGTGACTTGCAAAATTAAGAATGAACAGAATCAATCTTTCATAAAACAAGGTCACTTTTTGCCTTGACCTTTAAAGACGTACTCTAATGTCTTTGTTATATTTTACTGCATTCTAGGCATCACTCGCATTGTTGAATTACAAATAACTGAAGAAGTGAAACATTCATCAGTAAGTCTCTTGTGTTTGAGGTGGAACTAAATCACTCTTTGAATAGAAACTTCAATCTCTCCTGGTATCTACAACAAACAGGCAGAGAAGGAACACACACACACACACACAATCCAATTAATCTCCTCTGAAACAAAGGGAGGCTTCTAATCAACACAGGACGGAGAACAAGCCGTGGCACAACAAGCATGGTATAAGCAGTCAGAAAAGGCAAATTATTGTAGATGCTGTACAGACAAGTAATGAGTGAGATTTTTCTACAACTCAAACATTCAGTCCTGACAATTTAACTCTGTCATAAATGATAAATACCGAGGTCTGCCGCTGTCTCAAGCAGTATAATTGGGAAAATTCATCCATGATTCATCCATGAACGCATGATCTACTCCGTCGATAGCACAGTTATCTTGGACTGCTATGAAACTGCCAACACAAATGATCTCTGGTCCTCGACTAATATTTCTGAAATCTCATATCTGAGAAAAATACTGTTTATTGTCTCAACTCTGACCCTTCATTTTGCATAGATTTATCTATCGGCGGAGTATCTATCTGCATATCTATAAGTACCCTGCTGTGAGTAAATACAACCTTATTTGTAAGGGTTACAATCAATGGCACATCACAAACACACTTGTTCTTTATCTTACAATGCTGGGCAATCTTAGAAAGCTGTTCAAACTTGAACCGTAGGTACAAAAAAGCCTGGATAATGGCTTCTTCTGTGTCCACTTTTCTCCCTCACCTCCGCTTTGTGACTTTGTTTGCATGTTTGACCCATTTCTACCATCTTTGGGTTACAGAAGAATGAATCCTGAATTTCAAAGGACTTTTTGACTGTGAGTGAATATCTTTTGAACAGCTGGATTGAACTGATAGGCTTACGAGGCTCAAGGAAAGTAAATAGTGTGCCTAGAGGGGAGAGATCCACCCCTTACTCCAATACCGAGGCCGAGAAAGAGGAAGGACGATAAGCATTGTGTGTGTACCTCACAAACATACACTGTGCTTGTAGATATGTGTGTGTGTGTGTGTGTGTGTGTGTGTGTGTGAGGGTTTCTGTCAGATGTGACATTCCTACAATGTGTTCGATCGACATGGAAAATGGAAGCCTCTATCTCTCACCCCCTTTTTTCCAGCTTCCTTTCATCCCTCTCTGCCTCTCCCCTCTCAGGGTGAGAATTGCAAAATCAATAGCGCTAAATGGAGTTGCAGCGGAAGCCATTGAGTGTCCCTTCTAAGTGCTATAGGAACAAGGAGAGTAAGAAGCAGCTGTGACACCCCACAGTTACCTCTTCTCCTTCTACTCTCGAACCCCCACATTCATTTCTCAGCAGTCTCTACTACTCTCTGAGCTTGTCCTCATTATTAACTGCAACGCAGTAGTAGCTTATACCCTTAAACTACCTTTTCCTTAGTATACCTGTTACTAGAGATACTGAACAAGAAAGTATTGATATGACATTCAAATGGTTCCAGTAGAACAGTAATACAATGTATAACGTAACAGGCTGGTCTCATCCTGAATTTGTAGCAATACCTACGATATGTTAGACACGTAATCTTTCTAAAATCACACAAGGGATATGGATGGGTCCATCAAACAGTGATCTTTCAGCCAAGGGACTGCAATTTGTTCCTCATGTGAAACGAAGTGTCAATATCATAGACTGTATAAGTGGACGTAGTCATCGTGACGTCACCCATTGGTTTGACAGCCATCACCATGTTGTTTCTTTCGTAACCGATGAACAGAAGTTACCATATTTGGGATGCGGAGGAGTGACATAGTGACGCCGGTTAGAGCTTAATCACAGCATGCCCGCACTAAAGCATACTACACTTTATGGTCTGATTGACTTGACATTACATTAACTGTCATATCATGCCATAGCATTTCAATGTATCAGAATATATCATCAAAAATCCCACAATGGAACAAAGAAGTAGTCCATTGCCCTGCCAATCCCCTAATGCATTGCCCTTTGTAGAGTATATGCTTAAATTACAGTAATATAACACTATAGTATACCTGTGAGAGTATATACTCACTAATGAGTGATTAGTGAGTATATGAATGAACTATTGAGTGTATCAGTAGGGGGTAGTGAATGAGTGAAAAGGGGAGCTATTTTGCAGTATTTGATTTGTCATAACAGGAACGGCACAGGTGTAACTAATAACACAAAACATGGCTCTGTTCGATCAACTGTCATTGTATATCAGGAAATAGAGATGGGTTATCTACAGTACTAATTTATGATATTAATTACACTCATGCTTCTACAGTCATTTTTATATTTTTACTAGCAAAAGCTGATGGATTTAAAGAGATGTTTCATGTATCTTATGAAATACATTACAATATACGATATACACATATTTATATAATCACAAAAGTTTTAGAATAAACCAATATTTTAAAAGATAAATGTGCCTGCATTTTCACTTTAGTCATACAGTCCACTTAAGCATCCAGCATTTTCATAAAATCCAAATAGAATATCATATTGCACTGATCATTGACGTAAAATACCATGTGCTGCTCCGGGGCACAAATCTGAAATTTATGTCAGTTTTTCACATTCAAATATAAGTGGTTTCTCTCTAGACTCGCCATTTTGCACAAATTCTTCAACCAAGTTTCAGTCTCTTTTCACCCAGATGTAAATATAGTAGTTAATGGCACAACATGCTCAAATACGCAGGGAGCCACTACCATACAAAAGCATACTAGCAATGATAAGTACTCCAAACTGCACTGTACATCACAGAATGATTGTGCACTGATGATGTCATTCCTCTCATTTACCTCCTGTATATCAGACCAGTTTCCATTTATATTTAATGAGAGTCTCTGCACAAGTGATTTGTACTAGTGAGTAACTCATCACATATTCTCTTTGACTGCACTGTATGCTTCCTCCGTGGTCCTTCGCAAGATCCAAACAAAGGATCAAATGGGATACCCGGGAGAATGAGAGAGAGAATAAGAGGAAGCGAGACTGAAATAGAACTGAGTCTTGAGGTTGTCTGCTTGTTTGCTGAGAAAAGTCAGCAGTCTGCTACTTGGCTGCCCTTTTCTTTGTCACAGCCACCTTCATGGGCCTCAGGAGAAAAGAACACTGGCCTGAGAAAAACACTTTTCAATCTACCTTTGACCTAGAACAAACAACCACCTGGTTGGAAGGTACACACAGCACAGATGCCTGGGAAACACACTGGGATGTTTGCATGCTGACAAGGAAGGACACACAAGAAACCAAAGTCTTGAATGAAATATTTCCATGCAAGACAACAAAAAAGAATATGATAGATAGGATTAATCTAAAATAAAAAATAAAATGGTCACACAGACATGAGCACACATACACGGAAAGACACAATCTCTTTGAATCTGCTTAGTGAGCAAAAATTCCAAAGAGCTTGCTGTGCTTCCGAAGCATTTTGTAATAATCTCAGCATGAAGTGGACATATGCTGTATCCCTAGGGAAAACTATTGGATTTACATCAACCATTTTGTGAGCTGGGGATAGTCGGTGGAAAGGAGAGATTCCTGTGCAAGAGGTCATTGGCTTATCATGAATATCATTTACACTGCAGGGATTTTTGTTCTTTTCACAGTGGGATATCTTCGCTTAGCAACTGCTTGGTGAACTAGAGTGACTAGACGCCCTTCAGCCGGATGATTCTCATTCAAGCGTCCACCTTACTGATGTGACTCACGCTCCACAGTCCCTGGTCTTACCCTGCATTGTAATGTTTTTAAGGGAGGAGACTAAAACAGATGTCACTGAGGACTTAAACCTACATTTTTATTATTGTGTTAAAATACCTGCCAGCTGTGCATAATGTGCTCTCAAATGCAAGGGTTATTTTCACTACACCATTGTCTGCAAGATAATTAACATTAGGGAAAGCGCTGTGCAACATTCAGAGAGAAGTACAAAAACTATTATATGCAACTTCCTAACTGAAGCAATTTCATGTGGTGCCTCCATTGAAAGACTTTCTGCAGGACTGAAACAGTTAACTGCAAATTAGTTCAACAACTCTCCAAAAGCATGATAGATAATAGAGATCTTCTGCTGGGTGAGCTATTACCCATAACTAAACAGACTTCCCACTTTGGGTCTACGCTTGTGTGTGTGTGTGTGTGTGTGTGTGTGTGTGTACATAAGATAAAAGTGTCTTCTAGCCTCTTATCTCCCTGAGCGAGGAGAAGAAAGTGATGGAGGACCTCTGGTAATTATAATGGAGAGCCTCTCCTTTCACTACACAAATAATGATAGCCCTTCACCTGCTGTAGAAAATCACCCTGAATCTACGCTCGCACCCAACTAGGACACGGACAAGCTCACACAAAGACACTTCTCACCTGCTCCAGTTTCCAGTGGAACTCGGCAGGTCTGAAAGCGTTGACCTGAGTGAAATCTCTCCTGAGCAGGAACACCAGGCGGCAGTTGTGGACATACAGCGAGTAATGGTGGCGGTTCATTTCTGCAATTGGAAGATCACAAACATGCATGGTCACAAAAAGACTAAAACTTCTGCTCCTTAGATTTTCTCATTGATTTCCTTCTGGAGCCATCCCCCCAGAAAAAGCCATCCAGCACAGCTGTGTGAAAGACTTAACTCTTTTCAGCGGCCTCAGATGGGTCCTCGACATCAAAACACAGCTGTCAGCATTAACCGAAAGTGGAGTAACAGAGTTCATGCTGCTGTTATGTCTGGTTTTTGATTATCGATTGGTGTCTGTGTAAGATGGCAATAAAAGGTGAGTCCCACTCTGCTTTTATAAATAAATCAGCTTGAGGTGGGATGAGATGTAAGGTGTGCAACAGATTCTCCTCTAAATACAATTTCACAGAAACAGATGTTTGTCATTTCTGACCCACATAGCAGTTCAAAACACTTTCAAAGCAATATTGTGAAAATTTAGGATCATTCAGTTTGTAATGATAAAGTTATTCACAGTATTCATAATTCTGCTTAAGTCTGTCACAGTATGAACTCTTGAATGCAAATATTAAAAAAATAAGGGGTGATGGATTTAGAACAAGGTATGTCGTGTAAATAAGTATTAATTTGACATTCTGACAACAAATCATTTGGTATATAACTGACATGTTGCTATCAAGATGTAAATCTTTAAAGTCGAGATGAACAATGACCTTTTAGCCCTTTTAGAACACATCCATGATCATATTGTGTGTGTAGAATTTCCCTAAAAAATATAAATGTAAAAAAGAAATGTATTTACATATCATAAATCTTTTATTCCTGTAAAACAAAATATGCTTACATAAGCTAGTACCAACCTATTTCAAGCAATTATATCATGACATCCATCCATCAATAAATGGGCAACACAATGGAGATGTGTGGCGCCTCAGTCCTCTTTAGCTGTGCTTCGTGCTTCCCTCTAAGCCCTCCCCTCCCTCCCACTTTGTATTGCTCCAGTCAGATTCCTCTTGTAACTGTACACCGCTCAAATATTCTGTTTTCACTGGGGAATACTCACAGTACAGAAGCTAAAGACACTGCAACTTCTGTTTCACTGGGACTTTAATAATCATCATCCTACTTATTTCTTCTCCATCTCCCATCTTTGATGTCACCAGGCTCAGCCAGACGAATGACAGGATAAAATATATGAGCATTTTTTCGCAGTATTGGTGATTTGGCCTTCACACTGAGCCTTCTGGTACCATTCATATCCTTAAGCCAAAAAGTTGCAATGAAAAAAATGCTTTCTAAGATTCTGATGGTTTAACACAAACCAGTCTGCAGTTTTGTATTACAAGATCAGGTCACACATTTTGTAAGCTAATAAGCCATCTGTGAGACTATTGTGAAAGCATGCAATGTGCAGATGGCTCGCTTAATTACACAGTTCAGGCAGCTCAGTTCAGATATGCAGTGGGGAAAAAGTTGAAAGTTTCAAAGACACTCGCCATTGTGGGCTTCAGTCTTGGCTTATCTCTCTTGTTATTTTATTGAGCATGTTATGCTCATAGTTTTTTTTTCTAATGCTGAGGACACTAGGGAATCAAAGTGTAAAATGTTTCAGTAAAGGGGACGTAAGAATCAAGTAGTTTCCAGTACTCCTAAAGTAGAGCACAAAGGTTTCTAAAATGTAGGACAATTCATGTAAACTTAATGACAATTTGTTATTCAAGCATTCAATATTCACTCTCTATCCTTAGACGATGTTAATACACTTCTTAAGATTGAGCCTGTGATACATCGTTTCCTCACCAGTCTTGTCAGAGTTACACAGTAAGGTTTCCTTCTCAGCTCTGAGTCCTGCACTGGGCCCGTGTTTCATCCATGTCGCTATGGTGAACTGGTCGGTCAGGTTTTGGGGCACCACGTGATCTGGAACATTAGCAGCTTGATGTCCGTCGAATCTGTAGATGAGGTCGCTGTCGCGGCTACTGTCAGTCAGCAGAGATGCCGTCCAGTTTGTGGAAGGGCTGGGGGCAGGAAGGAGGTCAGTGCTGCCTGATGCTGCACCTGGATGTGTCAATCACATGATACAACACTGTCAAGGTGACTGCACAGAGTAGCAACCTGCAGGGAAACTGGTTCTCTGGAGATTTATTTTTCCTCTGGGATCTTTATGAGAACCAGAAGTCAGCATACATCAGTTCATGTTGTTTGTGCATGTCAGAATGAATGTTTCAAAATGGTGAACATATCTGTTGTAATCTGATATTACTGTATATGTGCTGTGGCTCATGTCACACAACACACAACTTGTCACTAACTGAAACTACTTAAATTAAACTTACTTTTGCCACCATGAACACAATCAAAATAAGAGTCGTGCTGGCCCTATACTGTATCCCCCTCTCTCATATCAAAAGTAATTTGGCAATTCTAAGTTGCATACATCATTGATTTACAAGACATAGTATAATCAATAACTCACATCTGTAAATCACTGGCTTGTGGGACATATTGACATATTGCAAATCCAGACCTTTGAGAAGTTTAAATTCTGATGAGGTGTTAAGAAACAGTTTGAAAATGACCATTGTGCACAAAACATTTCATATTTAAACAAGAATATCCAGTTTGTACACACAGTGCTGTATACTGTCTACTACAGTGCAAAACCATGGGAAGCAAAATTGAGGACGTCACAGTTTGGGATGGCGTTTGGGAATTACATTTAAAATAAAACAATTATTTCAAATTAGTCTCATGGATTGAAATGGCACACCAGAGATTGGCATATTAATAAACTGCTGAGGCTAAAATGTCAAGAGGTAATTTCTTCTATTGAATTAAATTGTTCCTTGTCTGTCACTATTATAACTATCCTTTAATCTCTCATAGTCCCAGAGTCTCAAATACTACCTAGTCTCAAAAACTTCTCCTCCTTAAAATAATACCTTTTCTCTCTTCTTCTTTCTCTCTACTTACCACAGAGTTTTTGCAGAGACTTCTCAGAGTATGTTTCCCGGTCACAGCCCTTCCCGATGTGATTGGTCTGTAGCTCTAACATCGCCTTCACGCTAGACAGAGGACCTCCACACGTTTCTATGTGTATCTTGGGAAACAGCTGCCTGCTGCCAGTCCCGGGCTCATAGTCCACCCGCTTGTTCCAACCTTTAAAATACAAAATGTGTTTGCTTTTTATGGAGTAAGTATTTTATTTAGTTATGTCAGTAGTGTTAAATGTTAGAAGTACAGGTATCCTGGTACCACATGGGAAACAATGGTTAAAAGAAATCATATTAAAATAGAAATATATTACACATTGAGTCATTGTTAATTTTTGTGAAATGATACATGATGTCTATAACTGTCTCACCCCTCAAGATTTAGATAGCTGGTTTGAGATCTCATATTCCTTTTAGTTTTTAAAGAACATTTGACAAACTGATCTTCTCTCAGTTTAGTTCTTTCACTCTTTTTATTGTGCAGATACACTGGGCGTTATTTCCATGTTGGTTGTGGTTTCATTGTGGCGTGACAACAAAGTTTACTATTTCTACACATCATGAGAAATCATGTTTAACCCGTCTCTTGCAATTGTACACCACACTGTACTCAACCTCACATATTTTAAGAAACAGTGGTCACTATCGATTTGATGGTGGGAAGGGCTATCTATGTTCTGTCTTCAGACAGTTTTAAACGTTTGCATTTGCTAAAACAACTACAAGTTCACCACTAACCTTGTAACAATAAACTAAATATCTCATTTTGAGGCTACATTTTTTTTAAAGGTTTAGAATAAGCCTCATGCTGTATCTGAAAATTGCAAGAACGAGAAAATATGTCAGTGCAACATAGAATAACAATGTTACCTCATTCATAGTATGTATATGTAGACACAACTATTTTAGCATATTTCTATCTTTAAACACTGTTTACTGTGGGACGCACATACGAATTGTTGCTAACAGCGCTGTCATTTCTGTTGTTACAGCTGTCCACAGAAATGTAGGAAATAATGTTGATGTTTTTCTGTAGTTGTTTCATAATGAGCAGGTGGGTCTTGAATGAAGGACAGCTACCCACAGAGGCTGGAGATTTTCCCAGTGATTTCTTGCCCTGTGTCAAGTCAAAGGGAGACTGAAAGGGCCCGTAGCATGGCAGGCCTTGTAGAAAGAGCAGCTGGCCTTCTTGTAACTGTCAGTCCTGTTGCCAGGTCTTATACTTTCATTACCTTTGAATCGCGTTGGTGAAGGAATTTTACAAGAATGATTGTGTGTTTGTGTGTGTAGGTGGACACCTGGACACTCTTTCCAAGCCTACAGAATATGATATCATGTCTCTTGAGACAAAAACAAAAACAAAGTGTCATCAGGTAGCCGAGGAGGAGTGAGAGGTGAGGTGGAGCAAGAAGTTTTTTGCCTCTGTTTATGCCGGGGAGCCGTCTTAAAAAAAAGAGCTGCAAAAGAACTGCTGACCTTTACACACAGACAATATATAAGGTTGTGTTCAAAAGACTTGATGTGTTATCCAACGCATTGAGCTGCTGAGGCTTAATAGTTTTACAACATTATTATACAGTACAGCCTTTTTTATGAACCAAATCGCAAAGAATCATGCAACATTAATGAGGATGTTAGCAGCGTATGATAGCAAGTGTTCCTTTGTGATTCTAACGCTCAGTGCCGATAGCCTGTAGTACCATCTGGATCTGCACATTTCCTTTATATTCTTACATTATTTCTTTGTTGGGCTCCTCAGAGCTCTGCTGTCCATGAAGATGACATTTACTTCAAGTTGAATGTCATTTCAGACAACTTTCTCCACACTAAACTCTCTCTCTCTGCACCCCCTCTGTGATGCACTGACATTTCCTTCAATGAGTGTCCCCAAAGCCTAAACAACTGCCATTCACATCATTTTCAGTAAGTGCACTCTTTGCTGTAACAATAGGCTTGGTCAGATGTAATTTTTCTTCTGAATTATCCTGTCTTGTCATAACACATAATTATATGATTCCAATAGACATGCAGCGAGATATGTCAGCATGTGAGTTTGCAAGTATCTGAAGAACAGCCTTTACTCAACCATCATGTACAATTATACCATGGCTATGCAAAATATAGTATTTTAAATGATATGTTGGTCCAGTCATGAGTCGGGTCTACTCTGAACCAAAGATACTCAAAATGTTATAAAAAATGGATGCAATGTATACATAACATAAGCAATTGTCTTTATGTTTTATGTTTTTTACAGTTTGAGCAATACAGATTTTTTACACTATTGCCTAAAATTGAATGGCATGACACAGCAACACGTATCATATTAAGTTTAATATACCCTCCACATGAAGAGACCATGAAGCTCTGGGGTTAAAACACCACAATTGAACCACATCTCTTTTTTGAGTCTGGCCGGGAACATTTGTTATATCTCTCTACTTTCTTTCTTTCTAAAAAACAACAACTTGGAAATGATATACCCTCCACATGGTCTCAGTGTATGTAGAATTTGGCAAAGAACAATGTTATTCATGAATAAACAAGAGTAGTTTTGTATGATCCCTGGCTCAGTTGCTCTTGGAGCTTTATGATGGGAATGAATTAAACTGTTTAGGGGATTTGGTCGTGGATTTAAACAGAACTACTTACTCTGTTGTTGAATAAAGATGCTTTTATATAATGAAGCACAGCGTTGCAGTAGACTGGGGGTTTCTAACTGAAGAATGTAAAAAAATAACTATCACCTCTGTCCTTCACTATAAGTTTATTTCTCTCTTTCCTTCCCTGAGTTGCCTGTTCATTCAACTCTTTGTTGATCTCTTTCTTCCTCCTCTCCCCCTCTTATCTCTCTCTGTCTCCCTCTTTCATTCCTGTGTGAGCTTGACTCCTGAGATGCTGTCAGTGCTGACAGGTGAAGCAGCAAGGGAGACGGGCTGGCTCGACTGCCAAGCTGCTAGCATGTTTAAGAAGAGGAAAAACGCACAACTTTTCCGCTGGAGGTTTTTGTTCAGGTCTTCTGATTTCCCCGAGAGACGTTCATTCTAAAATGAGATAGAATTCCCTCGATGGAAAGGATATGCTAAAATACTGCACCATCTGCTTCCATTTTTGTAGTATTGCTTTACATTTAAGTTTCTTTAAACATTAGATCAGTGCACTTCATACCAGCAAAGTAATAATTACATTATTGTCAGTTATTACAAGGTAAATGAATGCATTTTGAAAATATTTCAGTCGTTGTTTCTTTATCTCTGACCTTGCCATCCGGGTTTGCAGACAGGCTTGACATCAATATGCACACCCACATCCTCCTTTGCTCTCTTCTGACCACAGTCAAAGGCCGTCACCATAATCTTGTAGCTCTGCTGCTTGTCATAGCTCAGCCTCTCTGTGTTTCGGATGTTTCCTAAAGGACAGAAATACAAAGAGGAAATACAAATTACTGATAGAGGGAAGAATGGTTATGCTTATTTGACTATAATAAAGCAAGAAACACTTCCCACTGAGTAGTGCTCATTGAAGCGCTCAGTGAAAATGTGTTTATTTATTGAAGCCTTGAAAATCTGAGCTTTTCTGTAAATACTCAATGTAAAATAAAAATGTCTGAAGGACAGAGAGCGAAGGCTGAAATTGCATGATTTCATCTGAGTTTGCTCGAAAACCGACCCAGTGGCAGCGTTAACAAGCAATAAGAATAATTATTCAAACTACTCTCATGCTGTCGAGTTTACTTACAGTATGTAGGTCATTTAGAAGCATCAGTATTACATTGGGACTGTATCAAAACCAGTTAAAACACATACACAGTAACCTAATGTAGCATACAGTTATTATATTATTGAAAGTAACTTGAAGAAGAAATTGGTACAATTAATATATTCACTGTGAGCAATATAGAGTATTATGACTTCTTACTGAGAATGACTGAGGATGAACCACAAAATGAACCACAAAATATCCTACATGCATCAATATATACTGTAGATCTCAAAGAGAATGTTGATGGTTGCATGTGCCACCAAAACACAGTGTTTACTTTGTGCAGAAGTTTATTTGCTACCTAGTAGGGCCTGTTTATCGTGAACTAGTTGTTTTGGGATCACACAAAGATATTGTGAAAGTCAAACTCTTGTCCACATCAAGATCCCGAAGGGATGTGACTTCATATAACCAGAGCACTGATTGCAGTAGTTCCTTTGTAGACTCTTTACATATGTCAAAGAACTGGGTAGAGCATGTTAGCTTTGCAGTATAAAATAAGCTGGTTTATGTGACCAGATGAATCCAAAGATTAATATCAGGTACAGTAACCAACTTATCTTGCTTCCTGAGAGTGGCCCCAGGTTCAGTGAGGACTACTTAACTGTAGCCACCAAGGTTTGGGTTGGCTATTTGTCAGAAGTAGACAGCACACACATGCGCATGCACAAACACACACACACACACACACACACACACACACAAAAACACAGACTTAGAGAGAGAAAGAGGAGAAGAGAGAGACTCCTGTGCATTTCATTGATTACTTGACATTTTATATATTGGATGCCTTAAGCCTTAATAACATGGGACTAGTATTAGGGGTCTTGAGGGGTTCCTCCCCCTCGTCCCTTCTATATATTTTGAGAAGCCCAGCAAGTGTGAAAAAAAAATTACGTGGATATTGATTCACTAGGGATTACACCCAAGGAAGACTGCTTGCAACAATCCTACAGTATGTTTTACTGACCGAGCAAACTGTTTGCAATGCAGCAATGCAGTTCATAGTCTCTTAAACAGAGTGAGCTGCTGGTTGCAACTAATTCTGTAAATCTTAAAGAACATCAAAGCAGAAAAAACACAAGACTAAATGATTTTCCACTTGATGCTTAAATATGTAATTTATTTGTGAGACATCTAAAGATGTTCCTCAAGATAAACAGCAATGCCATGTTCTTAGTTTAGTCACTCACAGTCCGTCTACGGACCTATGAGGAAAACTTGGCTGTCACTTTGGTTGCTGTTGCTGAGCATAGAACAGAAAAGATGAAAAGAGAGAAAAAGAGGGGAGGCCAGAGGAGAGGAGTTGCAGTGAGCAGTGATCAATTCAGAGCGCAGCAGTACAGAAAAGAGAAGAGAGGATCTTGAAATGTCAGAGGGAGAAAGGTGACGAGGTCAGAGTCAAACAAACATCTCCTCCAGTGAATATTAAACCAAAGCTGGTGTGAACAACATTAACAGTTAAGGTATGGGATTTCAACCACATGCTACTTTTTCAACAGTTAAGATGATATTTCAATTTAAAAATACATTTAAGTCTTCTGGGTTCATTTGCAGGCTCCCTCAAACGTCTTCCTCTCTGGGTCTATGGTGCCCACCTGTAATAGGATTTTCTTAATCTTCAGATAGTTATTAAAGGGACACCGATTATAGACATGAAGTTCAGTTTGTCACAAGGAGTACTTCTCAGCTTGTGAAAACAGTTGCATAATGACTTATGTAACTCTGGGGGGAGATTGCTAACGTTTAGCTTACTGTGAGACCTCTCACTCATGGCATCAGACAACACTGCACTCCCTCACAAAAAAAGGTCAAACAGAAAGATAAATACAAAAATGCAGTATATCTGGGTCAGCAGTACTCGCTATAGTCTTAACAAGGTATTCATTTAATTATGTTCCAAAAATATCCGCTGCTCCCCCTCCATGTGGTAAAATGCAGAGTATGTGTGAGAATGAAAAGGCATCATGAATTGCAGGTGTGTCTACACTGGCAACTCCGTTGCAATTACACCAATGTCAGCAAAAGAACAAAATAATTTGATTTTACCAATATGATCATGTATTGTATGTATCTAAATTTAAATTATGGCGGATGTTGGCAAAGTGAATTCTATATGTAATCAAAACATAGCAAAGAGATCAATTTGCCTGACGCCATTGTGCAAACAACCACATCGAAATGTTGCTGGTTTTCTCCTTTCACTGTCTGTTTTAATTTCAATTGACTTGAATCAGAGATACATACTGCAGTAGTTTTTTTACTTCTGTATGCTAACTTGCACTTCCCTCAGTGCACACAATTAAATTGCTCCATAAAGTGGGTCTAACCACTTCCCTGTGTGTTTGAGTTTATCCCAAACAATATTACTGTGCCTGGGAGAAGATGAAATCCAATGACTACTGTAAAATACAGTGAGAAAAACACCACGAGACAAAATAATAAATGTGACCCTGAGAGAGAAAGAAATAAAAAATGTTTTAAAGAAATAATAAATATGTGTACTTCTGTCTGATCTATTGGTAGAATTGAACACATACACACATACACACACACACACACACACAAAGCCCTCCAGTCTCTCGTCAGTCTCGATTACGCTGCACTCAGATCAGCACAGCGTGAATGTGGAAGCTCAGCGAGGAGGCAGCGCAAATCCAAAAGCTGTAATTTTATATAGGCAGATGTGCTCAGAATAGCTCTCAATCAGGAATAAAGCACTCTCACCCAGTAGACGAGGACTTGTGTAAAGCCACAAACGAACAAAAGAAAATAAAATAAAAATTAAAGAATAAGCTGTCAAAACTGAAGATGCATCTTTAGTGAGTAACCTTTGAGCTACAATATGCACAGATGAAAAAGGTACTTCAAGGATCACAACATTATTGCAATAAAAAGAAGAATCAGCCACAATTATCTACCTGCTTTTTCCTAACTGTATTTCTAGAAGAGTATTTATATTCATCTGTGGTTTGGTGTACATCCATAAAAAAAAGTACATACTGATTAAATCAATCTTTCATCTTCCTGACGTGACTGAAACATGTATTTCTACTTTCACTGAGACATTTACATGCTGTTTGGGCTGTTTTAACATACATGTATAAAGTAAATGATTGGTAAAATATACAGCCTTCACCTTGATTTGTTTCAGTTGAGAAAGCAGTGATGAGATTTAGTAGCTGCTGATGTTCAAATTGAGATTTTTCTTTCTGAGCACTGAAGGACTTCTCATCCATGTTGGCTTTAAATATTAAAATTATATATATTTAAAGATGCTCAATACGTAATTCAGAGCATACCTATGCTTGAGGGATTGCCTTCACACGACTCAACAACCTCTCGCAGCTAACAGTGCTGTCAGAGGTAACAGTGATCTGGAGAATGGGTGCTCCTTCATCAGTATGAGAAAAATGCAGCGGGCGGCCATGAGCTAACCAGTGTGGCACACTCATAAGCCGGCCTGGCCATGTCAACAAAGCACAGAGAAGCTTGGATAACAACACAAACCGAGGGAGACATTAATCCACTATATCTTTATATAGCAAATAGTTGTTTGCTGCTGTATTTAAGCTGAATGTTGCATAGAGAACCTTTAAAGATGACATGCTGTCCAATGATGTGTGTGTGTGTGTGTGGGTGGCGGGGGGGGTGGGGGGGGGTGTGAGTGTGTGTCACAGAATTGAATTAGTGGCCCTTCAATGTACTTGAATTTTATAATAACTTCCCAAGAATAAAGCCTCTGGGCACGCCAACTGACTCTCGCTGTGCTATACTAGTTTCCCCTCTCTCTATGACACATACTTCATACCTAATCACATCATTTAGAACTACAGTCCAGTCTCTCCTTCACCCAAGCCAAATGCACACACACACACACTTACCATTGCGGTCTATGGCAAATGGCGTCCCTGCAGTGACAATCTCATAGTTGCAGATCTGGCTGTACTGTGGTGAACAGTCTTGGTCCCAAGCTTCCACCTGTAAATTAGAACAGTAAATTTACTCCCAGTTCTTGATGAAGAATAAATAGACTATAAACAATCCCAATATCCCAAATTTTCAATCAAATAATGTTTTGGTATAATTATGTATCCTTCTTAAACTGCACATGGATATGTCAGGGTGACTGTAGCAATACAACAATGATGCCCAATGTAACAGAGCTAACTAAATATTACTAACTTTAATATCTTGTATCTAAATACCTGCAAAATGCTGTCGTAGATTTTGCCCTCTGTTACCGATGCTTTGTAAAGCGGCTCCCGAAACACGGGGCAGAACTCATTGACATCATCCACCTGGATGTGAACCACCGCCCTGAGTGGAGGAAGGAATGAAAGAAAGAGGGAGCAGGGAGGGAGGATGCAAAGAAAGTGAAGTGGAAATGATTGATGGACAAAAGAGAAAGAATGGACAGAGGGAAAGAAGAGATGGATGGAGGATGGGAGAGTGGAGAGAAGGAACAATCTCTTTCAGTCATTAGGATCATTAAAATGAATTAAGAACTTAAGTATTTCATGTTTATCTTAAGAACGGTGGTTAGTTGAAGGCAGAAGAGTGTGAGAGGAAACAGTTCATATGCTTGTAGGGATAATAGATTCTTCCTGGAAAAACATGATTGAAAAGAGAGTGATTAAAAGGTATTTCACATGAGGTCTTGTTTATTGGTATTGCTTTGTGAAATGAGGTCCAATTATCATCTAATGCCAATCGAACTGTTGCTTAAGGCTGGTCTACTGACACAAGCTCATCTACAGCAGATCCTGCAAAGCCATGTTGTTTTTCAAGTATTCGTTGGTACTACTTCACTATTTAGTCTGATGCAAACACACACATAAAGACCCAATCTCATCTGCTAGAAGAAACCGATATTATTAACTTTACACTCTGATAACATTTGTGCATTTAAGTATAGACATGGAGCAATATTTCAGATCATATCATGAAATCTTCTCTCCCGGTGACCTTCGCTGACAACAACTCACGGTGTATCTGAAGATGCACATCTGGCTAATTAATGGCATTAGCTTAATGAGGCCTATTTAGAATGTCATGCTGTGATAATGTCACACTCTTACACACGTACACTTCTTGTCATTCATCATCCACTGCTGAAATTCATCACAGATCCCTGAGCTGATAAATCTCTCTCTCTCTCTCATCCTCCTTTTAGTACCAAGCCTGCAGCAGCCTATTTTCGAAGCTCCTTGTCTCTGACTGAAGGACCAGAGGGTTTGATTTGCTGCTGTCCATGCCAGTCTGCCTGTCTGTCAATCTCATTCACACAGCACTGTCGCACGCACATACAGACACACTTAATATTGATGGGCCATTAGGGGGACATATCCCGAGAACAGAACTGCAAGTCTCAGCTGTCACTGCAGCAGTACTGAGAGATCTTGGAGAAAAGAGAAAAAAAAGAGAAACAGCAGACACTATCTAAATGTAGATTTAAGGTAATTTTCCTCACTATTTTGAGCTGTTGATGTAAAATATAAAAGTTATTTTTCTAAATTGAAATAAAATTTGAAGGGAGGGCTTATTGTATAGTAATACAATGAGGGATATTGTTGTAATCCTTGCCCAAGATGACACATTCAGGAATCATAATTTCCAACCAAGTCCTCCCTAAAGCAGGGTCCTAAAATCACAGGTGAACAAATCACTTTTGACAACTTCGTAGTGGTGTCAACACATTCAGATCCATTTGAGTCATGCTTGAAAATGATTCAGGATAAGTGAGCATCATATCGCTTTTTTTTATATTTTGATTTCATCTATTTGAATATGAATTTGTATAAAGCAGGTAGAAGATACATCAGTAACATCAGTATAATGCAGTCTATAATAGTGTTGGTAATGCTCTACTTATAAAAGTTGTTTTTCATGTTTTCTGAGAACTTAATAACTAAATATGAGTAATTTATGCAGCTGCCTTTTGAGATAATATGTTTTGTATGTCATCTTTCTGTTACTTTGTCTGCCCACTTTAAGTCAGAAATATTCCGACAACAAAACAAGTGAATCATGCAAAAATAAATAATAATTAGCAGTGTTTGACAGCTTTAAGACGGGGTCTGACAATTACCATTTTCACAACAGAGTTTTTAGGCAGCATAAAGAAAGTTAAAGAAAGAAATAGATACGAACATGTCAAATAGTCGATGGAGGAAGTGTTGATAAGGTCACAATGTGTAAAGCGTTTGCTTACAAAAAACTGCAATGTTGTAACAGGGTTAAATACTTAAATACTTTTCTGACATTGTGTTAGCACAAATTAACATTTTAAGATTCAGACAAGGCAAGTGTATTAAATTGTAATATTCTGTAACATATTTTTGTTATTTTGTAAATCCACCAATACAATTACATTGATTCTTGTTGAAAAATAATATATATATATATATATATCATTTGTTTGAATGAGTGTCAAGCTCACATCGTGTTCTATATGAACAGGACAAAATGTGGACACACGTACTGTGCACATACTGTATATTGAAGACAGGACAGTGTTGTTAATATTTGGACACAAATAGATAAATTAAATATATAGAATAACATATTGTTCGCCTGACATGAATAGAAAAACCAGTAAGCTCTTCACTGAGATACAGTACGTCTGTCACTGCCAGTAAACCGGGACAGAACACAGAAAGCCATTGTTTGGGCAGCTAAACTAAACACACCCACAAAACATGAACAAACACTTGTTGACTCACTTGTGGGATTTCTTCCAGTCGGCCCCGTTGGGTCCGGCCCCACAGTCGTAGGCCTGGATTATGAGGGTATACTCTTTCTGGCTCTCACAGTCCACAGGGCCACTGGCCCGCAGGACTCCCTCTCCTGATGTGCGATTCAACACCACTGCCTCGAATGGATTATCCTGACCATAGATCTTAAAGGCACAAATCTCCCCTAAAAAGACATGGAAAGATGCATAGATTATGGGATGTGTTATTCTACAGTAACAGAGATAACACCGATGTTTTAGTGCTACACAGAAACTCAGGATGATTCATATGGAGACAGTCAGCACAACAACAATCAGGTTTCAGGTTGACACTGTTTGAACATGTAAAAAAAAACATTGGAAACATTTTCAATAACCGGACTAATCATTCATTCAATTTTTTCATGACAGTACTGGTGTAGCGGACACTTACCGAGACAGTATGAATTGAAATTGACATTACGAGACAATCTGAACTAATAAACTTCTTTCAGAAACTGGCTTCACACCCATAAATCTCTAAGTGGTAAGACTCACAATGCACCATGTGCCTGGACAAACTCGAGATAAGGACTTGGGGTCACGCTTGACACTTAGACCGTTAAGGCTGAGTCTACCATGTTTTATGACCCCATCTTTGAGCTTTGTTTCAGCCTCTGAGGACAGAGAGGACACACGTAATAAAAGAGACTGTTACTTTATATGCTAATATTAGTCTTAATAATCCCTTACTTATCCACTTATTCATTATGCATATAGGCACACACACACATATATATATATATATATATATATATATATATATATATATATATCTACATAGGTCTGTCTGTCATGACAATGTCTATCTCTGTGGTGTAATTGTTTTATTCATTCTGTCTTTAATTTATCAGGTTTTATTCAGTGATTTATATCAACTCTTTGATATTTTGTTTGCAGCTGAGATTGAACACATTTCAAATATGGAAAAATTTAAAAGACTATGTAAGAAACTAGGATTCATTCGGTAAAATAAGGTTGAATTAAATAAGTGTTTTTTCTCATCCCGTCATAAACTGCATCCCCTCAGCTTCTACCTCTACTCCTCTCCTCGATGTTGGCAGAACTGCACTCCAACTGCATAAATTATTTGAACTAAATTCAATGTAAAACGCAATCGACAAATATAATTAAACAGTCAATGATATGAGTCACTGATTCTACCTGGTCACATGTAATCCTTTCATTTAGGGGTGGCACATCAATTATTCATTGTACTGTTCATCATATTCTTCATTCATTCATTTTGTTTATTTTACAGTTTATGCATTTATTTTCTGTTTTGTAGTGTAGTTATGTAGTTAGTCAAATAAATATTTAAAAGTTTTGTTTTATCTCCCTGTGATTTTCTCAAACCCATAGCTACCAGATAAATGAAGTTCAATGGAACCATGGGTCATAAGCTAAAATACACAATGCTGACATTTTCTTTAAAGCACTTAAAATTGTAGTCCAAGTCTCATTGCACAGTGATCTTTGTAAGCATGAGCTACTCAGAAAAACACAGTATATACGTAGCTCCTGTGAGGAGAAAACACATTTCTGATGTGTCAAACTGTGACAGCTCAACAAAAGATGAAATCTGTCGTGTCCGCAGAGTGCTCTATTGTACGCACTGAGTGTATTGTGTTTGCCCAACATGTGTGTGTGTGTGTTCCGGTGTGTAGATCATGGTTGTGGGTCTTGAGTCATCGGTGGAGTTCATCCCCTGCACAAGTGTTCATTTCAGGGATTTGGAAAATCAGGGAACAAAAAGCTGCAGCGCTCTGACCCTCTGCTGGCTCATATCTCTCAGAACATAGTGGGACATAGCGGCAACAAAAAGCTTCCCAGATAAGGGAATTCTCCTTGCATGCTCAAACCCCACTGACAAACACAAAGACAAAGAGACAAAGCCACCGGCTTCTTTTCACTTCTGTCCCCCCTTGTCTTAATATCCCACTGTCATGTGCAAAGTCTTTTATTTTCTCTCTCTGACTTCCTTTTAACCTTATTCAACTTCTCACACCCACTTCTTGGTTATATAATGATGCTGCCAAGCACAGTGGGCTTCAAGGGTTGATCCCCAACCAATCTTCAAGATGCCTGGCCCTCGTATTGGCCCCTTTAAGGTTGGTTAAGGTTTGTTATCAAGATGAAAATGTCTCCAATATGGCTGTGGAATGTGATGTGGACAGTTTGTCTAGAAAAATTATAATAAACACAGCCGGTGGTGGAAGACGGTCTTGAACCTGCCTGTACGGACAAACTGAGCAAATGTGGTCTTAGGTGGGACCAAAGGGAGATAAATCTGGTTTGAACAGCAGTGATTATAATATACTGCTGCAGCACATATACATAAACGTTAACTTAGTGTCGGGGAACAGGAAAAGGTACTTCCACTTAACAGTTTGGGGATGGATGCAAATCCATTTTCCGCTTCATTTGTTGTGGCAAATTCCTTTTTCTGGATTACATTTTAGAGGAGAAGGTACCAGAGTCATGGAGTGGAGGAAGGATGGAGAGAGCAAAAGAAGAGGATGAAGAGAGAGATGAGGAGGAGGAATGTGATGTGCCAATGTATATGTAAATAGAAATGACAGAAATTTCAGATGGATTCCAACTGTGTCAGCAAATATGCACTTTACGCACACACATGCACACTTTCTTTCCTGCCACAGTTTTCTTCTCACCAACTCCAACCGGAGGGAACACTATAATTTCACCCTGTTGTGGCGTATGGAGGAGGTGAAGTCTAATCTTTTGGCCTATACGTCACGAGGGAAAGGGGTCGCTTTTCATAGTAAGCATCATAGATTTGAGGAGTTGGCCTGTTGCATTGGCAGATTGAGAGCAAAGTGGAAGAGTCAGCAAAAAAATATTTGATATTAACGTTCCTCTAAAATAGATCCATAGAAAACTTGAGCGGTATAAACTAGATCGACAGAAAATCTCAAGCTGTCAAGGAACATGTATTTCACGGGATGTTAAATTGTCAATTTAATGGAAAAGGACAAGATGAGAAAATTATAGAACTAACACATTGTCACACGGACCAAAACCAATTGATCTATTACTACCGGAAGAGACAGTAGTTGACAGAGCATTTCATTTCTTACTGGGTTTTTTTAATTATTATTTTTGGGATTTAACAATTGCTTAACACTTACATTTTGTATATGCATGAATGTTTTTAAAGAGGTGTAAATAAATAATGATGTCAAATATAGTGCAAGTCCAATTGGCTATTTTCCTGAAGGCCATTTGTATAGATAATCTTAAATGTCATTTGGTATACTTTAATTTATATCACTTGGTTGTTGTGATTGCTTTCACTTCATGAGAGCATGTTGTGTGTTTGTAATTTGAGTCAACTGCACAACATTTTATGTTATTAAAAATTATTGAATAAATCCAAAAAGTGTCAAATGAAAGCAAACTGATATATATCAATAACGTTACACCTTTAAGATAAACAAAACTTTAATGAATGAGGACTTCTGCACTGATTGTTGTTGCCAATATATAATGCATCAGTTGCATTTTTCTAAAAAACCTTATAGTGGTGGTGTGTGTATTTAATGGTGTATACAATATTGTTTAAATAATTTAATTACATTTAAACAACTTGAGTAGTTAACCAGAAGAAACCAACTTTCTACATTTAAATAATTGAATAGAAAATATTAAATCAACTGTATCATCACAGAGCCCTTCAGTGTTTTTGTTTTGTTTTTGATTATGAAAATAAAAAAGATTTACAAAGTTTTTACTACAAAGAAAGGCTAAAATGAAATATTAATAGAAAAATAAAACCTAGGTTTAGAAGATGAAAACATATTTTAAGGAACTTCACAACCCAGCAGTAAAAGCACAGGTGTTTTCCATAAACATTAACGAGAGCTCTGATCAATTAAAGCTCCTCACTACACAGACAAGCACAATTCAATACTTTGTTCAGAGTATTATCCAGGCCTGTTCTACTGATCTCCCCATGCAAAAAAAAGCCCTCATTATAACTACACCAACATGCTCATTACAATTCAAGCAAGACCAAGTATACAGTATAAAAAGACAAACTGGGGTCAGGACCTGTGATTTAAATTGCTGTCTTCATCTGGAGGTTTTGGGTGATTCACCCCCTGATGCCAAGAAAACAATTGTGTAAAATAGACAGGCTGCTTACGCCCTTTGGGTTAAAGGAGAGGTGCAATAGTGTCTCATCAGCATGAAAACAAAATGTCATGCTGTCCAATAATGTGACCCATGGGTAACATGAGTGGAAAGAAATTAGGGCAAAGAATAAGACCTTGAATTCATATCTGGAGTAAAGAGCAAATACTTCACTAATTAGTGTGTACTCTGTATATTTCTAGCCGTTACCATGTGATGTATCACCTTGCATCGTGATTCTGTGACCTGCACAACACAATTTAATGAGTGACTTTCTAAAGTACTGAAATCCTCCAGTGAGCCCTCTTTCTCAGTCAAGCCTCAACAGAGAAAGAGGAAATTCAATCATGTTAATTCCTCTTCCTAATCAAATACTGTCGTGACTCCATCTGTTGTGTCTGTGCCCATATGTCTGTCTCTATTTGGCGCATCAGACATAAAAGCTTCAGTATCAAGATTTGACCGTGTGTGTGTGTGTGGTGTGTGTGTGTGTGTGTGTGTGTAGTGAGGGGAACTGTAAGACCTTGATTAAAGTGAGTTTCTAAGCAGACAGAGTATCAGGCGGTTTTAAGCCCTGATTCCTTGACTCTCCTGCCCCCAGTACTGAGATCACACTCACTCCTGTTCCTCTTGTTGAATTAATCACTGGATTACACGTCATCTCACTGACACACAGATACACCCGAACCACACATGCATACACATTATGCATTATTATTGAGTTCAGTACATTAATTCCATGCAAAACAGTTTTATTTATTGAAAATATTAATATTCTATTAAATTAGTCATGTATATTTTTATATATATTCCAAAATATATTAAGAAATTTGCAGTCTAAATAAAATGTTGTGAGTTTTTGTTTTTCTGGTTTAATCTTTTATGCATTTTATTGTAGACGTAAGAGATTTTCACCATGCAGCTTTAAATACCCTAGTGGCATGTGGAGCACATGGCTGTGTGTGAGCAAACAAGGGTGTGTGTTATAAGTCTTCTCTAGCTCTGGAGCTTCAATCACTCCAGCTGTACCACTAACTTCAGAAAGACAATTTATACATGAGAACCAATTTTCTATCGCTTCAGAACTTTCTCAAGACTGACTGAATATGTCTGCATTGTCATGTCAGCCTCAGACTGCACTTATATGGACTTTAAGTTTAGGCTCCTTCGTTTGTATATACACTGTGTTACTCGTTTTATTAGATATGATTGTTTGGTATTGTTGGTATGAGTCTAATGCAATGCGATGCAATGCAATGCAACACTTAAATATCAGAGACAGTATGTTTTATTTTAGACATTTAAAAAAACATGTTGTATCAGATCACTTTAGATTGTTCAGGTGAACCTAAGTCCAACTAAAATCACATGTATTCATATTTTTTGCTGTCAAAAATAATGTCAACTTATTTTTTTTATATATTGTGCAATGCTTTATCCATCTTGGTTATCTCACCTTCTCATCTTGATTCAATAGAAATCTAAACAAACACTCTTCTGTGCATTATTAATTCACTGTAATGTAATTTGAGTATACACGTGTTTCCAAAACTCAGCATGAGAAGGCTGGTCATTGAAAATGGGTGTCAAATATGCCATTCATAAACTGGCCAGATGTATTAATCAGTAGAGTGTTATGTGAGAAGTATCAAAGAATATGGAATAGTTTTTAAGGGAAGATATTTATTTCAATTAATCTATGCAGTCTTTTAGTTGTATGCATTCTACTATCTATGAAAATTCATAGATTTTGGTCTATTACATTGTTATCCAGGTACTTTATAGGGGAAATAATTGCAAAATAATTCCAAATTCATATTTTTGAGAGGAATTGTTTTTATTGATGTGCTCCTTCAGGGATAAGGGTGTGCTTTGTTGTAATTGTTCTTATTTAAAACATGTTATGTAAGGGTAATTTCATCTACTTTATACTGAATTAGCTTTTAACCTTGCAGTGATTCAAAAAAGAAAAATGACTGAGTGACTGAACATTAGAAAAAAGCCTCCTACTTTTGCATTTCTAGTTTAGTGAGTGAGGTTGAAAGAGGAAGATGAGGATAAAACAAGTGAGGGTTCAAGGCCTTCCACTAAGCCTTCCTCCTGTTGTCTTTGATGGGGATTTTCTCTATCCTGTCTTAAGGCTGATGAGGACACGATAAGGACACTTAGCGGCAGGCAGTTGACTCGAGGATATGTTTTCAAATGTCAGTGATGTCTCTATAGATTTGTTTCTTCCTTACATGTCTTAATAAATCTACGCTCAAAGCTTAACACCTCTACTTAATACAAAAGACACTTCTGAAAAAGAAACACATTGCCAGAATCAAAGTTAATTGATTAGAAAAGTCATGACATAATATTGGAGAAAGAAAAGTCAACTGTGAGTGGTTAGCAGGTCTGACTTTAAATCAGAGGATCGGTGGTTCGATCCCCGGCTCTGCTCCGCTAGTCCACGTCGTTGTGTCCTTGAGCAAGACACTTAACCCTAATTGCTCACCGTTGCTGTGTCTACGGTCTACTGTATATCATGTAAGTCGCTTTAGATAAAAGCATCAGCTAAATGTAATGTAATATCAACAAATACATACGTTATTTATTTAAATAAATCAGGAATGGCCTTTGGGCAGCATTCACATAGAGTTCTTCAGAATCAAGTTAATCAAGTCAAATATCTCCTGAAAGGTTTTTCAATGACCGAACATTGTCAGAAACATATTACCGAAACTATTGTCTATTTTGACACCTCATTCTCCTCCAGAAATGTCCACAATTAAAGGTTGAACTGAAAAGAAATAAAAATCTTCATTGATTTATTAAGTGTCTGTTGGCAGTCCGAAATGCAACAGGCTGGTTTTCACACAACGCGCCGCAGTCACTGCAGGCTCTCAGTCAGTTAAAGAGAGACATGCAGGAGCAATTCATCACAGCCTCACTGGGCTCCTTCAGAAAGCCGGCCACTTCCTAATTGCATTTGGGAGATTGTCGCACTATCCACTTGACCTCAGGGTGACAAATCAACAGCTCACACAGTCAGGAGGCCAATGCACACACACTCAAACACAGACGCACACACACTTTTCTACTTTCACACGGGACCACTAAAACCTTTGACGCCACAATATAGCAATGAGGCAAATTCAATATCGCAGACAAAACACATTCATTCTGCTGGGGGCTCTGGTGGTCTGCAATGCAATTAGTGTTAATTGCAGCCTCTGAAGTTGTGGGATTAGAATTCATCGGATGAACTGTGACTGTCAGTGTTGCCTGTTAATTGAACTGTGTGAAGATGCAGTTGTGTGACTTAAATGCTGAAGAGAAAAGCTTTTTGGCTAAGTGCTCACAACCGATACGAATGAGTGGAGTGTTTTGAGTGACACAACAATGAACAGTTAAATAAAAGGCTACTTCAGACTGAAATGTTGTAGGTTGAGTTGTCATGCCTGAGAAATAACTCGCCTTCAGCTAGATGCTTAACCACACAAGGGAAAATATGTAAACAGAAAATGCAGGCAGGAAGTTGTTGAAGTTAAGTGGGAAATTGTGCAAATTGTGGTGTCTGGCAGAGTACGTCAAACGTTGTACCACCAAGCTTAGTTATTCATTTCGGCTGTTCACAGACACAAATAATCTGAGCTAGGGGATAAGAACCCCCTCTCAAATGGAAGAAGAACACCAGAGAAATTGTGGAGAACACCAGTGGCATGTAGGACAGAGGAGGTCAAAGAGATACAAAAGAGGGGATTAAAACGTGAGAGGATAGGAGAAGCTGCTGGAGATAAAGGACGAAGGACGAAGAGGAGCTAACTAGTGAGTGAGATAACTAATGCAGGTATAAATACCACTACTAACCTCTTGAGTATATCAGTGTGCTTCTCCCTCCTCTTCCTTATCTTCTCCTTCTCATGTTCCTTGTTATTTCCTCTGTAGCATATTTCACAGCGGTAAGCAATTATCCAGCTCTTAACATCAACACCACCTTACCCGGCCTTAACCTGGCCCTGGCACATCTCAATCACTCTTGTTTCTACCCTCTTTCTCACCTTCCTCGCTTCCTCATCCGTTCCAGTCGCCTGCTGTTTGCCACAGATGAAACAACCCTTTCCATCTACTTTCAGTGGATGTATAACAACATTTGGACAACCTTTCACGAGAAGTAAACCCAACAATACTCTGATTTAGGTCTAGCTTGTTGCATGGACTTTTTTATACATTTTTAACTATGTCCATAGGAGACAGGAAAAAGCTCTGCATATCATAACATGTTACTTTGACCATTCTCTGAGGTCAATCTGCTCTCCTAGATAACCTTTTCCTACCTATCATAATCGGTTCATTATCTTTTCAACAGAATCACACCTTTCCTCTCTTCTCCTAAGTGACATTCACAAAAGTGTGATTCTTTTCTTTCTACATTTTGCACACCCCTCTGTTGCTGGCATGGTTGGTTGTGAGATAATCACAGACTGCCAGGTACAGCAGGGAGTCTCCATAAGCCTTGAGCTGTAAATGTCACAGTGTCTCTGACTATGACCTCTGTCAGCTCACCAGCTCAATAAGAAAAGGACGCGGCCCACTGGTTTATAGAAGACACACTCACATACACACCCAAATATTCATGCACATGCTTCACTGCACAGACATACAAACACAGGTACACTCACACACAGGCCAAAGCAGTGATGGTGTAAGAGGAAACATGATATTTATTGCAAAATTACAATTTATGAAAGTGTTTTGTTTTTATGTTTTGTTTCCTTGAGTTCAGGCAGAGCACCGAAGACCCACTAGTATTGGCTGATAGCCAGGAGTATATAGCTGACGTTATATTAGTCACTATCACTGATTTACACTGCTGGCACACTCATGCCAATGCTGTTTGCTGCTGCAGCTCTTTCCAATACCCAGACACATTCAATGGGCGGTGTTTAGTATTGCTAATTTAGAAAGGATTTAGTGTTAATATATGTGTTTATTAAGGGGAATTAACTCCCTCTGCTGAAAGCTACAGCTATAGTTCAAAGTTGACAGTGTTGGAGTGCCGTGATGGCCCAATGGTCACACATGACACATAAGAGCAAAGTCTCTGAATTAATTTGAGCCTGGCACCTTTGCTTTAGTCTTCCATCTCTCTCTCCCCCCATTTCCAGTCTGCTACTTCACTGCCAACTGTCAAATAAAAGCCATTAAATTATTTAACTTTTTTATTTTTCTCTAAATTGATTAACGGTGTCCCTGACATGAGACTATTGGAGCGTTATGGTTCCTTAGACTAACTCTCTATCAAATTATGCCTTTTTAGTTGACTAGTTGACACTAGTAACTAAACAAGTGCCTTTTTGAATAACACTGACTGAATTTGACTAAATTAATTATGGACATAATTGCGCCTGCATTTCAAGCGCATTTGAAACTGCATTTGAAACTGCATCTCAACTTTAGCCGGAGACCCACAGACATTAATTCAAAGGTTGTCTTGTATCCCTCTGATAAGTACTTACTTTACCCTCAACCACACAAGTCCACCCTAAGCTACAGCTATACATATTCAATTATTACTGGTACTGTAACAGCCTATTAAATGGTATGGAAAAATAACATGAATGACAAATTCATTTAAAAAATTGACCTGTTACAGGGCTTCACAACAATCAAATCATGGATGCACATTTCCCATTAAAAAGATCAGGACTAAATGTAAAAACACAACTGACTGTGGTTTCATATTAAGTCGTGACCGATATGCACACTGCATATAAATATAAACTCATCTAACTAGTCTCATACAACAGTCCTCCAATAGGTTGTGTAATGTCTGTTCCTTTATGGCTGTCAGTCTGCCCTCAGGGATATGGTGAGAACGAGGCATCACTTATCTCCTCTTGGAATCAGTGAACAGACAGAACCAATTAATACTCAACAGAAATAAATTAATTTGTCTCTTTTGCATCACACTCTTTTTCTCCTTTTCTCTCTCACGGGGCCGTTTCTCTATATTTAAACTATAGCATTAAAGCGTTAACGCTAACACAGTGAATTTAAGAACCCCAGCGGACTTTTTGCACCGCTAGTGCACGCTTAATAAAACGTCATAACGGAACAGTCATTCAGGTGGAGCCGCAGGGGTGTGCGCTGTGGGGTGAGACCGAGGCAGCATTCATCAGGTAAATTTATAGAAAACATCTTGAGAGGATGTAATGAGCAGTGTAATTTTGATATGCTGGGGAGGTTAAGATAACCTAATCTGTCATCTTTCATCGATCTCTGCATGCTAGTTATGTTTGTCATAACAGACGACAGGCAATAGCTCATGCATGCGACGCTGTCATGTTTGATCATTTGTCAACTCTCCAGTGGAGGAAGGTGTCTTTTTTTGTTTTTAGAGAGAATTAATTTATAAAGATTTCCGACTATGAGTCACAGTGTGAATCTGAAAAAGAACGGCCAGTTTGTGTGCATAGCAATGAATTTCAGTCCTGGTGCACATTAAGAAGGCACATTTACTTAGTCTTAGTGTATACTGTGACAACATTTAGAAGGTAGGACGAGAACACTAAATGTCATTAAACATGTGTGAAGTAAAACAAACTGTCGACACAAAGCACCTGAGTTTGAATCATGATCTTGAAATAAGACTTTGGGCCAGAGGCCGATACTGAGCATCAATGGTTTGCAATCCTATTTACCTATTTATTTTGGGAAGTATTTAACAGCTCTGAGGAACACCTCATGTATAAACAAAGTGACTGACTATTTCTTGAGAAGAGGACACATCTGTTTTGCCCGTTTATGAATTTCCGCACCAGAATCTGTTGCCACATAATAGCTGATGGAATCCTCACCTCGTAGCGACAGCTGTGATAAAGTGAAATGATACAAAAGGTCAACAAAAGGTCTTAGAAGGGCAGGAAGAGGTTGATATTAGACTGTGTTTGTTGGTTTGTGCCATGGGAGGTAGAGAATCATAGATAAGGGAGTTTTCCTCTGTCCCTCTTCTCACAGTTTTTTAATTTTGACTTTATCCTCACTTACTGTCTACAATTAGCAGAGACAAAGAGATCCTCAGGGGTGTAACACTGGAGTAAAAACCACTGCCAGAATACTAATAACACATCTGTAAATTAGTTCAGAAGCTGCAGGGCTTTAGAGCTCACAGCGTCATGCTTTACATACCATGGATATACAGCACATATAGATCTTGAGCAGATGAGCACTAGATGGAGTGAACAAAATCTTTATCTCGCTAATCATGAAATAAAATTAACAATAAAACCCCTCTGCCCAAAGTATTATATTTTAATACCTATTGCTATGTCGTGTTACTAGAAGCAAAGCACTCAAAGGGCATTTGATCCTTATTTACTACCTTAATTACCAATGTTTCCAGAATCCACTCAGGATTTTAAAAGACAAAGAAATGGCCTAGTTACTATCACTTGATGACGCAGATGCATGTGCAGCAATGTTCTCTTCAGTTGTCCCCATTTCTGTACAATGGTCATTGACGTAGGAGACAGAGAGCTTTGAAACTTTTCTCAAACCAGTTCAACATCGCAGCGACGCTCAAAATAGTAAACGGACATCTTCATTCAATATATCTGTATTGTGAAAAGTAATTTCCTGCTACAGTGGTCTGCCTGGAGTCATTTGCAGCTAGTGCAGAGCCAGGAGAGTGGCTGTGAGTATATGTTAGCTAGAACTCTGACTTAGTTCTGTTCAGCGCTTGACTGATGGCCCTCGCTGCCCTCATCCATTACTCTGTCACTCGTTTGGAATTGCCTTTCACACATTCTGGCACTTCTGGAAAAGTGAGCATTTTTTTGTCGGGATGGCTGAAAGAAGGCGTAGTGGCAGGTGTAGACGCGCAAACGTCTTATTTCAATTGCTGTCGGTTCCTGTTGGAGCACTTCAGAGGTGCTCTAGCTCTGCACTGTGATTTGTATTACAAAATGTGAGGAAAAACACACTGAGCAAGGCAGGAAGAGTGGACAAAAGAAATGCAGTGACATGCTGCAGAAATACAACATAGAATATGTTCTCAAGGAAAAATTTGGACATATGACAATGTCTCATTACACTAGCTCCTTTTGGCTGCGTTTTAGAAATGACACCAACATGACACGTTTAAGGAGGCACTGAGATACGGATGGATCTAGAAATGACTATTTACAAAATTCTGGATTTTGTGTAGAGTTTTGAATCTGTCCTTGTGGACGTTTAGCCTCTAAATACAGTATACCTAAATGTGCTTTTAGCATACATGTATGCTGCCTGTAACATTGAAGTAATTCCCTTCACACTGCGTCAAGGGCAGTCTCTCCAGCCTCCCGCCCTCCACTCTGTCCCTGTGTGTGGGCCTGGTGACATGACAGCTCATTCCTAGACACTATTAATGACGGAGCTCCCCTTTTCTAGCGCTGACTATCATCTATCTCCCAGAGCCAGACCGCCCATCAATCTTCCACTAAATTACAACCCGCTGCATAAGACATAAAATAGGGTAATGGGCTGAAAATTAGCCAATTACAAACATTACACAGCCATAATTGACCCTGGAGACCCATGTCCAGCAGTATACACTCTGCCTTAAGGTTATGTGTGTGTTTGTGTGTTTGAGGCACTTAATTAGGAGGAGATTGGACCATGAGGATGAAATCTAATTTATTGAACAGCAGCAATCTAACAGTTGACTGACAGTAAACTGGGAGCATTTTGGAGAGGTGAATAGCTGAGATGTTTTTAACGGAGTAGAAAAATAGATTAAAAAAAGAATAGCAGGTGGGAAAGATGATGAAAAAATAAAACAGGGGTAAAGCTGGATAAAACAAGCAACATAAAGAAATAGCTGAGACGATCACAAAAAACATTTTTCAATTTCAATTATGGCATCAATGCCAGCAAGGCAGAATAAAGATTAATGAGTTGTCTTTTTTATATTTTATTTAGATTTTTTTAACACAGACCATATTAAAACAAGAACAGTCAACAAATTAAGAGAGAAACGCATGATAACCAAAGCATAATTGGTTACTCAGTATCCAGGACATAGACCTGAATAACCCATAACATAATTAACAAAAAATGTCCCCAAATCTTCACAAACTCAGAATAACAGTGAAACATAGAGTATCTTACTTCAAAGTATACACAGGAAATCATATCATTGAGCCACATTTCAAAACAAGGAGGGGATGAAGATTTGCATTCCCTTAAAAAAAACCTCGATTCCAACTATACCAAACATGAGGGTTAGTTGACTCAGGAAGTTGAAAGGGTATTGAAAACAGACCAGTACAGCAAAATTCCCGTCAGGGGGGACTTGCTTCCCAAGTATAACACTGTATGGAAATATATACTCCCACACCTTGTGCACATTGGAGAATGACCAGAAGAGGTGGGTTAAAGTCTCATCCTCCAACTCATAGTCATCACATTTAGGGGGGAAAGTGAAGGGTAGGTTTTGTTCAGCTTGACTGAGGAGTTATTCTTAACAGTTCTGTAATCCAGCACAATTATAGCAACACTGAAAGCTTTTTATTCACTCCTTACAGGAGGCAGCAGGTATCGGCATCTCTGTTTCTAATTAGAGTGATGTTACGCACTGCCATTCCACAACTACAACCAGCAGATCCGCTGGTTGAACACAGCTCCATGAAAAATGCTAGATCCATTAAAACCTCTTTGTCCTCTAATAATTCCCTCAGGATTGTCCGTTCCTGGCCGTCCGCCCCCAGCGGCTCCATCCAAAACCCTGGGTAAATGAGGGGAACGCGTGTGTGCGTCATCTTCTTTTTAATGAGTCTGGCCTGGAGCTCTGCATCATTAATTACAATACAGGTAGACGTGTGGCTCTGATGAGCAACATGATGGGATGGAGATTGTTCAGGTTACATTATATGGTTGTTTTCTCAGAAACAAAAGAGAGTTACTTTTTAAATTAATTTGCTGATCATTATCAGGATCACGTTTATTTAGCAATATGAAGATTAAAGAGGCACCTGTTTAGCTCCAACTGTCTGTGTTTTTTCCTGCATTTTATGTAATATGAATATTAACAGTTAAAATGAATATAAAAAACAGACCAAACTACTTTGTCTCTTGTATTTATTAGTCCTTATTTATTTATTAGTCCTTATTTGATCTTTCTCGCTCTCTCGCTCTGTATAATCTCAAGGTCTCTCAGGCTGAAGCGTCATTGAATAAAAAGGCTGTTCATCTCTTTCACCTTGACAGAAAAGTGAAAGACATCCATCAGATTTAAACCACATTTTTCAAATCTGGTCTGTGACCTTGTGTCTAAACTAAAATAGTGCATCATTTGAAAAGTGTTTTATATCTTAAAAGAGTCAATTTGAATGCATTTCATTTAACTGTTGCTTGAAAATAAATGAGTTTATACAATAATTAAACAAACCTCCCGTTCTAACTTTTACCGATTTGAGATATAATGAAAAACTTGCTTGACTTTTGTTTTTGGCAATTAAGAATTAATTAACTTAGTCAGTAAGGCTATTGATAATTCTGTATGCACTTAGGTTTTATGAACTAAATATGCTACCAATAACATCTTACATTTATGCACAGAACATTTTAATTGTTTTATTAAATAATTGAGATACAGTGAGACTGAGACACTTATTGCTTTAATATATCAAGTAAGGGTTCGCTGTTGTCAAACCATGGCCCGTCAATTCCTACTGTAGTGGATATTTGTACACACAATTTTAGTTAGATATTGACTTATATTGTAAAAAAAATAAAATAAATTGTTACTCAATGATTACTTGAAAGGTAAAAAAAAAAAGGTATCAAGATCTTCACTTAACTTCAGTCAGGGAGGTCTGATCTGGAAGACACTGATGAGAGAGGTGAAGTTGAAAGTGTAAAGTAGAAGCTAACATAGATAGGAATGTAAAGGATGGGACAACAACAGAGGTCTGAGTCAGGAACAATGAAAGAGAGATGGGGGCGAGTTTGGGGTCCTCCATTATGGAGGATAAAGTCTGTGTGACTCTGATGTCGTACACAGGTCCAAAAGCCAGATTATCTTATTTTACGCTCATATGAACAAGGCAAATGGAGCGAGAAGTTATGCAAATTGCTGTCTAATTGGCCTGTCAGAATACTGAGGCCCTGTCAAGCCACTGTCAGAGGGAGAGAGAGGGAGAGAGGGAGAGAGAGAGAGAGAGAGAGAGAGAGCACACAGAGAATTGCTGGATTAGTTTCAGCTGCCATTCACTGCACAATTCATTAAGTAATTTCAGCTCACATAAGGCTCATGGGTCAGTGCGCTATATCCTTGAAGAGCAGGTTCTTTCAGCTGTCATTTTGAGAAAAAAAGAGAGGGGGCCAATCTCATCACCGCTCTAGCTGATAGCTTCTGTGGGTCTCCCACAACTAAAAACACAGACGTTGCCAGTAATCAAGTTTTCATTGGCTTCCCTCCTCTGCAGATGGCAGAAGGAGGACAGATTTGAATGCAGAGGAGGTGACAAGAAACTCAACTAAAACAAAATATGAAAACAGTAGTAAATCTGTGTATAAAAGTACAATCTTTACTTTATAATAAAATAGTAATAAAAGGAAGTCAGTGGGTGTTTTATCAACATATTTATTAACACTGCAAAATAGAGCTAGCAGAGCTATTGTCAAACATACAGTGCATCTAGTTTATTTAATTTTGTGAATTTTCTGTCTGTTAACAATGAACTAGCTATTAGCTGAGCCTTTTACCCACAAAGGTTTTGCTTCGCCTGTCAAGCTTTCTGATCTTGCACAGTATATTTAAACTTTGAAGTGAAAACAGTGGCATACCGCTCAAGATTCTTAGTAATTTAGTAGGCAATTTTGTTTAAAAGATGTGAATCTGTTGATGTTGTTATTGTACATGGTAAAATACATGGGGGTCATATGCAAGCTTTCCCATATTTAAAAAGGATCACCAGTTGGAAAATGGGATTTATGTGTATGATATTATACCTTTTCATTTAATAAACAAGCTGCCACAGACAGTAGACCATGTTTTCAGGGGATTCACTATAATCTCATAGACACCAAACACACACAAACTAAGTCTCAGCTCATTACAAATGAACGCACACACACACCAAAAAGAGAGAGCATTCGAGAAATTGAGAATCATCACATGATGTCAAGAAATGAGAAACTAATCCAGTGCAGAATAGAAAGAGGGGGTAATAGGGTAATAAGGGACGGGACTGGGTCTTCTACAAAATCAATGAGAGGCTAAAAGGTTGTTTGATGCTGTGAACAACTTGACAATGCATTGATGACAGAGCTCCAGTGGAGCATTACTGGACAAGTAATTACTCTGACCATCCTATATGGATCCAATTAGCTCACCTCAATAACGGAGCGGCATGGTGATTCCTATCAAATAAATGAGTTTCCTCGTTTGTCAGTGTTCCAGAAAACAATACCAAAACGTTCCTCTATTTTTTCAGGAACTGTAAATGGCTTAGCCTAATTTCTTATTTGACATTTTTCGTTAGACGAGTTCCTTAGATACATAACATATCTAAAAAAAGTAGATACGTGCCATTTATACCAGACAATGAAACAATCCTTCCTCTCTGTGTTTACATTGCCTCATTGCTTAAACTTTGTTTTACTGAAACAAGACAAGGATGCACTCAGTCTCCGTTGAGAGCAGCTCAACTCAATAATGCACAATACAAGATGACATATCAGCAATATTGAATAAGGTCATACACTCCATCTGTCTTAAGCCCCACATTGACTACAATAACACCTTAATAACCCTGTGTGAGACTAATAGTAAAGATGGGTTCTGAAGGGGATAGAGAGAGAGCAATCCTTTACAGCTTCTTGACAACTGAAGGCTACAAGCGGGATGAAACAAATGTCAACATCCATAGAGGCACCTGCAAAAAACACAAGCTCAGATAAAACACATCCACACAACACCTGCAGGCCAAGTGGCCACAAGACCACAAACGTTTCACAACATTATGCAACCACTATCTATAACGTGAAAACACATTTTACAAACCTTGTTGCTATGTAGTTGTTCTAGTGGTGCATATCTCTGCCTTGCAGATAATTAGATACATATCAAGATATAATGGTGCACAATTCAAAACAAAAATGCTCCAGGATATATTTGCACAGATGAGATTCAAATCTGAACAAATAATTTCCTGGTCTCTCTCTTTGTTTCTTTCTCTCATCCCTCTTTCTAACATTTTTTGTTACTCTTAATGTCCTGTTCTTTGTAGATTGTAATAATATCCCATCCCGCTGTTCCTTTGCAGATGAAAAATATGTTTGTCACAGTGGCATTGCTTCTGTACAAAAGAAAAACACAAAACAACTCTCAGCAAAAGAGCATAGGCAGTGATGAGAACTTGACTATCCACCTAGCAGTTTTAATTATGACTGGAGAAAATTTTGAAGAGTTGTGGACCACTTCCTGTTTATGTCTTCATTGCACCAACTGGCATACAATTATGTAATTTATAATTACCTTTGTTTTAATTGTACAACTAAATTCAGTAAGGTGGGCGTACCAAAAATGAATAATCAATATAAAAACAGTAAAAACTTCCTGCAACAGGAATGTGGAAGTGATTGACTCACTGCTTTTAGCCTTGACTACATTAAACATTGTCGCCCATGAAAAAGAAAGCCATTAACCTGTGACTATTAAAGTCCTCTATCCGCACTACAACAATGGGGATCATTATATCGATATTATTGATCATATGTTATCCAGCGTTTGCTGCACTTTCCTATAATACATCACCTTCTTCTCTTAAACCTGCAAAAAGCTGAATCAATATCAAGATAAGATGCCAATGCATTGGGAAAACGAATGGCAGATAGGTCATCAATGAAACACAGTTTCCTCCCTTAATTATATTCACTTCTGAGGTAAATCTGCTGTACTTTGACATTTCATTACTGGAAATGAAATAATTTAATGGCATTAACATTTGGAAAGTAAAATGTCACCCCCTACAATGATTTGATCAAAACGCTTTGAATGCTCTTCATGTATAAACAACAGGCCCTGCAGAGAGAACGACTGGCAAGCTAACCATCAAACGTGCAGATCAGAGGCAAGGTCAGGGGAGAGCAGAATCAATACAAATGTGACAAACAGGATATCTTCCTGGATTGTAATGAGAGGATGTCATTGAAGCATGCGCGTGACTGGGTGAAGAAGTTCAAATGAGGATCAGCCTTGAGGAAGGAGGAAGAGAGAGAGAGAGAGCGAGGGAGAGGGGAAACCAGAATAAGGATGGAGACGACTGAGGGAGAGAAAAAAGGGGAATGTATCTGTCCTGCTGGGAGAAAACATTGAGAGATGGGCGTGGAGGCGGAGTGCTGAACCTCATGTCCTAAGGCAAGGAGGAGATATCAATACACACACTCTGACACTGAGAGCCAGTCTCCTGCTCTCACAGAGAGAAATGGATGGGGACACGGTGTGAGGAGAAAAGGCATGTACTGACAAAACTGTACTAAAACTCCAAAACCATGTGGACTTCTTTTGTCTGGGCCTGGCAGAAGTTTTAAAAGTGTTGTCTCCCTTTTTTCAACATCTCCTGTTTTTGTGTCTATTCCATAGCATTGTAGGAGCTATAATATACACACACAAACATCGCAAAAGCATGCAGTAGAATAGGTATGTTATAGAATAATTAAGTATTTACTCCAATCTGAGTAAAACAAATTGACAAACCAAGGTTGAGTGGCGTATCATATTACTGACCATATCAAATTTAAACTGCCACAACTTTGGTAATACAATAGTAATACTGGATTTCTGTAATAGCCCAAGTTACCATATCTTATTATCTTTATATAATTGGGTTACAAATGGTGCACTCATAACAATATAATAATTACTGGTTAAAGCGATCATATTTTATTGAATTACTTGGGGACAGCGGGACAAACTTTAATCACAATATTGATATATTATCAATTTAAAAGTTGTTGCGGCAAATGTATTAGCATACCTATTGACACATGTAGCAGACACAAAGCAACACTGGCTTTCACTTTGAGGTGAGTTTGTGGCTACCCAACAAATGCAAGCCCTTTTTTTTCTGTTTTGGCCTCAACCAACTTCTGACAGACACGTCTGGCTCTCCAGCTGCTAAATGCGTTGTCTGTAACAGCGTCCTGTGACAATGTTATGTCTAATGTGGCTCAGAAGATAGAGCTGGACGTCCTACAATCAGAAGATCAGCGGTTTGATTCCTAGATCCTCTAGTCCCGGTCGATGCATCCTTAAACACTTAACCATAGATTGTTCGCCATGAGTGAGAATCGGTGAACGAGATGTAGTGTTAAGTAGGGCTGGGCGGGATACCGGTTTCAAATTTCCATACAGTATGAATTTTTCATATACCGTCATACCGGTGCATAGCCATAACAACTGTATTGTTCACCTCTGAGGGCGCAGCGGTCAGAGCTACTTGTCTTACGTGCATTGAGTTGGAGTCATGGTTATAACTTTATAACAACAATTAATAACCCACAACTAATGCTCTTTAACAGGGTAAAACACCACGACACAACAGTTTGTGACACATAAACAATTTGTAACACTAATAAAACACAAACGTCTCACTGGCCAGTGGCGAGCGAGTTGACCAGCGAGCGGTGACCAGCGAGCGGTGACCAGCGAGCGAGTTGACCAGCGAGCGGTGACCAGCGAGCGGTGACCAGCGAGCGGTGACCAGCGAGCGGTGACCAACGAGCGAGTTGACCAGCGAGCGGTGACCAGCGAGCGGTGACCAGCGAGCGGTGACCAGCGAGCGAGTTGACCAGCGAGCGGTGACCAGCGAGCGTTGACCAGCGAGCGGTGACCAGCGAGCGGTGACCAGCGAGCGAGTTGACCAGCGAGCGAGTTGACCAGCGAGCGGTGACCAGCGAGCGTTGACCAGCGAGCGAGTTGACCAGCGAGCGGTGACCAGCGAGTGGTGACCAGCGAGCGGTGACCAGCGAGCGAGTTGACCAACGAGCGAGTTGACCAGCGAGCGGTGACCAGCGAGCGGTGACCAGCGAGCGGTGACCAGCGAGCGGTGACCAGCGAGCGAGTTGACCAGCGAGCGAGTTGACCAGCGAGCGAGTTGACCAGCGAGCGGTGACCAGCGAGCAGTGACCAGCGAGCGAGTTGACCAGCGAGCGAGTTGACCAGCGAGCGGTGACCAGCGAGCGAGTTGACCAGCGAGCGAGTTGACCAGCGAGCGGTGACCAGCGAGCGAGTAGCGAGCGGTGACCAGCGAGCGAGTAGCGAGCGGTGACCAGCGAGCGAGTTGACCAGCGAGCGGTGACCAGCGAGCGAGTTGACCAGCGAGCGAGTTGACCAGCGAGCGAGTTGACCAGCGAGCGGTGACCAGCGAGCGGTGACCAGCGAGCGTTGACCAGCGAGCGAGTTGACCAGCGAGCGGTGACCAGCAAGCGGTGACCAGCGAGCGAGTTGACCAGCGAGCGAGTTGACCAGCGAGCGGTGACCAGCGAGCGGTGACCAGCGAGCGTTGAACGTTCAGTTGGCCGGCGGTCCTTTTCGGCATCAATGAATTAATGTGTTTACTCATTAAAATATACCGTGATATACCGTGAAAGAATCTTACAAAATACTGTGATTTGAATTTCTGGCCATACGGCGTGACCAACGAGCGAGTTGACCAGCGAGCGGTGACCAGCGAGCGGTGACCAGCGAGCGGTGACCAGCGAGCGAGTTGACCAGCGAGCGGTGACCAGCGAGCGTTGACCAGCGAGCGGTGACCAGCGAGCGAGTTGACCAGCGAGCGAGTTGACCAGCGAGCGAGTTGACCAGCGAGCGGTGACCAGCGAGCGGTGACCAGCGAGCGAGTTGACCAGCGAGCGAGTTGACCAGCGAGCGGTGACCAGCGAGCGGTGACCAGCGAGCGGTGACCAGCGAGCGGTGACCAGCGAGCGAGTTGACCAGCGAGCGAGTTGACCAGCGAGCGGTGACCAGCGAGCGTTGACCAGCGAGCGAGTTGACCAGCGAGCGGTGACCAGCGAGTGGTGACCAGCGAGCGGTGACCAGCGAGCGAGTTGACCAGCGAGCGAGTTGACCAGCGAGCGGTGACCAGCGAGCGGTGACCAGCGAGCGGTGACCAGCGAGCGGTGACCAGCGAGCGGTGACCAGCGAGCGAGTTGACCAGCGAGCGAGTTGACCAGCGAGCGAGTTGACCAGCGAGCGGTGACCAGCGAGCAGTGACCAGCGAGCGAGTTGACCAGCGAGCGAGTTGACCAGCGAGCGGTGACCAGCGAGCGAGTTGACCAGCGAGCGAGTTGACCAGCGAGCGGTGACCAGCGAGCGAGTAGCGAGCGGTGACCAGCGAGCGAGTTGACCAGCGAGCGGTGACCAGCGAGCGAGTTGACCAGCGAGCGAGTTGACCAGCGAGCGAGTTGACCAGCGAGCGGTGACCAGCGAGCGGTGACCAGCGAGCGTTGACCAGCGAGCGAGTTGACCAGCGAGCGGTGACCAGCAAGCGGTGACCAGCGAGCGAGTTGACCAGCGAGCGAGTTGACCAGCGAGCGGTGACCAGCGAGCGGTGACCAGCGAGCGTTGAACGTTCAGTTGGCCGGCGGTCCTTTTCGGCATCAATGAATTAATGTGTTTACTCATTAAAATATACCGTGATATACCGTGAAAGAATCTTACAAAATACTGTGATTTGAATTTCTGGCCATACGGCCCGGCCCTAGTGTTAAGCACTTTGAGTGGTTGACTGGAAAGGCGTCCAAGTCCATTTTACCATTTACTGTTTCGCTGTCCGTCTCCCACCGTTTCATGTTGCAGACATGCTTCACTATTACCTAACGACAGAGCACCCACTGCAGAAATGTAACCGCTACACAAAGGGAAAGAGGACAGAGAGAAAGAAAGGGAGAAGCAGGCAAAGTGATATGTTCCCCTTCACCTCAGGGCAGGCTGAGACAGACCTGCATGGTTTGATCAGGCTGTCCCTTCAATACTCTCGCTTATCCTTTGATGATCCATCCCCGTCTATCTCTCTCTCCATCTCACACACATGCAGCATATCCCTATTTCCTGCTTTCTAACTGTGTTTCTCTCATTCATCCCTCATTTTAACATGTTTTGTCTCTCTTGATTTACTCCCTTTTTTAATTCTACTGTTGATGTCCCATCTCTCTTTTCAGATTGTAATAATATGCCATCTTGCTGTTCCTGTGCAGATGAAAAATATTTTGGGCTGTTATTGTTAGCATTGTTTCTGGAAAAAGAAAAAAAGATAATACAACACTAAGCAAAAGAGCGTTAGGAAATGATGACAACTTGTCTATCCACAAAGCAGTTTAAATTATGTATGGAGAAAGTTACAACTTCCTGTTTATTGCAGCAACTGCCATAAAATGATTTGATTGTTCCTGACAAAACGACAGCAATGTTAAAACCTTTCACTTCCAATTATTCAACCGTCCATCAATGTGACTCATAAACAAGTCAGGTATTGGAAATAATGCATTCACACATGATTCAAATAGCATAGCTTTCAAATATCCTGCTCACCACTGGCTTTGAACTTATGTTAATAAGTCTTATGTTTTCCATATCCTACTACAAGCAATAACTGGTAACTTTGGTAAAAATAGAATGAAATGTGTCTATTTTTTCTTTGTTTTTCTCAGCACAATAACTCACTGGAAGATTGAAGACACTTTCTAAAATAATGAAAATTATGTCATTTGTAATATATGTTAGCATATTCAAACCTGCAGCCAATGTTTGACGGAGACCATAATTACTTATGTCAATATCATCTAAATGAAGTCAGATTCATCAAGTCGTGACCAAGAGGTCTGGAGAATAAAATAAAATCCTCTTTAACATCTAACAGCAAAGACATCTCAAACACATAAAGTGATGAATGGAGGGTCCTCGACACGACATTGTAGGTCATTTTACTTGACCAGAATATATTTGTTAGACTTCTGAGATATGCGAGAGCTTTTAAAAATCCAAAATCTCAAAATATAGTAAAATGTAGTGAAAAATAACTTTTGTGTTCTCACCACAAGATATATATTTTCAGCAACAGTGTTTTATTACAATTATGTTAATAAGCAGGCATTCGGACTGAGAGCAGACCTGCAGTCATAGTACAGGGCTGTGTCGATTGGGTGTGTTGCTTCAGGTATCGTGGAGACATAAAATACAAAAACATTCAAAAACAGAATATTGCATAGCATATTATGATCCCTACAATGCTTCCTGATATGGTAGAGGCTGATATTAGAACCCAGGAATCTGTTGAAAAATCTTTCCCGAAATGTACCAGATTGACCCAACTCAGTTTATTGATATACAGAAAAACAGTTGAAGAGTTATTGCTAAAAATGTAAGTTGAACTTACAGGCTGCCGCAGTATTGACATTTCAGCCATCTCATAAGAGTCTGATAGAATAGATACAAGTAAATTATAACCGATACAGCGGTCTACACTGGCCACATAATAGATAACTAAAACTGCAGTGATTGTGTATTGGGCTGAGCCCACAGCGGTGGCTGAACACACGGTAGACATTACCTGAAGACTGTGTAACTGGACTGATGGTGAACTTTATAATACAGCTACTGTCAATAAGAAATGCATTAGTTCCTAACAGGAGATAGAATGGCTGACGATTATGATAATGATAATGAGCCAGAAAGTACAAAACAAAGTACCATCAAAGCATTCAGGCTCACACTTAAAACACAAGTTAAAGACACTAACTTTGGACTTGAAAATTACTGTTTACAAAAACATTAAAATTGCAAACCAGTGTGTGCGCGCACACACACACACACACACACACACACACACACACACACACACACACACACACACACACACAAACATAAACCAACCAATGGGAATAATCAAACGTGTTTTTTTGTGGCAGCTTCCTGTGATGACCCTCTCTCATTTTCATTGTCCATCTGTCTCCGCCATTTTTACTCACAGCTATCCATTCTCCCTTTCCCTCCATTCCCTAGCTTTGTTCCTTTACCCTGTGTGGGTTCTGTAGAGGAAACAATGTACCACAGCACTTTATTCTGGTACCATGATGAATGGGGAAAATATGTGCCTGTTGACTGTGGCCTCGAGATAAAGAATAAGCAAATGAAACGGCCTGCCTGCAGCACCCCAGAGTCCACTGCCACCATTCCTCATGCTAATTTGATTGAGAATGCTCGATCAGCACATACTCCTCGACCCACACACCTTTGCTCCAAGGGAGGTGTTGAAGGGGGGTGCAGAGGATAGAGGGTGCCATCATGGCATGCAGTAATAATAACAATTTATCTCCAGGATGCATGTCTCAGCGTATAATGTTCAAGTTAGACCCTCTGTGGGTAGTTTACATCAAAGTGATATGTGGTACCGCAGGAGAGGGAGAGACAGAATGAGAGACAGGAAGCAAAAGAAAAAAAGAATATATAGGTAAAAATGTGAGGTGGGGTAAGAAGTGAAGGGCCAAAGGATGGGAGAGGAAATAAATGATGACAAAAGAAAAAGTACTATGGAGGAGAAAATAGGCAAGTACTTAACAACCCTGGTCCATGTTCCCACACTGCAATTAATGTGGAGCCAGAAGGACAGCCTACTCTTTTCTGCAGTAAAACAAAACCAGGATTGATGAGAGTGTCTCTAATGCATAAGTGACTGCCTTTATATGGGCTCGCTAGGAGCAAAGTGTCGAGACAGAGAATAGAACAAAGGATTGTTGGGTTGAGAAAGAAGGAATGTGGCATTAGGTGGAGAGGAAGACAAAGACGGAGGCACAGATTGAGATAAAGATTATAGGAGGGTAGTTGTTGTATGCATGAGGGAGAACTGCAGCAGTAGACGATGCAAAGGGAGAGAGCTGCTCTTTTGATGGCCATTTTTTTTCAGTCTCCTTGGTAGCGATTGTATGGGTTTCATTCATTAGACCACATGCAATGAAAAAAAGGAGAGAAATATCACCTGCCCGCAGTCAGTACACAGCTTTTGCCTCTCTGGCCATATTTCACCCGGGTTGACCTTCTCGATTCAACAAACCAAGTGTTAATCATTGAGGAAAACAATCAAGATGAATTGCCTCTTTTGTCTGCTCGTTGCAGTGTCATTAAACCTTCACTTTGTCGCGAATGTGGTTGCTAGGGAAAGCTTTGTACTGTAAATGACTGTAAGTCGGTCGAGCTGTATTAGAGAAGAATAATGCCAGGGAGGTATATCTTCAACATCTCCATAAGCTATTTTCGCATAATATAGTCTCTTTTTTCCTGTTTTGTATAAGTAAATCTTCCTAGTGAAAATATCATACAATCTTCATATACAGGGCATGTACATATGCAAAATCATTTGTGTTAAATGTACGGTATATGTGCAATACAAGGTTCTTAAAGACCCTGTGGGGGAAAAAAGAACAAAAAGAAAGCTTTTTCTCCTCAAGGTCGGCCGTATCCACCCATTATTTACAGAACAGCTCACACTAAACATTGAAAAACACTAAATTCTGACTTTGGCATTAGAACTAAAACACACACACACACAAAAAGGGAAAACATAAGGAGGAAAAAAGCTGAGTATCAGTTTTCCATGGTTGTCAGCGCTGGGATTAATAGGAGCCATTTCACCATAATGAGCTGTTAAGCGTTAGCTGCCAAAAAGCCTCTTCGTTTGCCTTTGAGTCTCTGAATACGTTGTCCAATTATAATAGATCTCTCTGTCTCTCTCCTTCCTGTTACTGTCAGCTCTCCTGTACCTGCGTGATGGCTGTCTGATTCCAGCTCGTGTTAGACAACATAATCAGCACCCAAAACCGTCATCCGGAGATGAGGTCTATCACAATGTTTTACTGTTATTATTAAACGTGTACCTGTTCCGTGACTCAACCAGACAACTTTCAGTCAGTACTACGCTCCCAGCACCTGGTTAATGGAAACCAAATATGAGAAGCAATAAAAAGTTTAAAAAACAAACAAGTGTTGCCCTGGAGTTCTTTTTCATGGATTTTTTATGGATTTGTCAGGGATTTTTACTGGCCCAATAGGCTGTGGAAACACAGTGGCACAATGAGTTCTCAGTAACTAAACTGTCAGTGAATGCAGCACATGTATTAATCTAACACTACCATTAAATACTGCTAACATGGACTCCGCCTTGCCAAGGCTCCTGTTTTTGCAATGTGTATAGCATTACATAATTAATTTAGTATGAGATTAATTGATGAAATCAGAACAGTAATACATTAATGGTGCTAAAATTAATGGTTCTGTGGCTAGGACCAAAACAAGTGTTACATCATAGAAATGCATGATACTCAGACTGGATTACTCATAAACAAAATTCTTGTGTGGTTTATCTTGTCAAATAAAACTGTGCTTTGAAACTCTTTAATGTCGTAGAAAGCTCCACCGTGTCCGATTAGGCTAGAAAATGAACATGGTCATCATGAAAAGCTGATATGTCTCAGGAATATATTCTTCCACTCTTGAGAGCAATCTGTTGCTCCGGTTAAATGGGGCAATTCCGCAGCAAGGAAAAGGATGACACATGGCTTCAATTATCAGCAGCCGTGAATAGATCCCTGTCAGGGGGAGTGCGGAAGATGTATCTACACTCAAAACCTGACACGGTTATGAAAATAAATGCATTTTCATAAACCTCTGTAATTCTTCCATCCAACTCAAAGTCCCTGCTATTGTGAATTTAAACCACCTTAAGTGCCGGCCACAAGTGTTATATAAAAATTGAGCACTTAAGAAGGTGTATGACGTTCATGTATTGAGATAATTATCAAGAAGGTTAACAGTAATAACATGCCTGTGGTGAATCTGTAAACAGTACAGCATATTGATTTACAGTGAATACGAAAAAAAGGGTGATACAAATACTTGTTTAGTTATTTACAAGCCCTCTATGTCTTGTGACTTTTTGAGCAATTACACACAATGATGAGAAGAAAGCGCTCTTCAAATAAGATGCAATAACACTGCGAAGGGTGATAAATTGAATTCAGGCTCCATGACAAACGTTGAGGACAGAGAACTGTTGGATCATCTGTTTTTGTCTTGTGGTGTGAAGTTGCCACAGTTTCCTGCACACAGAACTGAAGCTCCAATGTGTTTGTAAGACAATGTACATATGTGAGGATGTAAATACCGTATGTATTATACTTTCTAAATGATACTGAACATCGGATGTTTCATTTGTTTTCCTACCAGCATAGGGGACCGGGGCATCCTTGTCGAGGGCTACCAGCGGAGGGTCCAGCAGCACCGTGTCCATGTTCTCTGTGATCACACCATGGTAGGACGTTTCTATCCATGGCTTGTGCTTGTTGACTGTGGAAAAGAAGGAAATGCATATTTACTACTTGACAGCATGATTGTAATGATTGTTACTGTTGTTCACTTGCTTTGTTGTTTCAAACGGTATCTTAATGTGCTGACAGAAGGCAAGGACAACTTTTTGAAAACCTTGTGTTGTGATCATGCCTGGGGTTTGTGATTGATCTCTTGGGTTTTTAGACATGACACAAAGACTAATGGAAGTCAGAGGGTCAACACTGTGAACAAAAATATGGATTTTGTTGTATAGCTTTAAAAATAGGACTGTCTTGCTTACAATGATTCTGTGGCTTTCTGTGGTACTTTGATAGAGAACACAAACAACACAAATCCCTCAGTTTTAGAAAAGGTAAGAGAATAAAAACATTACTACTCCCACCAACGTTCCCCTTTTTGCTTCCGGTTTGTATAAACTGTTTCTCTGCTGGTCTGGGGAGGTTGAAGACAGCTATGTGTCCCCTTACCAATGGTTACACTGTCAACTGTGGTCAATGGGCATTTTTACTCCATGAACCAAAGTCAAAGGCTGAAACAGGCCTTTGCAGCAAAGCTTTACATTTCTAATACCAGATCATCTTAAAAAACAACCTTGTTATATCTATAACCATGTATTTCTAGTGAGTAATCTGTACTGACGTCGTGAACTAAACGACCCACATCCAACTTGGTGTTAAGCCATTCATCCATTCATTTCTATAGTGCATTCTCATTGTTTCTTTTTCTTTCCTTCCCTTTCTCTCGTTTTCCGTCTCTGTGCTAATGTTACATTACATTACATTTCATTTAGCTGACGCTTTTATCCAAAGCAACTTACATGATATACAGTAGACCGTAGACACAGCAAAGGTGAGCAATTAGGGTTAAGTGTCTTGCTCAAGGACACAACGACGCAGACTGCCGGAGCCGGGGATCGAACCACCGACCCTCTGATTGAAAGACCGACTTGCTAACCACTGAGCCACAGTCGCCAATGTTGTACCACATTGGATATTCAACCACCTTGCCACAGATGTGATTGAAAGGAGGATGAGCAGAAGATTAACAAAGATCCCCATCACACAGTCTCACTGTAAATTAAACGTCCTCCCTCTTTCCTCGCAGCAGGGTCTAACATATAGATAAAGACTGGTGTAGAATCCCCAAGAACAACCATATGTGCGTAAGCAATTTTGTACACACACACACACACACACACACCCCTCGCGTGTACAAGTGTCTCCGTAGGGACCTGGGATGTCATCTTGACCTTTCAATCCACTGAAGTGGGACACTTTGTCTCATGCCAATAAGCAGATGATATGTCCAGCTGGCAGTGATTTAAAATGCAACTGTTTAAAACCCTCGAACAGCTTTTCATTTGTTTGGACAAATTTCAGTAGTTTTCTCTTACTATTCCATTTTCTACCCGGTCGTTGCCATACTGAGTTGAGAGAACAGAGTACAAAGGAAACGTTGTGAATGAAAAAAAAGAATTTGGCTGCTTATTATTAACTGAGAAAAAATAATTTTCAATGTGTTATATTAGTTTCATTCACAACATGAACAAAATGCAAAGAATGTGCTGTTACTTCTCACTCACATTTGCCTTCTACTCCTTCAATTCAGCGACCTACTGATTATTTTAGATGGGACTCTACTCCTGCTGAGACAGAGTAGGGAGTGTATTATAAGGAGTGAGGGAGAACCACAAGGGAAGACATTATTCATCCGAGGAGTCTCATCTTATCCTCACACTGAAGACAGAAAGCACTGCTGAAAAAACAGCATGACTCTGCTCTGCTGGATAGTGGAGAGGAAAGTGGAGGTCTGTCTTCAAATGGTGTATAAGCATCTTTACACCTGGAGTATTTTACTTGCAATTGAGAAACAATAAAGCACACAAGTACACACACTTGTATGATGTATTATAGGTAGAGCTCCATCTTAACAGTACTTGTAGCTTTCTTTGCATTCACTCTGTGGTGGTAAAAAACTCCACCCAAAACCAGACGTGAAATGAAGTGAAACTGAAAGAGACTTCAAAACCAAGACCATATTAGACTGTGGCACTGGGGTGATTACAAAAAAAGACTATAAAAATGGGCATTATTCAATTGAGTCTTCATGTGCTTGAACCTCCATAGTAAATATATTAATCCATCATGCTCACATAGCATTTCATTTACATTTGAAGATGTCTTCAGTAAGTCTAATAGCAGCCCACAGCTAGTGCAGTTTACTCATGGATGGCAGGTTCAATTTCTGGCTCAAGGTCTTACATTTATCCTACATAAATTGGGTGGTGGTTGGGGGAGCAGAGCTGTGACTCTTTAAAGGAAGTCTAATATAAGAGCTATTTTTTCAGAAATAGCACACATCAGACCATGGAAATGGTCCGCTTCCAAAATAACTTTCATGATATGTTGGACTGTAAAGCCATTAGTGATGTGTTTAAGGCATTCATCCTTGACATCCTTGTACTGAGTCGCAGCAATGAAACAAAAATTGAGGTAAGCTTGCATTTGAAGGGAAAAAACTCTGCCATGACAGCCCTGCAACAAATACATCACAAAGCAGAGACTACGAGTCTACAGCCATGCGGCTCTGTAGGGCTATATGCTATACTCAAAATGACAACCCTAACATGCTGATGCTTAGCATGTTAGCATGCTCAAATTTGATGGTCTGATGGTCATTCATTTTGTGGGTCTTTGGTCTTAAACCATAATACTGGACAAATACTGTATGTTGTTAGAGGAAAAGTCAGAGGATAACTAAAGTAATCACAATCAGAGTTTGACATTAAGCTTTCTCCTTTGGGCAAGTATACTTAAGATGATTGCCAAAAGCCAAACTTACTTACTTGGAAAATGTTGGTCTTGGTAAAATAATCAACAGGTAATCAACAGGTATTTGGACTATTATTAGAATTTTTTAACACAGCGGTCCACAACCACACCGTGAAGGCCGGTCCATGACAATATTGTCTTACATGAAATTGGTCCGTGGCACAAAAAAGGTTGGAGACCTGAATGAAAACATGAAAAATATAATTAATAGGCTCTCCTCAAAGCTACAAACTCCATTGAGTTTTTTTACCTTGCTGATCATTGTAAAACAGGTCCTTTCAACTTGACATAAACAAAAAAAAAACTCAATCTTCTATTGCTGTGAAAACGCCCCCTTTAAACAACTGGATTCATTCAAGTTTCCTGCCGAACACAAAATCTTAAAAAATGGTGACCAAATGTTGGAATTACAATTTCTGGGTCCCTCATGTGATTCCATGGGGCCTAAAAAAATACTTTTCCCAATTGACTTACATTGGAAAAAATACTTCCAAAAATATTCCAAGTACAAACACATGAATAGCCCTTATTTGAATCATTAGGTCCTACAAGTTAAATCTGAAGTTATTTCCTGTCCACTGTTCATGTGAATGAGAACCAGGCTGGACAGAGGGCTGGGAGGCAGGGTGAAAGGAAACACGAGTGAGCTTGTTCTATGGATACTAACATGGATACGGAAGATTTACGGAAGATCTGGGTATTTTCATCTGAATTGTATATTTTCTATTTTCAACTTTCATAGGAATAAACGAGGCGCCTGTTCCAACGCTGTATCCAGCTCTCTTCATATATTCATGTTTTCAACACAGATTTATTTTTCACTTGCCTGATCAGACAACTGCATGAGGCATTCCACTTGCCTGAACACAAAGTGGATTTGCCCGAGGCAAGCAGGCAAGCTTCAATATCGAGTCGTGACAATTCATGCGGAGGGATCACTTTTACCAAATTTCCCAGCAATCCATCAAATAGTTGAGATATTTTACTCAAAACTACAAATGTCAACCTCATGGTGGCACTTGGGGATCACCTAAGTCATCGGGGTTAGGGACCCCGATGTATGTGCACAATTTGATGGCAATCCATTCATTAAATATATTTCAGGACCAAAGTGGTGGTCTGAGCGACCGACAGAAAGACATTACCACCCACATGGCTAATAAAAACCATTGTTGTAGGTTGTGGTCCCTCCTTTAATTAGGTTACAAGTGTCATTGACTGCAATAAGCAAGGTGTCTTTGGCCATTTCCTCTGGAGCATCTGTGGCCATTACAGCATTACAGCGTCAGGATGCGCAGTGTGGTAGACTAATTCACTTAGTCGAAGAAACAGTCTAAAAGTGGCTCCAGTATAGCTCAGGATTTAATCTGATGTGACAGTAATATAAACACAGAAATCCAGAACCAACATAGTGCCTTCCTGTAAATAACATTACTGCATGAGATTGTCAACTTGTCCATCCTGGTAGAAATCAAAATATCTGTTAGTGTCTTCCCCTGGGACTGGGGCTCATGAAAACATATTGCTGTCGGGACATATGCGGTAATCTAAATACAATTTGGGTCCCGGCTCATATTCAAACAGTCACTGCATTAGTGTGCTATGTATTGATCAATATAAGTCTTGCCAAATCCATTTATTTTAAGCATTTATTGTATTACAGATGTTGCTCTGGAATAGATGTAATCCTTCCACAAACCCGTAGGCTAAATAACAATAATAGCTGGAAAAAAAGAATAAATGGAAGAAAAAAAAGAAAAACAATCCAAGAAGAAACTTTTAAAACAAGGGATAGAAAATAAGTAGAAAAGGACCAAATGAAAATAGATAGAGATTAAAAAAATAAGACATACCAGCACATTAATTAAACAAAGTCTCAGAAGGTTTGAGAAGAGATTTAAAAGATGTTACTGGATCTAAAAGTAAAAAGATCATGCGCAAAAGCTGAGGGGTCTGCTCCAGATTTAGCCATTGAATTTGGAACAACCAGGTATGACATCATCACAGCATCCAAATTAGCAAATTGGCTAATAAGGAGGCAATACAACCATAGAACAGGCTGGCATAAAATAGTAATAATTACAAAAATTACCTGCACAGAGAAAACAGTACAATGTGTTGTCTGCTCATAATGCAAATTACACGAGGTAAGTAGATCAACTTAGTATATAAAGATACTCAAATTCAGTGGAAATCATAAATATACCTCACCAGGAGAGTAAATGATGTAATGTATATACTATGACGGGATCCAAATATGAGAGCGGAGTGAGAAAAAAGTGGGGTGGATCAGGGAGCTAAGAATAGAAAAATAAGGAGGAAAACAACCTCACAGGATGCATCAACTTTTCAGTAATACCACAGAACAATGGCCAAGCCTCAATGATATTGAAAGGTGAGGGAGCAGACTGAGCATGTGCAAATCTGCAGTGACCTCCCAGTGCCCTGCTGGAATGAGCAGTAATTAAAGTTGGGTGAGCACGTGTGCGTGCACGCATACACACAGACGCACACACACACACTCACACACACACACACTCCCCTATTCTCATAAAGAAACAGCTCAGTATTAATGGGTGACTTGTTGACACAGCTTGTGTGACTGTGGTCCAATAAGCCGCCATTAATCGACACCAGGGACAAAAGTAGATTGTAAAGATGGATTTACTGTATTAATGCAGAAACAGACACAAAGCGAAATGAGAAAGAACATGATGAAAGTGAATTAAAAGAGGGAGAACGAACGGGTTAACCAGCAAAAGAGAGTAACAGAGGGAAAGGGAAGATAAGAAGCAGCCATACTGGAGGCATGTGGTAAGTAAGGAGAGATTATAGAGGAAGGGAGCCAGCGAATAGCTGGCATATAGCGTGCACTTACTGTGTGAAGAATAGGGTGCTGCCTATAGGACCTCACAAATCCTTCATTTATTTTCCTATTAACTGGAATTCCTATTGAATACATCACATGCCTGAGATCATATATCATCAAATAATAGCAGTGATCCAATGGGCGTCATTCCTCTCATGCAAAGAAAGACCTTGCAGAGGCATCCAAAAGTGATGATTTAGAACGAGGCTTTGAGACAAACCAGACACTTTAACGGTGATGAGACGACGATGCCCAATAAATAAAATCCCTCCTCGTTAGCGGAGAAAAAACATCAACGAGAGATAACACAGAGAGACGGATAACCATAAGTATCTGTTATCACTGTCTCCAATTCAATTTAACTTTTTTTGAGAACTTATCCAGATACTATGAATGTGTACCAAGCAAACGCTGTTTGTCATATGTCAATGTCACTGTACCATAACCAACAACTATATATTAACAGTGTAGGGGTTAATCATGTGTAGCAATTAATACAGATACAGCATGAATAGATATGATCAGCACGGTGCACACGTCATTAATATAGGAGAAAGTATTTTACCCCATGTTAATGTGTGTGGAAAGAAATTACTTCACCAACCTTATCCTGTGTTAGCTCTCAATTATGTAATTACACAACTGCAGCTTCTTACTGGTATACAAGACAAATTGCAACATTGCTAACGTTTTTATTTCACCTGAAATAACTTAATATGTTTGCTGACAATGAAGGACACGATTAGATAACTGTAATTCTTTGAAAGGGGTCATTTTGTGTACATTCACACATTTGGTGAAAAGAGTTCCTGCTTTCTTCATTCATTCATTTTTCTTTTGTTTTAGGGACCAGAAAGCATTCCAACATGGAGGGATGGCCAGCTTACTGAATACAGAATTGAATTAGTTTAGTGTGTAAATGAACATTTCATCAGTGGTTTTCTAGAACAGCACTAAGACATCAGACCGACCTATAGAGTAACAAAACAGTTAAATTAGAGATGCTTCTTTACCGACTGGTCCGACTGGCCTTTTTTAAGTCAGTTTTTTTTCAGAAAGAAAATAACGAATGAATCAATAACATTTTGAAATTGTAAAATGCTTTAGAACATTATGATCACCAGTAAGTATATGATGGCCATTCCAGGCATTATCAGTTTTAATTATGAAGTATACCCTGTGTATAGAAGGTGTTGGGAAGTGAAACAGGTCATAACTCACTCTTCAGTCATTTTTATATTGCTGTAAAAAAGCCCCCTTTAAACAACTGGATTAAATTCAGTTTCCCAGCAAACAAAACATGTTCTGTTATGGGGACATTGAGTCTCAGTATTCCAGTCATACCCACTTTATGCAGTTCTAAGACTGTAAGACTAAGCAGAAATGTTCAAATACACAATTTGTAGGCAATACTTAAATAACATAATTATACTGCATGCAAACAACTGCATGGTATATTGGCCCAACACTGCATGGGATCATCATAAAGTGGGCATGTCTGTAAAAGGGACCCACTCCAAAAATCGCAATGCCAGTTTTCCACGCCAATAGTAAGCCTACATTTGGAGCGTTATTCAGCCCCCTTCTCAACAACCTAGCATGAGAAAGTTTAATATGATACCAGCATATTCCTTCTATCTTCAAAACTGAGGCGGCTACAGGTTTTACACTAGGAGAAGTGAAATTCCTGTTCATTTTTGTTTAAGTTGCTGGTGTACAATTTTTTATTTAAATAATAAATAACAATGATGTACAGTACTGTGCAAAAGTTTTAGGCAGGTGTGAAAAAATGCTGTAAACTAAGAATGCTTTCAAAAATAGAAGTGCTAACAATTTATTTTCATCAATTGATTTAGATTTTTCTTTTGTTCGCTCACTTTACATTTTATTAATTGATGAAAATAAACTGTTAGCACTTCTATTTTTGAAAGCATTCTTAGTTTACAGCATTTTTTCACACCTGCCTAAAACTTTTGCACAGTACTGTACATATATGTCTACATATTATTTGAAACATTTTGTTTTTACAAAGTCAAAGTCAAGCCTGATGTTGCCTTACTTCAACCCAATTAGGCACACAGCTTATTAATTAAACACTGCTATCAGATCAGCAGAGACCCAAAGCCCAGAACTTGTACCAGTATGTGGACTAAAAAAGTTAGATTGGTGCATCTATACGTTCAAAGCCTTTACAACAATGGCTGAGGAAGGAGCCAACAACTAGAGCATTAGAAACGCCAACGCCCAGGAGAACAGGGAGACAAAGTCATTACATTATGTCCATAATTACTATGAGCGTCAACTCTGACTTTTAGAGTCCCAGTGTTCAAGTATGAGGAGCAGTTAGCAAGAACAGAGTAATAAGGCATATTGACTGCTGCAATTAAGTCCTGCACTTTAAGCAGAACTAGCTTAGATCTGACCAGTGGGTCATTTTCAGAACATAAACTCTTCCCACTCACTCCCTCCCAAGACCCTTTCTCCTTGTACAGTTAGATTTGCAGGCGGTGCTGTTGGTTTTTCTTTTTTTTAACAACTCATTAAAGGAGCTATAAACTGCAAACTGAACTAGACTGCATCAATACAAATTGAGGAGGGAAACATCCATCCATCCATCCATTTTCCACCGCTTATCCGGGGTCGGGTCGCGGAGGCAGCAGGTCAAGCAGGCTGACCCAGACTTCTCTCTCACCCGCAACATCTACCAGCTCATTCTGGGGGATCCCGAGGCGTTCCCAGGCCAGCTGGGAGATATAATCCCTCCAGCGTGTCCTGGGTCTTCCCCGGGGCCTCCTACCAGATGGACGTGCCTGGAAAACCTCTAAAGGGAGGCGTCCTGGAGGCGTCCTAATTAGATGCCCGAACCACCTCAGCTGACTCCTTTCGACACGAATGAGTAGCGGCTCGACTTCAAGCTCCCTCCTGATGTCCGAGCTCCTCACCCTATCTCTAAGGCTGAGCCCGGCCACTCTACGGAGGAAACTCATTTCGGCCGCTTGTATCCGCAACCTCGTTCTTTCGGACACGATCAAAGCTCGTGACCATAGGTGAGGGTTGGGACGTAGACCGACCATTAAATTGAGAGCTTTGCATTTCGGCTCAGCTCCTTCTTCACCAAGACGGCCCGGTGCAACGCCTGTTTTACTGCTGCAGCCGCACCGATACGCCTGTCGATCTCCCGCTCCATTTTACCCTCACTCGTGAACAAGACCCCGAGATACTTGAACTCCTTCGCTTGTGGTAGGCACTCTGTCCCCACCCGGAGGGAGCAATCCACCGGTTTCCGGCAGAGCACCATGGCCTCAGATTTCGTGGTGCTGACTCTCATCCCCGCCGCTTCACACTCGGCTGCAAAACGCCCCAGTGAATGCTGGAGGTCATGGTCCGAGGAGGCAAACAGGACCACATCATCTGCAAACAGCAGAGAGGCTATCCTGAGATCCCCGAACCTGACATTCTCCGCCCCACGGCTGCGCCTAGATATCCTGTCCATGAAAGTCACGAACAGGACCGGTGATAAAGGGCAGCCCTGGCGGAGGCCAACACCCACCGGGAACGTATCTGACTTACTGCCGAGGATACGAACACAGCTCCTACTGCAGGCGTACAGAGACCGGATGGCCCGTTGCAACGGGTCCGGCACACCATACTCCCGCAGCACCCCCCACAAAAAGCCCTGAGGGACCCGGTCGAAAGCCTTCTCCAAGTCCACAAAGCACATGTAGACTGGTTGGGCAAACTCCCAGGACCCCTCCAGTATCCTTGCAAGGGTAAAGAGCTGGTCCACTGTTCCACGACCAGGACGAAACCCGCACTGTTCTTCTTGAATCCGAGGTTCGACAAACGGTCGGAGCCTCCGTTCCAGCACCCTGGCATAAGCTTTTCCCGGGAGGCTGAGTAGTGTGATACCCCGATAATTCGAGCACACTCTCCGGTCCCCCTTCTTGAAGATGGGAACCACCACCCCGGTCTGCCAGTCCATGGGCACTGTGCCCGACCCCCATGCGACATTGAAGAGGCGTGTCAGCCAAGACAGCCCAACAAAGTCCAGCGCCTTCAGCATCTCAGGGCGGATTTCATCCACCCCCGGCGCCTTGCCACCAAGGAGCTTTTTAACTACCTTAGTGGCCTCTGCCAGGGATATGGGTTCATCCAACCCCAAGTCTTCAGGCGCTGCCCCCTGTTCAGGGGACATGTTGACCGGGTTTAGGAGTTCCTCAAAGTGCTCCTTCCACCGCCCGACGATATATAGGAGGGAAACAAAGCCACTTTTATAATTGGAATCAAACATTTTGCACACGGCAGGGTCTTCTATAGGCGTGTAAAAAAAAGCAACCACAGAGCTATTTGGGAATGTCTGAGGACGGAGTATACAAGCACTTAAGTGTGTTTGCATAGAAGATGGCCATGGACAAAACCTATGGAGAACAAATAATTTAAAAAAAGAATCACATGCAAAGTGAGTGTGGAAAATCAAATAATAAAAAAAACAGATTTACCTACTGCTGACAGTAGAGAGAGACAATAACAGAGGGAGGAAAGAGGGAAGAAAGGATGTAGGGTAGGAAGTTAATGGTCTGCAGTGGTGTTGTATCTCCTCGTGAGCGTGAGATGAAACTCAGCGGGTTTCTAATTCTAGTGGATGTGATGAGTCAGCAGAATCCTGTGGAGACTCTGAATGGTGAGTGGGTGGAGTTGTTCCAGTAAATTCTTCTGAACTGAAACAAATCTATTATCAACATCCTTATCCCCATCCAAAGCACATGAGCTTCCCCATCAGACAGATTTAATGACTAACAGCAATGGGCAAACGACACCAACTTCAAAGTACGGTGTTTCTGCAGAAGGATCTGCAAGAACGAGAGAGAGCTTAAGAACCACTAGTCGAGGATGAAATGCAAGGAGCGATGGCAAGCACCACAAAGCAGAGGTCTAGCAGCTTGTGAGACAGAGGAGGAGCTTTGGAACAATTCCTTACAAAGGTCAGAAATAAACTGAAGAGTTCATCGACTCTGCTTCTTGAAAGTACACTTCCAAAAGAAAAGAAGTCAAGTGAGTTCAAAAAGTCATGTCGGATTGTCAGTCAGTTCACTTGTGTTACAGGTCTGTGACTTTTTTCTTTTATTAAGCCCATGGCATGCCAACACCGTTTTGGAAAGGCTTATCTGTAATGTTTCTATAGGCTGAGTGTAAGCTATCATTTTGTTGGCCTGCCCAGTTTTTAAAATGTATCGCAAGTTCATTCGCCTTTTGCATGTGAGGCGGCCATGCCTTTTCAGAGGATGTTCCATCTGAAAGACTTATGGGAGCTCTGATGTCATTCAAGGCAGACGACGGGTTTTCTCCTTCATTTAATTCATCAGAAATACTATTCGCATTAGCACCAGTGCTTCAAAAAATAATTGCTACATTCATTACACGTTACATTTTTAAGCAAACATTCCAATTTGTTTTAATCCCAGATTTCTTTTTTCCTTCCCGGCTGTGGCATTTCCTGACGCCAGAGCTAAAGCGATACCTGGGGAGTCTCAAAATGTCAATTGTTTGCCATTAGAGTGCTTAGCATTCACTATGAGGACATATTGAGCCCTGCTGAAAGAAACACATTGTGCCTTTTCTCCAGAATTGCACTCAGTAATAAATATTAATTGTTTTTCTTCCTCTTCTACTTGTTGTGAATCATTTGTTGATTTACAGTACAATGAGAGAGGGAGGGAGTGTGTCTTGGATAACCATAGTTTCTGCAGAATAAGAGATGCAGAGTACTTTTAGTGATGGCTTACAGTCAATTAGTTTCACTGAGTGGGCCTATGAAGGGGCACAACAGAAGGAAGTGAAAATGGAGTGGTGGAGGGAAAGGGATAACAAAGGGAGAGCACAGAAAGGGGTGGGAGGGAGGAGGAGGAGGGAGGTGATATCTCCATTAACAGAGAGCAGCAGGCAGCGAGAGGAGAAGTAGATGGCAGTGTGACTGACTGGATTGAATAAGAAACCGTTTCACTCTGCTGACTTGAGCCTCATGTGGCGATCAACAAACGTAAACAGCCGCCCATTCGCACTTATTTCAACTCACTTAAAATATGACAATCTGCTTAACGTAAAAAAAACTTTAAATGGAAATTCCACACCCTGACTGGTGCGATTTATTCATCCGTTTATGTACAGTTTTGCATCATATATTCAGTGACACTATTTTACATATTTACTGCTGTCTACATCTTGTTTACATTCCCAAAAAACATTTCATACACATGGGCAAACAGCATTAGAATCTAGAAATAATGTTATAGGAGCGGATATCTCAAGAGATTCTCAGGAGAATACAAACTATCTCATAGTTTTGTTGGTATGGACCATATTTGGTCAAAAATTAACTCAATATACATTGCAAGGACATACAGTATATTATACTAGGATGACAGATACATCATATTTTTGTCATGTATGTGTTCAAAATCTGACCTTGGACGGGGCAAATGAAGTGAGAACGGAGGACATCGTCAGCACTACATCAGGAAGAGAAACATCTCTACAGAGGTCTGTTAACATAATATTAATCAATACAAATTATTGATTAATATTATGTTAACAGACAAGTTGTGGTAAATTGGTGTATTGTCTATGTTGTAAAACAACTTGGAGTGGAGCTGAAAATAAAACTAAAGATTTGCACCATAATGTGTATTATGTTTTTTTGTTCAAATGGATTTGTGATTCTAGTCATTTATAACAAGACACTGACAACAATGACACTTTTAAATTGTTAAATAGACTATCTTACGGTTACCACTTTGTCAACTCATGTTTGCATGGTTTTTAAAAAGGGGTTTTAATTTAGTGATACAATGAGGTTTTTTAAATGAAGATGAAGTTGAACATGGTCCAAAATGGAAGTATTTTTAATTTATCTTTTCCATAAAACCTAGATGTCCTGCATAGATTTAATTATTTGTCTTTTCACCACAAAATGTACTTGAGACGACTAGAAAAGCAGCTTTTTAAATGTCAGAACACATGTTGTTGTTTTTCTATACCAATGAATCCTAAAAGATCTAAAAATGTATTACTGATGATATCTATACACTCTCCTGACTTTGGACAGGACTATCAGATATGGCTTGAAATCACTTCGGTAATATATTTCAACTATCCAGACCAGAGGAATTCACTTGTGTTCGGACATGGTTGCTGGTCATATCTATACAATACTCTGACATGTGACATGTCTGTTAATATTTGTCCATTTCTGGATAGATATTTTCAGAAAATGAGATGATTTTATTGCAAATATATGTAGAGTATCGAGAATGATGTGAACTCCAGATTCTAGCAGTACAAAAGTCCCAACCTGGAGTTGGATATGTTTCGAACATGAAATCTGTGACATATGCTTAGAGAGTAACAACTATGCATATCATCATATTTAAATCATGTATTGGAATATTTGGGCAACACTATCTCTGGATTCTTGGGGATTTTGCTCCACAAATAATGCATGTATGCAGCTATTAATATTATGTATTGTTGCTTTATACAGTTTTGGTTTTAGTTTTATGACCAAAAGTGATTTGCAGCAGATTGTTTCCTTTGAAGGGAGAAAAGAAGTCCTTTATATCTCCAACTACTGAATATGTTTTTAAACCAACAGAGAGTGATGCGGACTCTCCTATCCATTTTCTAACTGTCAGTTATGGTTTCATTCAATTGATGCAAAATATCCAGATCTCCTAGCAAACCTTTTATCTCTCTTCAGTCTATTTTCTTAGCAAAGTGAAGTGTACAAAGATTATAGTTAAGAGGCTTATTTAAATGAGCGCTGACCATTAGCTTTGTTTAGACGATAAATATCACCGGCAGCAGAAATATATCAGATATTTAATTTGGCTTTTGTATGTGCTCTCTGACAGCCAGTGTCTCTGCTCAGCCAATGATAAATGTAAGAGACCACTAACATCACGGGAAGCATCAGTTAATAACCTCCTTGTGTCGCATCGATTTATGAAGAATTATATTAATATCAATATTTGAGGCTAAATAGTTTTCTATTGGGACCTCTAGTATTTGAAACAACCTTAACTTGTCAAATAAAAGGTGTAAAAGTAAGTAGGTCACACTTGTTATTTCAATATTTTAGATAATAACATTGCTTATATTATTATCACATTTTAAGGATGTAGTTAACATTAATTAGCTTCCCTTCAAAGCTGTGACAGTTATTCTTTTGTATTTATAAATTTAACTACGTACACACGTTGAAAACTTTCAAGTTATGAATTTGAAAAAATTCCAAAATGTAAGTGGGTTTGATGCTGGATTTGAGTTTGATAAAATGATAAAACCTCCATCCTTCTCCTAGCTAATTATCTCGCTAACTAGCCACCTTATAATTAGTAATCTCAGTTTCCATTTCGTCCCGTTAGCTCTGCAGTCTCCCCGCTCTGCCAGGTCGGTTAGTTTGACATTCAAGACGCCGTGCCCTGTTAGCGACACATCACCCGATCCACTTCAGTCATGACAGTTGAACTCTGGCAAACATCTGTTTGGTTGATGCACTACTTATCCTATAACGTCTCAGCTGTAGCAGCTGTGAGTCTGACTGTCACTGACTTCTTTACCGTCTGTCTCAGATCAGGTCTGCCATGGTAAATCTGTCATTTAAACTCAGTTACCCGTTTCTTGTTTTTGCTCCCTCTTGCTCTTGCTCTCTTCCTCTCTCGGCTGTCAGTGGCATCAGGTAACAGGTGTTAACTGTCATTCTGACAATTTGTTGGGACTTTTTTTCTGGGTTCCCGGTGAAGACTTATATTAAATGTCTCTTGAACGAGCAAGCTGGAAAAAATTTAGAGTGACAGTTTAGTGTCAGTGAAGGAAATACAGCCAAAAAGGGGGAGACATATTTCACACATAAACACATCTCGGATAGATACTTGTAATTATGACAAAGATGGAAGTGGCAATGTGGGTTAACAGATGTGGATTAGCGGATTTCTAAATGCAGGTTGCATTTTCCTTTTCTAAACCTGTTAATAATATTATTACTATTTTTACCTTCTAAACTAGTACTGTGTATACAAACAGTCAAGAATCTGAGTAAAGAACTCAGAGAAAGTAGTTAAGATTAACACAGATATCTGAGACCTAGTTACCCTCGATCTGCTTCCTCCTGGCGCCTCGGTTCCGTTTACTATGGACAATGTTGAACATCTACGAATCCACCAGAGGAATAATGCATTAAAAAGAGCAGGAAGTCTGTTATATCTCTACAAGCTGCGTGATGCCTGATTCAATTACAGCACAAAATCTGTTTCAATAGCACTCTAACAAAAAGGGAGCAGGAAATGACTTCCTGCGTCCTCAACGGAGCTCGTAGCATAACACACAGTGACGACACCGACGGACTAAAAACGACTAATCGGTTCCCTCTGTGAGGAAGCTGTCACAAAAATACAGACTGAAGCTGCAACTTTTCCTCTTTATGAAAACAGTATATATATATATTGATGTTATGATAAGCAGCATAGTGTACATGGAGAGAAACTCTCAATTAATAAAATAAAGAGTGCTGTACTCATGATGCATTAAACCTCCTGTGTAAACGTGAGACTTCTTCAAAGATGCTGACTGCACTTAACTATGCCCCTGAAAAATTCCTCTTTCACACATTTAAATGTGCTATCACAGGCCATGGGTATGTGGTTATATGGTTATTGCGATATTGGAAGTACTTAACAAGAAACCTCATTCTTTAACAAGTTATTCAGCTGAACTTGAGAAACAGTAATTGCTGTTCTTCCACAGTTCCAATTATCACCCATTTTGTAACAGAGAACTAATTTGATGTGTAAAAATGCGCAATGGAAATATAATTCAGAAGGTGAAGTCATTAAAGAACTTAAAACATAAAAGTATAACATATGGCCTGAAAATAATAATGGATAGTATAGTGGATAAAATGGGGAAAATCACTGCAGGGAAGTTAAAGTTGCCGGCAGAAGCATTTTTAAAGCAGGAGAAAAGCGTTAGTCATGGCTGAAGGGGCCTATAAGCCCCTCTAGAAAAGTATGAGCATGAAAAACAGTCACTTTCCACAGCGGACTCATTTACTGCACACAAATGTGTATGCAAGAGCACAAACACACAGTACCCCAACAACACTGACAGAATTAATAAGTACTGCACCACTGGGGATGAGGGTTTAGAGGTTTTAAGTACCGTTTTAGTACTTTGTCTCAACAGTCTTCTGGTCACAATGATGCGCACAGTGGTGTGTGTCTTATTTGAGCACCATAACTCAAAATGTAAAACAGACTGTGAGTGTAAAAGTGTCAAATCCCAACGTCTGACTTCTGAATGATGGAGTTGGTGCAGAAAGAGAAACAATCAAAAGTAACTGGATGGGGGCTTAAATAAGCTGAAGTTAAGGAGATTTGAACATGCTAATTGGACTTTATAACGCTTTTCCAGTCTTCTGACCACTCAAAGCACTTTAACACTACTTGTCATCATTCACCCATTCACACTCATTCAAACTCTGATGACAGGGGCTACCATGCACCATGCAGGGTGCCGCCTGCCCATCAGGACTCAAACTAATCATTCACACAGCAATTTGGGGTTAATTGTCTTGCCCAAGGACCGAACCGCTCTACCACCGAGCCACAGTGTGTGTGCTTCTACAGCTTAAGTAACAGTGCTAATTGTTAATTAATGTGTGTGTCTTAGCCTTCAAACTGAAGCCCAATGTGTTATTACTATTGAAAATGTGAATAGCAGGCATATGCCCAGTAATACTTTGCCCTGGTTAATAGTATCATTGTGATTAGGAGTGACAATTACTGCATACTATTGCAGACCTGCCAAACGGTTCAGGGAAGGGGTGCAGTGAAGCTCGAACAAAACTAGAGCCGGTCGCTGCTACCACTGCGGAGGAAATGTGCACGGCGAGGGAAGAAAACAGGCCTCTTTTTGCATAGAAGAGAACATAAATCCTGGCATGTTTCAGTTATACAACAAATGTGCAAACATTCATTTTACATTATGCTTAATTCAATTAAAAATCCTGAAATCTTGTTTCATTCAAAATCATATATTTATCTCAGTCTGTTCTAAGTCATGTTGCCCCGTTTACTAGCATCTGACAAATCGGTTTTATATGAAAATGTAGTACATTTTCAAGTCAGTGCAAAGATGAGTGATAGCATAGCCACCCCAAGCAGAATTTAAAACATTTCAACTTAAGTAAAAAATGTTGGATAATCACGATTCTTTGTAACAAGGTCTGGTTACATTGCTAGCTCACGGCGAAGGTCTGCACAGTTGATACTTCAGATGAACATATAATATGCATCAGTCAGTTAGCTATTCTGTGCCATTTAGCCTTCAATCTGTTCTGCCTGGATCACTTTATTAATCTGGGGAAAGTACTGTAAAAAGTATTTCCAGGAGCGTTCAAGTTTTCAATACATGGAAGAAACAACTGTTGCAGTCCTAGCCCTCTGTCACTCAGTAATATACATTAACTGCCGCATAGCAGGAAATATAGACATGCTTGTGTAAAACACTAAAGCACACAGACCCTTACAGATAAATGTTTACATGCACATGCAAAATAAATATGCAAGGGTTTTAGCGTGTTTGTAATCCAACACATCACAATACGCATTTGCCTTGCATCACTGAATAGGGAGTGTGTTTATGAAAGGCTCATTAAACAGCCAGCATTTGGATTGTATGTACAGATGGTGGGCCATACCTTGCTGCTGAGCGTGGATGTGTATTTTGCGACAAAAGGTCTCTGTGGAGCTGCAGACATGAATCATATTCCACAATATTATTTATTAGTCCAATGATCAGTAACCAAGAGAAAACGTGTTGTGTTTCAACATTGGAAATGTTTCATCTTCGCTCCAATGCCACTTGTTTTTTATCTGAAGATAAACATTGTTGATGCTCGGCCTGTGTGGAGCCATTGGGATTGGATGAGGTTCTTACTATTGGAAAAAAATTTTCTTAATCTGTTAATAAATATTTTGAGGTTTCCATCACTCCCTGTGATCCTGTCTGTCTCTTTCTTTCTTTTCTACAGGTTCATACTATGCCTCTAAAATCACAACACACAGTCGACGTTCCCCACACCCCTCACACACACACACACACACACACAGCCTGAGGCTATATCCAAACCACCATGATGGAGAGGACGAGAGTGATGGTCTATTGACTGATAGAGTTCAAGCAGTCCATGTAACTCTTGGTGGTTAGCCAGTCATTTCAGTTACAGCCTTGGGCAGCCTGCTACTACTCACACAGTGTGTTTGTGTATGTGCGTGGATCATGGTTTGCGTGTTGTGTGTTTTTGTTGCAGACTGATGCAATTCCCAGAAGCCTGTGAGAGTGACTGTGGGGATTTCAGACAGGTGAAGATATCCTGGACAACAGCAAACAGCAAACAGAGTTGTGGCGGTGGGCTTTATAAGAGCAACATGCCAAAAGGTCTGCTCTGCATAAACGTTGACTATGTCTGTGATGTAGGGGATAGGGGGCTGCTAGAGGTGGTGGAGATTATAAAAGTGTGCACATATGTGTGTGTTTCAGTGTAAATGTGCAGGGAGACAAAGAAGGAAAGAGGCAGCCAAATGAAAGTGAGTTTAACTGCAATGAGACAGAAAGATGGGGGAAAGATATCAGGGATTAGTTACGGCCCAGGAGGTAGAACAGTAGATAAATGACCACCATCTTATGCCGGCAGGAGAGGGGTGTGTTTCAAGGTATTATGTTTTTAGATGGGATCCAAAAGAAATGGAAAAAAATAAATAAAATGTCCAATAACAAAATGGACATGGGAAACATTACAGTGTCATAACAAGAGACATACAGTACACAGGCATACTGCCATCACAACCTGAAACTGAAACTGATCCGGTTATCATTCATTGTCAAGTGGCTGCAGGGAAGCAGAGGAATGAGTGGGATCATAGGCACCCTAGCCGTAGGCTGCAAGTGTCATGGTGCGTAAGAGACTTTCATCTTTCCACTATCTTAAGTAGAGACACTGATACATTTAATCCATACTACTACATGCTGCTCCTCTGCCACCTCTTCTTTACCCTTAAGTACCAAAACTGATAAGAGCAGAAACCATAAGGGCTTTTCCTGCAGACAGACGTGAATCTTAATATACTGATAAATGCACTCGGCCATGTCGGTACTCACAGTGGGTGTTTGTGAGAGACTTACATGGGTCCTTTTTCATTCCCCCTCTCAGCAGGTTTGGCCCTTGCAGTCTAGCTAATCTTCTGTACTGAATGTCAATTAGCCCCTGAGGTGATTGAAACAATCTACAGCAAACTGGATAGTTCATACTGGAATTGCTCTAAAATATTGAAGACAAATGCCATGCTTTTTTTAAAATTGAAAATGCAAATGGGGGCGTTGTCAAAGAAGAAAGAGTAACCATTGCAATTGCCATGTACCCATTACTAGTACTAGTTAGGCAGGTTTGTTACAGCCTCACTGGTGCAGAACGCGATGTTGGATCACACAGATTACTGTAAGCAAAGTGAAGTGCTTTCACTGATCCTCAACCTCTTGTACCTCCTATGCAGCTCAGAAGTCTGTTTCCTCTCTCACACAAGTGTCCCTGGCTGTTAGAGTAGTTGAAAAAACACAGACACAATGTCTTTCACAAATCTTGTTTTGAATTATAAAAAAAAAAAAGAATGAGCATTTTTATGATATCAATTTTCACAATATCAAATCTAGCTGAATGTTATTGGAATGTGGAGGAAGATGGGTGTATTATACAATATCTGTCACTGACAAAAGGAGAGGCCTTACAAAAAGGATAACAGTAAGGAGTACATTTTAAATGTTTAAATGAAGCTCACTCAACAGAATGAAATCTTCAAAATAACACCTCATAATGAGACTATGATAACAATAGACACTTTTGTTTTGTATTCAAACACGTTCTCGTTTTTTTCCACGGTTATAAAAACCTGGATACTCCCTTACTCTCCAAACTCCATCTGATGAGCAATATGATATTTTGGTAAAATGAACTAATGGATTTAAATGTAATACAATAGAATAACCTCTAATAGCTAATATTAATCAATTAGAATTTAAATTATTTCCGTTGGCCCGGTGTGTGTGTGTGAGAGACAGATAGTTACAGAGACAAAGGAGAGGCAGGGAGGCTTGGCTGGGGATGAGCCAGCTAAGATCTATGAGCTGTCAGTAACACTAATCAGCCTTTCCCCAGCAGCATTCATCTCTGGAGCAGCACCAAGAATTGGGCATTGACCAGTAGCCGACCAGCCAACTAACTGCGGGCTGCCATGGCTGCAGCTTTTCTTTAACTGCCCAATGATAACAGTGGAGAAGGCTTCTTTTAAAAGAATGACGTGTCACAATGAGTAGCATTGGCTTCAAACTTTGATTGTTATCTTAGAAAACTCTGTGTCTGCTGGAAAAGGCGTATTGCCTTATGGTTGTCACCAAGCTGCCTGCATGTTGAAAAAGGAAAATGGAAATCTGAGCAGACAAAGAAAACTAAGACTGTGTGGAGGATGTACCATACATTCTCAACAACAACATGATGAATGGAGCATGAGACAGCATTGCGAAATATGTGCACACTACACAGGCTGATTTCAAGGATAGATATTCAAGAAAATGCAGTCAACAGTCTTTCCGCATTGGCAAACTAATATAATCTGAATCCTTTTCATTCTTGGTGCTCAACTGTTGTACAATTTCCAAAACATCTGCCTCTTCCTACGAGCCTCATGTTCATTCTCAATCCTCTACAGTTTGCATCTGACTTTGTCAAAGTTGTCCACAATACATTGGAAAGAATGTCATTGGAATAAAAAGGCATGTGGGATGAGGAGTGGGGGGCCAAAGTAATCATGGGAGCTGAAAAGCGTGAAAGTACCATTACTCATAATGCCATATACACATAGGAAAGATAAATGACTGCAATCCAATGGCAGCCCTTTAATACTGGATCCAGTTAGGCGGAAAAGAAGAGAAAAAACCTTCCCCTCGCTTAACATCTGACCATTGTTTCAAGTAATTGTTACGCATTGGGAGCTCATATGAAAACACATGTTCTTAAAGCAGTGTGAAACCAAAGGATTGTAAGAGCAACCAACAGCCAACAACAGCAGGAACAGCAGCCTTTAGCTTTATAAGCCAAGGTCAGATTTACTTCACATGTTGACTGTGACTCTGTTGTGAAAACCCCAACATGTGTCTCAAAACCCTTTTCTGTAAAAAGAAAAGTGCAGCAGGTAAGACACTGCTTTCTTCTCCAAAGACTGGCAGCTTCACAGGTGCCAGTTATCTCTGACTGCATGGCTACATGCTGCAGCATCAGGACGGGCAACATGTGCTGAGGAAGTTGAATGGCTGAGGGAGAGGAGTAGGTGAAACAACAATACACTTCACTGCCTCAAGGCTTCTTCTCCAAAGGAAAGGTTACATATTGTAAGAATATCATATCTGATACGAAACGTCAAAACGTATCTGTTCAAATACAATGCTTGAGTATCACAGTAGTTAGAACAAATGGAGTTTTTTGCAGCTTTATTTCAAAACAAGAGCATGAAGTTGCTGTTAACGGCGTGCACGAGGCAATCTTGTTTTACGCACACAAAAAACATCATGTAGACCAAAATCTACATGGTTCCTTGAAATGTACAAATGCCTCTATACAGTAGATTATAGGCATGTAAAAAGATCACCTAATCATAACTATTACTCTAAACCGGTCTGTTGAGTACACCTACAGTAAAAAACCCACATAAAAACGTACATTTCAGAAGCTTTAACTCTCAAGGACATGCTGTGCCAAAGTATAAGAGTATAAGAGCCATGGCTGACATTTATTTGTCAGTGCTTGTATAACATTGCTTACAAACAGCAGCTTCTCTTGACATGGGCACATGACACACACATCCACACACCTCCCAGTGTGCTTTTATTCTCTTGCCATTTTTCAGTTCAGCTGCTCAGAGAGCTGTGAGAGAGGTAACAATTGCCAACAGCCAGAAACAAGAGAAAGAGCGAGAAAGGCTAAAAAGAAAATGGAGACGAAGAGAAGGAGGAACAGAAATGAGGAGCGTTAATAAGGGAGCCTCTGGGAACCATGAGGTTCCCATAATAAGTTTTGAGAGGTTGAATAACACTTAACTGAACTAATGTCACAAACAGAAAACTGCCAGCAGTAACAGTGAGAAACTTTTATGCAATATTACACCATGTTTCCCTCTGGACTCACTCAAACCACACAAGGTTTCCATCCTGCCACAGCTACGTCTGGGTCAGTGGCAAATTAAACTCTGGCCGTGAAAGTATTTTGGTAGCTTCAAGGCATTATGTTTTCTTTATGAACTATTTCATTGTATTAATGTTATGTATTTTATCTAATGGAGAAATGTACGGTATATTTTTGTCTTCACTAACCACAAGGTTATTATGTCACACCAAAAGCAAACTTACAAATCAAAATGTTGTATAGTTTCGTCAAATAAATATTTATTTCTGTCAAAAGTATGAGAATCCAGGCATGAGTGTCTTTTTAAGGCTACCACATATTTACTGTATCTCTGTGTCTCTTTCTCATCTGAACACTGGCTAACACTCGAGGTATTCTTGGACGTTTTCCGACAAATTTTACTGGCTGGAGCATTGCTGACATGGACGTCAACCAAAACAAAAGAAAAGACCTCACCAATTTAATTTGAACACAAAGGATCAATAGCTAATCTGATCAGCCAACAAAATTTGAATTAATGTGTGTACACAAATACACAACTGCTCACTGCTGTTGTGTTTTTAGCACTGCTTATATCAAGCAGATACAAAATCATGTGACTCCAAATGAGACACGGTGGGACACCACAAACCAGAGGTGGGACAAAGTCATTGTTATGCAAGTCACAAGTAAGTCTCAAGTCTTTGCCCTCGAGTCCCAAGTCAAGTCGAGTCAAAGATGAGGCAAGTCCCGAGTCGAGTCACAAGTCAAAGCCAACAAGTCTCAAGTCGAGTCCAAAGTCCTACCATTTTAGTTTCGAGTCATTTCAAGTCCTCTTACCACAGAAATAAAATGTATACAAATCATGTATGTCTGTAAGATTTGTATTTATTTAAACCTCTTTTTATACAATGACATTAATCAAATACAGTAAACATTTTCACAAAAAATGCTTGTATTTCAACAGCATATTGCACTAGAACAATGCACAGCAACTTCAGTCCTGTATTGTATTGACCTCATATTGCAAAACAGTTTAACTTTCAAATAGACATGGGTCCTTTTAGCCTGAACTTTTTTAAACATGTCATCAATAAAATCCTCACTCCTCAAAATGATCACTTCTGAAAAACTGGACCAACCTGATAATATAACTGGAATGACTCCATAGAGACTTGAGTGAGCTGTGTGGACAGGTGATGAGCAGAGAGTGAGTGAGCTGTGTGGACAGGTGATGAGCAGAGAGTGAGTGAGCTGTGTGGACAGGTGATGAGCAGAGAGTGAGTGAGTGAGCTGTGAGGACAGGTGATGAGCAGAGAGTGAGTGAGCTGTGTGGACAGGTGATGAGCAGAGAGTGAGTGAGTGAGCTGTGTGGACAGGTGATGAGCAGAGAGTGAGTGAGTAAGCTGTGTGGACAGGTGATGAGCAGAGAGTGAGTGAGCTGTGTGGACAGGTGATGAGCAGAGAGTGAGTGAGTGAGCTGTGAGGACAGGTGATGAGCAGAGAGTGAGTGAGCTGTGTGGACAGGTGATGAGCAGAGAGTGAGTGAGCTGTGTGGACAGGTGATGAGCAGAGAGTGAGTGTGTGAGCGCATGCGTGCTGTGGACAGGTGGAGGGAGGCCCCTATACTGCATTGCATTTGCAAAAGATCAAATTGGCCAAAAGTCTGTCAGTCATTTGTGCACGATGGGGACGCAGAATGATGCCACCATGGCTGATTCTTCATACCTGTAACAGAGAAAATACTCTTTACTCATATCAATGTTGTTGTGTTAATATTCATTGTCTATTGTACACTACGGTATACGATAATACATTTCAGTTTCAGTGTATGCAATATTAAGAACATTTTCACTGCTTCAAAAGTCATAAGAAAGCCCTTTCTCTCAAGCAACTGAAGTCATATGCTTTATAGCAGTGGTTTTCAAAGTGGGGACAGGGACCCCTGGGTGCCGCGAGGAGGTGCTAGGGGGGCCATGGCAAGTTGGCATGAAAAGTATAGCAAAACAAAATAATTGAATAAATTAAATAACTAAAGTAAACCAAAAACAAGCTAAACAATATTCCCATTAGTTAAGAACTGCACTATAATAATCTATTGCATCTCTGAACATTACTACTATAATCGTTATTATTTTATTTTATTACATGGCTTGGTTGAATTCCAATGTAGAATGCGGTCTGTTATTTCTTGATAACAGACCCTGCGCCCGTATAGCGAGGCGGTAGTTATAGCGAATACAACCCCTGATATGAAAAGGGAAGGCTAATGGTGGATCTACTGTGACTGTGTTATGGTACTTTAAAACGGACGTTGACATGATGTTGGCGAGGTTTTCCATCTGAGTGTGCTACACTCATGTACCTCATATAATCAGGGTTAAAAAATCCCTATTTTTGTAAGCATGAACCAGCAAGGGAGACGTGCGTTTACTCTCTCGTTGATACAGTAAATATGCAGCAGCTAGCTAGTAAGTTACGGTACATCCGATAAGGTGCTTAGCATTCGTTCAAAACTTACCTTTCTTTGTGCAACTTCAGGTGTCGAACAAAGTTGGACGTTGTGGCAGCTCCGTCTGTAATCTTCGACCCGCATGTTTTGCAAATTGCAACTCTTTTTTTGTCGATTAGCTCGTAATTTTTATAGCCAAACGAAACTATCTTCGGTATCATTTTGCCAACTGGCGCGTTGTTGCTTGTGCTTCATTGGTTGTCTTGCAACGTGCCTGCTTAGATACTGTCACATCAAAACAACGTGGGACTACAGTGATTGGATGTCGTGCAGGCAGCGCGCGTGCTCTCTGCATGCATACAGGTGGTGCACATTTCTTTCACAGATGCAGATAAACTGAGAGCGGCGTGGCCGTGTGAACATTTTCTTCCCCAGTTTTCATGGGAAGTAGCAAGTCTTCTCGAGTCAAAAGGCGCAAGTCCAAGTGAAGTCACGAGTCATTGATGTTAAAGTCCAAGTCGAGTTGCAAGTCTTTGTACATTTTGTCGAGTCGAGTCTGAAGTCATCAAATTCATGACTCGAGTCTGACTCGATTCCAAGTCACATGACTCGAGTCCACACCTCTGCCACAAACACACAATTATGAGCTTTGAAAACCCATATTTTACTATATAATTTTGTAAAATATCTTTAACTTAATCACACACACACATATCCATCTCACATAAAAATGTAAGTATGAGCCCTGTTCCTTAGACTCCACCCCCTCTGTCTGAATCCGCCGTGCTTTACCCCCAGAGTGTCCTGTCAGAGGTGAGGTCATTATGTTTTCATGAAATAAAAAAAGCTCAAAGCTGACTGACCTGGATGCACCTGTAGCGGTGTCCCAGCCAGCCAATTAGATCCCAGCCAGATAAAGCATGCTGATTAATCAGCAGTAGAGGAAAATGGAGCTGCAAGACCTTGACTTTTACCACATAGAAGATCACAAGATGATTTTCATGATTAGATAAGACACTTAAATAAATTTATAAAATATATATATATATATATATATATATATATATGTCCTATCATTAATCTGCGTCTGCTATGACCTTGTTTCAAGTCTCTTTAAAAACGGTTCATATGATAATTTATATTGAATTAATGGTTTACAAACTGTTAAGATATGTATTTGATGTAGAAATGATGCCACTACTTCCACAATATTGAAATGTGCTTGTATTTGTTATTTATCACAGTCAAAGTTTTCATCTACAACATTGGCAATTTATATCAAGATCAATTTGTTATGTTTTTTGTATCTGACTACTCACTGTTCTGATTATGCCTCCCATCACTAACACACACACTTTACTTTTCACTCGCTTGTGTTACAGGCATGTTATTACATTAAACGGAAGCTGGAGGGCTCATCCTGTTTTTATTGTTCTTCTTTCCCCCTCTCGACCAACACCCCTCCTCTCACCTACTTTCTCCCAACTCCACACCCTGCGATCATACTCCTCCATCCTTTTTCTACTTCCTCTCTCTAGTGTTTAAGGCAACAATCCATCCAGATACAGCATACAGCTACAGATGTTATGGATTTCTTTTGGGGGGGATTGTATTGTTAGCTGGTGCAGGCTACCCTTCCACTCCACTATGTAATTTACAACATTTTACAAACAACCATCATGGAGCATAACTGAACCTTCTGCATTCAGAATATCATGGTGCAATAGCCTCTCCTTGTTAAAGGTTATCTTGCACTTTCTTCACCCTTGGTCTACTGAGGCTATTGTCACTACTTAAAATTAGCAATTTATGCTGTTCTGAAATTCATTTATCCTTCAATGATAACTGAATTTGGAATAAGTAACTGATACCAAATTCCTTCTTGAAACTGCAAACAGTTCTGAGAGAGTTCAGTATAAGTAAACAAGACAAAAATATATTTTGATAACGGTTGTATGGCTTAACAACCTCTGAAAATGGTCCAGTAGATTTTTCCCCCGACACCTCCTCTCACGTCTCCCCTCTGCGTTCTCCTTTTTTGCTTTCTTTCAGTCTCGTTAAACAAACATTCAAAGTTTTCGTCTGGCTCCGTGTTGTTTTGCAAAAGGTTTATAAAAGGCTTTGGTCGTAAAAAAATGAGCAGGTGTGAGGTGGCAGTTAGGTAGCATAGGGGTTTAATCAAGACATAAAAACACACAGGGGTTAAGGAAGCCGTATTTCTTCATACCAGATTAAGTTTAAACTTTCCTACAAAAATTATTTCATTATTGATTGTAAAATGGACATGCAATCGTCCATGGACATGACATTGGTGTACTCAGTTGTAGTTTCAGTCTTGTTACTTCATATGACAGCAGCACAGTGTGAAGACCAGTCAATAATCCGATGAGCAGAAGGACAAGCGAGTGAGCCGGTCACACGGACGTTCATCACCAGGGAGTGCTCCAACCAGAGGAAGTTACAGCACTGAGGGGAACACAAATGTTTTCAAGTCATTGCCTTTCTCAGCTCTCAGCTACCAGTCACCGACTCTTCGATCCCTTTTATCAAGTTGTATTCGCTTCCCTTGTTCCCTGACAGACACCAGCAAGACGTACGAGGAAAGACGTTGTTGAGAGCATACGCAGTGTGTCGTTTCTAAGTCATCACTGAACCCAGATCCACCTTTCACTGCACTCGGTTCTGATCAAGGCACTCACAAATGACTCACACGGTGCGTCGGGAAAGCTAAACTTGCAGGATATTATGCTTGATGATTATGCTTGGCACAATCATATCTTAATATGTCAACTTCAATCACAATCACAACATTAGTCACAACATTTTTATATTTTCCCCTCAAACATGTAGCCCTAATGTGCAATCTGAAAAAAATGCTTATAATCCTGACTCAAAGCTTTTAGTAATTCATAATCACTTATTTTACAAACTATAAAATAAATTACCATTTAACAAATTATCAAACAGTGACTAGTCACTAAACAAAAAATAAAAACAATACACAATGTATGGTGTCACTATTGTTTATATCTATAACCAATTAAACATACTGTGCAGTAATATCTACCTTGCCTTCTTGCATGACACAGGAAAAAGAAAAACATACCTGACACAGATTGCTGTTTCTCTACACAAGACATTGTTGCTACCATTATTGGCTACAACTGAACAAAAATGTGAATTAAAACAAAGTTCTAAGGTATTCATGCTGCTTCTACCTTTCCAACTTTCTAGTATTATGCTTGGCCCGCTGTTTTATTCTGTGCTCCTGACACAGCGACACAGAGGTTGTGCAGTATTCATTAAGTCTTTGTGCTGGTATAGACCAGCATCACTGCATGGCAACAGCTACACAGACAATATATAAAGGCATAAGGGCAAGAATGCAAAATAGTAACGTATACGGCTGGAGTTTTCTTAAAACTAGTCTTATGTTGTGCTGCGGACACTGATTCTGTATCTACTCATAGTCCACTGAAGCTGAAAGACTGAACGGGTGACTCACAAAGTCTAATGAGGGAAGGCCAGCCTCTTTTGCACAGTATGACTACGTGCATGGTGTCTGCTGCAGAGATATGAGGTCAATTCAGGTCTTTTAAATAAGAGGATTTCCCTTTTGAGCCACTGCATCTCAAACAAGTGCAGAAGTTTAGAGATTTAGCATCCCGCTCACTTATTCCAGTGCTTGTGCATCAATTTTTTTAAGTTTGATCTGTGTTTGTTTTAGTCTTGGAGCACAGATGTCTTTGAATCCATCTCTGGCTGGCTTTAACCTATGCTAACTGAGATGCTGTGTAAGCGCTTAAAACAATCTGAATTTATGTTTGACTTCAATTTGAAAGAGATTTTCATGGAAATAAGAGCAAAGATGCAGGGACTAGACGAGGTAGCAATGCCCTTTGCATTACATTACATCACTCTACCTTTGCAGGTAAAGATATGCTTGTTTTTCATTAAAAGTAATAGAAACACAAGCTATCTAGTCTGTTCATTTTTTTAACGAGAAAAGCTGTTCCAATTATTGCTTTATCATGAAAGCTAAATGAGTGGCCGTTTGATTCCAAGTCAAATAAATTGCAAGAAGTTCCTCTGAAATGAAGCCCTCAGCCACGGGGGATGAAAATGAATCCAACAGTGTGACGAAACCATCTGACACATATGAGAAGGGGCAGAGAAAACATGAACTAGAGTGGGCAGGGAGAAAATCATCAGCCAAAGGTCGGAGAACAGTAGGTAACTGCTTATTAGACGAATCATTTAGGTGATAAAATGTGTGCCTCTATGTGTGTGCTTGTCAAAGACAGAGATAGAGAGAGACGCGGACACAAAACTGAAAATAGGAAAACATTAGGAATCGGGGAAAGCAGTGTGAAACGATGAAACAGGTCATTTCCATTTTTCTACACAGAATTCCTCTCCCCCAGCCAACCCATCCCTACCCCTCCTGCACTTCGCCACTATCACATTTTCCTTGCTTTTGGGTCTTGATTTGAATTTAGACAGGGAACGGTGAGCAGAGTGCACGGCTGAGGTTTACAGTGGGTGATTTGTCCTCGCTGCCCTTGGAGTCATTCAGAGGGACACAATTCAGGGTGTTTTTCTTCCAGCTCGACCCGGCAGCAGACGGCCCAGAAAGAGAAAGGATAGAGATAAGATCTGTGTGTTCAGGTGACCTCAGGGTTTATGACACTGATTATGTAATCGTAACATCACCGATTCAAGTCCAGGTGGGAACCCTGGATTCATGTCATCCCCCATCTCTCCCCTCATTTTCTGGGAGCTCTTTACTATCTCATAAAAGCCAAACCAACACACACCTTTGGCCAGCCTCTCCACATATCGTATTTAAACCGATGCACTCGCACAAACAGTGACATACGTGAATTGTGTGAAGAATGAAAGATGAGAAATTGCTTACACACTCACCTCCACACACCTGGCTAATAGCTGCACTGGCATTTTGATATTAACCGTTTTGTTTTTTATAACCACAATCTTTCCGTAACGAACATAGTTGTGATTTGTAGAAAGCAAAATCCTATAATCATTGCCATTGGATGTTAAATAGCTTTGTCCCTGGACCTAATCCGGGGTTTTTCAGAATTGTCCAATATCAATATTCTCTCTCTCGTGTGTGTGTTTGTCTGAATGTGTGTGTTATAAACCCTTACAACGGCTCACAGGGCCAAAAAAACCCACATGTAACAAGACAATCTACAAGACATTTTTCTTCCTGTCTTCGTTGTAAAAAAAAAAAAGGTTGTGATCTAATATTCAGTATTATAAATTGTAAAAACCACAGCAAGGTTTGAGAACTCATGCCCACCCACAGCATCAGCACAAAGTATAGAATACGCTTCATCACTTAATGGTATCTATTTAATAAATACGTTTAGGGAATTTACCAAAGAAATATTGTATTGTGAAAGTAAAAATGGCATCGGGGCAATGTGTGTTTGCAATAACATTTTGGTGATATGACATGAGAAAGAAGAATGGAAGAAAAGGAAGTCAGAAGTTGTAAAGACAAACCTTGACTATTCACTCAACTAAAAACTTGTAATAAATGCTTGCTTAGGTGTCTTAAGCCAGTCACACAGAAAAGTGTCTGCCCATGAACCACAGGCTTTATAATTGAAGGTAAAATAAGATGGTTTTTTTCAGTGGCTTGGCGAAGAAATAAAACATTTTGTTGTCTGTTTGATAGATTACTATCCGCCAACTATTCCCACAACATGATTCTTCAATCAGACACAAACATAGATCTTTCCAGATAAATACCCCTCTCTAATACTGTAAGGGGTAGATGGGAGGGACAGAGAAAACAAATCTAAAATCTAATTTAACTCACAAACAGTAGAATGTGTACATCAGATTACGATCAAATTGAATTTTCTATTCCCTGTCTCCCGAGTTGCCTTTTTCCGACATCCTCTTGTACACAAACCTCCCTTAGTTTCTGTGTTTGCTTTGATATTTTAAGACATCAGTCGGGGCAGTCCGGCGCTTCCATCCGCCCCGATTGAAAGCCTGATGCTTTACGGCGTGACATTTTCATTTTCACATGGGTGTGTTCAAATGCTTTTGCAGCTACAGCGATCATGAATACAATAGACACTAATCATCTGCAGGTAATTTCCCAAGGTAGAAAAGTAAACTCACAGATTTCCCTTGAGGTGACTGTCTAAAAATGTTCTTACGTCTTGTGGTTGCTCTTTTGCATACTTCCTACCTTTCTCATGTTTTCATCATCCTCTCTTTGTGGCCTCCTGACAGACTCCAAAAACAGTAGCAGTATTTTTGGGGGAAGTTTTATAGTGAGAACTCAGATTGTGGGTTGTTGGGTGTGTATTCATTAGTCAAATAAGTTACACAAACACACAATGTAAGTGATGTGATACACCAAAGCAACACAAAACATTGTTTCTACATGCTCTCCTCTCTCCATATATTGCTATTTTCACCATCAATAGGTTGTGAGATGAATTAAATCTTACCCCATATTGTCTGTGTGATAGCAGGTCACTGGGGTCGTATGCTTCATAGTACAGCTTCAAGGCTGTGACCTTTTCATACAGGCCTTGTTTTTGAGTGTGCTGATGCAAGCCTTGATTCATATTAGGGACTAAAAATAAGCTATGAGACTTAAAATGTAAACTTTGGAAGCCTCTAGTTAAACACAAAGGAGTGTTTGACCACAGTCATGACAACTTTAGAGCAGGTTCTGTCAATTTCAATACTTCCATCCATCCATTATCTGAAAGAGAATTAGAGACAGCTGCATGTTTTATTTTTAGTTTATTTTTTTGTGTACTTAAAAATAGCGTTAACTTTCAAGATGCAGTCAAATGTGTCATCTTTCAGTCAGAGCTCAGCTCATTTCGCTTATCCTCCAGACACACGCACACACGCACACGCACACGCGCGCACACGCGCACACGCACACACGCACACACGCACACACGCACACACGCACACACGCACACACGCACACACACACACACACACACACACACACACACACACACACACACACATCTATTAGGTGAGAACTAAAGGGAGAGAAAAAGCAGCTAGCGGACAAACTGTTAACACAGCAAGGTCAGCAGATAGCCATCAAACTGGTATCAGGAAAGGTCACAGCCATAATGCTAATGTGTGTGTGCTAATGTGTGTGTGCATGTGAGCTGGTGTGCACATGATGTAGCCTTTCAATGTAAAGGATCATTTGCACCTTTACATTTCTCTCTAAACATTATTCTGTTCGGTTATCAGTGTTTCTTCATTGATTTACAGATAAACCGATGAAATCCAAGCTGTTCAGACTCATGAGAAAAGACATTCACTGTCCCTTTGAATACATTTGTACAGTATAACTAAATCTATAGATAATACTATTTTGATGTATTATCTTTCGTTTTATTTGTCACAAAAACAGCTAAGCCTCTATGAACCTCGCAAGTTGTCTTTTCTGTTTTAAATCTTTTGAAGTGGGTCAAATGGAGCTTGTGGGGCACTTCAAGGGTTTGCTTCTGTTGTGTCTCAGTGGTGTTGTGAAAATGTACCCTGCTGGCAATGAGGAAATAAGGTGGCTTTACTGTGCGTACTTGTGTGATCATTGCTGCAGCTCACCACCAGTGTGTCTGCAACAGCCTGCCATGTCCCAGTTACGTGTTACCTCGTAATGCACATCCGCAGTGTCCATGGCATTAGTTTTCTCTCGTTCTCCTTTAATGTGGTTTTGTCCTCTACCTCCGTCAGTCTGTTTATTGATCTGTCTATTTTCAGTCTCTTGCTCACTCACACACAAATAGCATCAGCATGGGTGGCAACCCCGCCATCTGTCCTCTTCACCCTCCTTGCCTGTTTGCCGTTTACTAATTTTACAGTTAATTATAGAAATGCAGGGGATCAGTGCAGTCTCTTCATAACATAGGCTGTGTTTATTGTCTTTGGGAAAAGCTGACGCTAATGAACTCACCAAACATTTAGCCTATAAGTCAGTCAGCCACATATTCAGGGAATAGATAAAAAAAACCTACAGTACATATTCTTTACTCTCAGCCATGTAGTCCATATCAGGGGAAGAGGAGTGGTGTCTTTAAAATTGCTTGGGCAGCTGAATTCCAAATTGGTATTATGAAACTAGTTAACTCATCTGTAAAATTTCATTTGCACCCCATATTCAAAACATCACCCGGACTGCATTCTTCCACCTCCGCAACATCTCCAGACTCCGCCCATCATTGACCCAGTCCAGCACCGAAATCCTGGTCCACTCATTTGTCACATCCCGCATCGACTACTGCAATGCCCTCCTCACCGGTCTCCCCACCAAACTCATCAACAGACTGCAAATCATTCAGAACTCGGCCGCCCGGATCATCACCTGTACCAAATCATCGGACCACATCACTCCTGTACTCATCCAACTTCACTGGCTCCCTGTACAACACCGCATCGACTACAAAAACCTTCTCCTCACCTATAAAGCTCTCCACAATCTAGCCCCCACTTACCTCCATGACCTCCTTCAGGAATACACTCCCTCCCGCACCCTCCGCTCATCCTCTTCTGGACTGCTAACCATCCCCACGTCACGCCTCAGTACCATGGGTGCCCGAGCCTTCAGCTGCTCAGCACCCAGGCTCTGGAACTCCCTCCCCCCACACATAAGACAGTCAGACTCCATCACATCATTCAAGTCTCAACTCAAAACTCACCTGTTCAAACTGGCATACTCTTTGTAACTGGATCCTGTGCACTTCACCTGTTTTTATGTTGATGTTCTGTTTTAATGTTGTTTCTATCTTTCATGCTTTTATCTTTTATCCTGTATTTTTATTGTAAGGTGACCTTGGGTGACTTGAAAGGCACCTCCAAATAAAATGTATTATTATTATTATTATTATTAAAATCCCACAAATTGGTATTATGAAACTAGTTAACTCATCTGTAAAATCCCACAAATTGGTATTATGAAACTAGTTAACTCATCTGTAAAATCCCACAAATTGCTATTATGAAACTAGATAACTCATCTGTAAAATCTAGTTAACTCATCTGTAAAATCCCACAAATCGCCCCAGAACATGCACTGTAACAATACAGTGCAGTATATTGTACCCTTTGCAGAGTACACTCACTGAGCAGTATTGCACATCCTGTACCATCTGCACAAGGCCACTCAGAACAAGAAACATGCTTCAATTTCTTAATAAACAATACAATGAGATTCATAATTATGAAGTGAATAATCCCTAACCCATATTCATCACTACTTTTATTTTCTATTTAAATATTTGAATAAACTGAACTGAAGTAGTGCAAGTGACAGACTTCACATGGCTGAGAACCAGCTCCCCGACTACATCACTAAAGTTTCACATTTTCTGACTAAATATGTTCCGCTTTATTGCCTCAAACGTTCAATCATTTTCACAATAGACTATAATACAACATTAATTATTAATTGCTATCGGTTTGTTGAAGTAATAAATGAATGTTGTCCAAAAGAAGACGTGTTGAAATGACAAATATTTTGTATTACTACTATGCACGGCATCCAAGAACAAATCTAACTTATTTTTTTCTTTTTATAAGACTATATAAATTATAAAGCTACAATGAAAACAATAGAGAAAAAGTTAGGAATAGGAGGACAATTTGATCAAATAAAAAAAATAATTAATCATATTCATTTTCAACAGCCAAAGAAATTGCACGTTAACGGTTCAATTATTGACAGTGCAAAAACTATTTTAAAAAAAAGAAAAAATGTAATTTTACATAAAGAGAATTTCAAAGTCTTGGGGGACCAGTAGGTAAACAGACCTGAAGGCAGCCCTGCTTCAGACATTTCCGAGCTGCAGTTATTCAGGCTATTTAGACTTTAGGTTGCAGGTGGGACGGCAGATGTCCGACGATGGGGCTAATCAGACTTCCTGCTTGGTCTAATGTCTGAATAATTGTCCCAGCCTTTGCTGTGGTCTGATAAAGCCCTATAAGCCTGGAGTCGTCTTACAGAGCAGACAGGGATGGAAAGTAATGCAATAGGGAGAGCAGGCAAATTTTATTAGAGATACTAAAGAATGGATTCATAAGTCTGCAGCTCTCTGGTTCTTGCTATTTCCATCTAAAGCTCATTGCTCTGAAAAGATGGCTCTCATCCTCTGACCTTTCATATACAGAGCGAGAGAGAATAAGGATCTCGATGTGTATGAGGAAATGTTCGCTTGTGTGATAAATTATTGTCCCACCCTCAGTCACATTTTTATACAGACTTTTGTATTTCTCTCTTATATTAGCTGATAAGTAGTCCTTGGTGAGCACACAAGCAGAGCGTTTTCATTATTAAAACATAACACTGTAGTTAGCAGAGAAAGGTTGTCCTTACACAGATCTACAGTGAGGGTTACTACACTTTGATTACCTATACAGTCGTAAAATACAACAATAACTTTAATAACTGAATTTTTAAGACTATATAAATGGGGAAAAATATTTTGTAAAAATAACTCATATTAAATACTGACAACATTCTGTCCATTTCCATACAATTAAAGGACCTCCTATACAATACCTAGTCTATAGAGATAATAATATGGAGATGATGACTGTACCTTGAGGGAAAAAAGACCATGTCTATCTTGTAACATATCCCTATGAATTTACATACAAAGGTTGGGTCCGCTTTCAGACCACTGAGCACACTGAGCACAGATTTATATACCATCATAGACTCTGGAAAAGAAATAGAAGAACCAGGATATTTTAATTATCCAAAGCAAGATGTTAAAATGTAATTTTTTTTTGTATATTATGTAGAATATGTTAAAATATTTGCCTTTACTTTCAATAAGGTCATTTAAGAAAATGCAGTACCCTAAATATCCCAAAAATGCATCAAAATTATCTTTAAGCGGTCCTGTTCATGACATTTGAGTGAATATGAGACCAACGGAACCACACGAGTTACAACGAGTGGTGACTGAAGGCACAGATACACTTTTGGTTGAACGCCTTGCGCCTGAATTAAAAAGCCAATAAGAATTAAACATTCTCAATACATGAGTGAAACTATGGCTAAGATGTGAACACAGACTGACTTGAAAGGATCCAACTGTCACAAAGTGTTTGACTTAAAGTGGCCGGCGAGCAGTCAGGTCAGAGCCTGACAATTTGTGAAGTCAGAGTCTTATCAAACCCTACAAAGGGTACATGCGTCATAATAGACAGCATAAATCACATCAACACTTTTCAACATTGCAATGTGACTTTAATACATCTGGCTGATTTCCACCCTCAAACCACAACTATTTAAATGTAACACAGTCAATTTGTGAATGTAGTCACAGTCCTGTGAAATACATATCAATATACAGTATATATGTGAGTCTATGTCCTACGTAACAATGTTTATCTGTGCTGCCCTTGTTGAATAAACATACAAATAAAAAACAAAATAAAGCTCAAACTTTCCTTGTCTTGGTGCTTGGACTAAAAACCTAAACCAATCCAATTGTTTGTTTTTTGTAGTATAAACTGGAACACGACCACTGTGATGGCTGCGTTCTTTACAACAGTGAGCATTGATTTGTGCAACATAGATAATTCTCCAAGATCGAGTTGACACACACTTCGTCTTTTTATTTATTAATAAAATCAAAAATGTTATGCCCTCAATGAATTTGTCAATTTTCACCCCATGGTATCAGAAATATTCAAGTAATGAATATTGATATACTTCAAGCGCATGCTAAGTTAGAAATTCCAGTATCGTAACACTGGTGCAACATATTATGTGTATCATCTCTGCACCAATTTCTTAAATTGCTTCAAGCAGTCAGTTTCCCCAGCCTGTGTTCTTTTTTCAAGGCTGTGGTTGGTGTGTGACTGTGAGCAGCTCTACCACATGGCTGAAATAAAAATTCATGCAAAGCCTTATCACCAGCTCATATGGTTCTCCCACATTGTTCACACTGGGAAAAAAAAGACAGATGTTGGATATGCAAAGTCGTCTCCATGCGTAAATATGTTTTGCTAGTATGAGTCATATCTACAAGAGAATTCTTTTTTTTTTAAGTCTCCCCGTATTTTACTCTTTCAAACCCTGTCTTTTCTCAGTGACATTTGAATGAGCAGATATGACAAAATCCCTCAATTACCTTAATTACCACCTCAATGCTGCAAGACTGCTTTGATAACAAAGACAGGGATTTGTCTACAGAAGGAACATATATTGAGGAATATGTGTTAAAATAAAGCACAATAAAAAAAGGTTTCCTAACTAAAAAGCCACATATAAACAGCAATGTGAGGACATTACACAAGGAGCGGGACACAGCTTTCAGATCAAGTGACAAACAAGAAGCATTTGGAAACCCAAAGAGACATCAGGGATGCACAGCGCACAACAACAACAACAACATGTGGAATGGCATTAAGGCACTGACTGGCCAAACTGCTTGAGGTCATGATCCAGTTATTTTCCCTCTTTGACGTTTATAAAGAGCGGTGCGCTCCAGTCATCATTCCACCTGCGGGAAAGTCAACGCTGATTCTACAGCAGAAGACCACCCTGAAGAAGGTTAATGCATGCAAGGCAGCGGGCCCAGGTGGAGTGGTAGATCAGGTATAAAAAGCATGTGTTGATCATCTAACAGACGTGTTTACTAAAATATAAAACAAGCAGCTGTTCCAACGTGCCTTAAATCCTCCACCATCTCCCCAGTGCCTGAAAAAACATATGTTAAGTGTCTGAATGACTGCTGGCCAGTGGCGCTCCCACCCATGGCCAATAAAAGCTTAGAGAAACTTTCACACATCAGAAGGTCCATCCTTGCACCTGATCCAAATAAGCAGAGGTTTACCCACCCGGCAAACCGCTCCACAGAGGATGCCATCACAACAACAATCCACACTGCTCTGACACACTTAGAGGAACCAAAGAGTTACACAAGGATTCTATTAATGGTGGCTAGCACAGTAGTGCTGCACTTCCTCACAGCTGCTGCTATGTCTTGCTTGTCTGCATTGCCTGTGGTGTTGCTGCTTAAACCTTTCTCCAGAGCCACTAATACAAACAACTTCATACTCAACACACCTTGGGTCATGAGCAATACACCTCCTACGACATAGTTGCGTCACACGCCTGAGTCACAGCTAATCACTGTCAGAAACACCACTGAAATACACTCTGGTTCAGGAAAAAACACCAGGGATTTATTACGATGTTTAGAATGAAAAAATACTGAATTATGTTAATATTCTAAGTCATTGTAACCGGAAGAAAAGGCCAAAAAGGCCGCCAAGGCATTTAAAAAATATGCAGCTCAGACTACTTACTGTGTACTTCTGAGAAAAATAGAGACTGGTTACATTGTAGATTCAGATCATCCAGCATTATACATTGAAAGCTCCACCTTGAGCTGATGTTAAGTATATTTAAGTACAAATAGTGCTGACAATGCCCCTTTTCACTCTTCCCATTTTAATGCAGGACTTTTACTGTGCAGTTTTGCGATGTACTTCTAACTACTCATAATAATTTGACTTCTGATTGTACTTTTAAATATAACAGTTACAATATAATGCATTATTATCCAGAATCATATTATAATTGAAAGCTCCTCCTTGAACAGACATTAAGTAATTTGTGCCGATAATGTCTCTCTTAAGTAACAATTAGAATTCAGGACTTTAAATGTGAGGTATTAATAGTTTTACATCACAAAGAAAGTTTTGAGTACTGTTAATAAAAGCTCAGTTTATCCATAAATGGCCTGTTTGCAAATTTGCTGGGATTGTTGAGAGACACTATGGGATGTCTTGAAACCAATGGTGTTAACAGTCGGCTGGTAAAATCCTACACAAAGTAACAGGTAGCATGCAGTAGGCCTACGTTAGGATACCGTTCTGAACGTAGCCGAGGTACTCACAGGCTCAGGTCCTTTAACCGGCAAGCCCTGTTTTATGTTTTTGCTCTGATGTATTTTAGGACGTCTCTTAACCTGCTAGCCCTGTTTTGGGGTTCTCCCGGTCAAGGAACTCAAGTTGCATTGCATTTTGCGGCCATGTTACGCTTAAGAGGTTCCTGACGTTTTTGTCCTTACTTTGGTTGCTACGGTGTTTTGTGCAACAGTTTAATTCACTTTAAGGGATTCCTTATAAGATAATGATACAACTTCATATACCTTTTTGAACATTTAAAAAAAAAAAACATGAGGAGAACAACCAATTGTAATTTTAATAAAATCTTAACCCAAGGTGTTTTGTGGTCCTTAACACCTCCAAGACAAGAGGTTGACTATACGGAGAAGCGGTGGAAAGCGTGGACATTTGAAGTTCCTTGAAGTCAATGTGTCCAAACAGCTGACAGTGATCCCCAACTCCTCACATTGAGTTAAAAAGGACCAAGAAAGACTCTTCTCACTCAGTAAACTGAAACAGAGACCATCCTGACTGCTCCACTGAGTGGTATGCCAGCTGCACAGCCGCTGAGCAAAAGGACCTTCACCGTGTGATGAAGGCAGCTCAGCGCATTGTCAGGATGGAGCTCCCAAACCTCGAGACTATCAATGCCAGTCGACTTGGGAAGAAGACAAGTAGCATAATCGGGCACACCACACACCCGGCCACTCCCTGTTTGAACCGCTGATGTCTGGCAAACTGTTCGGGACAATAAGATCCCGTACCAGTAGAGTGAGGAAGAGCTTCTTTCCCATAGCTGTAGTCTCTATCACATCCCTCCTTGCCTAAGCACAGAACAGAGCACAGGAACTGTGAGCACACATACACACACACACATCAAGGGCAGTGCCCCACACATACATATCAAAGACTGACACACACACACACATATCAAAGACTAACACACACACACAATCTCAGAGGCAACTACCACAGACACAAATTATAAAAATAAACGTTCAATCTGTAAACATGTAAACTTTTACTTAACGCCTATTTTTTTATCTCTATAAAGTTGTTCTTGCTCAAGTTTCGTTAGTCATTGCTTTTCAAATATTATGCCGCTACTACTGCTGTGTATTTATTTGCTATATTAACTCAATCGAGAGAAGCAACGCAATATTTCATTGCACCAGAGTACAATAACAATAAAGATCATTCTGATGCTGATTGATATAGGTTTGTTTTTGATCTACTTGTTCTACGCTGCAGACAGACACTAAAGCTCTGTATGATCTTGTTTAGGCTTTATTAGGAAACGGACATTAAATCATATTAGCAAAAAAAAGGAAGCAGGCAGAATAATTTTTTCTCTTTTTTCTTTTATCTCACCTTGAAAATTAGTCTGCATGAACGTCATTGGTTAATTTAAATTTGAGCATGACCACCCAAAAATGAAACACTGCATATAATCAAAGAATTTTTAATGTGGCATTTATCAAAAGGATTACTGCGCTCATGCTTTCTTGTATCTCATCAAGAGTCTAAAGCAGCTTTAAGTTTTGTAGCCTGTGGTGATTCACGCTCCAGCAGAGTTCAGGCAGCAGCTTATTGATGCGTTCAGGCTGTCAGTGTCACTCACTGACTTTGACGACCGAATGGAGAAAGCAGTGATGCAAGATCAAAAGAGGACAAACCACCCTAAACTCACCATTTCATAGATAATGGGCAGCTCATGCTGCAGGTAAGAAGATAGATTCCTATAGAGCTAGACATACAATTGGAAAGATTTACCTCTACTCATTGATCATAACTCATTTTAAGCATTTTATTTCATTACACATCTTCAGAACCAATTAATCCTCACTTAGTTGTCTGACATTATGACCCCCAGTCTATTCTTAAAACTACTCATGCAAGTCATCAGTGTTGGATGTTGGCTTCTGCATCTCAAGCAGCAATTTTCAGAACAACGTTGGTTTGTGGTGATATGGGTCACAAAGCCGAGATCCCTGCCTGTCTGGCGCCTGATTGGCACACAACAGACTCCAGCACCTTGCCTTGCAGGTGGTGTGCCCATATGGGAGCAGCTCCTCACTGCTCCTTGGGCTGCACTTCAATCTCAAACACTCAGAAGTCATACAAACTCCCATGCTGAGTCAGGCTCCAGCTGAGGGCCCTATTCTCACTAGTCCAAGTGTTATTGGTCATTCCAAAGGTTGCAGCTATTTAGGGATCTTATATTGCTCCTTGCCTGGCCCCCTCCTGGGATCAATATGCATCAGGAGACCCACTGAAGCTCCCGTCAACAACAGCTCTTAGGATCATTGGGCCCTTCAAATCCCTCAGCCACAACAGGGCGGATCTTAGCGGGATCGGCAGAGAGTCGATGGAGGAACTGGCTACCTTGCTTTGCATGCTGCTAAAGCTATTTGGACCCAGATAAGTGGCAGGGAACGGTTGAATCTGAATTCCTCACCTAAACTAGAGCACCTCAGCTAATGGTAATCACCATTCTGACACACGCTTTACTCAATATAATTCGGTCTTACTGACCAGCTGAGCTTGTATCATCAATGGCTGTGATTGTGGACAGAATGATGGTTGGAAGTAGCAAAACCCGTTTTACGGCAGAAAGTACATTTTATTGTTTAATATTACACTTGTAAGTCTACATATAAAACATGAGTGTGTTGAGATATACTTTCACACAATCTGTTCGGGCTGTCTGTATACTGTTGAATATGTGGTAAAAATAAAACTTCATCACCAAGCTTTTTCCATGTGTTATAACAGGGTTAATTATATTGTCATAGTGTTCTTTTTTCTCATTATTAGTATTGGTGGAAACAGTTGCAGTATTAAGATAGCAGTAGCAATGTAGTAGTAGTACTGGTATAAGTATTAGCAAGGATTTAGGGCACCATTTGGATATTACGCTTAATTTAGATTTTATGCTGCAGAGCATAAAAGAGTGAGTTTCTCAGACTCCCTGTTGGGATGAAAACTGGAGATTGTTTTTATTAAACTCCAGCGGCACAGTTTTCATGGAGCATGATGATTTTAGTGCTGTTTCTCTCTACCTGCCTTTTCTATCTCTTCTTTCATGCAGTGATGTTACTTATAAAGGCTAATGTTCCGAGACATTATCTTAAAAGCTGCCATATCAAATCATAGTCTATAGCTGCCTGAGGGGCTAACTGTGGCCAATGCTCTCTCTGTGTGTGTGTGTGTGTGTGTGTGTGTGTGTGTGTGTGTGTGTGTGTGTGTGTGTGTGTGTGAGTGTGTGTGTGTGTGTGTGTGTGTGTGTGTGTGTGTGTGTGTGTGTGTGTGTGTGTGTGTGTGTGAGAGAGAAAGGCCTGACAGTAGACCAGGCTGTGTAGACCACATACAAATTGTACTTTCTGGAGATCCCTTGGAGGAGCAAGCGGACATTTCTGCATGGCCAAAACAAATTGAAGGACGCGGACCACACAGAGCCTACGTGTACACCGTTTGGTGACAGAATTGACATCACACTGACCGCAGCGTACCCTGTGTGTAGAGAGAGAGAGAGAGAGAAAGAGAGAAAGAGCACCATTGCTGTCCATGAAACAGAGACAGAAGCACAGACTGAGAGGAGAAGGTCAAATTTGTAATTTAGCTACAATATTTCCTTAATTTAATTATATTTCAGACTATATCATTTCAGCAAAGCTGTGATGCTGCTTGTGTAAATACATAATTTAACATTTACAACTTTGGAGAGTTAACTTTGAACTATACGTATGAATCATAGTTCACACAATCTCAATTACAAACATATTAAGCTAAGTGGGGCTTTTTTTAGGTCACAACTTAAAATGAAACAAACTGAGACCTGCAAGACTTTGTACATTTACACACACACACACACACAGAGAGAGAAAGAGAGAAGACTAAATGCTAAAACCTGAAATATTTCTCTGCCACCAAAGACAAATCTAGGCTTACACAGGACTGGCCGCAGTGTTTTTTATATTAATAAACACCCCGTATGTGTGTGTACATGCTGATAGTCTTTATCGTCTCTGCACCGCTGCCAGACTCGTCTTGTCAAACAGCCTACCTGTTATTGTCAGGGCAACATGAAACAGAATGTGGCGGTGTAATACATTGGAGAGAAGGTGTAAGGAAATGATATGTTTCTGCAATAATATTAGCATCTCCATAAATGAATTTTTTAGCCGTCTAGAGTTCTTTTAATAAAATTAAGGATTTTATATCACTATCAATATTACATTTAACACTTTCATTATGAAATGACAGTTCTAAAAGTGTAAACTAACAGCTGGGGCTGTGCAAAAAATAAAAACATCTGTACATTTCAATGCATACATCTTCTGGAATGCCAGCTGCAGTGTTTAGTAAAAAATAAAAAACACTTGAGTTTGAATTAAGTCTTTTAATATTACATTAGGGTTTTTATCTTTATTGAAATACAAGAACGGGCTGCTGTTCAGCTGATTTCAGTTCCCAGTTCAGTTTCCATCTCTCATACCAGTAAAGCAAACTGAACTGATGTTTTGCCAATCTTGAGGATTTGGGTTCAAACTAAATTGTTGGCAGTATGTGGCAATGGACTGAATCTTTGATTAAGAATATTTCCTTTTATGGACACAGCTGTACAATGTAAATCAATTTAAAAAAAGGGAAATTGTTACAATAACTATGTCCACAACCAGTTAGCCATGAGCCTGTGAGGATCCTGGAGGCACCACCGCCAGGGGGTGCCGAGTGAACTCTGGCCACAGCCAGGATGTCTCTCCCTCTCTCCCTCTCCCTCTCTTAATTAGGCAGATGCAGGACAGCCGAGCGGAGCGCCCTCGCAGCTGCGGCGCATTCCCCCATCAAGCCGCAGTCAAAGCTGGCCTCCTCCCGGACGCCAGTGTCGGAAGATTGCGAAGCATGCCTGGCTCACGACACACGAGCCAACCCCGTCGACCCAGGTCCAGATCCCGATCCAGACCAAGATCCTCACGAGCCCGCATCAAGAGCCGCCGGAGCAGCGGCAGGCCGCACGTCACGAGCTCGCGCCGAGAGCCGCTACAGCGAGCGGCTGAGTATTTCCTGGTTTCCCGTTTCCTTTGCCTGCGAGCCACAATAAACACATTTGTTTACGCCATCTTCCCCTGCGTGTCCGCAGTTTGCTTTTGGGTCCAGACCCCCACCCTAACAGAATCTTCCGACCAAAGACCTGGACTCAGCGAACCCGGACCCCCCAACGGAGTAACCCGCTCCGATCCGGACCCAGCCTGCAACTCCTTTTGTTTTTCCTGGTGTGACATTTCCTCATGTGGAAGTCACAGCCGATCCGGCTACACTTTGTCGACGACCGGGGCCGTAGCCTGGGGTACTACGACCAGTATTATGACCCCCGGTATGAGGACCCCAATCAGGACTCGGATGAGGACCCCCGGTATGAGGATCCCCGCCAGGACCAGTGGGGGGGAACCCGGCTGGCCCTTGGTGGGCCCCGTAGCCACCAGCGGGCTAGGGGTTCTGGCCCGGAGGCCCGAGCTTCGGGCCCTCGACGCCGGCGTAGGGGTCGCCCAGCCCGGGCTGCTGCCACTGGGAAGCAGCTCCTCTCGGATTCCTGTAACTCGCCGGCGGGCTGGCTAGCCCTCGGCGGTCTGTCAGCACCGGACCCGGATCCTGCCACGGCCAGCCCCGGTCCCGGTGTCGGCGCCCCGGTCGACTCCAGCTCCCCGTGTCCTGTCGGCGCCCCGGCCGACTCCAGCTCCCCGAGTCCGGTCGGCGCCCCGGCCGACTCCACCTCCCCGTGTCCTGTCGGCGTCCCGGCCGACTCCAGTTCCCCATGTCCCGGCGGCGATGGAAGTCTTTCCCACATCCCACGTCTCCCTCCTGGAGCCGACCGCCGAGAGCGAGCTTAGCCCTCCGGCCGTTCCCCCTCCACCCACCCTTGCCTGGCAGTTCTGTGGACGCCCGGAGGCGTCCGTGGAGGGGGGGGGTACGGTTCCCGAGTCCGGTTGGCGTCCCGGCCGACTCCAGCTCCCCGGTCCCAACTCCCCGGACTGCGCCGCTGTCAGCCCCGGTCCACATTCCCCGGACTGCGGCGCGGTCAGCCCCGGTCCACATTCCCCGGACTGCGCCGCTGTCAGTCCCGGTCCGAGCCCCGGTCCGAGCCCCCTCACCCGTGCTGCTGTTAGCCTCGGCCCCCGTTTCCCCGACCGCTCCGCGGATAGTCCCGGCCCGGTCGGTGGCTCAGCCGACCCTAGCTCCACGAGTCCCGCCGGCAGTCCGGCCCGGCTCCTACCCTACGAGTCCCGCCGGCGGTCCGGCCGACACATGTCCCTCGAGTCCCGTCAGCGGTCCGGCCGACACATGTCCCTCTAGCCCTGCCGGCGGTCCGGCCGACACATGTCCCTCGAGTCCCGTCAGCGGTCCGGCCGACACATGTCCCTCTAGCCCCGTCGGCGGTCCGGCCGACACATGTCCCTCGAGTCCCGTCGGCGGTCCGGCCGACACATGTCCCTCTAGCCCCGTCGGCGGTCCGGCCGACACATGTCCCTCGAGTCCCGTCGGCGGTCCATCCGACTCCCGCTCCCAGAGTCTGGTCGGTGTCCCGGCAATCCCCGGTCCCCCGAGTCCCGTTAAGTCCCGTCCCGAGCCCAGTCCAGTCAGGCCCCGTCCCGAGCCCAGTCCAGTCAGGCCCAGTCCGGTCAGGCCCCGTCCCGAGCCCAGTCCGGTCAGGCCCCGTCCCGAGCCCAGTCCAGTCAGGTCCCGTCCCGAGCCCAGTCTGGTCAGGTCCCGTCACGAGTCCCGTCCTCCTGAGTCCCCGCATGGTGGCCGTCCCCCGTCCCGTCCCCCTGAGTCCCCGCATGATGGCCGTCCCCCGGCCCGTCCCCCGGAGTCCCCGCCTGGTGGCCGTCCCCCGGCCCATCCCCCGGAGCCCCCGCCTGGTGGCCGTCCCCCGGAGTCCCCGCCTGGGAGCCGTCCTCCGGCCTGTCCCCCTCTGCCCAGTTACTTTTCCCTGTGTTCCAGGTTCCTCCCCTCAAGCCGGTTCCCGCCAGGGGCTTCGGCCCTCCGGCCGTTCCCCCTCCACCCACCCTTGCCTGGCAGTTCCGTGGACGCCAGGAGGCGTCCGTTGAGGGGGGGGGGTACTGTGAGGATCCTGGAGGCACCACCGCCAGGGGGTGCCGAGTGAACTCTGGCCACAGCCAGGATGTCTCTCCCTCTCACTCTCTTAATTAGGCAGATGCAGGACAGCCGAGCGGAGCGCCCTCGCAGCTGCGGCGCATTCCCCCATCAAGCCGCAGTCAAAGCTGGCCTCCTCCCGGACGCCAGTGTCGGAAGATTGCGAAGCATGCCTGGCTCACGACACACGAGCCAACCCCGTCGACCCAGGTCCAGATCCCGATCCAGAACAAGATCCTCACGAGCCCGCATCGAGAGCCGCCGGAGCAGCGGCCGCCTTCACGTCACGAGCCCGCATCGAGAGCTGCCGGAGCAGCGGCCGCCTTCACGTCACGAGCCCGCATCGAGAGCCGCCGGAGCAGCGGCAGCCTTCACGTCACGAGTCCGCACCGAGAGCCGCCAGAGCAGCGGCAGGCCGCACGTCACGAGCTCGCGCCGAGAGCCGCTACAGCGAGCGGCTGAGTATTTCCTGGTTTCCCGTTTCATTTTCCTGCGAGCCACAATAAACACCTTTGTTTACACCATCTTCCCCTGCGTGTCCGCAGTTTGCTTTTGGGTCCAGACCCCCACCCTAACAGAGCCAAGTGGCTGAGTGAAAAACAAAAGCAATGACATTAGATAATTTCCTACTTTTACTTAAAGTAACAGTACGTAGCATTTTGGAGGATCTTGGCAGAAATTGAATATAATATTGATAAGTGTGTTTTCTTTAGTATTTAACCAGCTGAAAATAAGAATCGTTGTCTTTCCGTTACTCAAGAATGAGCTGTTTATGGAGCGGGTCCTCTTTATGGAGTCCTTCGTGTTGCACTGGCACGTTTCTACAGAAGCAGAGAACAGACAAACCAAACCCTGGCTCTAGATAGAGCCATTCATGTTTATACGGGCAATGTGTGTGTTCACGGCCGCTGTAGTTTTCATACACGTTTGGCACATGGGAGAAGTTTCTGCTGGATCCTACACACTGCACCTTTAAGTAAGAGTACTAATACTACTATTTTACACTGTTAACACTGTTACAAGTAAAATGAATTCCTTGAACAATCTTACTTAAGTATGAAAGTCTATAATCAATAAAATGTACTAGTACATGCTAGAAAAGTACTCACTGTGCAGCCAAATCAGCTCTTTAGCTGTTACATTACTATATATGACAATAACAGGTTATTATTATTAATCCAGTTATTATTTAACATGCATGATTGTTGCTGGTTGCAATAGAGCATGTATTTGTATACTGTTGGGTGGTTTATATTGCATTGCATTCCTTAAACTCATAAGTAAATGTAGCGAAGTAAAAGGTGCAATATTTCCTTCTGTAGAAAGTAACATCAAAAGTGTACTTTAGTACTTGAGTAAATGTACTTAATGACTTTCATCCACTGATAAATATCATGCTGCAATACCATACTCATGACCAAATCATGTGCTTGTGCGGCCAACTATGCATCCAGTGGAGAAGTTATTCTGGAGCACTGCAAGCCGTGCCCAGTTATGGTGTTCATATTTGTGTTATTCAGCCAGTGTTGGTGGGTCTAGTGGACCGCTGCATTTTGGTTTTTTTAATTCAACACAATCACACAATTTTATGTTAAACTACTCAACAGATGTTTACTTCATCTCAATTACAAGCAATATAAACAGCATATATGGTTAATATTTGCCTTTTACCTTTCTTTGATCACATGTATGAATTATAATAAAGATATGAGTGCTCCTGCATCAGCATAGAACCCTGAGATCAGAGCATAGAACCTTGAGGTCAGAGCATAGAATCCTGAGATCAGAGAACCCTGAGTTCAGAGCATAGAACCTTGAGGTCAGAGAACCGAGGTTATAGCATAGAACCCTAAGATCAGAGCATAGAACCTTGAGGTCAGAGAACCCAGATGTTATAGCATAGAACCCTAAGATCAGAGCATAGAACCATGAGGTCACAGCATATAACCCTGGAATCAGAGAACCCTGAGATCAGAGCCTAAAACCCTGAGATCAGAGAACCCTGAGATCAGAGCCTAAAACCCTGAGGTCAGAGTATAGAACCCTGAGGCCAGAGCATAGAACCCTGAGGTCAGAGTATAGAACCCTGAGGTCAGAGTATAGAACCCTGAGGCCAGAGCATAGAACCCTGAGGTCAGAGCATAGAACCCTGCGGCCAGAGCATAGAACCCTGAGGCCAGAGCATAGAACCCTGAGGTCAGAGTATAGAACCCTGAGGCCAGAGCGTAGAACCCTGAGGCCAGAGCGTAGAACCCTGAGGCCAGAGCATAGAACCCTGAGTTCAGAGCATACAATCCTGAGGCCAGAGCATAGAACCCTGAGGTCAGAGCATAGAACCCTGAGGTCAGAGCATAGAACCCTGCTATATTAAGCTATATGTATTGTGTTCCACCCCCAATTTGCATCTGGGATAGAGAAAGATTGGTTCCGCAAGACCCTAGAGGGTAAGATGTGCAGGAATGTGAGAGCAGACAGGTGCTTAAATTGATCAACAATGTTGCAACCTTGTGCGGGAAAGGCAGAGGCATAAAACAAAACACACGCACACACACACACACACACACACACACACACACAACATAACCACGCACACACAATAAGCAGGTACAGACAAAAGGAGTGAAGGTACACAGGATCTACAGGTTCCACACTCGTATTAGCCTCGGGTCCAGTGGACCAGAACATCCTGTATGTAATATAAAAAACCTACGGAAATGTAGAATTAAATATGCTTTCTTTTTTAGAGTCTGTGAGTGCACCATCCTGTCAGGTCATGACACAGTGTTATTAGTTAGCACACATTTATCAGTCTGAAAACGATACTGGATCACCAGGATTACCATTCAAGCAAAAACTTAACTAATAATGTGCTGCTTTCAAGGTCTTACAATGTTGTAATAACTGTGGTGAACTTGCATGTGACAGAGTACATGGCCATATAGTTTCGTATTAGTCGAACAATATTTTAAAAGGAAATAATGCTATCTAGATACAGTACACGCAGGAATATATCACACAGCCGAAGCCATGGTATTAAAATATTGATGTGTCATACATGCTGCACTGCGTTCATTTTTATTAGACTAGCCTGCCTGTTGTTATAGTCCAGTGTGATGTATTGGGGTTCTGGTAGACTAATGGAGTGTATGGGTGACTGAGTAAACATTCTGCAGATGATAAAGCTCCTGCATCCAGCAGTGATCTATTCTTGGATAGGAACACATTCTGTTTCTACTGGTACAACACACACACACACACACACATTTACAAACACACACAATGCTATTCCTGGACTCACAGCCAGACAGAGGTGTTGGCCACGTCTGGTTGCCACCACAGCAGCACAGCAGGTTGCCTCGGTGTGTGTGTGTGTGTGTGTGTGTGTGTGTGTGTGTGTGTGTGTGTGTGTGTGTGTGTGTGTGTGTGTGTGTGTGTGTGTGTGTGTGTGTGTGTGTGTGTGTGTGTGTGTGTCTCTCTCTCTCTCTCTGTAAGGACCAGTTTGAGTTTTAGGCCTTGGGAGTGAGGGCACACAGTATCTTTTGTATGAATTATTGAGATCAGCGAAAGATTTCTAAATGCTTTCCAATAATATGTTGTATAGATTCCTGTTGTAATTTGTCTATATTGATCTGTTGAGGCAGATGCAGACACCCTCTCTAGCGTTACAAAATATAGTTCAAACTGTCAGAAAAAGTCATATTGTATGTCAAGATGTGATTTACGATGATACAAGGGCATTATGAATATCTTTTGTACAAAAGTGTAATGAAGTCCAACAGTAGTGCAATGATTGTATAGGCTAAATTACAAAATGCATCCCATGAATAACTAAAGAAAATCTCATAACATCAAAAAACATTGCGAATGTTGCAAGGATCATGATGCAAGAGCCCACCTAGGGGAAGTCGGATTTCTTCAAAAGGTTCTTTGAGGTTTAAGACTTCGTTTTAGGATTAATGTTAAAAATAGGTTTTGGGTTGAAGTTAGGGTTAAGGCCTAGTAAATATCATAATGAAAGTCCTCACAAATATAGCACAAATGAGTACGTGTGTGAGTATGCGTCCATGTATTTGAGCTTTTACTTCCATGTTTCATAGCACTTGCAGTAACTCTATGGCCAGCGGTGCATTGTCCTAGATAGTGAAGGTGTGTGCAGTCTAAGATGCAGAGCTCAGTGAAAAGTAGAAATGGAGCACTGCTTTCTGGGGGAAGGTAATTTAAACTTTAATGAAGACAGAATCTTAATGCTCTAATGAGCAATGACTTCATGCAGATGCAAAACGTGTTCATCCCATCTCTTCCATACTCAGTCCAGTCACATATGTATGCTACTGGTTTCCTGCATGAGTACCAGATTTTTTATGAATTTAGGTTTACAGAGGATGGTTTAAAAAGCATGTTCAATGGAAATAGTAACACAAATGTAAATAATCTTTTCCTTTTGCCCAAGTTTAGTTTGAGTGGATATTCGTAGGTGTCGCCTATATTTTGAAAAAGAGCAAAGAGCATCCTTTCCTATTTTATCTGTAAAGTTGCTGTATGATCACTGATACTCATTGGAAAATATACCCTGGAGCTCTAAAGTAGTACAGCGGATAGATGTTTTCTTGAAATGAAAATCAGATAGACATTATTAGTTTTGGGTCATGCAGGCCTATTTTTGGAGGAAAGATGATATTTTGGTTTCAAACTTCAAATAAATATTCATCCCCTTCTATTATTTGGTGTTAGTGTAGCAGCACCGAGGATTAGCTCATTATGTTTTAAAGAGACAGCATGAAGATAAAGCATGAAGGTGTGCAAATTAAAAACTTGTTGATATTACAGAATAAATGGGACGTCCCTGTAGCTCAGGCAGGGGTCAAAATGGCAACCATAAACCTCTGTCCACCATCCTCTGTTCAAGTGTGGTTAGAAACCTTCATTGTATCTCTCTCTCTCTCTCTCTCTCTCTCTCTCTCTCTCTCTCCCCCCCTCTCTTATTTCATGTCATCTCTCTGCCATCTATGATTGTATGACTTTATGTTCTGTTCCCTAAAATTGGGGATTAGGGATAATAAGAGCCAGAATTTCTCCACTGATTGTTTGATTTTGACTTTTTTATTTAATTAACCATTTTTGTCGGGTGATATGTGACTGCCACAATGACACCAGTAATTTGATGGCGACAGTATAACCACCATAGATAAAGTGGTCAAGACAAATGAAAAGAGAGGAGTAGTGAGGAGGTGCCGTAAGGTAATGTTGATAGATTGTCAGATCGTCCTCCAGGGCATCCAGGGACACTCCTGTCTTAAGTATATAATTCCACTTAAGTCCAGCCAAGGTTCTCATTCATGGGTGTCGGGGACTGTTGATTGCAACCTCAAGAGCAAGTTTTCTTTCTCACATTTTGTTGAAGCATCTCGTCGGCTCACTCAAGAGTAGGAAAGAGTACCGGTACGCCATCGAACGTCAGCATGAAATACAGCGGAAGTAACTTCAAAATTAGATTTCATGCAGCACAGGAAAAGGTGCAAAATCATTTTTTGAAGACAACCGAAAGTTACATCTCCTGAGTTGCTACAATGAAAGGTGAGCATCCATGTGGCATCCTTACTGACTATTCCAGGAAACTATACAAGCCAGTCCCTCTCTATTTTAGTGATGTCCATGCCTTATAAGAGGAAAGAATTAAAAAATTAAATAAAATAAATGTTCTTAAAGAAGTTGAGGACCTTCTGACTGGGTTCAGGATATACTCAAAAAAGTAAACACAGAAAACTACCTGGAGGTACCTCCAAACCCTAGTTACATGTCAGAGCAGATGTTCTACTCCAAATTATTAACAAGAGAAGAAATGTGGACAGATAGACTTAGGGAGGTAAATGAGACTGGAGCGGAAGGAATTGAGAAACGCTGAATTAACATGTCAATGTGCAAAGGAGAGAGATATTCATTCTGACACATCTGTGATTCTGGCAAAACTCGGTTGCAGATGATTGAAAAAGGGTGAAAAGGGTTATGTTTACAGCCTGATTCAAGAAACAGCTTTGCTTTATATAGCTAATATCCCATTTATGTATTCAAATATCAAGCTTAAATTATATTAGGCCTCAGCTCAACCAACAACCCACCTCTTTGCCCAGACCCAACGGTACCATGGTTTTTTACTCCGACACAACCTGCCACGAGAGAAATAAATATTTTTCTAGTGGCTTTATATCTGACTGAGATCTGTTTCTCTCACTGGCTGACTGACTGTGTGAAGGGTGAGAGGTGGCTGGCGCTCATAAAAAGGAGAGTCTCTATCTCTCCTTTCCTGTGTGTAAGCGTGCATATGGGTGCACAAGCAGGACAGACTTCACAGGAAGGCCAGGCTGTTTACTTTGTCAACAAAAAGAGGTTGAGACAGAATCCAACCGCTCACTATTGTGTAAAATATAGAAGGATTTGAGAGAAGGTTTTGTTGAAAAAATATATATTGCTGAGTGCAATATTAGCTGCCAACTATGTTGGCTGTTGCCATACACTAAGAAGTCCTACAAGCTGTGTGTAACACCCAGTGTTTCCTGATTGTTTATTCCCTTCACCTCTTCTCGTTCCACACACCTCCCTCCTCGTGTGCCTTTCCCCTGTGTGATTGTAAAGCCCCGCCCTCATTGTTTTTCTTGTCAGTTGCAGGATTGTCTTCTTTGTCTCCCATGTATGTACATTGCCTTTGAGCTGTCCGTGTACATTTTGTTCGTTTGTTTTATGGTACACGGACCAGAACCAGTTTGCAAGGGGTTGTAATTATCCGCAATTATAATATATTACAAAATTTGAGAGAGAGAGAGAGAGAGAGAGCGAGAGAGAGAGATAGAGAGAGAGAGAGAATTGATTCCAGTAATTCTGTCTGAGAAGGCTTTGAGGATGAGGTTGAAAAATATGAGCTGTTAATTTCATAAAGTCTGAAAAAAGATGCATAGAAGGCAATTGTTAGTTTTGTATTTTTTTTACAGTAATACTGTAGTTCAAAGCTTTGTGGAGTGTTGTTTGTTCGGACACGTAATCACTTTAGCTAGAAGCTGGATTGACACAGTCGTTATCTCTCAGTCAATACGATCAATTCGGAGAGTAAGAGGAGAGAGAGCATAAAAGCAGAATTTCTCCTGTAACATTGTTCTAGCTTTGGTAACATCATCACGTATAGTTTGAGTAGGAAGACAATGTGATTTGTGACGCATTCTTAATAGCGTTCTCAAATAGCGTTCTCAAATAGTATAGTTAAATACTGACATTCCTATTTGGAGCAAATAATATATAGATTAAGATGCCGTTCAAGTTGTGCAAGCAGACATTTGAGGTGTGATTTACTGAATTAAATAGAATTACAAAACAGTCACAGACTACAAATGTGTCCACAGAGGGATTTCTCTACAAGCTCCTTCATGTTTCATCATATTGAAATGTGTCTTGTGAAGTGGACTGAGAGTGACATCCACTTTCACACACAAACAGACACAGATTTTTCATTTTCATCCTTTCTCAATTCCAAACACACATTTTAAAAAGAGCACAGAGTGTCACTCAGATGTTCACATTCACCGGCATATAGACACACACACATGCTACATCCAAACTATATATCATTCTAACAAGTAGTGATGCTAGAAGGCGAGAAGTGCAGCTCATCCTCCATCTTACAGGAGTATGACAGCAGAGCAGTGGCAGTGTACTAGCCAGTGGGGCACGCTCACATGCACTAAAAGCATGCAACGTAGCAAGGATAAGCTCTAATAACAACACGCAGAGGGATAGCAATTTAATTATCTGATCGAATAAACATTACTCAACTGTATCAGTGCCAAGATAATTGTAGTTTGCTGCTATATTAATGTTCAAAATGTTGTATACAGTTACTTTAAGGGAGAAGGGAAAGTGAGAGGCTTGAGGATGAGGAATACAAATAACAGTCTTTAGATTCAGTCCTGGTAATTGAGGGTAGTACCAAAATTTCACAAAAACGTTTCATTGACTTTACAAGATGTGTGTTTGTAATAATCATAGTCTTAGTAGTCAAGAGATGTAATACTGGGTTATAAATTTGGGCTGAACCTTTCTGCATTCTTGCCTCTCCTCACTTTGATAAGTCTAGAAAAAAGCTAAAGAAATTCCCCAAAAATAACCCTAACGTAATGAAGATATGGAGTTTAAGTGAAAGTTCAGTCAGGAAGACTCTCTTTACACTCCTTTTCATCCATAATTTCTCATTCTCTCTACCTGTGATTACTCTATCGGCTGATTGTGGGCGTTCACTTTAAATTAACCAACCAGAGTCTGCACGGTTTCTGTAAGCCAATCACATCGTTGCTGTCAAACGTAAAAAATGTCCCCCTCTCTGCTGCTGTCAGTTGTCATTTCAGCACAATCGGATGCGACCCTCCTCGACCTCAGCCACCTCCTGTCAGCATCACAGTCAGGCTCCTCATTCATCATCGGATTGCAGCAACTCCATTCATCACCACCAGCACCGGTGTCTGGACTCCAGGGGGATCCTGCCTTATCTGACCCTCAGCATCACTGCCACTACATTATCCTGCTTCAGGAGGACGTCCAATGGCCAAAGACTGACATTTGTATGCATGTGCAATAAATTACTGTTACATTCTAATGAAGTCTCTCCTGATTGAAATGACAAGTTGAAAACACGTGTTTTTCTTCATCATCTCTTGAGCAAGAATATAAACATGTTGCCATGCAGCACAAATGAGCATAATATATTGTACAGCCATTCAGGATTTATCTATCTATCCATTGATTCAAGTTAGAAATGTATCAGTTAACCTATAATGGCATGGAACTTATATACACATTCAATACCAAGTAATTCACGACTTATTCAGTCATGTCAATTCGTGGAAATAAAAAATATGATGTTTGATAAAATAATAATAAACAATTTAAATGCTAAGTTAAAATAGCACATGGGCAGCGGTAGCCTGCTGAGACACAATAACAAAAGGTTTTTGTTTTGTTTTTAGAATATTCAACTTGAATGAGGAGTAGAGTTCAACAACAGAAATACATTCATCACACAAATCCTAATATGACAACCCATTCCCACTTCTGAGGTCCAAAGTTGTTCAGGGTGAGGGAACAAAGGGGAGAAGAAAAGAATTTAGGAAGAAGGGAGTGAAATAGGATGAGAGAGAAAATTTTTTATTTCCTTTTCTCTCCCCGGCTCTTTTCGGTCTGCCTAACTCATTCTTCAGAGGTGAAATCACATCAGGAATCATTTTATTGTCCAGTAATGTATTTACTCGAATCTTGTGTCAGAGCAGAGAAAGAACACAAGGCCGGAAAAAGGCCAAGACAAGGAGAGAGGTGAGAAACATCTCCCCGGACATTTAAATAATATGACGGAGACTTTTTGTTTCTCGGTATACTTACATTATTTTCATGGACAACTGAAACATCTTTTTCGGTGTATTGTAGAGACACTACCTTGAAACAGACATTCAATCCCCTTTAACAATCAGGTCATATGATGAGGAGGAATAACTGTTGTAAAAATGTACTATTCTGCCAAAGACAACTGCCTTCGAATTACAATTAGAATATTATAAATTCACCCAGGTGGTATTTTCTGCATCAAATTCACAACCTGCATTTTCATTTCACAAAGTCTTTCATGCAAAGTCATCAAACAGTCGAGGTTTGAAGGATAGTCCTGCAGTCAATATTAAGCAGCACACTAAATGAACCTGGAAATGAGAGAGACTCAGGTGCAGAGGAAAATCTAAAAAGTATTTTACTAGAAAAAAGTAACAAAATAAGGGAAAAGACTGATCCTGGACACAAACCCTAACTACAGCTCGAAGGTGACGCAAACTCACGGGTATACAAAGACAATCTGGCAGGAGACAAGGGAAAGCAGGGGAGTACATATATGAGAGGAACACAGGTGTAGGGCATGAACAATCAGGAGACACTGGGGAGATACACATACACATTGCACTAACAGGGTGTTACAGTTTTGAGCATACATGTGCACACGTTGCACAGTTTAGGGGATATGGCTCTTGTCTGACTGTGAACCCTTCAAATTCATCCAATACTGTCCCCAAACTGATTTGCGCTGGGGATGGTTTCTGAAAGCTCAATGTCAATTTCCTCCTTCCTCTGCTGCTACCTATCGACATTTCATTTAATACTGCAGGACAGCACTGAAATCCCACAGGAAGGAGCCAAAATGAAACCGCAAAGATAAGGTTGGGCAAATTGTGCTCGTAATTGTTTAATGTTATGTTTAAATCTGACATTAGCAACAAGCATTAGACAACACTAAAGCAGCTAATAATGTAACTATATCAATGATAACGTTACACCTTACGAACAAATAAGGGATTTACAGAAAGACTGAAATGAAGATGTGGAGAGGACTTTTATGACACTTTTTGTGCTGATTTGACTGTGTGACTTTTATTTAATTTTGACTACTGTTAATGTGAAATTGGAAGGTGGCTTTCAAGTCCCCAATGTTTATACAGAGGCTGCACTGGCTGTAGATCATATTTCTAAAGCAGTGTGTTCCCTGCTTCCCATTAGTCTACAGTTTAACTCCCTCTAATTCCTCTTGATTATTCTAAATAAATGTCATCTCAAAGGGCCATTGAGGGAACAGACATTATATCTTGGGAAGTGAAGGAAAACTCACATTAGTAAAGGATTTACCTTTCAAACTAAGGGGATTTGCTGCCAACTGCTAAGTGCCTACAGATGGCCTTGTAGGAGTCAATGAGAATTTGAAAGAGATAGATGACTATGTGTGGGGAAATAAGGAGATAATGAAGGTGATTGTTCATTTCCAAGATTAATATTAGTGCAAATTTACTGTGTGTAGTCTGATGCTCAATTTGAGCATATTTTCTTAGTTGTCAATGTCCATGGTAGACAAACTGAATTGATTAACTCTGACTTCAATCATTGTTTGTGCATCTCCCAGCTCATAACATTTAAAGAGAGGGGCATACAAATAACAATATTTAAGTGATTATGAGCAACTAAACTTAAAGCCTTCAGCATCGGCTCAAACTATGACTTGAAAGATGTTTTAGTTTTTGCCACAGCTGCACCGTGAGACCTGCATTAGTAAAATGCAGCCTGGTGTTTGAAGCCTAAACAGGGGGAAAGCGCAATGAATAGCTAATCAGTTTTAGACACTTAAGGCAAATGTGCTTCATCTATCAAAACCTCTGATAAACTTAAACCTTTTCATGATCTGAGCTCAAAGAGAAGGCTATGGCTGACTTCCAAACACTCTAGGGTTGAACTGGAACTGTGGAGTTTTACATTTTTTTAATTTACATTTGATCCTGCTGTACCTAAATTCATATTAAATCCCCCTTTTTTTGCATAAACACATACATTCAACTGATTATCTGAGTATCTTATTGCAGATATATTGGTATTGGCTTAATAAACAAACAATAGTATAGACAGTAATATGGATGTGCCAAAGACAAGACATGCTTGAGGTTATTTAAAAACAGTGATGGCTACAGATGCACTGACTGAAATTTTTATCGCTGATCATTATTTAAAAAAATTTCAAGTCAGACCTGCCCATTCCAATATGTACTGATTCTGCTCTTCTGTCGAAGAAATTAAATTTACACTGAGGCTCCAGATTAACTTTTTTTTCAACCTTATATAGCTACAGCTAGGCCTCTAAATTGCTTTCAATGGAAATTTGAAGGAAAAACACAAAACTGACAGCTATATTAGTGTTAGTATTTTCACATACATCCCTCTCACCTCTCTCAGTAGTTTTATGTATGTTAAGTATGGGTGTTATCCAAAGTGTTATCTAGAGATGTGTGTTAGTGAGCCCATTAATATGCATTGATGACAGTATAGGGAGTGAGAGGTTGTTAATTGGGGTTGTTATGAACAATGTAATTAAGAACTAGAGTGAACAAGATTGCCTTGAAAAAAAGGAAATTCTTGAAATTTGACCAAACAGAAAGCTCAGAGAGACAGAACACACACACACACACACATACACACTTATATACATATCGATAATTCTGCATAATATCACAGAGAGAAGTATTCACATTCAGCTGAACAGCTGTCCAAGCACATAATGTCAAGATAAAAAAAAAATCTAAATGAGGTTCTGCTCGGTTTGCCTCCAAGATTGTGCTGACAGTGCAACACTACAGACAGGTAATCATATTCCAGAGGACCTGAGGGCACCTAGCAGCACGATAACGCACCAACACCTTTCCCTAATACAGACTATCAACTGAGTGATTAGAGTAGATGATGGCTTTGGCAGTAGCTGCCCGGTTTAACTACATGGTTTGATATATATGAACAGGAAGTTGTGGTGTTTGAATCTCTGTTATCTTTGGTATCTTACATTACATTTCATTTTTGGTGCTTAAATGCACTGCAGCTTCAGAAATTATTCATCAGTCAACAAAGAGTCCAGTGCTGCAACACCGTCTCAAAGAGGCACTCCAACAATTTTACACATGAAGTCCAGTACATGTCAGCCTGCTTACACCAACTGTGCCCCATTTGCTGCGTATGTTGGAATGTAAAATACTTCCCGTACATTAAGACTTTGTCCAAGAATGTTAAGAAAACATAAAAAGCTTTCATGGACTGAGTATAACTTGAGCTAATATTGCAGCACATACAGGTTTATGAAAATGTTTTGACATGACGTATTGGTGGTAGATGGACATAACTGGACTTATTTATGAGTCAAGCAAGTCCTAACCTATACAATATTCATGGGATGACAGCAGTAAGAGAGAATGACACTGGTTTTAGCTGCAGCCTTGGCAGACACACTACAGAGGCAATCATTAATCATTTAGACTTCCCTACCAGCACATTATACATTAGAGAATTACTGAACAGGAAGTACACATGACATTAAATGTCTGTGCATTTGTGTGTGTGTGTGTGTGTGTGTGTGTGTGTGTGTGTGTGTGTCTCTCTCTCTCTGTAAGGACCAGTTTGAGTTTTAGGCCTTGGGAGTGAGGGCACACAGTATCTTTTGTATGAATTATTGACAACGGGTTTATAAAACTTCTGACGTTTCAACAAACAAGCACAAGGGTTCATCACAGTGCACAGTGTGAGCTGTTGGGGGGAAAGGGTGCGAGGGAGAGAGCCAAACAGATGGACACAGAAACTGACATTTGACATTAAAAAACACCTCTCATGAGTTACTGAAGCTGAGTGTGACCCGACAAACAGGAGTAAAAATAACCAAAAACATCAACTTGAGAAACTAAGACAAACCACCGTCTTGCCGTGGGATCTCTGCCATGGCGCCAAATTGGGTCAGTAGTTGACACACACTTTCGACCAGACAGACAGACAGACAGGCAGGCAGGCAGGCAGGCAGACAGACAGACAGACAGACAGACAGACAGACAGACAGACAGACTTCTCGCAAAGCGCTACAAACCGCTTCTTTGGTATCTCCCGCATCAGTAGCCTTGGTGTCTCGAGGACCACAAACACACATACACACACACACACACAGACTCATACATTGAACACAAAATCAGCCACACGCTGTTGCAGCTGGTAACAACTGATATATCCAGAGGGCACAACAGAGACACAACAAAAGCGGATGTGACCAACACCATCCTGGCTTGAGCAGACGCCTCTATTGCGCCCGGCCATGCCCGCTGTGACATTACCTGCTTACCACCCCATAATCGTGATGAATCACTCTGGGGCTTTAAGCCAACCGCTCACACCGTCAAACAATGAGTGGCAATGGCAAACATCACCACACCGCCTCTCTCCTTTTATCTTCCCTCTTTTTCTGTCACGATGTTTTTATTTTTTCCTATATTCATTTCATCTTTTATTATCTCTGCATGCCTCTCTTTCTGTCCAATATTAGATTAGATTAGATTAGATTCAACTTTATTGTCATTACACATGTACAAGTACAGAGCAACGAAATGCAGTTTAGCATCCAACCAGAAGTGCAATAGCAGTAAATACCAATATACAGATAATAATAAGTATTTTACAGATAATAAGTTAGTGATATAGGTACGGGATATACAGATTGATTGATTGCGGTAATATGTACATGTTATACAGGTTGATTTGTGCATTAAATGTAGGTAGACTATAAGCAGGAACTATAAACATAATTTACAAAAGGCAAATGGGCATATGATAAGTTAAGTAATACAGATTGAGTGAACGTTAAATAGTTCTCACTTCTCCTCTGTCCTTGGCTTCTGTTCTTTCTCCCTCTCTATGGTTTTTCTTCTACCGCTTCTCTTCTCGCCCGCTCTGATTCTTTTCTCTCTCTTTTGTATTTTCTGATGCATCTCTGTCCTCCATGTCTTCTTTCAACTTCAATGGGGGCAGACACCAAACAGAGAAAGCTGGAGGTTCAATACTTTGTAGGACACTGGAGGTGACTTAAGCCTGCACAGGACAGATCATACAATAACAGTCAAACTGAGTTCTCGAATAATTAAATTGCAAAGGATGTCAGTCTGCTGCAATGTGAACTGCACCCCTTCTGCTCTGTACTTCTAGTAATAAGATACAACTTAACACTTTAGACTTGGTGGTTTTCCAGATGAACTATAGTTCTGAAGCAGGAAAGACATTTATGTGTGTGTCATCGTGAGGCCAAAATGTGGTAGTTAAGTCACTACAAGAGTGAATATGATGTATATGGAGTATATTACTCCCATAGTGGAGGACTGTGGAGGGCATTTTATGAATTTAAGACTAAGCCAAACCACATTACTCTCAGTAGTTTGTTTGAATCAACCACAGGGATCAGGGGGGGAAATAAAACAATGTTTATCATCACTTTTCTCCCAAAATCAATATCTGACAATGGGGATGAATTACATATTCTGCGATAACAAAGAGGGTAGCATCACTGCCTCAGATTTTTCCAAATCACACCATGGCTGCAAAATTGTCCTCATTTCTCAAAGACAGTGAAAATAACACAAAACAAAAGGAAGAAAGTCTTCTGAACATAACGACACTAGTCGACAGAATGCCTGTAAGACATGCTAAAATTCAAATTGGTGAATATGTCACGACTACCCGAGCAATTACCAGCGTTTCCCCTTCACTTTGCTCCTCCAGGCTACTGTCTAAATAAAGAAATTATGCTTGAGAGGCAAACAGCACCTTGAGAGGTAAACAGTGTAGCACTTTAATATTGTATGACATCTCAGCCTCAATGTGAGCAATCTTAGTGCTGAAGAGCTACTAAAAAGATTGTAACTGTTCTAAGCACAGTGACAATAAGGATCTATTATATACATCTGTCAGTTAAGTGGACAGAGGGCAGCAAGAGAGACGGAGGTCAAAGGGTTAACAAGAGGAGTTAGCTGGCCATCTTATCCCTGATTTGTCTCAACCCTGAGCGTCTGTCAGATCCTTTGTAGAGCTGTCATCATGGACCACTCAACTCACAGCTGATTCATATTACTAAAGAAGACAGCAGCCTTATTACAGAGGCTCGGGAGCTGCTAAGTGAATGTGTACACGTGTGTGTGCGCACGCGTCAGTGCAAAAGCTATAGGGGAAAAGGTCAGCTGTGGAAGGGAAGGTATGAAAGAGGTAGGCAGATAAATAACACACATTAATGTCCAATAAAGGCAAAGAGCAATTACATCCCTAAGTTGCAAGCCTGAAGCTGTCAAAACAAAACCAAACAAAGAGCACTTTCCTTTCTGACGACAACTCAACCATTTTCTGGTCAATAACTTCAAATAAAGTATAATGGGTGAGCGGGCCATATGGGGAGAGAGTAGTGGAAGGGAATGAGAGAGGGTTGATGACGTGTTTTAATACATCCCAAACCAATACATCAGGAGTGTGATCAGTGCTCTCGTATTTACGGGCATTGACCCTTTCATTCTGGTTATTTCATCTGTGACCCTCTAGTCCTCCCTCTGCACACAACCGCTTTTGTGGCTCTGCCTTTACTTTACTCTCACTAAAATCTATCTCCTGCAATAAATAAAGTGTAATCATATGTTCAAAATCCAAGATTTAAAGGTGAATGGTGACTGATATTCAACACATTGTAACAAGCTTACAAATGACACATTCATCAATGCAATGTGCTCCAGTTCGGCCCGTCACCTTATTAATGTACAACATATTTCAAAAGCATAGTCAATGCTTCCAGGGGATCGGATAAATAGAACAATGAAAGCTGTAAAGTTTCTATTGCCTGTAGAGAATTTACTCATCCAATAATCTGAAAGCGCATTTCTGACTAGTGTTGTGGTAAAAAGTAAATTATTGAGTTTTAGGAGAATGCTATTAAGAGTATGTTGGAAGGAAGCTGACTGTTCCCGGCATTTCTTTGTTTTCAACTATCAAAAGTATTTTTTGAACAGCAATCTGATGTGCCAGTATGGTGGCTCTATCTTTTCAACTCAATACAATACTTTTATTGTCCTCTTGTGAAGAAAATTGACTATAATTACAGAGGGAAAGTGCCACCGTGATGTGGGGCTGAGCAATCCACACACAAAGCCTTGGCATTTAAATAGAAATGTAACAGTTCAGTCGTGGGTTAATTGTGACTGAAGAGGACATTCTTGTTTCTTCTTACCAGGTTTTTTGTTTGGAGAACCATCATTGCTTTTTGATCTGACTGCCTTCGAAAAACATGTTTATTTAACACACACGTTATTTTGCTGTCTCACAAAAACACTGCCTCTGTCTATGAGACGGAACAGATTGTGTTTGAGAGAGAGACAGACGGTGACAGAGGGGGGGATAGTTTTAATTGATAGTCCTGTGTTAACCTTTTAATTTACCAAAACTATACATAAACTGATGCAATACATTCTAAGGAACGGCTGATTATCGGCTGTGATGTTCAGCATATTCATGATTACCGGAATTATTTTTATTTTTATTTTTAAATAAGGCAGCCGATATTGCTTAAGTTGCAAAAATACAGAGTGTTTCCGCTGGTAACATTTAACCAGATAATCATAGTTTATAAGACATTTCATACACCAGATCTATATATATATATATAAACACAGCCCTGCCGATACACATACAACCCACTCATTAGGGTTTGCCGTCACTCTGTCAGTAGCCCCCTTCACACAGAGAATCCACCATAAAAAATGTAAGATCTGCTTTTTGCCGGCTTTGCTTTTTTTCCACTGAACCAAACAACTGCAGCATAATGCTGCCACAGTGTGTGATTTTAGAAAGTATGCCAGCATTTGTGGAGTAAGAGACAATACATGTTTTATTGTGCGTGTGTGTGTGTGTGTGGTGTGTGGTGTGTGTTCTCTCTCTCTCTCTCTCTCTCTCGATCTAATGTCTAAAAGTTCTCTTTTGCAACATTTATTAAACGCATATGCTTGAAGGCATTTAAACAAATTTCTCTGTTGGAAAAAAAAAACATATCGTTGATCCCCGAGTAGGGCTGGGCGGTATGGCCAAAAATTCATATCACGGTATTTTGTAAGATTCTGGCGGTTTCACGGTATATCACGGTATTAACATTAATTTATTGACGCCGAAAAGGACCTGCGGCCACCTGAACAGCTGTTCACCGCTCGTTGTTCGCTCGCTGGCCAACTCCCTCGCAACTGCCCAGCAAGCTGTGAACAGCCGTTTGTGTGGCGTGACAGCCGGTCTGTCTCTTCCGGGTTTTTTTCACCTGCATTCCCCTGGGTCCTAAGTCCCTCCAGGTTCAGCTTCTTTGCAATACATCGTTTTCTAAACTACGTCGGACTTTTCAAACCCTCCAGCCAGCAGACACAGCTCCTCTCTGGGCAACACGTTGTGTTGGTGCGTCTCTGCTCTCTCTTGTTCCTCCTGCATCGCTCTTTTACGTTTTTTAATGTAGCGACGGAGTTTCTTCTTTCTGTGATAGTGGGCCCAGCATGCAGTTCGGCGGAGTAAATTTAAAAAATGTACAATTATTAGTGTTACAAATTGTTTATGTGTCACAAACTGTTGTTTTGTGGTGTTGTGCCCTGTTAAAGAGCGTTAGTTGCGGGTTATTAATTGTTGTTATAAAATTAAAACCATGACTCTAACTCAATGCACGTAACACACATAACTCCGACCGCTTCGCCAATGATTACGGCTGGGCACCGGTGTGCCGGTATGTGAAAAAGTCATACCGTACGCAAATTTGACACCGGTATACCGCCCAGCCCTATCCCCAAGATATTCTGGTGGTCATTTACTTTAACTACATCCACCTTCGACAGAAACCAAAGTACAAAAATACAGAAGCCAAAGAATAAATAGCGAGGCATTAGGAGAGTCTATGACTACATACTACATCCAACACTACATCCAACAAAGCACACAAACATATACTGTGGGCACTAACAAGTCAAAAGAGAGAAATAATTACCTTTGGGCCATGTGAAGCAGCATGATACGACATGACCAGGCATCTTTTCATGAACACATTTTCAATGAAACCAATTATGAAGCTCACACACATACACTGCATACACTTACAATACAAAACTCTCAGTCTTTCCTTGACAACTTGTAGGAGGAAACTTCACCTCGGAAAAGGATGTAATTGTCGTAGAGTAAGTATGCATATGTACATTAGAACGCACAAAGGTCCAGTCGAGTTCGAACTGATAAAAAGGATGTTTCATTTTCCGTGTGCGATGACGAATATCAATCGATTAACAATAATGAGCTTGAAAAACCTGAGTAAGCAGCATTATCAGAGTAGCAAAAACAATGCTGAAATTGCAGAAAGATTAATAGGATTTTTTGCTGACATGGAACAGGGTTGTAATAGCAAAAGCTGTGGACCAGGAATAAAATAAACACAAAATTGCATTACAAGTAAAAATGTAAACTCATCTGTTGTGACATGGACTTGATGGGAAATGTTGCTATGCGGACCACAATAGTTGTAGGTGACAAAATACTGCACGTTCTCTTTATGGACAAAGAGAGAGAGACAAAGGTGGTTTGAAAGCAGCGAGGTTGTGTATCAGTGCTCAGCAGTCAGGTTGAAAAAGCAGATGAGTATGTAGTGAAGGAAGAGCGCACAGAGGAGGAGGATCAAATGACTCCGAGGGCAACAACAGACAATACATCAAACCACTAATGGAAAGAACAAAGGCAAAGCCGGTGAGTACAATACAAATCGGAAATTGAGGCTCCGTTCTGACATATATCCATATTTATGAATCAGGGAAAAATGCATTTGGTGACTCGTAATCACACTATTGGTTTCACGGTAATACAGTGTAAATTCCCTTAAAAGCCCTCTGCCCACAGTTCATCTTTCATGTGGACACACTTAATAAAACTTTGAAATTATAAACAAACTGTGGATACCACAAAATGAGGTATCCACAGTAACTTGTGATACAGAAAGTCAATATGTCTACATGTCCTAAACTATAGTAGGTTTTGATCTCCTTATTACTAAGTAGATAAATAAGCATAATTTTGGCGGTCTAATATAAGTTTGTAGTTAATATATAGGGACACTTGTTTGAAGGACATGACAATTACGGCTTTCAAACGGTGTTAAATGAGTTCTAACTTCTGCTAACGCCAAAAGAAAAACTCTAGAAAGCACCTTTTTAGGTCCATTTATATTTAATACATTGAGTTTCTGCCAATTACACGTCCTAACTTTCCTACTTGTGCTGTACACAATGAAAGCTGAAGAACATGGACCAGGTGACCGCAAAAAAGACAGAACACATCACAAAGAAGAAGAAAGAAAAAGAATAAAGTGTATTTTGTTCTTAAATACGCTTATGTTTTTCCAAAAGACCCAGAATTTAAGACATAACGGAAAAATACACTAGTTTCTATTATTCCCACTGGGGATTTTTAATTAAACAACAAACACCTCCACACCAAAACATTTGAAAAGAAATACTGCAGATTTCTAATTATAGTATATGACAATTTATTTCATAACTTAACAACTTTTCGCACTTCAGTGTGGTTTCATTAACTATGTCAGGCACATGGGTATGCGCCTGACAAGATTTTAAGAAATAAACATTTATTATTTTGCTATTCCAAGAAAGAGGCAATATTTCAGGAGGGAATTATATTAGGAGATTGGGAAATAATTAAATACAAGTTTTGTCTTTTGGCAAGAAGATATATATACGGTTCAAATTAACCTTTGTTTAATTGGCCTATAACACTTTTTTTATACTTTTCATGCAACACAACATCTCATAAATGTAAGCTTAGCCCAAGAGGCATGAAGCATCTAATCAGCAGGTGTCTCAGGTAGACAATGATAAGTTGCTAAAATGGATTTTGCAAAAACTAGCCATTATACACAGAGAGACATGATATACAAATGTGATACACACACACACACAAACACAGATGGGAGACATAGCAATGTCACCTCAAAACAGTTACACTTCATAACTACATCATCTAAAAAAATTATAAAAAAGACCGTGATCTGAGATATTTGCACTGACACACCCAAATCCAAACCCTCATATCTAATGTGCTGCTGCCAGGAGGAGAAGAATACAGAGTCAGTGACAGACAGAGAAAGATGGGGTGGCAAAGAGGAAAACACAGGGAGATCGACAGAGAGACACTTCTGACTGATGACTCGTGAAAATTAGAACCTTCTTTCTTCTCGAGGACATACTTTCATTTTCCCTCCCTGCTGTGATTTCTTTCTTCCTGAGCATAAATTGCAGCTTCAGGTACACCAGGTGCAGGAGTGTATGTATGCAGACGTGACTAAAGGTGTGAGTAAAACCTCACAGTCTCTCTTTCTTGTCGGTTTTTCACACACACACACACACACACACACACACATACACACACACACTTATATCCATTCTCTTCTCAAGATATTCTTTTGTTGTGATTTGTTTTTCAGTCACACACTGAGTGGCCTTGTAGGTAAAGTATTAGACAACTTAAAAGAATTCCCTTTGGCATGACTTGCTGTAGGACCTGTGATGTTACACTATGTAGTTTCACTTTGTAGCCTATACCTCTCCAATATCCACGCAAACCTGTGGCTGTTAAACATCTCCAGAATCATATCTCATGATGGAAAATACATGACTCTTTCATGATTTATACTTGAGGGAATCAAAAGCAATAAAAAAAATAATAAAGCCATTTCAAAGCGTATGTGAGGCTTTGGACTGCATACAAGAGACCCACACAGGACAACTTGAAAGGGAGATGGAGATGACTCAATCGATGTGTGAGTGGAGTGTGTGTGTGTGTGTGTGTGTGTGTGTGTGTGTGTGTGTGTGTGTGTGTGTGTGTGTGTGCGTGTGCGTGTGTGTGTGTGTGTGCGTGTGCGTGTGCGTGTGCGTGCGTGTGTGTGTGTGTGTGTGTGTGTTCATATATTTGGCTGGGTTTGATCACACACTACACTACGATGTTAACACATTATATTAGGTGTACAAATACACAGCAGACTAATAAGTTTGTATTGAAATTATAATTAAAACAATGTGCAGTGGTGCATGTCTTCATAACTGCAGGCTTTATCATGAGTCACAACAGACCACGGCTTATTGTTTAATAAAGGGCTTGCTAGGCCTGTGGACATAGAGACCATAGATAACGTTTCAATGACACCAGCTCACGGACACAGCACCGAGTCAGTTCAGTCTGTAAGTTGCTGCTGAACATTGCTCTATTCAGCCAAAGTATGACTGAGGACAAGCCATTTTCTAAACTTTGAATGCTTATCTGAGGACTAAAAAATACCTCACAAAAAAGAAATTCCACTAACTACATCAAAGTTCAAGGGTATTCAGCCTCCTCCTTATTTGCCCTTGAATCTGTTATTGCTGCCAAGACAAAGGCTATTTTTCAATGTCTTTCATGTCTGTGAGAGCAACAAAGCTAAAACAAAAGAATCATTGGGCCTTTGATTTGATTTAGTTTCAGAAAAAGAGATATTTTTAAGACAAGATGAGGAAAGTAATATGATTATAACTCGGACAACACACTTGTGTATTTAATAATCAAGAAAATGAATGGAGGTCACTGATTTTTCATCAGAATCCATTTGTCAAAACTTGTTTTTATGTTTCCTTGGGCCACAAGTACAAAACCCAAGGCTAAGAATATTCGGTAAATGAAGAAATTTCGTCTGTGAAATAAATATCATCATCTGCATCCTATTCTTTAAACATGGCTTCATTCATTCGGGCTGTGTATTTATCTTACAACATACACTAACAACAAACTGAGCACCTGGTCAGTAATGATTGGAGTTCTGGCAGTACACGTCTTCGCAAATCTTACAAAAATGTCACTTGTTGTGTGTTCTTGAACCAAAACTAATATGGACCACAACTGGCAGCATTTGCGCACATAGAAGTGATGTCATTGGTTGCCAATATCAGTCGCAAAGACATCTAAAACAATCTTTATGTCAAGGACTGGCAGCGACTGGATTCCCAGACCACAACAGAACAGTTCATCCTGGTCTAGTAATGTTGTGTTGCATCAAATACGTACATTCAATTTCTAATATTTTCTTTCTGATCTGTGGAGACTATGTTCATCCAGCACATGATTAGACACTCTTTCTAGTGATACATTTTGGCAGGGAGAGCGAATCAATGTCAGTGTTGATATCAGTGTCACAAAACCAGAAATTTAGCAGTCGATACCGACAACAATGAAATTCCACAATTCTCTATAAAAATTCTAAACCACCATAAAAAAGTAAAACAATAAACACCATATACTTCTACATACATTCCCTTGTTACCGTTTACGTTAACTAGCTCTCGTACTGCCGATTTCAACATGGATTTGTTGTTTACAATGTAGCGCTGTCAGGGAAAACTAGGGCGGGGGGGTAACCATGTCATCTCATGTGGCTTTGTATTCTGAACATTTAGCCCACTTTGCAGAGAATACCAATATATATTGTGTATTACAATGAATTCAGCCTCAAGATCCAGAGAGATATAATGTTTGGTCCATATGGCCCAGCCCTACATCAAACGTATGTGTGTGTGTGTGTGTGTGTGTGTGTGTGTGTGTGTGTGTGTGTGTGTGTGTGTGTGTGTGTGTGTGTGTCTTTCGTCTTTCAGAAGTCAGCAATGCATGCAATGTTTATCCACCACATATTGAGCAGTGCTGACCAGAAAGGCCCACCGGGGCCATTGGACCAGCTGGCATGATACTGGCAACCCCACACACAAAAACTCTCTCTCTCTCTCTCTCTCTCTCTCTCTCTCTCTCTCTCTAACACAACAAACACTCTCATCGCCACACATACATCATCCTATGGCAGCCCTTCCATTTCGCTCCTCTCCTCCACCTTACGCCTCATCAGACATATTATAATTAGCCGTGCTGAGTAATTAACATCCAAATTAGGACATTAATTTGCATATCGGCCCTCATTTGCATATACTTCCAGCAGCACACAGACCTGACATTCCTTCACACACTTATAAATGCCAGTACAAAGCACAAGGGTACTCAGTCTGTTTCAACACAATTGCCTGATATCCCAACTCATGCATGAACCTATTTTGACGTATAGCAAACATGTGTTTTGTTCCCCTTTGTGAGACAATAAATAACATAAACAGGGGATAGTAAAATAGAGAGAAAGTTTGGAGGTGGAGAAAATCTGAGAAAAGGGGAGTAAAAGAAAAAAATCTGGACAGGCTAGGAAAGGGAGAGAATATAAATGGGTTTGAGGAGGGTCGGCGGCAGCAGATAGACTGAGAATGTGACACTCTCCAGATGAGAAAAGGCAAAGTAAGACAAAAGAAGAAGACGGCCTCACCACTTATACAACTCACTTAAGCCCATAAAACTTCGGAATTGAATCTAAGGCAGTGGAGAGAGAAAGAGCAGCTGCCCTGGAAATCAGAATGAAGGTTGCTCGAGCTTGGAAAAAGTAGTGAGAAGGAGAATGACGAAACCCAGACAAACAAACAGCGAGAGAGTCGAAGGAAGAGAGAGAGAAAAGAAACAGGGAGAAAATACAATGATAAAGCTGAGGAAAGGAAGGACATAGAAAGGGAAAGAGGAAAAGGAAGCCAGAACGAGCAGAGCCGTTTCCACATTGTTTCACCAGTCATTGCATAGAAGAGGAAAACCTGAGTTATGCTTCCACGTTCCATATCGTTTTTACGATTTATGTTCCGGCGAGGATAATGCAGCAAGACGGCTCTGTTGAAAAGACACCCATAAATCTCATCTTGTTTTCACTTTTTTTCTCTCCCTTTCTTTCTCTTTCAGCACCCCTTTAAATTCTCCCAGTCTGTGTTATTTGGTATTCATGTGCTCTGGTCTATATTCTGTATGTAAAGGGGCTCAGCAGCGAGCATTTGTCTCATGTATATACGATAGTGTATTCTGCTGAGCTTGTAAATGCAAAATCTACACAAACTAAAAATCTCACTCTCTGTGTATCTCTTAAACAGAAAGCAAACATCCAGCCTGCACAGAGGCCTCAATATATTCGTGATAAGAGGAAACGGCTTCAGAAAACAAAGGTTTATCAAATCTGAGGAAATTACAATGATTTCTCTAAAGCCATTTCATAAATTGTTTGGCAACATGATATTTAACCTCCAGACCAGATTATGTAAATGTGTGTGTGTGTGTGTGTGTGTGTGTGTGTGTGTGTGTGTGTGTGTGTGTGTGTGTGTGTGTGTGTGTGTGTGTGTGTGTGTGTGTGTGTGTGTGTGTGTGTGTGTGTGTGTGTGTGTATGTGTCTGTGTCGATATATTGTGAGACATATATATCCACATTCACTTTTTATAATTTTATATAAATGACCAAATAGGCTTTTCTCTAAACTTAAGCTAAACCTAGTTAGTCTTTCCTCTGACTCGCGGCCATATGGAGGTCTTTTATAAACATGGAAAATAATGATAATGTTTGGTTGAGCCCAGAGTTCTCACCCCAGAGACCCAATTAATACCACTGTAACCGCTGCTGCCCTAGACAACTGCGTATGTGTGTGTGTGAGTGTGTGATAGAGAGAGAGAGAGAGAGAGAGAGAGAGAGAGAGAGAGAGAGAGAGAGAGAATATCACATGGAAAGATTGTAACTGATTGCCCTGACCGTCCATGCCCTCCCCAAGTACTAATCGATTATCATAGTTAGAAATCATCTTCAGATCACTGGCCAACCAGCCAATCATGACAAGCAACATAACTGCTGATATCCTCAATAATTGTTGCGTTTATGGTGTTTATGGGGCGACTGTGGCTCAGTGGTTAGCAAGTCAGTCTTTCAATCAGAGCGTCGGTGGTTCAAACCCCGCCTCAGCCAGTCCATGTCGTTGTGTCCCTGAGCAAGACACTTAACCCTCATTGCTCACCGTTGCTGTGTCTACGGTCTAATGTATGCTCTATATATCATGTAAGTCGCTTTGGATAAAAGCGTCAGCTAAATGAAATGTAATGTAATGTAATGTGTTAATCATATTAAAAGCGACCTGGGCATGTAAGGTTGAGTCAAAGGCACAATGTTATATGAAGAAGAGTTTCCTTAAGGGGTGACATACATGTGCTAATATGTGAATTCCTATAGTATGTTTGATCTAAAATACCAACCATTCCCTATAAGTGTCTCATGTTTCGTTTTATGTAACGTTAATGTATACATTGAATATATTTAGGATAAAACAAGATGTTAAATTGGGTTTTAAGAAATTATAATAGGTGATTTTCTCTATTACACTATTGCCTACTACTGGGCAAATGATTAATGATAATTAAGATAATTAAAATACCCCCCCATACACACACACGCGCGCGTACACGGGCATACGGGCACGACCTTTAACAGTTGCGTTACAACATAGGCTGCAACTTCCCGCCAACCTGGACACCTGTCCCGTTAATTGCCCTGTCTGGCATCACGTGAACTTTGAGTAACTAGTCAATAGTTGCCAAGAAAGAAAAAATCATTAAGTTACTGAATATTCAGCAGAACTTACTCGAGACAGCCAGACCGCCATACCTAAATGGCGACGAAGTTGTCGGACGGACGCAGGGTGCTTTCCTTGCCTCACGTTACTTGTGCAACTCAAACGCGAAAAAAGCGGTCAGACATTTCGAAGCGAACATTATTATTTTTTCGCGTCCTTTTCTTTTTCATGTTCCTACCTTTTCCGCCGAGAGCGCAGGAGTGGCCCAAAATGAGCCAAAACAGCAAAAACGGGACCCCGAGTATCTGCATGTTTGTCGAGCAGTGTTGGTGATGCCTCTCTCCGTCCTCTCCTCTGCCGAGATCCTGGATCACCTCCCGAGCGCGAGGATGTTTTCAACTGGTCGGTCGCGCGAGGGATAGTGGAAAGGTAAAGAGACAGTCACTGGGCACTGTGGGCAAAGAGAGAGAGAAATACTGACGTTAAAACAGCGTCAATAAAACAAAGTTTCCGGATTTTGGTATTCAAAATAAAACACAGTCGACTGTTAATGTTGAATAATGTAAAAATAACGGTATCAAAATAAAGCTATATTTATAAATAGTGAACATTATATTATTTTTTTAATGTATTTTCACACTAATGATTACGGGTCCTTTAAACAACGTTTCACCCAGGTTTGACAAAATGTACACATTTATTTTGAAGAATCCATACGTCCTTTCTGTGCAAAATCTGTCTTTGTTTGGCAAGCTTGCCACAGCTGTTAATGAGACAGAAGGGGCTAGTAGAGAGGAGGGAATATAAGGGGGGATCTGTCCGAGATGAGTGTGAATGTGTTGGTAGTTTGGTGTTAAGAGGGGAAGAGATTGGTTTGGACACACAAGGAGAGGGCTGCTGTAACTGTTCTGTCAGTGATTGCATTCCTCTTCAAGAAGACAGCTACAGTTATTCATATATTTATTTATATATTTCAAACTGACATTTGTTTGAAATATACTCATTATCTTGATAAATAAAATATATAAGATTACATTTGATTCTAGAATTTATGGAAAGCTTGGATTTTGTTTAAATTGACTGTAACTCAACACAGCTCCTATAAAAGCTCTTGTATAATGTTGACCAATTAATATTCTTTACATTAAAAATTATAAAATGACTTATGTGTATTGTGAAAGAGCCACACTGATGTCTGCTGATGTCCACTTGCTGGGAATTTTGATATTCAGATTACTCAACAACCAATTTGCATCTTTGACACACATCCTCCAATAATGTTCCATTTATGTTAGGTTACATTTGAAAAATAGAAAAAACAAAACACTTTAATTAAGAAGTAATAGGAACAGTGTACTTTTTTTCATTTTCTTACAGCAACATTCATTTCATAATCGATTGAAGCAGCTGCAGTATGAGGTTTTCCAGCTGTATCCTCCTAACAAGTGCCTGAACAGCACAGCTATGCACCCCACTGCAGATTTCAGTCTTTTAGTTTTCACCCTATGGCAGAATCCCTGGTTTTCTGTAACGGCTGTATGTTCTTCAATTATTTTCCCATGCTGCTTTGTGTGTTGGGTGTGGGTGTGTGTTCTGGGGATTAGAGAGAGAGATAGAGAGAGAGAAAGAGAGAGAGAGAGGGCAGACCTCAAGAGAGTTAAGAGGATAAGAAAAACAGAACAGACAAATACACACACACACACACACACACACGCAGACAAACACATGCAGGACCACATTAACATGAGCACACAGTCACAAACACACATACTCCCAATTGGCTGTTTCCATGGGTAGTGCCAGCTAAGTTACAGCAGAGCGGTGACGGAGGAAAGATGGTGTAATGAGCAGATTGTCCGTCTACCAAGCCATCAGCTCACCAGTCATTCAGGACAGGTGACAGGAGGAGATATTCACTGTGGCATCACTGAAGTATTGCTTGTTCTGTTTTTGACAACTACACATCTTACTCTCAACATTTCACATAAATGTGTCGGCTGTTTGCCTTGTTTACTTTCCAGACCAAAACGTTTACAACTAAAAACAATTACTCAACAAGTTATGTCTGCCAATTGTTATTGTTTATAACACATACATGATAAATCTTCACTGTAATAATAACTTTAATTTGCCCAAAATCTACAATTAAAAGCAAATACATTACAAATATTAACCCTGAAATAGTGGAAAATGTACAGTATATAAATGAAACTTTCAGATCACACTATCTAGACCGTCACACCAGTCTCACTTTTTCAACTCAAAATGAACATCCAAGTGACATGTTACGGTAGGATTACCTCCCAAAACTATCCAAACGAGACAATGTTCCTCCACCCCTATATATCTGGGAGCTCTTCTCCTGTCTATCTACACTAACTCTGGTGTGACATCACAGATTATTGGGTAAGACAAACTCCTCTCTGGTGGTATGAAGGGAGTTGTAGATTTTAATTGATACATGATGAGCAGTAAAATCAATGACACGTTTTAGGCCAGAAATATGATTGCATTTGTTTTCAAATTAACTTATAAATGAAATGCAAAATGCATATGTAACACATAGTTCATTGTCGGGTTCAACACTGAGAATAACTGCACTATAAACTATGAAATATGTGAAAAAAGGTTATTTATGCATGCATACCCGGTATGCACATGTTCAATTCTTGCAGCCATACCTGTATTCATTGGGCAGTTTACTGTAGTTTCTAGTGGTATATACCAATGCTCTGTGAAGTAGCATTGTGCTTACTTGAACCATCACATTCTTTCAATGTTATCCATGTCCCTCTGCAGCAAAGCAGAGTTATTGGAAAAGCCAATTGTCGTACATCCATTGTCAGACAGTCAATTAGTGTTCCACAATGCTTCTCCTTTCCATCTGACAAGCAGTTAACAACAATGGAATGAAAGGTTACCAGGAGCACGCAACTGTTTGATGGTGCACTGCTGTAAAGGTCAGCTGACATGATTACAGAAGAGGTTTCTTCTGAGAAGACATTCTCCTTATCCACAGAGGCACACACAAGTATTGACATTCAGTATACCAATATAATACTGGTAGCAAATTAATGGTTAATGCATGACATAAATGTCGGGCTATTCACTGCGTGTAATTTAAATAAAGACTTGTACAGTGTATTCCAGTACCACGGAGAGCTCCGTCCCTTTGCGCAGAGTAACCTTCATCCACCAGGGGGCGCACTTCAGTCAGTTTGTCTCTGCGGAACTATCGAGCAACAGCTTCTGAGAACAGGGGAGTCGGAACAGTGTGACACACTTACCGAACAGTGATGTGAAAAGAAGGTAACCCTATTCTTCGTCATTCCTAACTTTAGCTGTTGTGCCTTTGGTTGCATGACCGTTTCAATGCGCTACTTTTCAGCGTCATTTACACATTCACTCGAAAGGGGTTTCGTCGCTTTGCACGCGAGGCTAATTCATGTTAGCTTCTAGTTCAACACCAGGGCGTCATTGATTTATTTTTAGCTGTCCTCCTACTTAAAATTGCGCCGTAACAGCTCCCAAAACTCACAGCATCCCATAGTTTCTAAGTTACGTAAGTTTGCGTCAAAGCGAACAGCGAGGGTCCCTTTCTCTGTTGCACACAGCATGCGCCTGTCACAACCCCGGACCAAAGAGGGGTGCAGGTCCACACAGGACGTTACTTGTGATTTAAGTCACCAAAGACGTTGAACACCGGACTCATGCAACACTGCTGTCATTGTCAGTTTGCGGTGTTGACACACAAGGGCAAAACTTACAACGTTTTTCAATGCAGTTTGTTTAATGTCGGCCGTGCACTGTTTGTATACAGTAGATAGACCAAGGAACTCCTTAAAGGGACATTGAGAGGACGTTAAATACTAATGATTGTTCAAAAAATAATAGAAAACAAACAGTATCGATACTATTGCTGTTCTCGAACATTATAGATAGATAGATAGATAGATAGATAGATAGATAGATAGATAGATAGATAGATAGATAGATAGAGTATTCATCCCCAGGGGGAAATTTGCAGCAAGCAAAGTTACTTAGGAGACATAGAAATATTAAGTATGACAAATACTCAATATACAATACAATAAAATAAAATAGCAGTGTATTACATTTTTTTTAAATAAAGAAAGTGGAAAAATGCAGTGTGTATAAAGTAGATACAGTGACTAAGCGTAAAGTGCTTTGGGACTAAAAACTCCCACCAAATGATAAATAAGTTGGTAAATGCAACTAAGACAAACCTCTGCCAAATGTTACAGCCCTGCAAAAGGACGTGTAGATGTAAGAGCTAAAGTTTTTCTGCACAGTATCCGGTAGAATGTTCTTGAAGAGGACATCCTCTTATGCTAGTCTTCTTCAGTCTTTCCACATTTGACTTCTTTTCCTTTCCCCCCAAAGGTTCTTTGACAGCGGTGTGAGAGGTAAACCAAGATGGCCACCCACCGTGTTCCACTCGTCTTGCTAGCCTGTGGCTCCTTTAATCCCATCACCAACCAGCACATGAGGCTGTTTGAGCTGGCCAGAGACCACATGCACAGCACAGGTCAGATACAGACATTAGCCCTAAAAGCACACATTTAATGTAATGTCTCTATTCCATAATATACGCTGGTCTTAATTTTTGCATCTCTTGATCAATTTGCCGACCCAGTTGTAGACATGTAGTGAATTACTGAAAAGGAAAAAGAGGCTTCTTATGTGTTTCATCACACACAGTCCAAAGTTCCATTACATCATATTTTTTTGTTTTTAAAACATGATTTGGGGCATGTGACAGAAGTTTGCATAATTAGTCAATGGCCAAAAAATACAAAAGTGTTCTAGGATATTTAAACTGTAAAATTACAGTGTACAGACGAGACACGTTTCACTATCATGCTCGCATTGCTGAGGTTAGTGGTCATAAAATGTACACGCATAGTGAATAGCCACCTGTTAATTATAACTATTTTATTAAAATCTTTTTTTTAATAATAAAGTAGCAGCAGGCCGCTGTTTACAGCAAACAGGCCCCGATAAACTTTCTGTCTATGATCTATCCAGCACCAAACAGCAGACATCCTCTCTCAAGAGTTGGTTGAATCAAATGAGAATTAGGTTGCCATAAACACGCTCTAAATCAATTCTAAATTTGTGTCTTCCTGATGTGACAGTTGGCTATTTTATCGGCCATTAACCATAACGACTTTATAAGAAAATAAGAGGGCTACTTGTTTCAGCTCGTCAGGTCGCCTTCTGCGCCCCAGTGACGCTGTTAAACACCCCATGCTTGTCTATTTGCTGAACTCTAGACAACAAGAGGAATCAATAAAATAATTTAATCGATTGTTTGAAAGTATAAAAACAATTATATATTGTTTTATTTATGATGTTGCAGGACATAAGTTGCACACCTTGTTCTCAGTCACTTCAAACTGTGCGTCTTGTCGTGCGCTGCTTGACCTGTAACCATGTAACAACCATGCCAGCACACAGGTCCCCTTTATAAAAACCTGGACCCATTTACCTCCAAAGCTGCTCTGCATTAGTGTTTCTGGCCCGGTCACATGGTCACAACAACATCATTATACTGGTCATACTAAATCAGCTCTATTCACAGGGCAGCACTTCACTGGGCAGGGACATAAATAATGCTCTTACATGTTTCCCTTTGACCCCTCTCCTGTAAGACATCAGCTGACTGGTTTTAGGGTAACCATCAGTAAATGACTGAAAGTTGCATACGGGAGCTGTTTGTATTCTCCTGGGAGTATTTGTGGAACACTTGCAAATACATCTGTTTTAAAAACCTTTTTTTAAGTTTGCTTCTGTATTTCCCGATATAAGTTAGAATTTTTAACTTTTAGTCTAACTCTCTCATTGCTTAAGGCAGTTTCTAAACCCTTAAAATCGCTCACACTGTAACGTGATATACTCTATGACGTGATCAAGCACCTTCATCGTCCTGTTTCAATAAAAAAAGATCAATTGTAGCAATTGCCCTTCAAATGTGAGATCTGACGAAACGCTAATAATATTAACATCAGTATCTCAGAGATTTACTTCATCCTCTGATTTATATTCCATTTCTGTATCGGCTATCGTGACCCAGAAAAACTGTATTAATCTTCTTCTCTCCCTTCAGGCCAGTACCAGGTGGTGGGTGGCATCGTGTCTCCAGTGGGTGACGGCTATGGAAAGCAGGGCCTAGTACTGGCTAGGCATCGAATTGCTATGGCAAAGCTGGCGCTCCAGAGCTCCAACTGGGTCACGGTTGATGAATGGGAGAGCCAGCAGCCAGACTGGACGGAAACCGCGGTCACCATGAGGTATACTACAAGTTTGAAGTTAGAGTTTAAAGAAACTCTAAAAAAAAAATGAGGTTTCCATGCAAGATCATGCTAGAGACCATGTGATAATCTCAGCTTTTGTGCTGACACTGAGGGTGCATTTGGTGTTCAGATAGTTAACGTATTGGGACCTTAATACTGATGGGTGTCCTGTACCTTCATTTTGTTTCTGTTAGAACCAAGCACATCTCGTCCCGGTTCATATCCCACTCAGTAGTTGCTGTTTGTTTTCATTAGCTTTTAGTATTACTGTCTGTTGTTACATCCTTTTTTATTCTTGATGGGGTATAAGACAAATAGTGTTTCTTTGCTGACATGTCCTAGTTTTACCAGAGCACCAGCAGAGCTCACATGGATGTGCTCTCCTCTGCCTGCACTTTTTAATGCCAACTCCAACTGCTCATGGAGCAGTGTGTTGCCAGGGTCTGGTCTCTTTGTGGCTGCCTGCCAGACTAGACTGGAACCATGTCAGGACTGGGTTTTTGATGAGGTGAGATCAGGGGCACCGGCTGTTAATTTCCCACAGAGTGGGAATGGTGTAGTTGCAAAAGGCTGTCTGGGACATGAATATGAGTAAAGAGAGTAGGTGGTGTGAATAAAGCATATCCATGAGGTCCACTCCATATTGCAGTTTATTGTGCAGGACTATGAAATGTATTATCATGTATTTGGCCCAAGGTAATACATGTTGTAATGGGAAAAGTGTTTTTTCACACTGAATCATTGCACACACCCATTGTATGCCATATGTTTTTACATAATGTAGGCTTATTTAAAGAGAAAAAAAGGATTATTGAACTTCTTCCATTTTATTCACTGTACTTCTGCCCCACTTTGCATTCTTTACAAATCCCCTCATGAGTTTTTGCGCAACGCGGGTGCTGATCAAGGTATGAAGCAGCCTGTTGTTATCCAGAGGCTGTGAGCAGGCCACGTCACACGTCCTGTCACTCCCCAACACTCACACACTTTTTAAGTAGCTTTACTTGGTTAGCTTAGTTTCTGTGACTCATCGATATTTTCCTTTTTCTAATCCGGTTCAGTTTGATGAGGCTTTATTGGCATGATGTTGAGATTGAAAAATAAAAAAAAACAGTAAACAATGTATTAATACACAAGTAGCTACTGGTAAGAAAATAATTACTAAAAGGAAAAGTCTGTGTATTACCATTTCTTAAATTTAAGAAACCTATTCTAAGTCTCATATGTTTGGTCGTTGGGCAGGTATCATTATGGGGGTATTCTGAAGGAGTATGAGCAGAGCACAGGAACGCACGACTCCGGTGGAAACACTGTTCCCCTCTCAAGTAAGAACCTCTAACTGTCAGACTCAGGCATGTCTTTTCTCTCATTGTGGCACGGCGGTGTCGGTTGGTCAGTCCACCATTTTGGTCCAAATATAATTTAAAAAGTAAATGATTCAAATGAAGTGATTATCTGCAGCATCAGGCGTCTACTTGGCGATTCAATGAAATATGTGTCACGTGGAAGGGGGAGGACTGAAGGGGCGTGGCCGATCAACCTTAATTTATGTAGGTTCAGGCAAAGGCACAATGCATGCATCTGATATTTTCATTATGAGCATGTTAGCATGCTAACTTTAACATGCAAGTTCGGCCTTAAATCAGAATCAGAATCAGCTTTATTGGCCATGTGTGTTTACACTCACTTGGAATTTGACTCCGGTTACACATAGCTCTCGTTATACATATATACACATTTACAATAAGCAAGATAAATATTTAAAAAAAAGCCATTAAAAAGAAAAAGTAGTCCAATTAGTGCAGGAAGTGCAGATGGGGGTGTCTGATTAATTGTTCATCAGGGTGACGGGCAGTGGAAAGAAGCTGTTCCTGTGTCTGGTAGTTTTGCGTGAATGTTGGCTCTTTTTCCATTGTAAAAAAACACAAAGTGCTTGACTTATTTTCAGCAAATTACTTTATCACGTTTTTAGCAAACCCTCTAACAACGTTAGGGTTAAGGATTTGCTTCAATCCGTACTATTGTGCCTGTGCTTAGCATGTGCAAAGCATAACTGTACTCTGTGGAATTGAGTGATTTTGATTAAAGAGTATTAGAGATAGGTTTAAAACTATGAAGACTTAAAAATTCTTTACACAGATGTTTGTTTGGGCCTTTCTGCTATTTTACACAAAACGGCATAAAGATCTTTGATTGGCTGTGAGATCTATCACAAATTAATCAAATAAAATATTTATTTTTGCAAAATAAAAATGTTGGTATGCTGTTTCTGTCTCTTTTATTTTATGTTGAGTCTTCTAAACACAAGTCAAAGTTCAGTTTGAGTGTTATTGGCAAAATTTGAACTCCCAATATTTGGTGTTGATGTGTTTATTTATTTAGCCTCCAGCACCATGCATATGTAATTTGTGTAATGTTCAGAACTAGTAAGTCAGTTTTATTAATGTTGTGATTTTTCCTCTGCCTGGTCCAGACTCAACATATTATTGCTCCTCAGCAATAAGAGCACTCATTGTTCATTGTTATGGGTCCGCCCTTTTTTGTAGCTTGATAGTGAATTAGCCGGTTAGCAAACACCCACTGGATTGGGCTCAAGAGTAAATACTTTTTGCCATTAAAAAGAAAGGATTTAAGGGTCTAAGTTGAGGCAAGCCCGTTGTTATTGTCATAAGGAATTCTTTAAATCAACAAGCATCATACAGTGGAATGATTAATCATGGCCATTTTATATTCTCAAAACAGATCCTAGTGAGCTGTAGGTCTGGCCCCTCACTGTATATCAACGTATCTCCTCTCTTAATATTCCCAGATAGCTTGGTTAGTTAAGATGAAGCAGGCGTCCTCCTCACTATCTTCCTCCGCCTCCCCCCTCAGGCCCCTCTCCTCAGTTAAAGCTCCTGTGTGGAGCTGATTTCCTCGAAACCTTCAAGATCCCCGGCCTGTGGCAGGACGACCATGTGGAGGAGGTGGTCGGACAATTCGGCCTCGTCTGCGTCAGTCGGGGGGGGCTCCAGCACGAGCGAGCCGTGCACGTGTCGGATATGCTCTCTCGCCACCGTCAAAACATTTTCCTTGTGAGGGAATGGGTGAGGAATGAGACGAGCGCCACAGAGGTCCGCCGGGCTCTGAGGCGGGATCTGAGTGTGAAATACTTGATCCCAGACTCTGTGATAGAATATATTCACCAGCACAACCTCTACACGCAGGACAGCGAGAGGATAAATAAGGACACAGTGCTGAGGCCGCTCGCCAAGCAAGCTGTGAAGAGTCTGGATGACTGAGGGATGGACTGCTGCTGCTTCGAGCCCAACATTCACCCACAGATTAGTGCTTCTCTTCAGAGACTGGAAGCTTTCTTAACTTCCACTGAACTGCAGCGTGATCGAGGTTTGCACAACCGGCAAACATACACTTACGCGTAGAGTGTTGCAAATACTGAGCCTCATCTTTGTGTCACGGTGCCAATTCATATTTGTCTGCTAAATGTTTGCATTCTTTGTAGTTTTACACATTTCACATCATCCCAGAGTTGGATCAATGGAAATAAAATCCTGTATATTTGAAAATGAATTTGTCTGAGTGGTGTTTTTTCCTTGTAGTTGTCTGAAATAATAACTAACCAGGATTTTAGAATGAATGAGTTAATGAGTCCTAGTCCTCCCAGCATCCCAAATCCATCCTACAGAGAGACAGAAAAGAAAGGACACAATAATCCTGGAATTTTTATTCTTTATCTCTGTCCTTGACACAGTCTACCAACAAATAACCAGCAAATCATTTATTTTATTTTTAGAAAGCAGACAAGGTAAAAGCTGCCAAAAAATAAAACACCTCATTACAGACAATAGTTGCGAATCATTGTTCTAGATGCAAATATCCACTAATATGTTCAGGATTGTCTTTTTTTTTTTAAATGATAAAATAGTATATAATGCAGTATAACAGTGTGAGACGGAAACCTTTATGTATTCATTATTTGTTGGCCTCTATATATCTTACAATCTAATAAATCCGCCCTAACAATAGCACTGTGTTTGTGTGAGTAAATTATATATACGTGGTGTTCATCCTAATCAAGAGGCTACCAGAACGCCACATATGCACCTTTTTAATTGTAGAGGTCTAAACTGGATCCTCTTCTGAAGATCATTGTTGGTGTCCCTTTCTGCAGCAGCCTCCTAACAGCATTTAATTTTCTATCTGTTCAGTTTCCACATTATCATCCACACACACTGTCTGTGAGCCTGTATTTCTTCCACCAAAGGATTTAAAGTAATCCTGACAGTTGCTCAGCTACAGGAGGTGTTTTCTCACTGAGGCCAATGGCTGAAAGCGCCACTGTGACTGATACTGACTGGCATCCTTTGAAAGATGTTTGTGTGTGTGTGTTTGTGTGTGTGTGTGTGTGTGTGTGTGTGAGAGAGAGAGAGAGAGAGAGAGAGAGAGTGTGTGTGTGTTTGTGTGTGTGTGTGTGTCTTTGTCTGTGTCCCAGTCAGTAAAGGATTTAGACAGTGGGTTTTCTGCAAAAGAGAGATTATCAAATTAATTGAGTTATCTAGGCGAAACAAAAGATATGACAGTCATGTTGTGCTACATTTATTTTTTCCAGCCAGACAATTTTAATCTCAGGTGATTCTGCCTTTGTACTGTGCACATTATCCACATGTTGTAGTCCACTAGGCTGATTGTTGATGGCTCTGCATCGTCATTATAACATGATTAAAATGGCCTCATCTTATACAACAGAACCAGGCCAAATCTGCCTCATGTGGAACTCCATAAAAATGCCCCTGTGTCAATTAATAAAGGAAGTGTATTCATCCTAATCCCATACAGGCGGCGTAAGCACTCTCCAACATAAGGCTTTTCCACATTATGTATGCATGCCAGCATACAATATGTTGGAAAAGCATGGGGGGAGGGAAGTGGGAGGTAAGCGGATTAAAGTGAATTTGGTTCAAATTGGGGCTTTTGACAGCAGGTTCTGCACTCTGGCACAAGTAGCCATCAACAGTGGAACTCTTCATCACTCACTGGGAGTAAGGAAAGCAGCACAGCAACAGCCAACATGCCAACTGATCTGAACGGATATTGGAAAATGATTTCCAGCGATAACTTTGAGGAGTACTTGAAGGCTCTTGGTGAGTTTGTATCAGGCGCTGGTGGAGGACAGGCCTTGGGAAGGCAAAGGCTTGTGAGGAAGCTCATCATCATTAGAGCTCCTGTAAATAATTAACATTAGAGCACCTGTAAATATTCCTCTACTATTGTGGAGTGATTGCAGCTATCTAGAATATTGTTTCATGTCTCACATTGTGTTAGTACAATAATGAGAGAAGTCCACATTTGTTGTGATACTTTTATTGTTAGGAATACCACCTATTTTAAACATTTTATGTTTGTTTATTTTTAAAATATGAGCTTGATGGAAACATGTCATACAAACGCCGCTGCATCTAACCATTTGTAAATCTGTACATACACGCTTATGTCTGACACTTTCTTCGTATTCATTTTCCACCTTCCTTGTTGCAGATGTAAATGTTGCCATCAGAAAAATCGCCACCTTGTTGAAGCCCGACAAGGACATCGTCCACGACGGGGACCACATCATCATCAAGACCCTCAGCACCTTCAAAAACTACAACATGGACTTCCATGTGGGCAAAGAGTTTGAGGAGGATCTGTCTGGAGTGGACGACAGGAAATGCGCGGTGAGTATTTGTAGCCAGTGTATCCCGGGGGGATTTGAATGGATGCACACATGATGCGATACTGTTTCAAACTTTTGAGAAACCTGTTCAACCTTCCTCCCATTTGTACCAAACCTGTAAGCGTATACAACTTTTCTCCGTGGCCGCCCTCCAGACTATAATGAGCATATAGTGTGGTGAGATTTTATACAAAACTTACCACCTACTTACAAAACTTTCCTCAAACCTTTCGCGCTCGTGTCAATGAATTGATGTAATGGAGAGCGGTGTCAGATACTGCAGGAAAAGAAGTGGGAGAGGCAGAGAAGTACGTCAAGACTCACATTCTTTAATTCAGATTGCGTCCCTGAATACTAAATAGGATCAAAGATTATCCGTGGTGCCCCTTGAAAAAGCTTTTTTTGTATGTTGATAGGCTGATTATAGATAAGCTATAAGCTGGAGGGTGCCTGAGAAAAAAAGGTCACGTGCGACTGTATGTGCAGATCTTTGTCAGAATCATTATTTTTAATAGGATTGCCTCACTCAGTTTATATGTTTAAATATATATGTTCATGTATACGCATTGCTACATTTGAATAAATCCTGCACTGGGGCATCATGTATTATAATCCTATTTTCTCCCTGACCTGTGACCTCATGCAGACCACCATCACCTGGGAGGGAGACAAGCTGGTGTGTGTGCAGAAGGGAGAGATTGAAGGAAGAGGCTGGACCCACTGGGTGGACGGAGATGAGCTTCATCTGGTAAGAAAACATCAGCTCCTGCCATGAATATTAATGCATGCAATTTGGACATTTTAATCCAAATCCAAATTGCCTCTCAGCCCTGTATGTGTGCTGTATTTTTATGTGTGACTCATGAATTGGCCCACTAGCTCTGGCAGCACATATCATTATACTGTGTAAGGTGTATGTGTATGTAACTCTTTTACTGCAGAGTAAAGCAAACTATTTCTGCATAAAGAACTTCCTCTAAAGGTACAGCTCTCAGTGAAAAAACCAGACTTATATATTTTGGTTCTCAAGTGTCTGGTCCTCAATGTACTTGTCAGCGCATGAACCCACAGTGATGCAGCACATCGCAATAACAGCCACCGTTATTATCTTGACTTTTCCAATCTAATTTCTCTTAGAAGAACTTCAATAACTTTTAGTTAAACATCTCCTCTGTGAAGTTCACAGTGTGGCCCACTGTTGCCTGTAATGAACCCATTAGCATCTGAAAAGACTTTAAAGTAATGACGAGCACATTACCATTTTCATTAGCTCAGCATTATCAGATATCCCTCTGTGTGATTACTGCTATCAAAGCTAAGCAAATATAATATGCCAAATTATTTGGTTCAAATGATGCCAACAGATGTTTTCAATCAGAGGCCATGAAATTCATTATTAGTTGGAAGTTTCCACAGCTGAAAGAGGGTTGAATGTGAAGCAACAGTGGCCTCTGGTGGCAGAAAACACTTTGCATGGTGGTCGCTAGAAGATATTCAACAAAACTGTACCTGACCTCTAGCGTGCCCTACGTTTTTCAAAATATTGCACATTCAATGTCTCCATGCATCCTTTACTTATAATGAATCATCCTCAGCCCCTCCCATCCATCGTTAGTTGCTTAATCCGACACATTGTTATCTGAGGCTGTAGGCCATGATTTAGGGGAGACAGTAGGGATAAGCTTCTGTCAACCTCCTGGTAATTCCCATTAGTCAAACTTCTAAATCATAATTCTGAGTATGTATGAATCTAAAAAAATGACGTTGTCTTTTGTTCTCTGCAGGAGCTGAGAGCTGCAGGAGTTGTTTGCAAGCAGATCTTCAAGAAGACCTAAGCTGCCTTTTATTGAACGAGGCGGTTTCCCCTGCTGACATCGGCTTACAGAGAGGCGCCAGACACAACCCACGCCTCTGACTTACCATCCAACCTCACTTTGGTCCATTCATACATCACTCCATATGTCCGTCTACCCAATGTGTTTATTGTTATGAATATTATTTTCTACAAAACACTCATTAATATTTCGTCAAGACTATATATTGTAACATCAACAAATGCAATACTGTATATCTGTCTCAGGGTGGGAGCTCTTTTGATTAAGTTTAGATGTGTTGGACGCATGCATACCGCTAATAGGTGTAGCTGTTCTGATGGGTGAACCACATTGATAACGCAACGCGCTCACACGACCAGTGGGAAGGTAAAGGCTGGCTGTAAAGACAAAGTGGATTAATCCCATTTTAGTTATCTGAATGAGAATATTGTGGATGGATAAAGATGAAAATCTGAGTGTGTTTGAGGTTTTAAATTACTGCTACTGATACTTTGTCTCCAGAATGGATATTAGATATGATGTGTGTATTTATCCCTCCCAGCTCTTTTGGGAATGTGCCATTGATAGTAAAATCAATAAATAAGTAAAGTAAATAAATAAAAGTGCTCAATAATGTAATTTGTCTTTTTCCTAGTGGTTAAACCTGCCATTTCATTTGGTTATCAGACTCATTGGAAATGGACATGATTTGTTGGCAGTTCAGACAAAGCATTAAAATGGTTGGTTGCTGTTTACTGAAGTTTCACAGGCCATCAGATCAGCTGTTTTAAGCTCTTTATATCTGAAAACACCTTTCCAGACATTCATGAGAAATCCAAGGGGTCTCAACTTGGGAATTTCAATGAGTGAAGTGAAGCCTGCGGAGCTCCGGCCAGACATCGTGAGCCACGCTGTGCTCTTAATCAGCTAATCTGTCAGCTCACTTTGTGCATTTCCATTAAGCCCACTGATTGGGCTCATTCTTTGCCACTGGTGCTGCTGCTCGCACTGCTGTTCAGCCTCCTGCCGGCGCCTACCTGCGGGCTCTGTTTATTTATGATTCCCTGGGGGGTTGTTATTGATCTCTCCCTGCTCTTGCTCTGGTTCAGACAAATTATAGTCTCAGGCAGGGGTTGAAACAGAGTCTGGCGCCAGAGCAATATCTTCATTTGCATTTATTCTCAATAAAAACGTTTCTACTAAGTGCAAGGAGGGTCTTCAACTCAACTCTTATTTGGATCAGCAATCGACAGGAGAACAGCTCACTACAGGAGAGGATCTTTCAACCATTGCATCATTTTGAAATCCCCCTTTGCCTAACTTTTTTTATTATTATTGTTCCTTCACTTGGCTTGGCCTTCACTGTGAAGAATGATTTATGAGCAGAATTGACACATGGCACACTTATCTGCAAAAAGAGAAACACTTATCTGTGCTCACCTTGGATCTGAGTTCAAGACGTGTACGTTTGTAACATCACAACTAACTTGCAAGGCAGACAATGCTTTACTTATTGTTTAACAGAGAATGGACGGTGAAGAAGGAGACATCTTGTGTCCAGTAGTAAAAGTTGTAAGCCGTCTTGGTTGATTTGGCAACACCTGTGGTCACTGGTGGTATTGCTATGAACATTTTTATAACACAAGTCGCTGAGTTCCTTCAGATAGGACCCGTTCATCGATCACTGGGAGCACACGCCGCCCTTTGAGCAGTTACATGCATAGTTTCCTGTCAATCTCTTGTCCATAAGCACTTTATTTGAATCCAGCTTTGGAACAGCTCGACCACTAACAATGTAAAGTACCATAAAGAAAGGTATCTAATAGGTCTAGGCCTATTTAATAATTTAAGCAATATAAATGCAAATAAAAATAGTATAAAAGTGGGTTTTATGTGATGGAAATTTCAAGGATAATAACTTTAAACTTTTCAACAAAAAAACAAAGTTTGCAAATTCATAGATTCTGGATTTATTTTCACAATAAGAAAAAGGGGAAGATCATTTTGTACTATAATCTAATTTAACTTTTTTGAGGAAAGCCACAACAAATTATTATTCACAACAGAATTTATATATGTATAAGTTAATTCAAAATTTGTCACAAATGCTGGGTTTTTTAAACTTCAAAACCACTTTTTTGACCTTCATGCTAAAAGTTTGTGTATTCTGAACAAATAAAGAGTACACACTGTAGGCAGATGTTGCAAAACAGCTTCTCCTGTCGTACATTGTACACTGACCATCATTGCAGCTTTTGCGTGTGTGTGTGTGTGTGTGTGTGTGTGTGTGTGTGTGTGTGTGTGTGTGTGTGTGTGTGTGTGTGTGTGTGTGTTTGTGTGTGCGTGTGTGTGTGTGTGTGTATGTATGAGGAGGGCAACCTCCTCCAATGACTGTAAAAAGACTGAAAGAAAAGGTTGAGTCTTCCTCCTCCCTCTTCAAAAATGATTGCCCCTGCCAATCCTCTTCAAGCTATAAACTCACTTATCAATAGTTCTCTGCCCTAATGCCCCTTGACTTATATATAAGCAGGAGGACACCCTGCACCTTTCCCTTTCATACACTGTCTAAAGTCTACACACACAACAGCATCACCAGCTGCCACCATGCCTGCAAACTTCAATGGGAAATGGATACTGGAAACCAATGACAAATTTGAGGAGTATTTGAAAGTGTTGAGTAAGAAACTTTTAATGTTGGTGGGTCTCATTTTGCTTAAGATGTTATGTGTTAAAATACTTACAAGGTGATGGTGATTACATATGTTAGAAAAGCACAAGTAACAGACGTTTTTAAATATATTTTTGTTAAAATTGTGTTATTGTTCATCTGTAACTAATGCAAATATATTTTTATCAGGTAATTATTTCACCACAGAGTATTAAGCATTCAATAACTATGATACCAAATGCTAACGCTTTTTTTTTTTAAACATATCTTCATGTAACATCATGTAAGATTCTAGCTGTTCTGAAAAGGTGGCATAATCAAGTCTCTCTATTCTGGCCCTAGATATTGACTTTGCTACCAGGAAAATTGCTATCTCCCTATCGCAGACCAAAGTGGTAACCCAAGATGGAGACAAGTTTGACTTCAAAACGCTCAGCACCTTCAGGAATTATGAGCTCGCCTTCACTGTAGGGGTGGAATTTGATGAGTGCACCAAGGGACTGGACAACAGAAACATCAAGGTGGGTTGATCTCTCGTATATGGAGTCCTTGTAGTGGAAAGAGTCAGTCTTCATCTTACGTCGCTCATATTATCCCTGACATCATCACTTTGTTGCACAAAATGACTTGGCAATGGAGCATCTACCGGCTGGCATTTTAGCCATAAACCAGCCATCAGGAAAATATAGTAAAAATAGAGTTGTTTTGAATTTAATTTAATAAATACATAACTGGAGGTAATGGGGGTGGGGGGAACAAAGCATTGTATTGTCATAAGCCATTAAAATATATTAAAACGTGTTTTAAGTTCAGTTGTAAAAGACATTAGACATCTTATCAAGGACAGTTTCTCCACAGAGGTACACTGACCTTCAGTGCATGTATATGACAAAGGGAGAGCAACTATAATAAGTCTACACTAGGAGATGGTTTTATTCAATGCTAATTGCACATCAAGATAAAAGCGATCATAATTTGGTGAGTCTCCAAGACGGCAGTAACCTTCACATTCGAACAGTGAGCCTGGTAAAAGTAGTGTAAGAGGTGGAGTAAAAGATACTTTAAATGTCCATTAAATAATGAATGATGCTTGTTGTTTAATGAATGTACTGTATGTGGTATCTTGTAGTGTCTGGTGACCTGGGAGGGGGACAAGCTGGTGTGCACTCAGAAAGGAGAGAAGGCCAACCGTGGCTGGAAACACTGGATCGAAGGAGACAAACTCTACCTGGTGGGTTGGCAGTATTTGGCACGATAGTTGGATTTTTATTTAAATATTTGAACCAGAACATGGGCTGATGGATAAAAGATGAATGAGTTGGATTTGTGAGATGACATTTTAACACTGTTATTTTCTCATTTTTGAATAATTACCCCTATTTCCACCCACAGGAGCTGACATGTGAAGATGTAGTTTGTGTTCAGGTGTTCAAGAGACAAGAATAAAAGGCTTAGGCTTAAATATGTTTTTTTTTCACTTACTCGATTAACAAGATCTTTGTTTGCTCCAGAATAACATGTTTTCCCAAATGTATGAACAAAATTAATAAAGGTGCTTTTTAGACATACATATCGTGTTGTGAATAAAGGCAAACATGTTATTATAATTATTTAATTTCAAATTTGTGTGTTTACAATGGGTCTAACATCAGAAGAAAATAAAAGTATTACAAGGTGGCTGCTTGACAGTCAAACTAATATCAAAAGACTAGTATACTGACTTTTAGAAGAGTTATAATTTCACATTGTTTTATCAGTTACACATGGCATTGAACACATCTTATGGTCACTACAGAGATTTTATAAACTAATGTTTAATTTGCATCTACTACGAAAACATGGTAGTATCTTGGGGGTGAGATAAGACTATATTATACATGTTATTACATTATATCTAGAGCTAAGTCTCAGACATTACAACTTTGAACTTTATGTAGTGTGTAACTTTCTGTGTCTGGAAAAGTTGATACAACTGATGATCATGATTATATAAGACAATTACTGATAAACAAACTTAATAAACAAACTCAATAAACAAATGTGATTTTTGAAAGTGACACATTTAATGATTGTGTTTATTCTAAAGTTATCTAAAGTGTTCAATTAATGTCATGGTTTGTATGGAAACTAGTTGGTGGATAGTTAATATTAGAATAATTCCCACCACTCTTTACTCGCTAGCATCAGTTTGACTGTACACTTGATGTAGCATATGTTTCGTAAATAACTTTTTGACCATTTGTAATCAGGCTAATTCTGCGTTTTTCTGGGTTTTAATATGGCCTAATAGTACAATAGCACTACAATAGTATATTGTATTGTTTTTGTTTTTTTTGTTCTTTCAATAAACCCTTCTTGTCACAATGATATCTTATCTAACTTATTGCTAAAAAATAATCTTTCCTGAGGAAAACAATATGTGTTGGTGTGTAGCTATAATGAGAAAAAGTTGGGAGAAAAAGAAGAAAACGAGATCTTGCACAAATGCAAGGTCATGTCAGGGCAGTCACCTCCAGTGTCATGAATCTAATTAAATCAATTAGCTGGTGATGAATGTAATGTTCTGCAATGGTTATATTGCTCAGTAAATCTCAGACAAATACAAATTAGTAATCTGGAAAAACTTGGACGCGACGTCATACAGAAAGACAAACCGTGCAGGTTGGTTTCCGGTCACCGAGACAGTCCTCGACAGGAGCGCTTCATGTCACGTCACCACTTTCAGAGCACAACTCACGCGAGACTGAGATCCAGGAAGTTCCACGTCAGTATCTAGCGCTGTGTTTGCCAGTCGGAACAGTTGGACACCGATTGCAACAACTTACATCTCATTTAATTAATTTTATTGTGACAACACGGGGATAAAACATGGTAAGAGACCTTTAAAACAGTCCCCAGCATGTTTTGTTTCCGTACAGGTTTATAAGGACAGTGAAATTGGCAAATAAACACGCATTATGGTAAATAGCTTAGTGGCTAACTAGCTTGAGTTAGCAGGATAACTTGTAGCCAACATCGTTTTATATTTTATACAACGGTTGTTTGTAAGCTTGAGTTATATGTGATTATACTTGTTTTGAGTCGGTTGTCGAATTCATTAGGACGGGATGTGCAGGATTATTGGAATAATTGAAATATGGCTTCATGTTAACATGCTAACGGTCATTTAGCTAGTTACCTGTCCTGTTATTGTCTTTGCCAAATCATTAGCGAAATGATCATGTAATAAAGAAAATACCCAAATGTCCTCTGTCTTTTCAGCCTCTGAGGCTGGACATCAAGCGGAGGCTGACAGCTCGGTCAGACCGAGTGAAGAGTGTGGACCTTCACCCAACCGAGTCATGGATGCTGGCAAGTCTGTACAACGGCAGTGTATGTGTGTGGAACCACGAAACACAGGTGCGATCACTCTCGATGGGCAAAGTTGCATTACAGAACACAGATTAACACTGAATATCCACGCTTGAATAGTCAAAAACCAGGGATGATGCTGCAAACTGATTCAGCAGTGTTCTTTGTTTCCAGACTCTCGTCAAGACCTTTGAAGTGTGTGACCTCCCTGTCAGAGCCTCCAAGTTTGTGGCAAGGAAGAACTGGGTCATTACAGGAGCGGTGAGTTTCATCCATTTTTCTGTTGGGTTCAGGACTCTGACTGTTGTCATCCATAACCCCAGAACAAACAAGAGAGTATGAGTTTAAATGTGTTTCATTAGTGTGGTTTATGTGTTGTGCGCAGTAAACCCTTGAGCAGTGATGTCACATCACAGTGTTTTACATCTGATAGCCTTACATTTTTGTCATTGTGTTCAACTTTAATAGTATATACCAAATGCTTATGTTGAAATGTATTATACTCTTCTCTATTTTTGTGTATTCAGCTAATATTCCATTTGTTTTTATCCCTGTGCAGGATGACATGCAGATACGAGTGTTCAACTACAACACCTTGGAGCGTGTCCACATGTTTGAGGCCCACTCTGACTACATTCGTTGCATTGCTGTCCATCCGACCCAGCCCTATATCCTCACCAGCAGTGGTAAGCTCATAAACTTATCATATTAGGATGGGTAGCATCCTCTTCTGACATAGTGATTAAAAAAACTCAAAGGTCTCTTTATATTAGTGTCCTAAAATGCATGTGTATTGCGTGTTTCTGTGCAGATGACATGTTGATCAAGCTTTGGGACTGGGAGAAGAAGTGGTCATGCAGCCAGGTGTTTGAGGGCCACACTCACTATGTCATGCAGATTGTCATCAACCCCAAGGACAACAACCAGTTTGCCAGTGCCTCCCTGGACAGGACAATTAAAGTAGGGCCCGCTTGCTGATGTCTTTACTGCTGCTAATTTGATCTAGTCACCCAGATGCTTCAGCCTTAAAGACTTTTAATGAGTGTAAATTAAGCACATTCTTGCCTTCTAAATCATAGATAAATTATAGACATATAATTATGATATACTTATAATTAAAGGTATTTGATGTGCATTCATTGATTCTCTGCTGTGTCTTCTGGGTTGTTTCAGGTTTGGCAACTAGGCTCTTCGTCCCCTAATTTTACTTTGGAGGGTCACGAGAAAGGAGTCAATTGTATTGACTATTATAGCGGAGGAGACAAGCCCTACCTCATTTCAGGGGCTGATGACCGCCAAGTAAAGATCTGGGACTATCAGGTAAGAACACTTTTCATTCACTTCATTCAGAAGAAGGTGAAAGTAAGCCACAGAACACAAATCATGGAACTAAGTAAGAAGAACACAGGCTAATTTTCTTTTGTTACATCAAAAACAAGAGCTTGCTGAAAGAGTTGATGGTTCTAAATGTCTTAATTGAAGGTCATAATTAATCATCTCCTTTCTTTTTCTGAGCAGCCTTTAGCATTGTGTCTATAGATACATGTTTAACTTTCTTTCTGTGTGTGTTGTAGAACAAGACCTGTGTTCAGACGCTGGAGGGCCACGCCCAGAATGTCTCTTGTGTCAGCTTCCACCCGGAGCTGCCCATCATCATCACTGGATCAGAGGATGGTGAGCAGGAATCCCACTAATCCTCAACTCCGTACACAAACACCCCCACAATGCATCTCACCTTTTGGCCTGTTTGATCATTGCTCTATGCAACTTATCCTCATCCCTCTGTAGGTACGGTGCGTATCTGGCACTCAAGCACTTACCGCCTGGAGAGTACCCTGAACTATGGCATGGAAAGAGTGTGGTGTGTGTGCGGCCTCAGGGGCTCCAACAATGTGGCGCTGGGCTACGATGAAGGCAGCATCATTATCAAGGTTAGCAGAAGAAAGAGTGATTATAAATGTATTTTGATTGGGAAAAAAAAATCCTACTATATTCCTTTACATACGATTAAATAGTAATATAGAATAAATGTGTTGTGCAGGAATGAAAGTGGCTTACAAAGGAATTTGATCTGTAAAATATATCAAGATTAATTATATTATGTATAAAATAAAATATATCTGTCAATGTCTGCTGTGTAGGTGGGTCGAGAGGAGCCAGCAATGTCTATGGATATGAATGGAAAAATCATCTGGGCTAAACACAGTGAGATTCAGCAAGCCAACCTGAAGGCCATGGGTGACGCTGAGATCAAGGACGGCGAAAGGCTGCCATTGGCTGTCAAAGACATGGGGAGCTGTGAGATTTACCCCCAAACCATTCAGCATAACCCTAATGGAAGGTATGCATACACTCAACCCGGACCCTTTGACTGCTTATGATTATTTCAGAAACAGGCAGACGTAAGCAACACCACCACTGTTGTCCATCCCTGTATTGCATATTGACAATAAATTATCCTTGAATATTTTATTTTTGTGTACCAGGTTTGTTGTGGTGTGTGGAGATGGAGAGTATATCATCTATACTGCCATGGCTTTGAGGAACAAGAGCTTCGGCTCAGCACAGGAGTTTGCCTGGGCACATGACTCATCTGAGTAAGTATGTTGTTGGAAATTGATACTTCCCTCATGTATACCTTTGTATCAGATAACTAACTGCTACATTATTTTTTTTTCTATAACAGATATGCCATCAGAGAAAGCAACAGTATTGTGAAAATCTTCAAAAACTTCAAAGAAAAGAAATCTTTTAAGCCCGACTTTGGAGCTGAAGGTAATGTGAACATTATGTTGTAAACTTGTGGTTTTTGAAGTGAATAGTTTCTCACTGTCTTCCTCACTGGATGTGATCCCATTCTTCCCTACAGGGATCTACGGAGGTTTCTTGCTTGGGGTAAGATCAGTGAATGGCCTGGCATTTTATGACTGGGAGAACACTGAGCTGATCCGCCGCATTGAGATCCAGCCCAAACACGTAAGACGTACTTACTTTTCATTTTCAAGTTAGGTACTAGTCTTGTGTATATATAAATTGTTTTTTAACAGCACTGTATGTAAAACATGTATTCAAGGCCTAGAAAGGCTGTTGGCCAGTCATTTTAGTAACACTGTTTCTTTCTCATTCTCTCTCCACCTTTTTCCCCCTTTTTTTCATAATCAACCCAGATCTTTTGGTCAGATTCTGGTGAACTGGTCTGCATTGCTACAGAAGAGTCCTTTTTCATTCTGCGTTATATGTCAGAAAAAGTGGCTTCTTCTCAAGAGAACAATGAAGGAGTGACAGAGGATGGTATTGAAGATGCCTTCGAGGTGGGTGCTTTTAACTCAAGTCCTAATTAATATTTGTTGTACCCAATGAGTTCTATTCCATAGCATAGTTTCAACTCAAATCTTTATATTTAGAATTAAGTGTTTTTTTTCACTTTAAAATATACTATACATTCACCACATTTTGTGTGTTTTCTTTATGTCCAGGTCCAGGGAGAAATCCAGGAGATTGTGAAGACTGGACTTTGGGTAGGAGACTGCTTCATCTACACCAGCTCGGTGAACAGACTCAACTACTATGTAGGAGGAGAGATCGTCACTATTGCTCACCTTGACAGGTACAAAAACAACTAGTTTAGCTTAAATTTAAGTAGGTTAGGGTTGGCTGAATACAATGTAATACCTGTCTTTTAAAAGACTGCACTGCGTGTATCTCTCACGCAACTTGTAAACTTTATGCTTGCAAGAATAATACAGTAAATTAATCACAGTTGCATACAATGTCTAGAAAGATAAGCTGTAAAATTGTATTTCATTTCTGTGATGGATATTGAATCTTTTATTTTGACCGCTTTCTCTCCCTGCAGAACAATGTACCTGCTCGGTTACATACCAAAAGACGACCGTCTGTACCTTGGAGACAAGGAGCTCAACATTGTTAGCTACTCCCTGCTGGTCTCCGTCCTGGAGTACCAGACTGCCGTAATGAGGAGGGACTTTGGAATGGCTGACAAGGTGCTTCCCACAATTCCTAAAGAGCAACGGACCAGAGTCGCCCATTTCCTGGAGAAACAGGTAAGAAAATACGTTAAAAGTCAATATCCTTATTTATTTAATTCAAGTCAGTTAATAGCAGTCAGTTTTAGTAACAGAAAAGATGCTGTATTTTTTTGTCCACACCATGATAAGAGGTCATGCATGGGGCACCATCAGTGATCCCAGATGATATTTAATTGATAAAGGATTAAGGTTTTTTTCTACAGTCTGTGCTGATGGGCTTTGTTTCTTTGTCTCTTCAGGGCTTCAAGCAGCAGGCGCTGGCTGTGTCCACAGACCCAGAACACAGGTTTGAGCTGGCGTTGCAGCTAGGAGAGTTGAAGATCGCCTACCAGCTGGCTGTGGAGGCAGAGGTAGGAGCATAGTAGTGAAACTGAGGCAAACTATCAGCATATCACAAGGCGAGCGCCTTCCAAAAACATCAGCAGACAATTCACAATAGCTCACAAGAGTTGGACTATGTTGGTTATTTCTGGCCATTACCGGTCAGGTTCTCTGTCCAGTACATTTCTAATATGTGTTGTTTCAACCCCTGCAGTCAGAGCAGAAGTGGAAGCAGTTGGCAGAGCTGGCTATCAGTAAGTGCCAATTCGGCCTGGCCCAGGAGTGCCTGCACCACGCTCAGGATTACGGTGGCCTGCTCCTCCTCGCAACAGCCTCCGGTAACGCTACAATGGTGGGCAAGTTGGCTGAGGGGGCAGAGAAAGACGGCAAGAACAATGTGGCCTTCATGACCTACTTCCTGCAGGGGAAGTGAGTACCAGATGAATTTGACAATTTATGGAGTTATGTGTTGATCATATCGACCGTGCGATAACTGTTCTACGTATCGTCTTTCCTCCACAGTCTGGATCAGTGTTTGGAGCTTCTGATCAGAACAAACCGACTGCCTGAAGCAGCCTTCCTGGCTCGTACCTACCTGCCCAGTCAGGTGTCCCGTGTGGTCAAATTATGGAGGGAGAACCTGGCTAAGGTCAACACTAAGGTCAGTCCCGTTATTAGGATTATTGTTTATTTGAAAAATATTGACACAGCAAAGAACTTTAAAACTAAGATCAAGAAAACGATCGGCACCAATCTAGGTGGGTAAAAATATTATTTATATTAACAGGATTTTAGATTCTCAAGAGACGAGTGAAAAGAATATGAGTTTGAATATCTGAATATTTCCTCTAAAACCATGGCCCATTGTACTGGCTCGTCATTACAGGCGGCCGAGTCTCTGGCAGACCCCACCGAGTATGAGAATCTGTTCCCCGGGCTGAAAGAAGCCTTTGCAGCTGAGCATTACCTCCGAGAGTCCTGCTTGGGCACCTCTAGGCCTGCCAAAGAATATCCTCTCGTCACGGTGAGTTGCACAAGTTTTACATTGACAAATGAGGTGATGTGGGCTGATGTCGACAATATTTCTATAGTTTTATCTCAATCCTATTTCCTATATTTTCCACAACATTTTTCAGCTCAACGAAGACAGGAATATTCTTGAAGAGGCTCAGGGATACGAGCCCAAAGGAACCTTCATTCCTGCTGTCTCCAAGGTTTGTTTGCAGTGTCCAACATCCTCTTTTGAGCTAACTCTAATAGTTATCAGTCAAAATAAGATATTACAAACGGTTCAATAAAAGAGAGGAACCGATGGGCAGTAATATAAAACTTCTAGTCAAACTTTATTTGACTCACTTTTTCCGGCAGACACAGGACAGTGAGGAGTCAGTGGCAGCGGCTCCAGTCGCTGCAGCTGTGATGGCTTCACAGCCTGAACCCGCTGCTCCTACAGCAGTGGACAAAGAGGAGGAAGAGGAAGAAGAGGAGGAGGAGGAAATCCCTGAGTTCTCACAGTCACAAAAAGAGGTTGGACTTGATTTCTTCTCTTTTTATCTGTTAATTATAGTGTTTGTTTCTCACAATTAAAAATATATATATATATATAAAAAATGAGATTATTATTGATCATACAATGGTTACTGCTTCCTAATAAAAAAAATGTCATATAGGAAATACAGTACAAAGGTTTTTAAATCAAATGTAAGAAAAAACTTTAGCGATAAAATATGAACATTTAAGAGAAACATAATTCAAATTATAACAAATTATCCTTGGTGTGTGTGTCTTTACGTAGACTCTGGATGAGCTGGAAGTGGACCTGGACAACATGGAGCTGGATGACATCGACACCACAGACGTTAACCTCGATGATGACTTTCTAGATGACTGAGACCGGACACCACTCTGTTCCCCAGCACTCTGCAGAACTTATTTAAAAAAAAAAGAAAAAGAAAGAGACCAAACTCCCTTTCCCCTTTTTTTTGTATTTGTACGTAAAAATATTATATTGTCATGTCCGCCTACTACAGTGGCAGGATTTAAGTAGATTATGAAGATAATGATTACAATGAAGATGATATCAGTAATGTTTTATTCTCAGAAGAGGAGTAGACTCATGTCTATTTCAGACTCCATTTTTGTATACCATTTGATTGTTTAAGGCAACTTTCACTAACTGTCCATTGAGTGATATAGTATATTTACCCTTTGCTTTGTGTTTTCTGTAATGGCAAATCAAAATTCATTCAGTCCAATAAACTTCGGTTGCTGTACATATTCACGTTTGACTTGAGTGTTTCGTAAAAACACGATGATACTACACACTCATAGTTTCAATATGTATCCCAGGGACAGATCCTTTGATTAAAGGGGAATGAATGTTGCATCTTCCATTTAACTCTTTCTTTGTCATGCCCTCCATCTAATGTTACTAATTGGGTAAACCATTTGTCAGCTTGTGTATTTGTTATTGCACAAATACCAAAACAAGCTACATTTCTCTGCACTTACAGTTGCAAGAAAATTGAGAAAAGACTGAGTTAGACGTCAGTCTGGATATACCGTGAGAGATCTGAGAAGAGGTCATGAGATAATAATTGGACCAACTGTCTATGTGTCTTGGGAATGTTACTGTGCCTCCAGAAATTCCCAGTGACATTTCTGTTTTGCTTGTCAGGGACATAAAATCTAAGTGTTGATATTGATAAACTACTGAGGACACCCAACCCAAATCTAATATGAAATTGAATTTCTCTCGCATATATTTTTAGCTCTTTATGAACCCTTTCTGTAAGTCAGCTTTAGATACAGACTTTTGGCCAAGGGAATTACCGACAATTTATTGCAATGTGACGTTAAACACAGAGTAACCAGTTGAAGCATGGGAACCTAAAGAAAAGGTCAACAAAGAGACTTAGGTGTTCAGCTTTGGAAGTTACATGTGATCATGTTAACATTGATTGATTTAAAGATGGAACATGAAATCAGGATATTTATTTATTCATAAAATATTTCATTTTGTCGTTGAAGCTGTTTTGACACAAACGGAGAGACAGCAAGTGTGATTACTGCCAGTGTCAGGTGTCAGCTAGGTGTCAGGACAGCGGCAAGCAATAGTTACTCGTTTGGCACCCCTGCCATGTGACTTCCCACCAGTAGTCAGAAAGTGCCACCACGAGGGGCCAGCAGTCAGACAGGTGCCACCACGAGGGGCCAGCAGTCAGACATGGCTCCTTTAGCATAGGATAAAGAGGACCATCCATTACTAAAGGAAGGAAGATAATACTGCCCGAGAATTCCTTGCGGCCGCGACATTTAAGGTGATGCAGAATCTACATTATTACACAAAGGAAATATTGATATTGAACAGTTTCATTGATTGCACATGAGTGAATTGTCATTTTCTACTTGAGGCAGTGTTAATTGTTAAGTGTGACAGCAGCAGAAAGGAAGGAGCACCGGTTTCGCTCCTTCACACGAGTGAAGCAGCCTGTCTCAGAAAGAGCATTATTGCTTGCATACTACATTACAAGACATTTCATAGGGCTTTGTTTTAGCTGCACTTTTTGTAGTCCTTCTCCATTGTAGTTTCACCATGGCAGACCTAGGACTTCCACCATGGGGTCCTTACTACAATTCTCTGAGCACCGTGGTTGTCTTTTCCTAAATCCTTGTGAATTCTTCTGAACACCTTTCCTTAACCTCATGATGTTTTACATCAAGGTCAATGAAAAGGGGATAGGAACAGACGTGAGACGGTAATGTTTGGACTTTTTCGACCGCATCCTGTGTATAGAAGAAAGGATGGTCTTGGTGTCATAGTGGCTTTGTCTCACCAACATTTATTTTTTAAATGTATCTCTGAGCCATTAATCCCACATTGTATAATGTCCCTCAAGAGGGTGCCCCATCAGGCTGTAGGGGCCTCGTGTCCTTTCCCCTATGACCGCCTCTGGTGGCTCGTGCACTGCAGTGACTTTACAGGCCGTCATTCTCCTCCTCTCCTGTGGGTGGCGCCCCTCCTAGACAGGCTTGGAACATTTTTTGCAGTTTCGTGTGCAACAAAGTACCGAGCTTGGCAGCTAGCGAGAAGGAAAACCCGACCCTTCGGAGACTGTATACCTTTACTGCGTTTTCAAACTGTCCCACTTATTTCTCAGCCTTTATCGCCACATTGGAAGTTGGATACAAACGGGAACTAACGCGATTCGAACCTCGGACGTTTGTCAGACGCTTTGTGGAAGAGCAAGGTGCTTTTTCTTTTTTTTTAATAGCGTCAGGCATCACGCTAGCTAGCTGGCGGAGAGAAGAGAGCCAGGGCTACGCAGCGAGTAGCGTGAGGTCAACAAGGGAGAGCCGGTAGGACCACGGCACAGCCGCCGCCGCCGCCATCGCCACGGGGAGTCGGGGCCCGAGAGGGAGCCTGCCAGGCCCTCGGCTTGATGCACCCTGCCTGCGTCGCCTTAGCCGCAGTCCGAGATGGGGGAGACCAAAATCATCTACCACCTCGACGACCAAGAGACACCGTATCTGGTGAAACTGTCGGTGCCGTCGGACAAAGTCACTCTGGCAGACTTCAAAAATGTCCTCAAGAAACCAAATTACAAATTCTTCTTCAAATCTATGGACGATGACTTCGGGTAACTGTTAAAGGGTTTATTGTGTTCAACATGGGGTCAGCACAGCACCACAGAGGGGGTTTCTGCGTTAGTGCAGCTGGATTGACGTTAACTTCGTTGTTGCTTCTCTCAGCTGGCTTGTCACCGATGCGTTCACGTTACCTGGCTCTCGGTCGTTAGCTAGCTTCTTGCTTTGCGGTTCCTTTGTTAGCTGCTAGCGACGAGCTTGCAGCGTTAGCAGGTCTGTTCAGCATCCCGACCCCGTTTGTTTACATTGCCTGTGCGTCGTGTGCCTCCACTTTGTGTGACCAAGTTTGGTCTTTGTCAGTTTCACGAACACCAGTGGAAGTCCTGACTGGCATGTGGACTTATCTTCGGTAAAGGCATAATGGTGGAAGTTGATAACACTGATAATAACTAGTTTCTGCTGTCAGTTGGGGGCTAATGTATGGGACAGTTCTGCTAACAGGCTAATGTAAACGGACAGTTTCAGGAGCCCAGCAGGCCCCTGCTGTTGTTGTCTGTTAGCTTGAGGAATGCAGAGTTGGACACAGGAATGCCCTGTTTGTCACCCTGGCATCTTTATGAGAATGTCCTTTTGTGTTAAAACATAGGTGGAAAAGGGGAAGTTTTATGTTCAGACAGTGTCCTCTACAGAGACAAAAAGGTGGGAAATGTAACTTACTATTTAAAAGAAAAGATCGGCCAGATTCCCAAAGTTGTTTTTGGCTAAACACAAACTAGGGTGGGGCGACAACGTCTTAACTTTTGCAAGTGGGAAAGACATGTTTGAAAGGACCCACATCTATCCATGCTGTGAAGAGTGAGGGGTTTTTCTGAAAATAGACTACTGAAACCTGTCCTCCAAACGGTGGTATAGATTGCCCAACCTGTCAGACTGGAATAGAAACTGGTGGACATATTTACCAAGACTATCAAAGAACGTCTCTCTGACCATCCCTATTCATTCTTGTCTGAAAAGCACAGCCAATCTAGTCTTCACAAGTAGTCTGAGGCATTGGTTAATACATGCATGCCTGATTTGGTCTTGGTTCTTTCAAGCATACAGTCTGTTGAAGATTGATTAACTGGAAAGGTTTAAACCAAAAATAATGAATACAGTTGAATTGGTTAAAAACTCACAGGAAGAACCATCTTTGTACAGCAACAATTTGTATGTTTTGTTAGACAGATACTTCTTATATACAATGCCTGAACAGATTTATTTCAAACTTGCCTTGACTTGAATGTCCTCCTGAGATTTTGTTTAACAGTGTGCGTAACATGTTGCTTGTATCTTTGATTCGTTAAATATGTTGTTTCCTCAACTTGATTATATAATACCATCAAGTTAATGCTGATATCAGCAACAGAGTATGACGGTTTATTTTTGCAGAAATGTTTATGGGGTGCATTTGAATTGTTGACCTGCCTTTATTACACAATAATCAGCACTGACATTTTACTTTGGCATTATAAAATATTGTGTATCTCTGGCTGAAAGTCACAACAGTGTAGTGAGAGGACTATTAACTCAGCATTGGGTTTCCCAGTTGTCAGTGCGACCTGATGGAGGTGTTGCCCATCTCCTGCCTCATGTTTATTACCCTGAGAGTGCTTTTGTGTTAGTTAAGGTTTATTGAAACAGCTTTGTTCTCTTTACAGGGTTGTAAAGGAGGAAATATCTGACGACAATGCTAAACTGCCCTGTTTTAATGGACGTGTGGTGTCATGGGTAGGTTTGAATTTTATTCAATTCATCATTTTCTGTTTTGTTGTTGTTGTGTCTTTGTTTGCTGTATGCGTGTGGTTAAGTGGCTGTGTGGCAACTGTTTGCTTGCATGAATAACAATGGTTCCCATCTGTTGGCCAGTGACCACATTCAGACTCCGTCTCTAGGGAGATGCCCTATTCATCTGCGTGATAATGTCATTATCACATAATGATCCCATTTCTATCCATGTGTGTTTAAAGCACTTTTAAAGAAAGGGAGCTGCAATCATTTTAAAGTAATTTCATACGAGTCCTCACCCATGCTAGTAACAGCATGCAACACATGCCTACTTGCATACATGTACTTGCATGCAGTATCTCATTTAGAGGCTCTGAGCGGTAATTCTCCCGTCCCCGCAACACAAGAGACATCTGGTGCTGGTTCTCCATTCCTCTCCCCTCGTCATTGAAATTGGGTTAAAACAAGTGAAATCACAGGATAGGCGAAAAATACCCCATAACAAAGCGCTTCACTGCATGTCCTCTAATAAGAAAATTGAATCTCACAAGCTGGGGGGAAATAAAGTTGAGAGAGTGCTCTTTATATTGATGTGAAAGGTTAATGCATTTGGTTAATTTACCACAGTGTGGTTATAATTATCGGTTTTATTTGAGAGCCTGCGTGTGTGCGTGCGTGTGTGCGTGCGTGCGTGTGCGTGTGTGCGTGTGTGCGTGTGTGTGTGTTATGTTCTTTTTTTTAAATGTTCCATGTACGATGACCTTATCTCTGTTACAGTGTATCCATTTGTTTGTCTCCGCCATTCATCTGTTTTTTCAATGATGTGATTGATTGTTCTCTGGGGTACAAGGGCCTGGCTCACTATCACCACATCACAACAGACTAGCACCCTCAATCTGGCCTGTTGTTCATTATTGTCAGCTGACAACCAGATTTTGTCTATCACATTATTTTGTACATCTTATCTCAGTGCACCTCCACTGCCCTGCAGTAACTATACATCTCCCCTTTCTGCACATCAACATGTTTTCCCTATGAACTGAAAATTAAACGACACATTGGATGTATAAACTGGATAAAAAGCTACCTCTATAACTTCTGTACAAGTTTTTCTATGGTGTAGCAATTAAAAATGCAGCATTTCATGGATTTTGATTTTACGGAGTCTCTTTGATGGACATTTGCTGAAATCACCTGGGCACTTTTCACATTTAGGTTATGGCCAAACACAATGGATAGAATATACAATGTGTGATGCTGACATGACACAATCTGGACATGCTGTTTATAAAATTAAATTAAACCAGATTCTTTGCAGTTGACTCCAGTTCAAACGTTGTTGTTTTTCTATTACACAAAAGAAACAGTATACTTGTTAAAATAGTGAAGAATTAGTCTTACCCAGCTGTGTCTGCTGTCTGTCTGCTAATAGTGGAATCAGTTTCACACTGATCTAATGTCAGCGTTGAGTTTGTTCTTGCTTGCAAATCACACAAGTACATGCTTTATTTCTAATATGGACAATATCCAAGATGCCAAAGAACTAAAGATCTATGGCAGAATGTCAACAAGATATGGAATGAGCAGGACTATTGTTCACTGCAATGTGCTAAGTAAAAGGGAAGACGATGGTTATGTTGAAGGCTGAATATCCTAATGTTAAAATCTATTGGGCATATCATTTTCCCTGAAAACACGGTCATGGTCCATTGGAGCTCCCTTTTTTCCACTTTTTGGTTACTTGGGCAACACTGTCAGGTAGACAAATACCTCAGCACACGGACTGTAACAATTCTTTGAATCCACAGCAGCCTTTGGATAGCTTTGCTTTGTCAGCAGGAAATTAGCAACTTGATTTTCACATTAAATGAGACATTGTAGTCCCTAACAGGCCATCATTACTGCTGAGCCTTTAGGCAGTGTAAACACACTACTGCCCACTTGTCTTTGAGTGTTTCCTTTCCTCTGAGTGTTCGTCTCATTCCTCTGACTGACCTGACTCTCTTGTCTGTTGACAGTTGGTCTCTGGAGACGGGGCCCACACAGATGCAGGCTCAGTGGCAGACAGTATAGAGGCGGCTCCGCCTTTGGAGAGGACTGGGGGCATCGGAGATTCAAGACCGCCCTCTTATCAGTCAGTAAATTCAGAAAAGTGGGGTGTATTTCTTTTTGTGTGCTATAGTGATATTGTGTGTAACTCTGTGTGTGTGAAAGAGAAAGATACCATGCATACTTTGTGTTTGGCTCTGTGCGTGAATGAGTCCTGTGTTTCCTAATTGAAGTAACAGAGGAAAATTTGAAAAAAGATGACACCATGTGACTGCCCTGGAGGAAATCAAATCTACCTTTTTTCTTCTACTCGTTTATCATTAGATTATCTTTATTCTGGAAATTGATGTAGAGCACTGGTGTCTCTTTGTCATGCATTTCCTAAAAAAGTGTATGGTCATTGACAATATCTGCAAACAATGCAAAGTGTGTAGAAGACACGTGATATAAGTGAAAAAGAAAACAGACTAAAATGAATCAAGCAATGCAACAATTCCCGCCCAGTATTACACTACAGTGTGCAACCTCAACCACATGAGTAAGAGAAGGCTTTAAACTCAGTTTGTCATGCTATTATTACAAGAAGCATTCAATATAAATGTTTGTTTAAGTGGCTGTTAAATAAGCTTAATGCTCTGGATAGTAATGTAATGTAATGTAATTGTATTTTTCTTACCCTAACTCTGACGTCTGTGCACTGTTTGTGTTTGAAGTGGGATAGCAGCAAGCGGTCGGGACAGTTTGGACAATGACACGGAGACCGGCTCCATGGCGTCGCAAAGGAGAGAGAGGGAGAAGCCGCGACGGAAACACACGAACGACCACGGTCAGAAAGATGTTTGCTGCCTCATGTTTTATTTTTCTCATAAATCAAGGGTTCATCAGCAAAATGAGTTGCCACAAATTAAAAACTATCCCTAGTGTATGCATAGTGACATAGGAGATGCACTTCTCCTGCCTGTCGCTATCACAGAGTCTGTAAACCGGTAAGCATGTGAGGCTTGTGCAGAGGTTTGATGACTGTGCGTGGAGTAATGGGAGGAGTTTGCAGAAAAGCAACGTTATTCCACGGTAACAGGTGCCCTTCAGTCATCAAATATAATTTTGATCTTAATGAACGATTGACGATTTGAAGATTCATCCATTGTGTCATTTTGGCAATGGTTTGACTTGAACTTAGATATTGATCAGTAAGGGGCAAGCGGGGTTTAAAGAGAGGGGTTTGTAAAGAGTGACGAGGTTGGGTGAGCACAAAGAGAATAATCTCACACCCGACTGACTGAGGAAATGTGTATGTTTTAATGTGCCTGACCCTAATGCTGTCCCACTGCAGGTGGAAGGCAGAACGGCTACTCGTCGCGTTCAATTGGACGCGGGGGCCCCGAATACGACAGCTGCTCGTCCTTCATGAGCAGCGAGCTGGAGTCAACTTCCTGTTTTGATTCAGAAGATGATGACGCAACCAGCAGGTGGGATGTCCTGTGTAACTGTCCAGCTTGTTGTTCATTAAGTTTAGTTCCCAATGAGAAGAGGCATTTTGGCTTGATGAATGCATCTGCAATTACATATGATGGGTTTGGGCGGAGATTGGCAGTCTAATTGTCTGGTGGTTTTTGGGGTAACTCCTTGAGTTCTTCTCCAGGAGTCGTTGAAATATCTGCAACCCACTTCTGTTCTCAGTCTTTAGGCATCTGTCAGGAGGGTTTTTCTCCCCCGTTGATGCAGATCTGGATAACTGCTTAATTAGTGTATGCGATTCTCTCCAACACAGAAAGAAATGGATTTTTGCCTGAACACAATTTCTGGGTATTGGTCCCACTGATAATTTGTCTGTCAGGATATAACTTCTAAATTAAGTGGGTTGGATGCTGTTATGCTTTTAAAGCTGTTCCTGACTCCTGGCAAGCACCAGTTTCTTTATAATAACCGTGTTTAAAGGGCTTTTTTATTGATGTAGGTAACATTACATTAGATGCTTAGACCAGTTAAATGGGGGAAATTGTCTCTCCAGGTATTTATATTCACATTATGTGTTGTGATATTATTATTTTTTTTTAAATTCAGGTCTAATTTTTTAACTGAATTTATATGGGTATAATATCTTTACTTAAGTAGTCATGTAGCAGTATAGATTTGGTCATATAGTAGTACAACCTTTCCATATGTGTGAATGGTCTCTAAAACAATTTGTTTTCTTGTATTCAGATTTAGCAGCTCCACTGAACAGAGCTCCTCTCGTCTGATGAGACGACACCGCCGTCGCCGAAGGAAACCTAAGGCCTCCAACATCGACAGGGTGAGACAGCATACTTGGACTGCACATTTACCCCAGACTTCTTTGATTAAAATTGTGTTCTAGTTTGTGACTTTTGATTCTTCTCATATTTCATTTCTTTCCTCCTAATTCCCATCATTCTTCTCTCCAGTCTTCGTCATTCAGCAGCATCACAGACTCCACCATGTCTCTGAACATCATCACTGTCACGCTCAACATGGGTAAGTCACTTGGAAGCTGCACATAAACGATTAGATTTGTTGGGATGAATTGAGTATGTGTTTCTTCAGAATAACTCCTCCTTATATAGTCACACCCTGAGCTCTAGTTAAAACATTAAATATGCAATTTTCCTCCAGATTGATCACGACCTTTGCTTACTTCACTTTCTTCTTGAATACACATGGTCTCTTTCCTCTTCACAGAGAAGTACAACTTTTTGGGCATCAGTATTGTGGGTCAGAGTAATGAGAGGGGAGATGGAGGAATCTACATTGGCTCTATCATGAAGGGAGGAGCTGTGGCTGCAGATGGACGTATCGAGCCTGGAGACATGCTGTTGCAGGTGTGTGTGTGTGTGTGTGTGTGTGTGTAAGACAAAGAGAGTGATCGACAAGTGTGTGTCTGTGCAAGACCTGGACCAATCTGAGTGTCGGTCGGTCCATGTTGTTTTTGCAGCTATTGCTAGTGCCACCTGCCTGAAGGGTAAACATGCTGCACGTGGCAGTGTGTTAAATTCCTCTTTTCCTATCATTTGTCTTCCAACGTATGCATGTAATTTCAATCTCATTACAGTAAACTGTATAAGAGTCTTATTCTATGTAAAAATTTGTCAGTCAGCAGTGTTTATCGCTTTAATGATCATTTTACATGTTTATTATTGCAAAGTAATTTCTACTTTTTTATATGGCACGCCATGTTGCCAGTCCCACTCAGTGCTTTGTGTAGTGAGAATCATCGGAATAACTGTGAAACTCTGTGAAAGTTTTATACATTGTTCTACAGGAATATGGCATGTTGGTGAACTTAAGCCTGTCCTTTGTTCACATTATGAATCACACTTGTATGTTTACAACCTTGCCGGATTGTCTATCTGTCATTTTTATACCTGTAGGTGAACGACATAAACTTCGAGAACATGAGCAATGACGATGCAGTTCGAGTACTGAGGGACATAGTGCACAAGCCAGGGTAAGCAGCAAACTGGCACACAGAATATACAAGGCTTTTCTTTCCATAAAACACGGATGCAAAACATGGCTGAATTCTAGTAAAGTTGAAGCTGAGATGGTTCTTTGTGTCTGTTTTTCACCAGTGCCATTACTCTGACTGTGGCAAAGTGCTGGGACCCAAACCCTCGAGGTTGCTTTGCTCTGCCCAGGAGTGAGTGTTATTCTTATTCCTAATTTCAATAAATGAATGCTTGTGGACCCATCTGTTAAAGTAACCGCTTATCCTATGTTTAATTCAACAGGTGAGCCAATCCGGCCCATTGACCCAGCTGCCTGGGTGTCCCACACGGCGGCCATGACAGGGGTATACCCTGCGTATGGCATGAGCCCTTCTATGAGCACCGTCACCTCCACTAGCTCCTCCATCAGCAGCTCTATCCCTGAGACTGAACGTGAGTCACATCACCCCCTGCAGCGGGCTGTTATTGCTTCTTAACGAGACACTTTTATTCAAAACAACTTCCACTCCACCATAACTCTTTTCCATTCACTTTCCTTTTGTCTTTACGTAGTTGTTTTGTTTTTGCTTACACGATTCCTCCTCTTTGAAGATGCAATGTACATCTTCTGCCTATTTTAAAGACATTCTATTATGTTATCTCTTGACTTTTTGATGGACGCAGTTGACTATTCAAACTATTTGATAGGAGGCATGACGTTTTCCAGGATTGTTGACATTCAGGATTTTACTTTATGATCATTCAGCTCTCATCTTGGAACCCCCACCTTCTGCTCTTCAGAAGTGCAGCAGTATCAGTATCGTCCTCAGACGCGTTTGTAAAACTCTGTTTTAAGTGTGGCCCTGCCCTCTCACTGCATTCCTGCGTCCTCTCTTTTCCAGCTTTTACTGTGTACAGCTTCATAGCTTCCATCTGCTCAATAACTCTTGTCAAAACTAAGCCATAACTCACAACTTTCATCTTCCCTGTAATCTTTGGAAAAACAGGGATGTTTTTTCTTTTTTCTTTCAGGAGAAAAAAAATCTTTCCTCTCTCGATACACTTACTTGACCAAATTGATATGATTCACATTTCTGGAGATTTCCCCTTTCAGACATTAACATACATTTCAAGTGATCACATACATACATTTCTGGCTACAATGTATGGTTTAGTGTTGTCATTTTTCATATGCTTTGCATAATTGGCCAACTGTATTGGTACCAGAAGGGATTTTAAGTGCAGCAACAGTGACATTTTATTGGAGAAAAAATGTAATGCAATTCATGATATGCAATTTAACATATAACAGTTCATTTGGTGCCTCAATTGCTTCTGTCAACACTGTTCTGCACCAGTGTTCAACAATCATACAGAGAGAAATCTGAACAGTACCAAATGCAGTGCAGCTACTTAAAAGGGCGAGTTTTGCATAAACGGTGCGGCAGCTGTTAATGTGCATTACTCTGAAACATTAGTGGGAAGTTGGGTCGATGTGCACATTTTTCACCCAAATATTGATGTGTTTGTAAATGCTAGAAGTATTTACACTCAAAGGATGAAAATGTCAAATACTGAATTAGTTTTTTACCCTTGTTAACAACTTAACAAGTATCAAACTGTCATATGTACAATAGTCACTAAAGAAGATGATCGGATCCTTTTTATTGGGAAATTCTTGAAAATAAATGCAATCACTGATGGAAGTGGTGATAGATTAAATAGGTTGAGTGGGAATAACTAAAGATAAATAACAACACTTCTTATTTTATCTTGGAATGCAGGTAACCTCCTCGAGTTGATATGTTACGATGTGATAGATTTAATTAATGACAACATGTCTTCTGCTCTTTTCCAGGATTCGATGACTTTCACCTCTCCATCCACAGCGACATGGCAACGGTTGCTAAGGCCATGGCCTGCCCGGAGTCCGGTCTGGAGGTGCGGGACAGGATGTGGCTCAAGATAACCATCGCAAACGCCTTCATCGGTATGTCAAGGCAGAGGGCATGATCCTGCATTTATTATTTCCTTCATCAGTATGGACACCCATCTCTGTTCTTTTTTAGCTCAGCACAGGTTCCTGTAAGTGTCTCAGTGAAAGCCTCTCATAGCAATTCAGAAGGAATCATAGTCATCCAAATAATCCATCCATAATCATCCTAATAAACTATCAATATAGAATGTGATGAGCTGAACTGTGCCTAAAATGTGTGTGTCTTTGTGTCCTCAGGTTCTGATGTGGTGGACTGGCTCTTTCATCACGTGGAAGGGTTCTCAGATCGTCGAGAAGCTCGTAAATACGCCAGCAACCTGCTGAAGGCCGGCTACATCCGACACACCGTCAATAAGATCACCTTCTCTGAGCAGTGCTACTACGTCTTTGGAGACCTCTGTGGCAGTAAGTGGATGCTAAGATCTGCTTTGAGAGTTGCCATTAAAAGCAAGTCTCCTCAAAGTGTTGTGGTTCAGTTGTATCTCCATCTATAAGTGGAGTGGCACTGTGGAAGTCTAAATCGGTTCTTTCTCTCTCAGACATGACCCATCTGTCTCTCCATGAACATGATGGTTCCAGTGGGGGTGCTTCAGATCAGGACACGCTCCCCCCTCTGCCTCATCCCGGGGCAGCCCCCTGGCCCATGACTCTGCCCTACCAGTTCCCCATTCTACACCCATACGACATGCAACAGCCCTTCCATGGTGGACCAGGCGCTGGCAGTGCAGGAAGCCAGCACAGCGGTGAGTGCCGTTAGAAACAACATACTGCTTGTGTTGATCGCCAGTGGACTCAACCTGTATTGAAGAACAATCGGTATGGCATAGTTGGAAAACTAAATGAATGCCATATTATTGTTGTATCACCTCATACAGACTTGAAATGTGTCCGTTTTAAAGTTTTTAGTTTGCTTCTTCACAAGGATGGTGAAATATGAATCAATATATCATAATATTGGTCTCTAATTCCTGGATATTCATCTTCTCCATCATCCATCTGTATGCTGCAACCACTATGTTGCACAGTATGTTGCCAAAGCATATCTTGACCCTTCTGGCAGAGCTCACATGAGGGCAACACAGAAACAGTAAAAAGATGTTACAGTCATTGTAACTGACATGAATTCATGCTCGCTACTGCTGCATTTCTTGTTCTGGTGCAAACTACAAAGAACTACAGAGAAATTTAACAGAATACTCTAAACATTTTGCTGTTTTTAACATCTGGTTTGCTTCCTTATCCAAAAAGGAAATCAACATAAATTTGATCTCCACATTTTTCACTTGTAGGTTCAATGCATGTTTAGATTAGCTTACTTCAAAGACATGAAGGAAAAAAACATTTAAAAAAAAAAAGAGTGAAAAAGATTCCATCCAACAGCTCCAAAGTTGCTTTATTTACATATTTATTTTTTTGTATTTAACATGTGCAGAAATAGAAAACCAGACATTGTGGTTTTAGGAACAGTTTGCTTACGCAGTGGATATATTTACTGACCAAGAACAGCTGGACCCGCTTTCTGCACAAACATCTCAGATGTGCTGTCCTGATTTTGTGGTTGCACACTGACATTGACTGTACTGCTAATAGTTAACCAGGTTACAAGATACAACATGGATTTTGGAGTTGCTATATGGTTATTTTATTTATTTTTTCTCTCTAGCCTTCACAGTAGGTGCTAAGCTAGTCCCAGAACTGTCTAAAAGACAGATAGATAATATGTACCTTTTCATCTGCCTTTGGGTTTGATGACAACAATTATGAATACAAATCAAATATCTGAATGTTGCTTTAAGCATAGAAGCAGTTATGGTTTTGATTTCATCAGTCTGAACAACTCGCCTCAAGGAGGCTGTTTGTGGTAATAAAATTAAAATTGCCTGAATATAATTGCCTTCAGTAACGGCTGAGCTGTTTGTTCTGTGAAAGGCAGTGGATGCTCCGTTAGCATGTCTGCATTAGTCATGCAGCTCTCCTGAGAGCCTCCCACAAAAACTGGGTCACGCATGCCTGCGTCGCTTCTCTGGCACCCAGATGGGAGTGAGTGGCTCATATAGGTCACTGAGATTTGATTAACAAAATGTGGTGTGTATATGTGTATTACACTTAGATAATCATCATATCTTCTGCTATGTCTACAGGAAGCAGTGGCTCTAACTGCAGTAAAAATGAGGGGCGGAAGTCCGGCGGCAGTGGCAGCGAAACTGAGATCAGGAGCCACCGAGCTCCAAGTGAGCGCTCGGTGGCGCCCCCTAGTGAACGAAGCATCCGTAGCTCTGTCAGCCACCGCAGTGCCAATTCCCACTCAATAGCTTATGGTTCGGGGCTTGTCTATGGCCCCCCTGGCCTGCCACCCCAGCCCCCGCTGTCAACGGCTGCACCTGGCGCCCCACCAGGCAGAGAGCTTCCCTCTGTGCCCCCTGAGCTCACTGCATCGCGCCAGTCTCTGCGCATGGCAGTGGGCAATGCCGGAGAATTCTTTGTTGATGTGATGTAACACAGGTTGTAGGCCAATAACAAAGTAGCAGATTGGGCTTCATCATGTCATTATAGAACTGAGAAGGACAGCATGACAGGACATGGGGGAGGGAAGATTGCAAAAACCCAAGGCCTTGATTCCACTCTCCTAAAAGCAGAAATGGAACCAACCCTGTTGTGTATGTTGACAGAAAATGTTCCTCCTTCTTTGTGCTTTTCTTCCTCGTAGTAGTAGTGGCCATACTTTCTTCAGTGAAGAAACCCCCTCGCTCAAGATGGAACCAAAGCGCCTTTGTCAGTTTCCGCTCCTCAGTGGGGAAGAGTTTGCGTAAGGACAAAGAGCAAGAGAGGGAGTGAGGTGGTGTGAACAGACAACTGGGAAAGATGACGCAGCGCTTTTCTACATGGATGTTTTCATTTGTTTTTCCTCTTCACTCTTCCCTTCTCTCTACCTCCCTTATCGTAACATTCTCTGACCTCCTCCGCTATTCACATCAAAACTGAGAGCAAGAAGCCTCTTCCCCCCCTTCTGTTCTTTCAATTCCAACTCAATGACCTCTTAACAAGAAAAAATAACCCTGAAATGAACACTAACTGTTAACCTTATTCAGACTTTTTAAATGTTTGCTTGACTTAAGAGAGAAAGAAATGGAAAAATGTGTATGTAGTGTAAGAGAACCACAGTCCTTCTTACTGTAAGAATGCATATGATTTATTATATACGTAGTTGGTCACAACTAGTTTAATTTTTTAATGCTAAACATGAGCATCCAGCTTCAAGAATCATTTTTACACTACATAACTGCATTTTCATGTTAACCAGAGCATTTTCAGACTCTGTCTTGTGATAATGTATAGTGGGGGAAAAAAATTCTTACCATGTCTTTCACACTACTCTTTTATCAAGGAAAAATGTCTTTTTATTTATAAATATAGTTTTATGACTTAACTTTGCTGCTTTATGTTGTGTCTTTATTTGAGTGTGTGCATATGTTTGTAAAGCCGTAATATGCAACTAGGGTTTGTTTTTTCATGGTACGTGGGGTCATGTTTGCATTTAAAGGCAGTGGAATTCAGACTGTCCAAGATCAGGAATGTGAAGGTTATGCAATCTGGTGCACAGATGTGGTGTGCAAAATATCAGCCTGTGCTCTTTTACATTGGCTTCAAAACGGAATGATCCTATGCAAAATGTACCCTGTGGTTTGGGAAGGGGAAGAGACTCTTGTAGAGGTGGACTAAACAAGTAGCGTTGAATCAGATGGACTCTGCGTGGCAGAATAAAAAAAGACCACCTGCACACTATTTGCTTAAAAGAAAAGACTCATTTCCTGTTACACCACAGGAAAAAAAAAGTTCCTAATTCCATTCAGTGAAGGTGGGAGTAAAGAGCAGCTGTCCGAGGAGCTAGACAGGAACTGGAGAGCATTTAGCGAAGGAAGTTGACTACACGCCAACATGGTCACTAATCAATTGTATAAATGGGTAAAACGTTAGCTATCACAAACATAAACATAAACATTAATGAACTCCCATAGAATTAATAACTGACCCGTTGCCTCTGTGGCTTATCATAACAAGGCCTGGGTGCGGTTTACACGTCGCTCCAGCCGCGCCTTTTCCTGTCACAACGGAACGGCTGTGCGTAAGGACGGCGGGTCAGCTGACATCCATCAGAGGAGCGGGGGGAAGGAGCGGAATTAGCGGGTGTGTAAACTGGGAACCTGCTGGATCTTGGCATAAGCTACATCCGAGGCCAGACGCGGAGCGTTACACTGGTAGCGTTGGTGAGAGTGCTAGGGTGAGTTCATCGAGGACGAGACGATAGCCTCATGTTTCTCGCCAAAATGGTCAAACGTGTCCCGATAACCGTTACAAAAAACCGGTGAAATGGTTAACGCTCGGGTGCAACGCTAGCACTAGCTAGGTTAGCTGCGTCAGCTAACGTCAAGCTAGCAGCGGAAAGTTGTATCACGAAGTGGAGGCGGGTTTTCTCCTAAAAGTAAGCGCACACAGCGTGTCATTTATGCAATTTACTAACGATTTGACGCATCTGGGGACTGTCAGTGTTGTCATTTTAAATTGTAAATGTGCAAGTCGTGGAGAATGAATAACGTAAGGGGTTGCACGTTAAACTAAAGCTTTTTATTTTCTCCGGAAGTCCGTTTAAAATATTCGCTCGGCTCGATGCTAGCTGGCCGAACATTGCCGATAGCTAGCCTGCTAACTGAAGCTAAATTAGCTAGCTACATCTCACTCAGTCTATTCTCCATCACTTTGATCTGAGCTGAAGGTCATGCCTCCACGAACGGTCCTTCGAAGGAAAGTGTTTCACGCAAACATGTTCCCTAACCAGTCGAGTAGTAATTGAGAAAATATGGAAAATGTATGAACATGGCCCGAGTGAGCAGACATCTTGACGGCCAATAAAAGGGCGATTTAACGCGCTCAGGTCTTGTGCACGGTTAATCCGGTCTCGACGTGGTAATGTCCATCAGGGGAAATCATGTTTACTGATGTTGAACATGCGATAGTGTAGTGTACGTCCTCCGTGCACCGTGTGTATTTGAGTTGTCTGGCCTCTGTCGTCTAGGAATTTCAAGCATGCCCTTCATCCCCTGGTTTCCAGAAGCTTCATTCTTGATTGAGAGGACATTGCTATGATTTGTTTGTCTAAGGCACACGCAAGCAACGCTAAATAACTGCTATGCCTCGAAATTAAGTATGCTTGTCTTTAGGTGTTAATCTTACTTTGGATTTCATGCTTAGTCCAACCAGATCTAGGCTGCACCTCGTAGTAAAGTGCAGCCCAGCAAGAGCAACACATTTGTAGTTTGCTACTTGATGGCATCCTGCTTCAAACTGGGGTCTGCTAATCTGCCGTTAAGCTTACTTGGGAAGGAAACAAGGATTTGACTGTTGCGGGTGGTGGTAGTGGGGTCTCTTCATCCTATATTGGAGTGATTTTTCTGTGTGTATGCACATGCACGTAACAAAAATGAGTCACCACAGTGGGGCAGCTGCAGGGTATATTCAATTGGCAATAGAGAGAGAGAGAGAGACACTCACACGGAGGAAGCGGATGTGAAGGACAAGCGCTTCCCTGTACTGTTGGTCACTCCCTCACTTTTCACTGCCTTCACTTCTCTATCACCCTTTTTTTGCTTTCCCTGTTTCCTTCCTGAAATCTCTTGCTCTCCTCAGGCGGGGTTTGGTTTCGCCATGGCCAGTTGGGACTGAGAAGCAGCCACAATGATTGGAGGATTGTTCATCTACAACCACAAGGGGGAGGTCCTCATCTCCCGGGTCTACCGAGATGACATTGGGTACGTTTCACAGGAGCAGTGCTGTAACACCGACCAATTATGTGGAACTTCATGTCAGTGAGAGGGGCATGGTCTGGGGGTCGGTACAGGACAGGTTGGGATTAATTCCAAAGGGATGACAAGGGATTTTGTCCCTATTCCTGATTAAATAGTTTACATTTATCTGTTTTATGTCCTAAAAAAAAGTTTTTAAAATAGCTAAACCAGGATTATATTTAGGGCAATGCTACTAGCCCTTCGACAAGGAGCACAAGTTTGTAGGATTAGAATACATGTTGTTTATTGTCAAAAACATGAACCCAAATATTCTCCCAATAAATAAATAATAAAATGCAGGGGGCTATAATAAAAAACCAACACAAAAGTACCATTATACATAACCTGGGGAAAAAATCATGTCCTCATTCAATTGTTCATGTTGCTTGAGGTAATGATGCTGTTCACTCATTTTTTCTTATCAAACCACACCTTCTCCTGTATGTAAAAGACTAGGTTCCAAATGTACCTCAATGTTAATCCAATACTGTATGGAAATGAGATACTGATGGAAAGCACGTTTTTATTCTCCGTGATGAAAATCATTTTCTTAGCGTTGGCATGGATGGATGGAGAATAAATCATTGCCTGGTTGGAAAAAACATGTTAAAATAGCTTAAAAGGGTTGGTTAGCGGCTCACTTTAAATCAGGAGGTTAAAAGAGACCTAAAACTATTGAGGATTGAGTGTTGGTAAAGAGGAAGTTGTTCCCGCTTCCTAAGAGGAACTACTAAAAACATGGCCCAGTCATATCACGTTTAATGGTTAAAAAGGCTAAAAACCTAGTGACATTGTAAACATTGTGGGTCGGCATTTTCAACACATTGCCAGGTGAAAAGCCTCATAGATCCACGTGTCAGTGGGTATGTTATGGACAGGAACTCAGATGTGTGACCAGAGTAATAGGCTATATACTGTGACGATCTGACTTTTATACTGTCTGTCTCTTCCTTTCCTCTTCCTTGTTTGTTTGTTTTTGACACATTGTTAATGTGATTCACTTTGAATGGACATACCATGCGTACAGCATTCTGTTTTGTGTAAACCAGCCACATTTAGTGCTTGAGTGTAGTACGGGTATTTCTCCTGAACAGACACCAGTCCAGTACCTTGTAGATTTACAGTGAGGCTTGGCACGGTGCAGAGAGGGCACAATGGTAGAAATGGATTTTTGTGTGTCAATTATGTACACCGCAGCAGTGCTGGGTCAGTAGGTTATTTTTTTTTTTTTTTTACCCTTAAGGCATTTCTAATCCTATTGAATGTCTTGCTGTGGTTATAGTAAGGTTAGAGCCACAGAGGAGATAACGGATAAGTGCAGAAACGGAATAGTATCTTGCATTTTAGTGCTGTTCAGTGTAATACATTTCATCAGCAGACTGAGCCACTAAGATGCCATTTAATAGTCAGTTTGAATTAGATCAATGTTTGGTTTGCAGGTTTGTGTCATACAGATTTGTGTGAGGATTGCTTTCTTGTCCAATTTCTAGGCAGCAATCAGAAATGTAAATGTGGTTGCTTTATTTTTTTCATCAGCAGTAGCACACATACTGTGCGGCTGCTTTTCTCTGCATCATCATCAGATCGTGTTGTTGAACCTCCATGTTGCTGCAACAGCACAGAGTAAACCAGACTTATCAATTTGTTAAAGTGGATGTGCCGTTGTGTCGACATCTATGGTCACACTTTTTTTATATTATAGCAGAGCTTTCAATTATAGCTGAAAAATAAATGTATCCACTAGAAATAATCAAGCTGTTATAGACTGATACAAATAATCAATATACACTTGTCATGATGACAACATGGATTAAAGAGCAAAAATAGTGCTGCTGTCTTGTTCCATTCAATTACAATGATGGCGTCATAATAAACACCATGTTACTCACTCTGTGTACATGATGCACGAAAATGTCTTGTGCATTTTTGTCTCTTTCCTCTCCTTTTACTTCATCCTTTTTTCCTCTCTATCCTCTGTATCACCATTTTCCTTCATCTGTCCATCTTGGCCCCTATAGGAATAGGTAAGAGATGCTCCAGCCTATCAAGCATGACCCCGCCCCCTCATGGCCACCGATCAATGTCTCCCTGAAACCCCTGACTGCATGCCCATTTATTCCACAGACAAAGTCCTGATACTTCCTCTAAGCATGAGTCACCTGTCATGACATTACAGTGGTAAATACACCACCGGATACTGAGATCCAACAGACAAAGCCGATAAATGCAGCCACTACCAGAGCCCTTCTATGAGTATTGATGCTCACAAACAGCCCTACGAGAGCCGCAGCATGTAGTCTTGAGCATGGGATATGATGGTTAATTAAGTCCTTTCATCCTTGAACTCTTCTCTGGTCTTTCATGAACAAATTGAGACTATATAGATCATTTTTTAGGTAAATTTGATTGTGTCTCGTTTGTAGAGGTGGACCTTGAAGTGTGTAATATCTACTGCAATCAACTACGAGTTTGGGTGTAATTAAAATGTTTTGGCGTTTCATAGAATACCTGTTAATATTGTGATATGGCAGCAGGTGGACATCATGGCAGCCACTTATACTGACATTGTATTATTCTTTGTTCTCATTCAAAAGTTGACTGACAAATGTAGATGTTGTTATTTTGATGCTTTGCTGACAGTAGACGTTGTATCTAAATGTATGTAAGTTCAACCAAAAAGGCTGCCACCTGTATGTCTCAGGTCCATTTTCTATTCATGGTACTATTTAAAATGGGAGCAATCAGTAAGAGTTTGATTCAATTTTTCACCCACAGGCTTTGTTTTCTACCGTTAATATAGTTTTGGATAAAAGTAGTCTTGAATATCTCGACCGTTTGTGCCAGTTTCGACCTCTCGAAGTTCTCAGGAGGATTTTGTATTCCTGTCAGAACATGCTGTGTCCTGCCTTGTCATTCATATATCCACATTAATCAGGGCGGTGTTTCTACAAAGCATCATGGCACTACGGTGTTCTTTCAGGTAAACATTATCAAAACTGAATATAACTGGAGCCTTTTTAAAACAAAAACATCTTGACTCACATTTGGACAATACACTGTTAAACCTTATTTTTGTTCCCATGGAGTCCATATAATTACGATGCTGTTGCCTGCGAGCCAACCTAAACTCTCAGAGCCTCCACTCTCCCTCCTGGTAATTATCCCCATTTACACAAAACAGCACTCATTTTCTGTCTAAATGCACCAACTCATGGTGTCCTTTTCCAGTTGGCCCATGGCTCATTCTTTAAAATGCTGTTGAGGTCTGAAGGGTGTATTTACTTTGAGTCCAGCGCAGAACTGGACATCAAACTCAGCAAATATTTTCACACGGTGATCTCATGTTAACAGTCTCACGGTTGAGTAAAAGCCTGAAACGATTCTCTGAGCTCCCAACTAAAATGTCCGCCTCTCTGTCTCTCTCTATGTCACTCGTCCTCCGTCACAATCTCAGGCGTAACGCGGTGGATGCGTTCCGTGTCAATGTGATTCACGCCCGGCAGCAGGTTCGATCCCCGGTGACCAACATTGCCCGAACCAGCTTCTTCCATGTCAAGCGCTCCAACATCTGGTTGGCGGCAGTCACCAAGCAAAATGTCAACGCCGCCATGGTGTTCGAGTTCCTTTACAAGATGTGTGACGTCATGACAGCCTACTTTGGCAAGATCAGCGAGGAGAACATCAAGAATAACTTTGTACTCATCTACGAGCTGCTGGATGGTAAAAGACCATAATTGTGATGTTTGTGTGTGGAATTAATTGCGCTATCCAAAATGGTATAAATTCAACAATGGGACATTATATATAAAATAGAAATTAATAGTGATAGTTTTGTGTTTGTCCTCCTAGTGGAAGTTGTATTCATATAATATCTCACTCTGTCTACATGTTCTAGTTCATTCTCTTCCCCATCTTATCTCTGTTATCTGTTTGTGTTCATACAGAGATCTTGGACTTTGGATACCCCCAGAACTCAGAGACTGGAGCTCTGAAGACCTTCATCACCCAGCAGGGCATTAAGGGACAGGTCAGTGAAACAGGTTCATGCTTGTACCGACATGATGATGTCATTGATGCAAATTATAAGGAAACACAAAGCAAATTATAGAAAACACTGCGGACACACAATATTTATAGGGAAGCCATCAAAGCTGTAATGCAGACATTTTTGCAGAGCTGTTAAACTGCCAATCATTATCTAAGTTGAACTGGTAAAGAGTTTTCTTTTTTTTTCTCCCTGTTTTCTCTCCTCGTTTCCCTCAACTTTGATCTTGGACACTTCATAATTCAGCACCAGGTAATAAACAAGAATTAATTTGATCCATGGAACCGTGCCTCATTTGTTTTCCTCCCTCCCTGTATTGCTAATGATCCCTTTTCATTGCCTTCTTCCACTTGTCAGCCGTCTCCTTTTGTTAGTCGTGATACAGTTTCTCTCCCTGCCTCCCAGACAAAAGAGGAGCAGTCTCAGATCACCAGCCAGGTGACGGGCCAGATCGGCTGGCGTCGCGAAGGCATCAAGTATCGCCGCAATGAGCTTTTCCTGGATGTACTGGAGAGCGTCAACCTGCTCATGTCACCACAAGGTCAGTTTATAAGGCCTCGCCCAGCGTGCGCCATATTGCTCCCTGTTAATGTTCACATACTGTACATATTTGTGAAAAAATAAATGTTTAGTAGCTGTTGTGATGTGCTTTTGGGCACATGTCGCCCATCTTTCTCAGCATATGGGTTTGGAGGGAGTTTCAGCCTCAGATGGAGAAAATTGTGTTTTTCTCCGCTAAGAATAATACAACATTAGTTTGTAAAACACTGCTCAGAAAGTCCTGTTGTTACCCGTCCTGTCCAGGCCAGGTCCTCAGTGCCCACGTGTCGGGCCGAGTAGTGATGAAGAGCTACCTGAGCGGAATGCCAGAGTGCAAATTTGGCATGAACGACAAGATTGTCATCGACAAGCAGGGCAAGGGAGGAGCATCTGATGACGCAGGGAAGAGGTGAGTGACCCGACATGCAGACGGAAAATGTAATATCTGAAGTCATTTTGATAAGCAAGGCTGAAAATCACTTAAATGATTTACAATTCTGATTATTTGAGAATTGTGCTTTTGTATTATTTCCACCTTGAAAACCCTGACAATGAAATTCATTGTTGAGTTAAAATGTAAGAGACCACCTTGTCTGTTAGCCCCTTGTCTTTGTTATGAGTGTTGTCTTGCTGTTTACAACAAGACAGGCTTTACAATTTATTTTTACTTTTCTTTCCTTTGGATGCATCTCTCCCTTCTTTCCCTCTCTTTCTTTTCTATGTGCTGTACCTCAGCGATTTAGGGGGAGGAAGGTACTGTACTGACAAGTGTCCTCACCTTCTGCCACCTCAACACACACACACACTCACACACTTGTCTTGTCTAAGCCCTTTTAGCACATTAAGAATCATCTCATGCACCAATCAAACACACCTTGTTAACTCTTCAGTGTACATTCCGATGCTTGTTTCCCTCTTTGTGAAATGGTTGTTTTTGTTTTATTACCTCAGCTAACATCCAATGGGGATTGTGATTTGTGTTACTGCACAATAGTGGCATTAACCTCCACCGGGTTGTTATGTCTCAAAACCAGCAGTTGTGTTTCTTTTTTAACTTTGATAATGAATTGAGGGAGAGTAATAGTTTTATCTTTTGGTATCAAAATCATTAGACATAATGAATAGTCATCATCAAGTGAACTAATGTCCCATTGTCTCTTTTGTGTGTGTCTGATGTATTTTTCTGCCAACAGTGGGAAGCAGTCTATAGCCATCGACGACTGCACTTTCCACCAGTGTGTGCGCCTCAGTAAGTTCGACTCGGAGCGTAGCATCAGCTTCATCCCCCCTGATGGAGAGTATGAGCTCATGAGGTCAGTAGATGGGTTTTTACAAATATTTTTAAAGCTTTTGTTTATTATTAAACTGTCCAGATAAGAGTTGGAAGGCCACGAGTGAGACTTGTGCAAACCATATAAACAGCATGTAACATATGCTAGTGTGTGTGCTCATGGTATTTTGAGAAAGGCATGGATGAACAACGAAAAACAACCAAAGGAAATCCTTTTTTATGCTAATATGGTAACATGAGCCATTTTCCTTTTTTTTTTTTAACAGGTATCGCACCACTAAAGACATCATCCTGCCGTTTCGAGTAATTCCTCTAGTGAGGGAGGTTGGGCGCACCAAACTGGAGGTTAAGGTGGTCATCAAGTCCAACTTCAAACCTTCGCTGCTGGCCCAAAAGATCGAGGTGAGCTCTTAAAGTCGCAGCACACCATTTTTACTCGCAGGTCGAACGAGAACAAGTGTAATCAGAGTGACTCATGACAATTGATTGCTGTAATATGTTACAAGTTTTGCTCCTCTTCATTATCAACTCCTCAGGTGCGTATCCCAACACCCCTCAACACTAGCGGCGTGCAGGTGATTTGTATGAAGGGAAAAGCCAAGTACAAGGCCAGTGAGAACGCCATCGTATGGAAGTGAGTCACAACTCTACCCGTATAAACCAAAAGTCATAAGATACAACCAAACTCAGTTATGCTCTCTGTGTCAGGTTAATGATTAACTGCTTCTCTTTGGTGTCTGTTTGTTTAACACAGTCCTATTCTCTTTTGTAAACCTTTTTTTTTTTTTTTTATAAATATATTACTGAAACCTGTACACTTACAAAGCTTGGTGTGTGTGTGTGTGTGTGTGTGTAGGATCAAACGCATGGCTGGGATGAAGGAGTCTCAGATCAGTGCTGAGATCGAGCTGCTGCCAACCAACGATAAGAAGAAATGGGCCAGGCCTCCCATCTCTATGAACTTTGAGGTCAGAACATTTGTCGAATTTGAAACTGAAGTTTGTGAACGGTTGTTTTCTAATGAAGCTTTACAGCCTGATTTTAAATATGAGATTCTATTTGTGAGCTGCATCGCTAAACTTTGTACTTTGGGAGTTGTCAACCAAGCAGATGGACTATGCTTTACATGTAATCCCAGTCACAGCCATGCAAATCACAACCTGCTTACTGTTGCCACACACACACACACACACACACACACACACACACACACACACACACACACACACACACACACACACACACACACACACACACACACACACACACACACACACCCTGCTCGGAGCTCTCTTGATAATCACGCCCAGAGTGAGAACCAGCGACCCGTGTGGCCTACAACTCCCAGCATGCTCAGAGACGTCTTTGCCTTTCTCTTCTCATCTCTGCAGGTTCCTTTTGCGCCCTCTGGTCTGAAGGTGCGCTATTTGAAGGTGTTTGAGTCCAAGCTCAACTACAGTGACCATGATGTGATCAAATGGGTGCGGTACATCGGCCGCTCCGGCATCTACGAAACGCGCTGCTAAAGTTCGACCCACTCAGGCAGCGAAGTGACCACTTTACTCCCCTCTATCTTAATACATTTCTTTTTCTTCTGCCCTTTCCTACTTTGTCTCTCTTGTCCCCTCAATCCTTATAGTGTCTCTCATACACCCCCACCCTCCTCCAGCCCTTCCTAACTAAGTGTTGGAAATTGAATTACATTGTTAAAAAAAAAAAGTAAATATGATATGATGCACAGATATATGCAAAATGTGAACCATTGTATCGTATATATCTTGTAGTGATGCGTAAACCTGTAAACCAACTGGTGTCTGAAAGATAAGATGAGTGAGGCAGATGGGGACCAGGGGGAGAGGGCTTATGGGTGCTCTCTTGTGTTAAGTGTTATTCCACTATCTACTCTCCAGTTACTTTAGAAGTCCCACAAGTCCAAGAGGTAATCCCTTGTAAGCTGATTTGTAGCTGTTGTGGTTTAAGAATCCTGATTGTTCTTGTAAATTAACGTGTGTCTCAGAGCCGACCCTTCAAATTGAGATGCATTGTCTGATTCTGTATTGTGGACTCAAACGCTCAATTGAAAGTCTTGTATGAGTTGTTAAAAGGAAGGAATTGATAGTGACCGAGCTGTTTTTGTACTCGCTGGAGAGTGTATTGGTTCTTTCCCTTGCTGCTTTACCAGCATCCAGCGAGTAAAGTTAAAGCATAGGGCGACGTTAAAGTTTTGAGGTCTGCCCGTCATCCCATTAAGCTAGTTTGACCCAAAATGTCCTGTTTCTTAAGCACCAAGATCAACTTTGTCACACTAATTTGATGTTTTGGGGGAAATCTGGCAATGGGAGTGTTTGCAGTGAGGTGAAGTCTCCCCCTGGTGTTTGCCTCATCACTGTCTGCTTCTTCATGTTTGTAGCCCTGGTGACCGTTCTGTCCAATAAAATCTGACTATGTAACCAAGCACGACTACCCTGTGTTATTTGTTTGGTTTAGGTTGTCTTAGCTATTTAAGTATTGTTTCCTTCTGATGTCTGAAACGAGGGATACTCAATCCAGAAAACTACAGGAGACAATTGAAGAAATGCTTTGGCCAAGATGTTTAATACATTTGTCCGGTCTGGCCCTTGCTCTACATCCAGGACATTAAACAAAATGACCCCAAACAGTAAAATACGTGATTAAAACATTTACATTTGTATCTCGCAGTAGTGGCTGTTATTGGCCTGCCACTCAAGTCTTTGCCACGTTGAAGTCGTGGACATGCTCTGACACGTTCACACTGATTTGAAGGAACAGATTCCACAAGAATCGAGACGAGGGTTCCCAAAAGTAGCGTAGCACCAAAATCACGGCTGGATTTGTGAACTTATAACGGAAGCAAGAATTTAGAGTTGTGTGGAAACCTTGGAATTATTATTATTATTATTATAATTATCTTAAAATTTGATTTGCACCCACAAGAATGGAGGCAGTTTTTGTAACTGCAGCAAACATGTATTTAAGCCATACATTCTTTTTGGGAAACCAAGCCTAGAAAAGATCAATCCAACATCTGTCAACATTTATATTAGTCATCACAACAGTATTGCATTACATCTTCAGATCACCTGTGATGTTTCATTTTCCGGTAACATAGGAGACACAACACATGCATTAATCACTGGAGATGCAGGACACACACACACACACGGGCCGGAAAATCTCAAATATTTGACCCTGTCGCATTGTTTCAGTGCTGCAACAATGGTTCAGAAAGAAAAACAATGCTCATTCTTTGTGCTCATCTCAGGAAACAGAATCAGTTCGGGGAAGGAGGTAGCTACATAAATGTTGATCGGATACATTTTCACTGATACATAAATCTAAAGCCCTCACACCGCACTGGGACAGTCCAGTCTGCCAAAACACATCTTTGAACTGATGCAGGCTGTGTGCACTGACCCACTTCACGTAAGCAGCAGTCCTGCAGATTGTTGCAAAATCTAGAAAACACCCCAAAGCCTCGTATATCCTCCCATGTATGCATGCTACTAATGACGAGGCCATATTCAGAAGTGTGCTTATGTCTTCAACTAACCAAAAGATGTAATTTCTTACAAGAATTAGGGCTTTTAGACAGTTCTCAGGTCTGCTTTGATATATGAAAACTTTTTCACATGTGTATCAGATGAAAATGACTTCCCTACAGACCAAGGTGATACAGGATCTGCATTAGAGCAATGACTAATATATATATATATATATCCTTGCTTATGTTGATTCATTGCTCAAACTGTCAAAACGCCTCTAAACAAAGTAGATTAAGATCATTATCTGTACAGAGGATGAAAGGAAAGATGAAATCTACAAAAATAATTACTACATCATGTAAATGGTTCGTTGTTGCAGAACCTTCTTTTTACGCCGCAAGAAAGGCGTCCAGTTATAACTAGTCTTCCAAAGACTGATTCTTGTCAGCAGACAAAAACTTTAAAAAGAAAATGTATTACTAAATGCAGTAAAGTCAAAGCTGACGTATGAACATGCTGACGTAAGAGCTTACAAGCAAAAACATCACATGCACAGACACGCATAGCCCAGAAGCAGGCAGACAAACTTGGGGAAAACCTGCTGTTTAGAAGACTCAAACACTCGACTCTCAGGTTCAGCTCAGATGGGACGAAATCTGGAAATGCAGACTATGCCCCACATGAGCAGACCATTTAAAATGTCCGGCTCTGACCTGCTCTGAAAACCTTCCCCTGGAGATATTCATCAGCGTCTCCTCGAGGTCTCCCACACCTCTCTAGATGTGCTGTTCCAGCAAGTCACCATAAACCTGCGAGCCCTCCCGCTAAAACCATGAAAAAAAAAAAAAATCCTGACCTCACTTCAACGCCAGCCTTAAGAATACCGCCATAGATGGAACAGTGCACCGAGTGTAACCCCTGCTAATATTCCTAAGTGACAGTGAGTGACTAATGAACTCAACATCAAAAGTGACCGACTAGTTTCGAATAACTCGGCTGAATAGTGGTAACTCTTACTGGCCATAACACAAAAACAAAGAGGACAAAGTTGGCAGTTAAAACCAAATGCCGTGCAGAAACCGCCTGTTAAAGTTAACGTGACACTGAAGAGTTAAAAAAGTAAAATCTTTAACTAAAAAAAAAATGGAAGCAGGAGCTCGATGAAAACCACATTACTCAACAGCTCATTTATCTAGTGACTCTGAATGTGGCTCAACAGCGGGGAAGGAATCCAACGTGCTCTAGCTTTCGTCGTCTTCGTCGTCGTCATCCTCGCTGATGAGGTATCCGCGGGCCCCGCTGTGGTGGGGCGGAGGCGAGGAGGTCTTGTTGAAGAAGGGGAGACGGAAGGTGGGGGAGGGGGATCGCTCCTCACGGGTGGGGCTGCTGTTAGGGCTCTGCCTTGGGCTGATGGCCTGAAGCATGCGGCCCTTCCCTTCCTTCAGCATGTGCTTCTGTGGATGTGACAGAAACAGTGATGTTATATCAACCGATGATGCAACCAAGGTTTGAAAACCCTGCCGTCAGAAGGTTCTGTGTCTATACGCATCTTTGTTTTGTTTCTGTTGGCCTTTTATTCATAAATGGCTTTGTCCTTTTAAATTGAGCACCATTATATAAACCAGACTAGCTGTTTTCACGTCAGTATCCTCAACTAATCTCGCGCTCTGCTAGTTGTAGCTTCAGAATTATTAGGTGAATAGTGTGATTGAGTGTGGAATCAAACTTCTCATCTAACAGTTAAGCAAATAAGCATATTTTACAAAATGTCAAACTATTCTGTTAAGAAATGTGCTTGTATGAATACAATAAGACAAATAAACCTTCTCAAATGTTGGATTATTGGCATGAAATATTATCAACTGGGGCTGTATGATCTAACAAAGATCTTAATAGAAATTACAGGTACGTGCACTGTGCTTTGCATGTGCAGTAAACATACAGTACCAAAGGTGTTTAGGTTGATGATGGTGTTTTATACTTAACATGCAGTCAGTGGTGGATACCTGTACAGAGCTGGAACAAAGTCACTGTTCTGCAAATCACAAGGATGCCCCAAGTTCTGGCTGTGGGGTCCCATGTCAAGTTCACGTCTTTTATGTTTCACACGCTAACAAACGTTATTATGGGCACTTCTATGTCATTGTAAAATGTATACTAAATGTAAAGCAGTATAGTTGGCTACTGAAATAAGAAATGCTTTCCAAAACGTGTATTTATTTCTATAAAATAAACATAATAGCAAAATGATCAGGTGTGCCATAGTTATTATATGTTTGTCACCGAGTTAAATTTTTCAGGTGATGTGCGTTAGATGAATAGGTCTTCCTTCCCTCTGCAACATGTCTCCCATGCCATCAACAGTGTGTTCAAACAGTGATGAAAGACCGAACTAAACCAACATCCTCACCAGAGCTCCCTCAGGGCCAAACATCTGCAGGAAGTTGCCAATGAACTCCCTGGATTTCTCCTCCCATTTCTGGATGAGGTCGATGCTCTTCTCCTCCACCTTCTGGACGAACTCTTTGCTCTTCTCCTCCACGTCACGTACCTTCTTCTTCACTTTGTCCACGCGCTCCTGCAGGTGGTACTTCTTCTCCTGATAAAGAGCGGCGACAGCAAAGGTTACAAAGTAAACACTGGCATATTCAACATAGATTACGCACAAACAACTGCCTTCACGTCACATGCTCCGTCTCACCAACCCTTAAACCAAAGCTAGCTTTCGTACATTAATGAAGCTGACGTTGAGTTCCTTCGCTGTGTATCCTCTCTGCAGGTTACGTCTAACGTACACATCATAGTCACGGACTATGCGTGTGATGATGTCAGAGGTGGAGATGCCCTCTGTCCGCTGGGTGGGAGCGAACATACCTGCGGAGGGCAGAGGGTGATGAAAAGGTCAGTAGTCACCAGATACAGAATTATGATTAGTTATCCCTTTATATGTACGTGTCTGCATGCATTGATTTATGTTATTTATGCTGCACAAGGTTTAAGCAAACGTGGACACAATACAATACATGTTAGGGAGGATACATCATTGGTCTGACTTTATACTGTACTATATTCCACTGGCCCATGTTCCATTTCAAGTTAAGTGACACAACAATAAGAAAATTGATCAAAATATGTTTTGAAATACAATACTATACTGTAGCATATATGCATTAGCAGTAGTAGTAAATAACGAACTGTGTCCTGCTTACCACAACACCACTTTTGGTTACTTTGCCACTTACCAGCTTCCTTGATGTGCTTGTACACGTCATCACTGCCCGCTGAGGAGTATGGGATGTCGTCATGGGCCACAAAGTCAATCTGGAGAAGTCATTACAATCCACATCTACAAATTGTCCAAAAACTAAAATACACAAAGAAATGGCAGGGGGAAAGGCTACAGAGGATCAGGGAATGGTGGCATGTCAACTCATTCTTCTTCTTTAGATAATTTCATTTTTTGGTCTCACAACTCAATATTTTAATAATGAATAAGCATCCCAAGTGTCTCTAATTGTGTTGTTACTCACGCGATGTTTTGTGAGGAACTCTGGCGATAACGTCCAGGGAGCGTTTCGCACCACTTCGTCGACATAGCGGCAATGTCTGATGGCATCGTATCGCTCATCCTCATTCATCACTGTGAAGCCCTTGTATTTGTGGGTCAGGTCATCACTGCACACTTTGAATAGTTGAAAGAAAATATAGAAATGATTGTTTGAAATGCCTTGACCGTTTTCCACACAAAGCAACAGCTGATACGATTGCTGCTGTTGTGAAAGCCTCTATGGACACATTGACCTTCACAGACTTACCTCCTACGATGAGGTGTGTATTTGGGAAGAGGCATTTAGCCTGCATGAGTGCTCTGGCGTGACCCGAGTGGAAAACATCAAAGATGCCGTCTGCGTACACCCGCACCGGTCTGTCAGCTGGACAGAGAGAGACAAGACATGCAGAGATGAAAGATATATTTAGTCTGTAAAGTGAATCTCAAAGTGTGCTTGTTTGGTCAGATGTTCTCTATGAGTGTACTCAAGACAGAGGAAATGTACTGATAATAAAAAATAAAAAAACTGAATGTGTAAGAACTATGAGGAGAAAGGTTTCATAAGACCAAGAGAAAGAAAGAGGAAAGAAAGACATCAACAAATTAGACTCACGCTGTGTTCCCCTCTTAGCCTCCTCCATGCTGACTCTCTTGTAGGCTTTACCATCAGCTGGCACCAGCTCATCTGCGAAAGGTGCAGGGTGCTTCAATCCCTAGAAAACCCAAGATTTTAGAGATCAAGAAAGTTTTCCATCTATTCATACAAAACGTTTGAGCTGTACACCATAGTGTTCTCCGGTTGGATGAAATAGAATTATCACACTCTAATTATCTAATATTATTTCCGAGAACGATCTTATATGAAACTTAAGGGAGCTGCTGTTGTGGTTGCACAACAGATTACATTTCTTTAAGCAAAGTACTTATTAGCCAACATAAGGTCTGACAGACAGCAGATAAAAACAGATTTAAAAGTTCTGCAGAGAAAACTAATTTTTCATCCTTCTATTGATAAATCAAGCATTCATATATAAACAGCCAGGGTGGCTTGCCATGTGCACCGAGCCTATGGAAACAGCTGGACAAACACGCTGCTCAATGACAGCCAAAGAATACAGCTGACTCACCACAGTACATCTGGGGATTTTCCTAAGCCTCTCTCCCTCCTCGGCCTCCCGAATGGAGCTCTCTCTTCTCCTTTTTCTGGACAGCAGCAGCCCGCTGGAGCTTTGGGCCTCCATCTGAGTCAAATGCCAAGACAAATGCAATTAAAAACAGCAGCATACTTCACATACACCATGCACTGCTTGGATTAAAAAAAGACACAGGTGCAGACACGCAGTTTTGCTCTGTATAATGTTCTGGACATTGACACTCTGTGTTACCGTAAGCTTATTTATTTTGCATACAAACACAGACTGCGAATCTAGACAGCATTAAGGTGATGTCAGATGACATATCCTGAGTCAATCTTGACCCAGTAACAGAGAGAACACAGTATGTGCCTCTGCTCAATGAACCAGGAAGCATTGTATAAAGAAAAATAGTGTCTTTTACTGACACAAAAAATAACACCAGTTGTTCCTTCAAGATAAAACATATTGTTCCAAAACATGTATGTCCAGTCTTCTCATATACTGCTGACATTTCCACAAATCAAGGGTCACTGGGATAAAGTTAACATCACATTTGGCATCAGAAGATCCATCCGTCAGCAGTTCACCACAAGTGGGTGAACTTAGATGTTGAGCAACTTCAGCTGACTTTGTTTTGTAGGACACATAACCGTCAGCTGGGTGACCTTCCAGTGCATTCACACACTGGTTTATATAATGATACTTTGTGGTGTATTGAATCATTTAAATAATCATTTTGAGAACCGAATAAACCTGAGAGAGTCTAAGTTCAACAACTGGTGTTGGTACAATCAATAATTGTCCTTTGTATCCTAGTAGAACAGGACTGGGATCTAAGATAGTCTTTGAATTTTAACATGACAATAACTAACCCGAACACCTTCAAAGATCTCCTCCACAATGATGTGACATCCACCCTATACGTCCACATTTAGTGCAACAATAGCAACGACTGTTGATATCCTATCACAAGGGTTCCTGTGTTATGAGTTGAGGCTCTCTGCCCCATTCCACACATTCCATCACGCTACTAAAAATGAATCCACGGGTCTTTCGGGAGTGGTTCATTATTTTTTCAATGTTTAGCCTCGCCACTTCTTTAACTTGCTATTCCGACTAAGTAACTCTTGGCTGGACTGTTGCTGTTGTTCAGTTATGAACGTGTGACTCAGGACAATGAGTGACAGATGTAGCAGTACACAATCCTGGTGGAGATAGCTACCTGTACCACTAGCAACCCTCTGCCTCTTTCTCTTGGCAACAACTGGGAGTGAGAAGCCCTGCAGAGCCCTCACACACTGACAGAGGACATTTACATGACCAGCGCATGTGATCATAACTGAACAGACTGCCATAAAAAGAAAGCAATAAGGGCAGTGCCAAGTCCAAGACCTGCCAACCTTATTTAGTAAGAAAAAAAATTCTCACATTTGAGAAGGTGAAACTAGAGATTGCCATTTGTCTTGATAAAAGAATCAAATGGTTCATTGATCAAAACAAATGCAAACCAATTTTCAACTGACTAATCGACTAAGATTACTTGCAAAAATGCAGAAATCAAATGTCAATTTTGCAAAAAAAAGCCACTGGAATCTGGGTTCCACATTTTGAGAACCACATACTTCAACTGCATTTCACACAATGATCCCGATGCCTGGCTTCTCGCTTCTTTCAACGTGTCACTGGACTTAATGTCACGCAGTCAAGACAAAAGTTAACTTGGTTTAGCGCAATACGGATCCTGCGACAAATACCAGTAGTGAGTTAATTCAGCGACCAGTGCAAACTGACATACGAGTTGTGCTGGTGTCACTGGTTGTGCAGCTTCGGTCGAACCTTACTGGACGCTTTCGCCTGTTACAAAACATCATAAAATCAATCATGCTAACGACCCCGGATGGTAATGTTAGCTTACGCTTGAGAGCAACTCTGATTTTCTACTTAACGTGACTTACTGTTCACTCTTTTGTCCGGAATGCTGCTTTGCAGGAGTGGACGGCTTCCTAACGTCGCACTGCCAGCAGACGAGTGAGCTAACAGCAGAAAGCTAGCTAACGCTGCTACTGACGAATGCTAGATAGCAAGCTAGCTACAAAGCTAGTTGGCTAGTTCGCTAACTTTAGCTGTTAGCTCACTGGTTAACTGACACAGGCAGCAACGGTAAATCCGTTACGAACCAACTCTGAGAGTCCGACGCACCGAGGCTCGTTGTATTATTGGCGGAAAACACAACTACAAGAAGGACAGACAAAGTATCAGCAATGACAGCTTGTACTACAACGCTGACAGGTCAACAACCCAGGAACTACAAAACTTCGACATCCTTAAAGGATCTGATATAACAGTCGGACATTTGCGGTGTTTTCTCGCGTCGCCACCTAGTGGCAAGTGGAGATTCTGTTATGCTGCAGAAGGACCTACTTATACCTTCTATTATTTTATTTTAAATGTAAAAAAAATAATAATCTCACTTCACCAATTCCAACTATCTTGTGTTGCTCCATTACATAAAATGTAAAAAACAAATCCAGGTTTTAATGCAAGAAATTAAGGAAACGCCAAGGCGCTGTGGGTTGTTTTAGGTTGGGTTTAACACAATCACTTCTGTGTAAACTTGTTACTGTGTGACTATTTAATTTATGGCTAACCAACTGCTGTTGTTGATGAGTGTCTAATACAAAGGCCTAATTGGGAAGTTGTGGACATGGTGTCACTTTTTACAAAGTGAACCTCAGCTGACAAGTGAAAGGATCTTTTGGAAAGGCTGCAACTCTGTCAGATAGTATGCAACCAAAGAAAGTGCATACTGCTATTGTCCTAAAGTATACCACAAGGTTGTAAACCCAGCTGATTACAAACCTGCTGGAGTTGATTCTTTGGCCAAATGGGGGAAGCAAAAAGGTCCAGTAGCTGTAAGAGTAACGGGCAAAAGGAGAAAAGACCAAATGTGTTTTTAATTAAACAACTCTATTCCAGCTTTTTTTTTCTTCAGTTAATTAGAATAACGTTTTAAAGTTTGATATCAAGTTTCCTCTAACTGATTAATTTAGTAGCCATAACATTAAAACACTGATCATTTATCTGCAAAATTAGTTTTTATACTTTAAGTAAATTTTGCTCATTATACTTTTAAGTGAACTATGCTGGCCTTGCTTTGCTTTGTGGGTTCTTTTTTTAGCCCATTTTGACTCAAGAACAGGAACATTTCTTCTGCAGCAAGCAAGAGAGAAGTTGTATTCTTCTTATCTGCAATGTTACAAGATTTTAAAACAGAAAACCTTAGCATTGCCCTTACACATGCATAGTGGTAATTTGGTTTAAGCACAGAGGCAGCAAAGCTGTGGAATGAAGGGTCTAGAGCTGAAAACATCTTGAGCTGGTCCTCTCGTGTCCTGCAGAGAGCTCCAGGACAAGGTGTAATTTCACTTGAAGATCAGAGGGGCACAAGTTATAATAATTGATACCCTGGAGGTGGTGGTGGTAAAGTTGTGCAACAAAATCTGTTGTGCATTGCAGTTATGCAACTATTCTATGGTCCCCTTCATCATGAGTTAGACTTGAAATGAAGAACAGAGAGAAATACTGTGATTCACCAATATTAAGAAGTATTAAATGCCAATTAGGATAAAAACGTCTGTTAAAATGTGGTGTGATATAGTGTAACTAACAGATCCTTGTTACATTATTTAATTTTCTCAAAACAATGGAGATCATATTTACAATCTCATTCAACATTGTAAACCCGGTGTAATATGCACTGTGTTTTATTTTTATTTTAAAGACAGCGTGAACATGAGTTCTTCAGGGAATTTATCTCATCAGTTTTCTATCAAATTGCCCCATGGTTCATCCAAATTAGCTTTATCCGACAAATGTCTCAATTTTTTTTTTTTTTTTTTTTTTTTAAATATTCCCAATATATAGAAATAACATGTTACTCTGATAAAGACATTGAAATAACATACATACATACTGTTTTTGAAATAAGTTGATTTATTTTTGTGATGCGGCTGTTTGTCCCTGCGTACAGGTAAAATAAATGTATATCATTTAAAAATAACAGGTACCCTTACCCTTCCATTTTTGACATGTGTAAAGAGCAATGACAGTACATGATCTTCCCCATTAGCCACCTGGCAGAGCCCCTAGACTCCCTGTCTCTTCTTGCATGCTTTGATCGTAGCCTCACCTGCTGGTTTGAAGGATAGCATTTGCTTCACTGTTGAAATGACAAACACTGAGCAGGCCTGCAAAACCCAGAGGAAAACGGAAATGAAGGAAGTTAAGCTAACCTGAGAATGTAATGAAGCAAAATCGGTCATCTGACTGCTGATTCAGTCTCTCTTTGATTCAGTCAGCTGACATGGGTTTTAGGCCTGAATAGACAGTCATTCTTTCAGCAATCCCTATTGTAGCCTGTTCACACGTGTGTTTTTGTACATAACAGGGTTTCACAGGCCTCGCCACATTATATTCTGGATCATTTCTTATAGTTTGACACTTGAACCCACACTGAAGTTTCCCAACATTTTGTCTCCAATGGAGACAGGAAGGACACAGAGTAATATTGGATGAAGGTTCTGGTGAGAAAAATCTTCAAAATTGGTAATGCTCAAAACATTTATTGAAACAGTAACTTTATAACATATTTTATGAATTCATGTATTTTTGCTATCTAGCAATTCAGCAATATGTGTATCAATGTGGAAACTAATAAAAGTCACGTTTTGAGAACGCTAAAAAACAATTTCCCAGTCTCTGTTACTTGGTGACTTGGTGTTTGGACAAACTAGTCCATACTTCTTGCATATTTCTTAGGGACTTAAACAGCAGTTTGACTGTGCTCGCCCCCTATTTTTTGGCTGGCCGAGTACAAAGTTAAAAGGCCATATCCAGCTGTTTTGGGACAGAGGGTTAATTTACCTTCCAGGTATGTTTTGTCAAGAATTTGGCTACAATGGGACAGTGTGTGTTGCCATGTTCATAAAACTAACAGAACATGTTGTTTGTTTGTTTGTTTGACAGCTATAGATTTAAGAAAAGATAGTGTTTTTGTATGCATGACCTCTACCTCGACTGATGGCTGGACTATGACTCCAGAAACTGGACTGCCTGTGCACCCAGTCGGACTCCTGCTGTCGCAGGACTGTTTCCTGTGGCTTTACAAGGCGTCCTATTTGTTTGAAGTTTGTCTTTTATCGCTGGTTCATGCTCAGTGCACTAATGAGCTCTTCCACGTCTCAACTGAAAATGCATGAGGGGTGGAGTTAGGCCTTCTTGCAGCTCAGTGGCCAATGGAAAGGCTCCACTAATAACGACAGTATTTATTAACAGTTATGTTTTGCAGCAGATTAGACCAGGACTGGGGAGCAGCAACAACAGGTGAGCAGTTTTCTTATTCACTCTAGTAGCAACTCAAGTTTAAAAGTAGAGATATACATAAAAGGCAACCTTTGCGATGTTTATGTTGTGTAGAAATGACCATGAAGAAGAATTTTGAGCCAAATTCTCTGACAAATATTTAAAAGAGAGTCTTTGGGATTGATAAATGAACAACTACTATATTTGAAAAAACATGGAAGCCTACAGTAGGCTCAGGAAAGTAGCTATTTAATTTAATTGGCAAGTTTATTATTTCTCTCAAGGTAGTTTTTGCTTTACCTGCAGCTATCTTCATCTGGTGGATACTTTTGAGTGTCACTGACTATTTCTTAAACTTATTGTGCTTTCAATATGCATTTGCTTGCATTTATCCTATTCATTAGGCTTTTGTGAATAACAGTACTGGCATACAACAGAATGAAAACACTCAAGGTTTTGCTTGATATTGCATTTGCAGATGTTGAGGATGATTTCCCAGGTGTCCCTGTTGAGGACGCTTTGCTACATGCTGTTAATGGCAGGTTTGTCAAAATAAAATGCTTCTTCTTTACATAGGAGTTAAAACCATACCAGTAAAAAGTTGAATGAGATTGAATGGATTGAATTGTATAAGCTGATAGCACTGTTCATAGTCACAAGTTAAGTGTCCCTTTAATTTCTGTGTATTGTTTGCGGAGAAGTGCCTCATTGTTTAGGGTGTCTAATATATTCTCTTCCTCCCTCTAGGTTTTCTAGAAGCAACATCTCTGACGAAAGTAAAGAATCCTGGAGGTATTTAACCACCTTCCTGCAGATTATAATCATTTGATGATCCAAGTCTATTTTTATATTATTATAATGTTTTTTTAAATTATTTTGTTATTATTTAAGTTTACTGAGCTTAATATATAAGTGAATGTACCTAAAATGATGAAGTGCAGCTATTTCTAACATAATCTTTTGGAGTGATTATAAACATAATGCCTTGCAAATTGGAATTTAGGTTGCAATTCTTTCTCCCCTTATAATTTCTGATTTTTGTGTTCTTCCAAAGGGAATCCAGTTAAAATTGGCTCTGCTCAGGCACATGATTTCTTTACTAATTCTCAACCTAAGAGGAACATTGATCCAAAGTGGTACAAAGGCACACCTGATTTCCAATCCTACTACCGGTACTACAACAGTATTGGACACATTGAAGGAGTAAGTTGAGATTGATTTGAGATTCTCATATATGTGGTTGTACTTGTATTACACTATTCAGCTTTAATTTCCTCTCTAATATGTTTGTCTATCAGCTCTATGAGATCGACAGGATCAGGATGTTGTATCAGCAGATGCGTCACTTGGAGGTAACCTATGGCCCAGATGCCTCCAGTTACCAAAATGTAATGGGTGTGCTGACTACCACTGCAGCACCAACTGCTACCACTCAGCCCCCTCCTCCCCCAACCACCCCTGCCCCTACACCAGACCCTCTGGAGAATGCTCAGAGGATCTATCTGTGTAACCCCAAAGACCCACTGTGCAAACCTCAGATTGTCTACCTGCCAACAGGGGCTGTTGCAGTACTGTGTGACCCACGTGTCAACCCCGCCTGCAGGCCCAAAACGGAGGAGGAGCTAAAAGTTGCTCTTCCTTCCCTAGCACCCCCAGCTCTTCCAGCTCCTAAAACGCCTGTCGAACCTCCTCCTCCCCCCGCTATCACTGTTAATAAAGGTATGGAGTATGACTGTGATCCATACTGGGACCCTGACTGCCTCATCGATCACCCTCCCCGCCCCATCCAGGAAACATCTGCACCAGAGGCACCCACTGAAGAGAAAGTGGAGAAAGAGGAAGTAGCCAAAGCCAAGGAAAGCGTCCCTCAAGAACCAGACACCCAAAAAAGCCCCTACTTCGGCCCTTATGATTACAAACGTGACCTTTATGACCCCTTTCGTTATGCCGAACCAGCTCCTGAACCACAGTAAAAACAAAGCGCCTAAGAATTGATGGCCTTCCATACACGGTATGATTACAATATTAAATCGCAAGACCAAACCAGGGCCAGACTGTGAGAAAATCCACATTAAAAACAAAGGTTAATATTCAAATCATCCAAATCATCAAATGTTGTACAGGACAGACATGTAGACAATGCCTATAAGGTGTTTGCAGTTTTCCACATGACAAACCACACTGATTGATTTGTATGGGTGTTCATAAGAAATGCACAAAATGTTTTGTATGGAATAAAAACTAATAAAAGATGATTGACAAATGTTAATATGTGTGATTTTATATTTCATTTTAGTTGTTTTATTGTTTTGACAAAACAACCAAACAGTATGTAAAGTAGCTAAAATTGACTAAATTTTAGGAAGCTACAACATTAAAATTCTGCTTACATTTCAAGCAGCAGTTATAAATTATAATACATTTTTGTATTTAAGATTTTGGAATTAGACTTTCTACATCTACTTCTACTATGCAACTTTTAATGCAAGCCTTGTATGCGTAATTGATTTTTTTTTTGTCGTGATCATTTTTGTTAAAAAACTGCTGCCAACAAACCGCGGATAGATATAGCTGAACAAAACCCATCAAACATTGAGACATTCTTCCGGGAATTGTAACTTCTACCAGTAGGGGGCAGTAATACTCTACTTTAATAGTTGTGCGGCCAACCACCAAAGAAGAAGACCGCGGCGGCGTTAATTAGCCAACTGCTTTTTTTCCCAGCATCATCGGTCTCCACCGTCTCTTCTCTTAGGGATTAACGCCAGAAACAAGATTCCATTGTCATCTGTCTCCGGAAATCTAATATAAGAGACCAGGTATTTCATCGTGCCGTCATGACTGAGTCGCGTTCATAGCGTCAGTTAACGGGACCGGAGAGCGGAGAGGCTCGGGCGTTGCTTCGCGATGCGACCGTTACTCGCTCATTGTGACAGTAGGCCTGCCGGGTGCCATGGAGATTAGCGTGCTAACACAGCTAGCTAGCTAAACTAGACGTCTGTGCTGACAGGGTAGCCGCTAATTAGATTACAATAATGTTTGAGTTCAATAACCCTTGAGACAAGAGAAACGCCTCCATGACATAAAGCATTCACGAAATAAGCGATGTGTGATGAAGAAACATGGTTAAATAGACACAATAGCGAGTTCACATTTGTATCTGCAGATTTAACGTTAGTTACGGCTGTAGTTGTTGGAGCGTCTCGGTTGTGCAGTCTGACACTCACGAAGCTAACGTGATGAGAGGATGAACGTGACCTGATGATGAAGGATGACGTTTGTAGCTGGTGTTTGTTTGTGCTGACATGACTAACCCAGCCAGGCCATCACTAAAACGCTGCAAGCTCTGAGTCTTAACATATAACTATGTGTAAGAGTCAGTAATAAACTAATAATATGTATTTGTAAACATAACCGTTTATTTATTTTTTTACCTCGCCCAATAGTTTTAGATTGTATATTTCTGCTATAATACACTCTTTCAGATATTTAATTTCTTGAGGAGAAATACATAAAGAGAGCATTGTTATCAACAGCTGGTGTTCACATGTTCCCAGTATGACAGGCCCAGGGCGGATGTGCAATGCAGCACAAAATCACTGATTTGTGTAGTTTGCACACTGGAAAAGCTGAAATACTTGTGATAATGTTCAATAAATTACTTGGAATTGTTGACTATATCTGTCTGACTTAGCCCCATTCTAGAGACAGCAAGCCAGGAAAAAGCTTGCTTTATTCTCACATGATTTCAATGTCATAGTAATTGAAGTGTTTTTAAATGTTGAAGATAAAATTCCTCAAATAATATGTAGTTTACTCCCATGAATGACAAAGAAAAGCAGAACATCTGCAGCTTTGAAAAGCTGAAAACTGAGTTTGGTATTTTTGCTTAAAATTAACTAAACCGTTAATCGATTATCAAAATAGCTGACCATTTGTCAGTCGGTTTATCAATTTATCAGGTATTTAATTCTTGTCATTTCAACTCTAAAACAGATCTGCAATGTAGTTTTGAAGCATTTGCAATTAGACCATCTTGGTCCGAACTGTGTCCTTGCCCAGGTCTGCATAAATTAGTGTTGGCTGGTAGATACACCTCAATCACATGGACTAACAGATTAAATTAAATTATTATATTAAGATAATAATAATGTCCCTGAAAACATATTTATTTTCACAATTTTCTGACCTTTTTACAGTCTAAACGATTCATTTATCGTAAGGTAATTGTCAGATTAAAGTAATACAAATATTTGTTAGTTGCAGTATAACTAGACACACTGTAAGTCGATTATTCATTTTCTGGTATTTAGTTGAGGATCCTGGTCAGGGTTTATTATGAGTGAAGAAAATTGATGACTGTATAAGAATTTAAAGTAAAACGAAAAAAAACTAGGGTTGAAGTATATCTTGAAGAGTCTCCATATGGCCCTGTAACATCTTCTCTTCCTTCTGCAGTATGTCTGACAAAAGTGAGCTGAAGGCTGAACTGGAGAGGAAGAAGCAACGGATCGCCCAGATTCGAGAGGAGAAGAAGAGAAAAGAGGAGGAGAAGAAAAAGAAGGATGTAAGTGGTAAAAACGTAAAACGTTTCTAATATTTCATGTTTCGCTGATGAACCTGCTGGGCTGCTGCTTTGTTTTTAGCTTGTTCTGTACTCTGTAGGGAGACGCAAAGCGAGGAGCTGAGGCGGGTGGTGGGTCCTCAGGTGGTCATGAAGACTCTGACCTGGAGAGGAAGAGGAGGGAGGCAGATGTGCTGCTGCAGAGTGTTGGCATCAACCCCGACATACACCACGGTAAACACACAATGCCTGCATGCTTCCTCTTTTTTAACTTTCACCCTCACGTATGTGCTTTCAATTTCTGGTTTGCTTGATGGATTTTCAGTGTTTATAAAAGTCCCCTCTAACTTTGTGGTCTGGCTTGGTTTCTGTCACTGCCACTCCCACCCCCCTCACACAATATCTGAACATTTTACATGTTTCTGCATGACACCTAAAACCTGCCTGCCATTTATTTTCATTCTCTCTTCTCTCCCCTCTGTCTGTCCTTTTGGGTTTGACCTCCTTACTGCATGCAAACTCACTCACCTCTTCCCTCCCTCCCTTCACTCACTCACTCACTCACTCACTCACTCACTCACTCACTCACTCACTCACTCACTCACTCACTCACTCACTCACTCACTCACTCACTCACTCACTCACTCACTCACTCACTCACACTTACAAACACACATTTACAGCTCAGCCCCTGAGGGTAGTAACAGAAGATACATGTCTGTTTCACTACCTAGTCCCTGCCCCCATGTCTCCCTCCAACAAATCAGTGGGCAGCGATGCAGGAAGCCAAGATTCTGGGGATGGAAACGCAGGACCAAGGTCTGTGTGTGTGAATGTGAGAGATGAATATAGGGATTGATTGTTTAAGGCCATTTTAATGTGATTTGTGGTTGTATCTGCATGCCAACTGTGTTTGTGTGTGTATTAACGTAAATTTACTTGATAAATTCTGACCTCCTTTCCTCTTTGTCTTTTCACCATCACGCTGGCGTTTCTCAATTAACACGCACTTCATTCTTCTTCTCTCTCTGTCTTTCCTCTTCTCTGTTGGCTGTCTTTCACATTTCTCAATTGGCTTACCTTTGCCTGTCTTTTGTGTTTTGGTTTCATCCTCTTGTTTTCCTTTTTCTTTCTGTCTGTCTCGTCTTTCTCTAACTAACACCATCTGGTGGTTTGGCTGTAGGACATTGCATTGGGATCCTGACCCCTCTACTCTGCAACTGCACTCCGACTCTGAGCTGATGGGGTACTGCTCCTCCTCTCTCCTTTAGCTTGTCTTCCAAATGTATTCAGTTTTTGTGGTTTCATCTTAGATTTGTCTAAATGTGTTAGTATTATGTCTGTACATCCTTATTTATGTCTTTAGGTGTATAGTTCATTCCATTCGGCTTTGCATTGCAAACCTTTGTATGTGTGACCTTATTTCCACCACGGTATGTGTGTGTGTAGACGTGGAGCCGTGAGGCTGGGCATGTCCAAATTGACCCAGGTGGACTTTGCCCCGAAGGAATTAGTGTCCTATTGCAAAGAAACCCAGACACCCACCGAGGCACTGACGCACACCGTTCAAAAAGCAGGTAAACAAACATATAAAGTGTCTTCCCAACTTTCTACCTGGGTTTAATCAAAGTTCAACAAGAAAAAAAGTCAAATCTGTTTGTTTTCCAGATGAGGAAGAGGATGAGGAGATCACTGCTCACCCAATTGGAGAGGATGCCCAGGAGGAGAAAAATGAACATGGCGAACAGCAAGAGGAGGGTAAAGACAAGTTTGTAATATGTAAACTGTGAGCCTGCTGTTGATGCCATGTTAATTGTTGATACCAATAACTGTGACAGGAAATCCAGTGTACTGATTAATGGGGGGGGAAATGGTTATCCCTTTTAAAAGATTTTTACTTTGACTTAGTACTGATCCCAGTACTGATTTTGAGTTAATTTCTATCCATCCAGCAATATGTTACCATTAACCAAGAACCATTCTACTATTATTTTCTGATATCTTTATTGAATTCACATTCATGTGTACAGACACTCCCAAAGAGCTGACAGAAGAAGAGAAGCTGCAGCTCCTGCACTCCGAGGACTTCCTCTCATTTTTCGAACGAGGCAGCAGAATTGTGGAGAGAGCCCTTGCTGAGCATGTGGACGTCTGCTTCGACTACAGTGGCAGAGATCTAGAGGACAAGGAAGGGTGAGGCACAGGAAAAAAAGCTGTTGTATAAATAGTTAAGATAGAAGTTTAATGTTACAGAAAAGCAGGCTTGATAATCGTTTTCTTTTCGGGGTGGTGGGGCAGTGATTTGCAAGCAGGTGCAAAGCTGGTTCTCAACAGACAGTTTGCAGATGAGCGCTGGACTAAAAACAGAGTGGTCACCTGTCTTGACTGGTCACCTCAGGTGGGTTATATTTGTTATTGATCCTCACAGAGAAAGTCATCCTATTACATGTCCATAACCGCACAACTAGGACAGTCAGTCAGAACAGACTGACTGAAAATCGTCTGTGAACACTATGTTGATTAATGCTATGCTCCTCTCAGTATCCAGAGCTGCTGGTGGCCTCGTATAACAACAATGAGGATGCTCCCCATGAGCCTGATGGAGTGGCACTGGTCTGGAATCTGAAGTACAAGAAGGACACACCCGAGTACATCTTCCACTGCCAGGTAAGGACATATTTCACTTGCTACAATCCACTGGCATGAAGACAGTATCTCTAAGAAAGTTTACATGGAGCGCCTTCGTAGCTGGGTGGTTACAGTGCATGCTGCATTACTGCTACGCCCCAGGCTGAATTGCAGACCTCAAGAGTTTACATTGCAAAATAAATAGTTTTTAACCTAATACAGCCAAATGCTCAGTTAGAAGCAAATCTATTTAATTTTTTCTTTTTTTTTTCTCCTTCCTCTAGTCAGAGGTGATGTCAGCTGGGTTCGCAAAGTTCCATCCCAACCTGGTGGTGGGTGGGACTTACTCCGGACAGATTGTCTTATGGGACAACAGGAGCAACAAGCGCACCCCTGTTCAGAGAACTCCCCTGTCTGCAGCTGCACACACAGTAATGCACTGGAGGGCACACGCCTTTATGTTTACACACTCTCACAGACTATTTCATTTAAAATCTTTTGAACACACAAGTTTGTGTTTGTGTGGTAGTTTTTCAGCCAATCTCTGCACCTTTACATCTGGCTAACCTTTCCTGGTAAGTGTATGTTGTTTTACTTCTCTAACTGTGCTCTGCTGTGTTCAGCACCCAGTTTACTGTGTGAACGTGGTAGGAACCCAAAATGCTAACAACCTCATCAGCATTTCCACCGACGGCAAAATGTGCTCCTGGAGCCTCGACATGCTCTCCCAGCCACAGGTACATTGAACGTGTGTTGATAGATTTATGACAGACATGCTGTCATACATATCAGATGGTAGAGTCTGACCCTGTGTGTTGTTTTCCCTGCAGGACAGTCTGGAGCTGGTCTTCAAACAGAGCAAAGCGGTGGCTGTCACCTCCATGGCCTTTCCTCTGGGCGATGTGAACAACTTTGTGGTGGGGAGCGAGGACGGCTCGGTCTACACAGCCTGTCGCCACGGGAGGTGTGTGATCTTTGACCTCTGTCCTCATTAGCACCAAATATTTTCCAAAGGTTGTAAATCGTTGATTAACAACCAGAATGTAAAAGCAACCCTGCGACTTCCGACAAATTCTGGAAAAGCCTTTGAGGGAAAGAAGGTAATTAACAGAACCCCTCTCTATTATTTGTATGTGCGTTACAGTAAGGCGGGGATCACTGAGGTGTTTGAGGGCCATCATGGTCCGGTGACCGGGCTGAGCTGTCACAGTGCTGGAGGACCCGTTGACTTCTCTCATCTCTTCATCTCCTCCTCTTTTGACTGGACTGTCAAACTCTGGAGCACTAAGGTGAGATAGTCACAGTCATTGGCAAGCTGTTTAGTAATTCCACTTTCAGTCACAATACTTAATTTATTACGTTTTTATTAATTAATTAATCCAATCCTCCCTTTGTTCTTCCTTTTCTGTACAGAGCACACGTCCGTTGTACTCGTTCGAAGACAGTTGCGACTACGTCTATGATGCCATGTGGTCTCCAACACACCCTGCTCTGTTTGCTTGTGTGGATCTGGCCGGACGCCTGGACCTGTGGAACCTCAATAATGATACAGAAGTACGCACGCACAAGCCACTGAATAAAACCTTCATTTCACCACATTTTTTGAAAACACGCTTTTTTGTTTTTTCCTGAGAGTTATGGTGTCAATGTTCTCATCTGACTTGATTAAGTGTATTTCCTAAGGATAAATCATAGCATTTTGGCCAAAGTTCCTCATATTATTCCACAATAGCCCATCTAAGAATGGGGAACACTGCTGATCATACATTAATGGTGTGTGTTTTTTAGGTTCCCACCGCCAGTGTGTGTGTGGAGGGCGCTCCGGCATTGAACCGTGTTAGATGGGCTCACTCTGGGAAAGAGATCGCCACCGGGGACTCAGAGGGGCAAGTGCAGGTCTACGACGTAGGGGAGGTGAGATGTCATTCCATATTACTATGATTCAGTTATCTATCTCTTTGGTGTCACTCTCTAGCGTTTCCTTTACGTGCTGATTATACATCTTGTCCTTTGCAGCAAATCTGCGTGCCTAAGGCAGACGAGTGGACGCGCTTCGTCAGGACGCTGGCTGAGATCAATGAGAGCCGAGATGAAGCCGAGGAACTGGCCAACGTCTGATGTTAGAAACGCCACACTGACATGCTCATACATTTCTTTCTAGTAAACTACGCCACCTATAGCACACTACCTGACACTGCCAGAGGAGCAGCGCTCTCCTCCCTCTGGCTTCCAGCTTTTCCACCTACTACTACATTAATTGGCTTAAGGAGATTTGCAGCGCTAGAAAGGATAGAAAAGACTTAGATGTGTTTTTAAATGTGGGAGTTTTAGAGTACATTTGTAAGGACAATGACTGTCACGTGAGCAGTAGTAGAACAGAAACCAGTTAAGTGGTTTAAACTGGCAAAGGAATACAGGAAAGGGATTTTCAGCATCGATGTGACTTCTAGCTTTGAGAACATCCTCAGGCCTCCAGAAACTGCTCTTCTCCTGAGGCCTCTACCAAATCAGCCCTTTTTTAAATATGCAAACCTTTGTACTTGCACCTTTTTATTACCATTTGAGTGTTTTTACATGTTTTAATATTTTCCAGACACGCTTGTGCACATTGCTGGCGATGTAATTCCGCAGAGCTAAACGAAAGAAAGCTGACATTTCTCCATCGGATCCGTTTTATCTTCAGCACTTGAATTTGATGACCAAAACAGCTCATGCACACTCTAGCGTGTGCAGAAGTGTGTCATTCCTACATTTCAACCACTACAATATTTAATATTTATTCTGGTGGTTGCTCTTATTTAAATGTTATGTATTGTTTAAAAAAATGCTGCTTTGTACTAAAAGCTTTAGTACATTACTAAGATTAGCATGACGCTTTTTACCAGGCAAAATCTGTTACTACACTTGCCTTGAATTTATTGCCACTAGTATGATTTAAAAGTGATTTCTGTACCAAAGGTTATTGTTTTATACTCTGTACCTGTAAATGAGTAGAACAGTTTCCTGACAACATTTAGTTTTAACAGGTGGTGCAAAGCTGAGGTTGGAAACTCGTATACCCTTCACCACAGAACATGAATCCAGTTCCATTCTTTTCCTTTTCCATCCAATCGTTAATTCCCTCCAGTATGCAGCAGTCCAACCTCAGCAAATTTGAGCCTCAAACACTTTCTCTTTAATGTATAAAATGAGCTAAAAATGCACTGTTGCAACCATATTTGATATGACATGAACAAGATCAGTATTCTGCATTGACTAATTGTACTCCCATTACTGATACAGTTAAAGGTTGCACTTTTCCAATGGAATAAAACTCAAACTCATTGGTAAAATTAATACCATATGGATGATTTATTTCAATAAAATACAGTGACCGAGTTGAGATGCATTTAATATACCTAATTCTTATCGCATGATTCTTGTTTTATCAAGAAACCCTCAATTGAAGTACATCAGTAAGTGACCAGGACCAAAGGCCTTATTATGTTATGTTATTTCCATAACATCAACCCTGTATAATGATGCCGACTGAACGTTACAGACCGTTGTATCATTTTCCTTCCCGTCAATGAACTGTCTCGCTACAGTTTTATAATATGTACAGTATCTATCCTCCTGGGGAAGGACCAATCGAGAGTAAAGCCCAACACCATGCTGAACAATCTAATATTTTCTATGCCCACTGTCCAATAAGAAGTCCTGCTCGCACTGAGACGGAAAACAGAATGAAAATCAAATCACCGAGAGAGGAGTGCCCGAGGCTCCGTTTTATACGAATGCTGGAAAGAAACACAAAAGATGGAGCTGCCAGGAGCGTCCAGCCACTGAAGATACAACACAGTCAGCGCTCTGGTCCCGTCGCGGTCTGCGTGGTTACATCCAAAGCTGCAGCCAGCTCTCCACCGCCACTTCTGGCTGGGGACCAGCGGAGAACACCGTCACCTGGTGTTGTTTGTGTCTACATGAATGACCCCTATTCCTGGAGTGTGTTTCAACTGTGCGTGTTTTGTTTGTGTATCTATCAAAGTGTCTGGCTCCTGGTAGAGGAGGAGAGGGATGGCAAAGTGATATGGAGGTTCAACCTCTATGGGGCCTGAGCCGGCACGGCAGCGACTGGCTCTGCTGCTGGCTCTGCATGGTGGATGGAAACCACGCCGGAAGACTTGAATTTGGGAAGGTGGAGGCCAAATTTGTTCTCCACACCGGCAAATGTTGCTGCGGCCAGGCGGTAGCCTCCGACATGGTCGGCGTTAATGGGAGGAAGCTCGGAGATCCGAGACTTGGGTGTGGGATCAGATCCTGCCGGACGACTGCAGAGAAGAGAGGGAGATTGATCACTCAACAAACATAATGGCATTTCTGATATAGAGATGAAAATAATCCAATCATGTAAGAGCCTATGGAGTGGGATGTGATTCATCTATTACAAAACAAATAACATGCAAACTAAATCTTTTTTGGTAAACCATTGAGCAGAGTGAGATGCGTATAATGACAGGTACTACACATTTTATTACAGAAATTAAAGAGAAGAAAGCGCGCAATCGAGCATAAAGAGTCATAAAGAGTATTATGTCCTGCCTCTCAATCCAAATGTTCTGTATTTCCATGCTGGCCATGAATCGTACAAATGCATGATGCATCCTCATCATCCCTCCCTGTCTACCTTACAGCTGTCTACATTTAAAAAAAGGCAACCTGATCTGATTTAACTGTTCACTCCTTTTAAACAAAAACATCTGCAACTTACTGTCCTCCAAAATCAACGTAGAACCACCGCTGCAGAAGCTCATAAGTCACCAGTGTCACACCAAACTGAGGAGAAGACCGGCACATACGAGCTGGAGAACAGACAAGACATACAGTCAGCGCGGTTTAATTGCAAAGAAAAACAGACATACAGTGTGTCGATGCATCCACACAAACACGCACCTCCAGCTCCCTTCCACAAAGCCCTGAACCCCTCCTCTTTCATAATCTTCCTCAAGCAATCGAGGACTCCTGTATAAGAAGTCTGTCCCGCCCTCGCTGCAACTTGCAGACGTGTCTTGATGACATCAGCAGGCGTCACGAGGGAGGCTGCAGGGATACCTGGGAAATAGAGTTACAAAGATGACAAGATGTCTTAAAGGGCGGTAAAAAGTCAGTAATAATTAATAACAACTAGTTTATTAGCAATGCTTATTTCTGCAAGCAGCTAAGGTGCCATTTGAATGGTATACATTTCTCCATTGTACTATTTCATGAAATACAGCGCCGAGCCAGGCCTCTGCTGTTGTATGTCATTATCTGAGGATACCTGCAATCGCTCCGGCAGTGAGAAGCTGCAGTGGTCCCAGCCTGCCTTGCTCGTCAGCAAACTGGGTCTTGAGGTGGGCGTACGAGGGGAAATAGATGGCAGAGAAGGGGATGTCTCTCAGGAAACATGCTTTAGCACCCTAGAGAGACACACAAAGCACAGACAGATGTATGAGACTGTGCTTGAGAGTAGACTATGAAAGAGAAAGAGTGCATACATGCCAAACAGAGTGAGTGACATTAAATTAAACAGGGGTATTTTCTCACACAGTGAGAAAACGCTGTTTGCACCACTACCAACTACGCAACTAAACACCACAGGGCGGCCCGAGAGAAGATTGTGGTACATTCAAAGACGCATTACCTTGTAGAGGCCGAAGAAGCCAAGGTCGCGGACCACGTTGACTGCACTGACTCGAGGTCCAGTGGTGATCTCGCCTGCCACCTGCAGACGAATCTTCACAATCTCCAGAGGGTTGGTAAAGATCACCTGAGAGCCGCCAGCCTGGATAAATAGGGAGTAGAGCAGCTTGTTCACGCATTACATAAAAAAGATGACCGCTCTTGCATCTCACACGTAGGCAGCTGAGGGAGTCTTGCTCGAGAAATGTATCGAAAGTACAAATGTCATGCTGATCAATCATTTACTTTTTCATTTCCTCAAACAGTAAGGTGTGCTGGGCCAATGTGTGTAAGGATAAACAACGCTATCAAAAACAGAAAAAGAAATGTTGCATTGGACAACGGAAAATTAGCATTGCTGTCTGATGTTAGCAATGTCATTTGGAACTTGGAAAGAAGGTTAAAACAACAAACTGCATGCATGAGTTACTTTTTAATAGCTGTAACAACTAAGGAGGCACACACCCTGAAATAAAGAGACTAGTGTTCATGTACGCATACAAAATGTTTGGGATATGAAACTTACACAAGCACCAGCTAGAATCTCAGCCACAAAAGGGATTGTGTTGTCCTTTCCGGTGAACTTGTCTCTGACCAAGTCATTCACCTGCGGGACACAAACATGAGCAAAGGCGATTCAGAGTAATGCTAAAAATCACTCCATCATTTTCATTCTGTCTTTGTATATTCCCCCAATGTGATGTTTTTCATCAGATAAAATGATAAAATGTAGTTTTAAATCTTTAAATTTTCATGTTCTGTGAATTATTTAATTGTCAAAAGCTCCTCATTAGATAATGTTTACCAATGTAGCATGAGTGTGCATGCAAAGTCAAATTGAAGTGGAGGAGGATTGTGCGTTGTGTTTGTGAGGAGGTACTCACCGTGAGTTTGATAGCTTTCTCAGGCGCTACACCGATAAGCTGAGGGACCAGACCTGCAGAGGATCAGGGTGCAGCAGCAGCAAGAGAGGAGGAATCCCAAATAAATAAAGAGGATACAAATAAGACATGAGGTGAAAAACATGAAAGTGGAACCCAACCAAGCTTTTACTAATAAGATGTGGAAGCTTCAGAGAGGAAAGGAAGTATACACACAAAAGGTTGATCACTAATTCAGTGTATTGTAATTAGTTTGATGCAACACAGCCCCAAAAAAAAAGTGTACAACAATAGCAATTCTGCCATTATTAGACAAAGGATACTCCATCACTTTACCAAGTAAAAATATAAATATTTGAATTCTTTAAACAAATTGAAGTCTTCATTTTAGAGTCTTAGATATCAGTGGGGAAAAAGTACCTGAAATAAAACGCGTCATCTGTAAAATGTATATTTTAAATTCAAACAGGGCGGCCGCATACAGTACTACAATTTCATGATGAACCGATGACTGGCTCGGAGAGGAAAAGTAATATAAAAGTGGAGAAAGATGAAACTCACAGCGAAGATGAATGAATGAAGTAAAAGACTTACCTCTGTAGAAGCCAAAGAAGCCCTCATAGCGGAGCACCTTCTTAGCACAGTCAAAGCTGTTCTTGTACATCAGCTCTCCAACAAAGGATCCTGTGGACCTCTGGTTCTGCATACGAGTCTTTACCAAGTCGATGGGGTACACTGCCGTCGCTCCAGTAGCTATGCAAACACACACAAAATCAAACTCAATCAAATCCAATGTGAATTAGACATATCTGAAGTGGCTGTGTGTCCATCAGATTGCCGTCTGCCTCTGGCCACGGGATAACTCACCTCCAGCGATGGCGCCGAGGGAGAACCTGTAGGCAGATTCTGCAACCTGGAGCCACACGGGCCTGGTACTGTCCCCATGGGCCTGATGAAAGAAAGAAAATCACATTAGGGGGCATTATGAAAATACTTTATGATGACAATGATGCAATCATTTTAAATTGATTGATTGTGTGGTGAAAATTCAAATATGTGATACATTATATGGTAAGAAGCTCAAAGTTTTAGGATATTTTACAGCTAACTGCTGATTTGATGTCAATTTTATCCCAAATTAGGAGTTTCACATACCTGTTTTTGGGTTTCAGCCAGGTGGTAAGGCAGGCATCCTTCCTCTAGTGGAGCAATCCTCTCAATGTCAGCAAGATTCAGGCGCCTGATACACATGGGTAGTTATTTACATCACTGTCATCATAGAGATTGGAATATTCTTCAATAATTGTCAAAGAATTTAACTGAGTATCAGAGTGAGTGTTACCCTGAGGGGGAGTGCAAGCCCGACAACTGGTACAGGATGTCAATTTCCATGGGAGTGATCTGACCAAATCTGTTGGCAGCATGAACAAACTCCTCTGCAGAGAGAGAGAGTGAGATACCAGAATAAAAACTTTTATAATGATTTCTGACACACCCATGTAATATCTTAAGCTGTAAGTCAAAGACACTATGTGCCAATAAAGTGAGCACAGTAAACAATCGGTGCACCTTTAGTCAGGAGTGTGTCATTCCGCGTTCCAGCCAGCGTGCTGTAGATCTTGCGAATCAACTCCATGTTGTTCAGGAGGGAGTTGAAGGCATTGAAGTAGGAGAAGCTGACCAAGTGAGAGGTATTACCACCTGCAGCCTGGCAGAAGAAAGGCAGTGCACATCAGGTACTGGTTTCACTATGAACAATACCTTTTTGTTTCTTATTTTTAACTCTTAATGAGAAAGCAAGATTCAGTTTCAAGTTTTACTCAATATGGCCATGTTTAAATTCAAACTGGACCTTTTTGATCTTTTCTTTGATCGTGAGGGCTAAGGAGTAACTTTACTTTTTTGCTTTAACTGTCATATTGTAATGCATATTGCTCTTATTATAGCCTGGGCTTGTGCTTTCATCATTTAACTCTTTCCAGATAAGAACAATATATATATTCCTACAGAGCAAATCTTTCAGGATATTCAACAGCTCAGTATTAACCAGCACTTTCAGGTCTGTCAAGGAGTGTCAGGGATCAATTCATGTGGGAATGTATGGAAACACCGATTGCAAGAGAAAACTGTGAGCCTGAGCTAAGCTTCTTATTAAAATGATAAATGCACCAGATTTAAGTTGAAAATTACCAGTATTAACCCAACATGCAAAGCAGATGAAGATTTACTGTTGAGTGTGTTCATTTTCATAAACCAACAGGTCAGAGTGGATTATATTGCCACTAGCCAGTGATCAAAACATAAGTATTGTTATTAAAGGTTGGTTAAGTAGAAAAACATTTCGGCCGTGAATGAGCTTCCAATTATGAAAACTAATTTAGAACAATCAGAGCTGTGTTTATCTGAAAATATTCATCCTCAAATCAAGCAAATTTTAATATGTTTTACGACTAGAATGAAACATTTTCAAAATACTGTCAGAAAGCTCTCCATGCACCCACACACATACACAAACACTCACAGAGACAAGGTTCTCCTCCACAAAGGGTGTGAGCACGTGGTGTCTGATGGTGGCCATAATGTCACTGAAGTCCATGGCGGAGATGACGCCATTCTTGCCGTTGTCCTTCTGGGCAAACGCCTGCCGTGCATGCTCCAACTGCAGCTCCTAAAAACACGACACGACGAGGCTGTGTGTAAATAGATCATGTAGCCAAGCTTGAAAGACAGACAAAGTGGGACAAATAAGAGAAAAGGCAAGGAACTCTGATCAGTGTGTGTGTGTGTTTGTGTGTAATTGGCACACCTGCAGGAACTGGGTGAACTCGAGGTAGCTGAGGCCTTTCTTGCGGTCGTGCCCAAAGTGCAGACGGATGAACTCACAGTCCCAGTTGAAGGGAATGTGGTGGTGCACTGTGGTCTGGCTGAAGATGTCCCGTACATTCTCTGCACACATTCAAAAAAGTGTGTTTGTTTGTTTGTGTGTGTGTGTGTAGAGAGAAACAGTGCATGAGAGAGATTATGTAAATCCATCCATGTGTAATGACTTAGACTGAGAAGTAATCTGGTTAACAATGCAATGTTAAGAAATTATTTTTTTCACAGAGCACTGCAGCAAAGATAGCTGAAAACATTCATCCTGGTGAACAGTGCTATATATATATATATATTGTAATTTGTTTTGATTCATTATAATCGTGTGAATTGAACTCAAAGCCCCCGTGAAAACACAGACAACACATTGATCGATACCAAAGGAAATGTTTCCGGTTCCATTCTTGTCAAACAGCTGGAAGGCTACGATGAAGAGCGTGTCAGGCGCACACAACACCGACTCAAATGCTAGAAACTCCTGGAACGAGATCAGCCTGCCATTGTGGGTGGTGGAAGAAAAAAAATAAAAATAGACATATATATACATTATACAATGTCAAACAAGCACATCAAAGACTTTGTAATGAAGCAAATCTCAGATCATAGAGTATTAGTTCACACATAACTGCAGGCACAATCTGTTTTATCTTATCTTTAAATGGAAATAATGGCAAGTGCTAATCAGACATAGCTCAATAAACTGTCAATTAGTAATGATAATCTGTGTGTGTATGAGTGTGCGTGTGTGTGTGTGTACATACCCGTCCTTTGTGGTGTCGGCCACAGCAGCAATGAGCTGCACAGTTTTGGGGTTGTGATGGATCTGCGTGTGTAGCCCTAGATACCTCTGGACAAAGTCTCCTGAGGTCATAAACCTCTCTCCATCTGTGTCTGCTACGCTGGCATACTGAGGGGAGAAACCCAAAACCACATCAGCATGACTACCTAACTCTGACTTTATCTAATAAACAACTATACAAATTGTTCTTTATACGCAAACGATAATCTGTATACAGTGTGGGCCCCTTTTACATAACCTGGAGTTGATCCATTTCAACAGCATGACTTGATATTAGCTGCAACAGCTTTAGTAAAACTCACAGCGCTCTAGTTAATCAGCTGTTTTGCCAAAGGCAGTTATTGCTAATTATTACTGAATATTTTTAGGTTAGTGGCTCACAAAACAAATCTGCTCTGTCATTGTTTTCTTTTCTAAAGTTTGCCGGTGATTCACACTGCACCTGAATAACAAAGGTCATTGATATTTCAGTAGTGGCGTGACCCGTCTGAACTACAGAGGGCCACACGGGTGTTTTTAGCCTGAGCTTGTAGGCTATTCGATCTATCAGGGTAACGTAAACAACTGACCCACACGACTATCACACAGTGGGCCACAAAATCACCACACAGCGGAGCAAAGTGAAGGTTAACCAATCGCTCACGTTACATCTCACGGTCATACACAGAGTACATTTCACCTTGCTCTCTGATCCGACCACTACAAGAACATTCAGGTCCTTGCTTGTGCTGTACTAGAAGCAGTAAAACAAAAACTGACATTTAACCCCGAACAGGGACGTAAACCCTAGAGCCTCAGAATAACAGTAAGATTCTCTACCGACTGAGCTACCTAGTGTATACAAATGCAACACAATCCTTGAACATGTCACAATGATTATAGCAGACTGAGATTGAGAAAAGCAGAACTGAACCGAAAGTCCCCTTACAACTTCTACTGACTCAACAACTATGAAGCACAATCATCTGAAAACACAATATTAGACCATCTGATGAATAAAAACAGTTCCAGCTATGTATGCTTTAATGTAACAACAGGAGTCTGTGCTGGACCTCTAACTGAGGCTAATGCTGTAATTCAAAGCCCATGACAAACCTACAAGCTCATCGAGTGAAAACAGTGTAAGCTGTTTCCTACACAGAGTAGAAAACACATCTGATGGGTGTGTACATGATGAGCAAAAAGAAACATTTGAGACTGACTTTGAAAAGACCAAATCCGTGCAAACCTTACCTTCTGAAAGATTGATTTCAGCTCACTTGGGTCCCCGCGTTTGGTAGATTGCACCTAAAATAAAACATACAAACAAGACAGTACGAGTTATTATTACATGCCCTTCCCCACCCCCAACAAAAGCTGCAGCTTAAAACAAGTTGTGCAGGCGGTGAACTGGACATGCAATAAACCAAAACAAGCTAGCTGCTTTGGGTTCCTGTCTCCTTGAAACGTCCACTGCAGTGAAGGAGAAACGCGGCGCTCAGACTCGGACATGGTGCACAACAGAGGCTCTGGCTGAGCGAGTGGCGGGCACACCGACCACCTCCTCGGGCTCAGACCGAGGTTACATCTGTGTAGCCGGCTAGCAGCTGACACCAAACGACTCATATGAGGAGGGCACACGTACACCCACCGCTGCAATTACACATTGAGCGTTAAACCGACCAAATAAGGGAGCGCGAGCGCAAAATAGACAGAGGCAGCTGCTGTAAAAAGACGCACGTCACTCCGGCGTTTGTGTGTCTTATCACGGCAGCAGAATGACGATTAGATCGCCGTTTAGCACGATATCGCTAACTGAGGTTGCGGGTGTTTCATCATCAAGGCCAGTCGGGGCGACGGCTAGCCCGGTGATGCTACAGCCGCGGTGCCCCCCGCCGCAGGGACGCCCGGGCCCGGAAGTCTAGCTTCGGTGCTTCGCGCGCGAGAAAACGGGCAGAAGACATGCAGACATTGTTAAAGTAGAGGTTTGAAAATCGCTAAGAGAGCGATGCCGAAGTCACCTTGACCGCCATGCTGATTTGACGTCACGCACAGTGAGCGAGGAAGGCGCAGACGTACCGTACGCCCTCGGACGCCTCGTGTAACGTTAGTGTGAGAACGGAACGGAGCTGTATCCGAATACACTGGAGGCTACGCGCGCGTGCACGCGCTCTTTCTCACACACAAACGCATACATGGTCACGCGCGCGTACACTGAAGCTGATGGAAAGGGTGTTTGAATATCACTGATGTGAAATTATTGATTCACAAAGTTTTGTATGGAACCTACAAGCTCTTTTTTCACCCCTTCTCCGTGAATTATATTATTACTACTACTAGGAGTAAAACAATACTGCTATCTTAATCTATATTATACATCATAATTTATTAGTTTAGTTTATATTTTGTATTAATTATCTGAATCTGTAAAGTAACTAATAGCATAACTAATGTACAACATTGACCTCCAAAATGAGTATAAACTAGCATCAAATGGACATACTCTGTTCCACTCTACTGATAGTAATTGTACTTTACTTAAAAAGTAAAGTAAAAGTAAAATCACTTAAGCACCGTACAAAGTTGCTGGTTACATTCCACCACTGATTGCTACTATGACTACTGATACTTGTGCTGCTGATACAAAATAACAATTTGCTGATATTGTCATACTTTTCTGCTCCTACTACTGCCACTAGTAGGTCGAGGCAACTTATTTATAGTCAAAATCTTTCTGAGCACAAAAACAAACAATACACTATCTCGTTGACCTGAGCTAATCCAGATGTCAACAGTGTTTGTTGTCACTGATAAGTCAGTGCCCTGTTACAGTGTCTCCACTATCTGCACTGTATATGACACCATAGCCTTGTGTCATGTGACTTAAACATCGCTGTAAAGTCACCTGCTTTAAGAAGTATTGTCCTATAGAGGTGTTCAGACTAGTTTCACTTCAGTACATTTAGCTGGTAATACACATGTAATTCCTTCACCACTGGACCCTATAGTAATAATATATAGTAATAATAATAATACAACATACTACGATAGAAATGACCAGCTGCAAAACCATACTGAAAGATGACCAAGCTCCATAGTGTATAAAACCTGTGCATGCAAGCAGTTAAATCAGATTGTGAATGTTTTCATGGCAAGTTTATTGGCCAAAAGAAATCTTACACAAAAACAGGAAATTAATCACAGAAACATACAGTTAAACAACAAAAACACGAACCAAAGATAACTAACTTAAACGGCGTAAAAGTATAAATTCATTAAAAAAAGAATAAAATATGGCTTGGAGGGTACAATACTGTATAGTCGTTATGAATGTAGCTTTTGTAGTAATTGTGAGTCATGCGTCACGTGGCTTCTTCCCCACGTGACCACCAATAAAAAAAAAGCATGGCGGCGCACTGTTCTGTGGGACTGGCAACAAGATCAGCAGGTACTGACCTAAAACACTGTCCCAACGCGGATAGACAGTGGTGACACGCGGCAGCTAGGGCCACTCTTGTTCTCGCGTAATGTAAAAACAAACTAGTTGTTTCACAAGTTAATTTAAACACGACAGCAGCTAATATTTAGTAATTGACGAGGTTGTGTTTTACTATCGGTTAGCTTGCTCTGTGTTGCTAAATGAATGAATCTGTGTATCTGGTCGGGGGTCTGTTTATGGACTGATTTAAAAGTGAAATAATATTATACAATATATATGTATGCATACAATTAATGTAATAGCGTCGAGTAACGCACCACCAATATGACCTCAGTGCTAAAACATGCTAAAAGACTAGTAAAAGTAGACTGATGTTTTGTATGTCGTTTAGGATTCCCCCCGACCCTTGTGACTGGTTAATTGCCTTGTGACCTCAAAGTTCTCATTGCACACAGGCTATTCCGTGCACTTTATTTTATTTTAACCTTCATTTTTATATTCTACTGTAGACCCAATTGTAAATATTCATGCTCCCATTTACTGCACTCTGTTTATTGTTAAATGTTAAATGCTACGCACCTACCGCCAGGACAAATTCTTTGTATGAAACATACATGGCAATAAATGGTTCTGATTCTGTACTTTGCAGTCTCATTATTTGCCACAATACCAGCCAGTACTCTTATGAACATCAGTGACAATTACATATATTAATGTGTACTTAGTAATTAATATACATAGTAAAAATAATTGTGAATAGAAATGCTGGTGCACTGACTGTTCTTGTAAAGCTCACATGTGTCATGTGTGAAAGTTTGTTCTGTAACCTGAGATAGATGTCATAAACTGCTCAATATTTTCATCTTCAGTTTTAGAAAATGGAACAGGCAATAACAATAACAATAACTATGTTGGGTAGTTGATTAATCAATAATCTTTGTCTCAGTTGACTAACAGTATAAGTCCATTCATGGTTTTATGTTTTATTTTATGCTTAATGACTTATTCCCAAGAGATGTATGAGCACATTTCTGGTAAACACAATATTTAAAGGGATGCTTTTGTGTGTTTATCTGTGGATCAATTACATCATTAATTAGTCAACAAAATTGTATGAAACCTTTGTCAACTAAGTCTTTGGCCGAGTCTGTAGGTCTGGTAACATATATTATTTTATTTCCATATAATCTTGTGCCTTTATTAGATAGTGAAAGATTGGGATTGAATGCTACAAAGTTCACAAAGTGCAGACTCAAACTGGGAATGATGGGGTCACCAGGACACCCTATGCAGTTACATATTTTAGAAGATGCTCATCAGCCATGACTGGATACACATTTTAATTGTTCATTTGACTAAAAAGACAACACCGGTGAGTGGGGCTGGGTGTCAACACAATAATTAACTTTCTAATTTGTATTCTTTGCCAAAAAGTAATGTGACAGAAATTTCCCTTCTTCATTCTGCTGCTCTCCTTTTCACCAGGACTGGGCGGTTTCCTGCGGAGAGGTTTTTGTTTAAGAAACTATGGTCCCCCAAAAGCCCTACTGTGTCTGCAACATCGGCACTTCTTCTGGAGGAAGTGGAAAAGTTCTCACAATGTAGTTCGTCCAGCTACTGTTAGGCCCGCCTCTGCAGTACCCAAGGTACAGTGCCCCTTGTTTCTCTGGCCCTGCTCAGGCAATTCTGCTAACTTATATTGTAGTTTGGTCTCCAATAATTTCTCAGATTTTATAGGAAACCTTGGGACAACGGTAGGAGCCACCCTTCTTATCCTGTCGTTCCTCTTTTTCCTGACTGTAGCACATTGTGCGGCCTGACTATGTGAGCCACAGACTGGTCCCAGAATGGCCGGACTACATAGAGATCAAGGACCAAGAGCAGATCGAAGGTCTTGCCAGAGCATGTCAGCTAGCCAGACATGTGCTGCTACTAGCTGGACGCAGTCTGAGGGTGAGCACCTCATCACCACAAGTAATGTTTGTGTGTTCGTGTCATCAAAAACAACAACACAATTTTCACCTGTGACTTCCAGGTTGGTATGACAACGGATGAAATAGACTTCATCGTGCACCAAGAGACGATCAAGCACAATGCCTACCCTTCCCCTCTCAGATACGGGGGTTTCCCCAAGTCGGTCTGTACATCTGTGAACAACGTGGTCTGCCATGGCATACCTGACAGGTAAGAATGTGCTGGACCTTTACTCATACAGTACTTACATCACTTTTAGATGATGCGTATCCCAACTTTTAGATGCCGGGGGCCACATGGAGAAAGAGTTTTGTCCTGTGAGCCTTTTGATTGAGAGACTTATCATAAATAGTGAGTTTTAAGCACTATGTGCTCTACACAATAGGAACTGCATTTAAATATAGTCAATGGGCCAAATCCCTCACAAGCTATATACATTAAGTTGTCCTAATGACACAACTTATTTAAGTACACACACTATTTTTAAATTCTTTTCTCTTTGTTTTATGCCAAAATGGTATTCTACCATCCATCCATCCATCCATTATCTGAACCGCTTATCCTGTTTAGGGTCGCGGAGATATTCTACCAATAAGAAAATAAACATGGCCACTGAGAAAATGACACATTACACACAAAACACATGTAACCACATTGTAATGAATGTTTGCAACTTAAATCTTTAAGTGTTGGACCTTTTATAGAAAGCTTTGATGATTAACTTGGTTGAAAAGTTTGTAAAATAGTTTATCATCCAACACAACCACATCAGTTTGGAATATAATTAATTATTGGACAATTTGTTTTCTTAAATAAATCAATACAAAATTTCGATGTATGCTTTATATTTAAAAGGTTTGGTACTATGTTGACATCTAACATTAATGGTATTATTACGCAAAAGTTGTACATTATTGAAAATGTAAAGGATTCTCAGTGTATGATCATTATTTTGTTATATGCAGTCGGAAACTTGAAGATGGAGATATCATCAACGTTGATGTCACTGTGAGTTGCTGCAGACACACAAACCAACTCAAAGACATTACTGCAAACATCACCCGTCAGAACAATGCTGCCTCCATGACTGACCTTTGCCTATTCCCAATAGGTGTATTTAGATGGTTACCATGGTGACACCTCAGAAACCTTCTTGATTGGACAGGTGGATGAGGTCGGCCAGCGATTGGTGGAAACTGCCCGGCGCTGCCGAGATGAGGCCATCGCTGCCTGCAAGCCGGGTGCACAGCTCTGTGTTATAGGAAACACGATCAGGTACACACGCACATGCACGCACACATACAAACACACATACATATACATGTAAAAAAACATACATACCATATAATCACATTAACTGTTGCCAGTATGCCAACTAATATTTGTTTGTTCTTCTGGCAGTGATATCGCCCACGCCAGTGGCTTTCAAGTGTGTCCTTATTTCATTGGACATGGAATAGGTTCTTACTTCCATTGCCATCCTGAGATCTGGCACCATGGTAGGTTATCACATGTGTGTTTGTGTGCATGTATACTATGTGTTTGGCTTCCTTCTAATCAAGTATGCACTGTCTCAATATAATGTATATGGCATACTGCAATATTCATTAATGGACTCTGGGATATTGATAGCTTTGTGGTTCAGAAGATACTTTGTGAGACAAGGATACTGAAAACTGAGATGAGGGAAATAAAAACTAATTTGGAAACTATGCCCATTTGCCAAAAGGTCTTTGTAATAAATGAAGAAACTTTTCTTTTTCCTCTTTATTTTCAGCTAACGACAATGACATGGCCATGGATGAAGGGATGTCTTTCACGATAGGCAAGTTAACTCTTTCAGTTTTCGCGTGCACATTAAGATGCCATTGTGTATGAAGGTGGGGCTGATGTTGTTTGTTCATTTGTAGAGCCCATACTGATGGAGGGGTCTGCAGAGTTTAGAATCCTGAAGGACAAGTGGACCGCAGTCTCTGCAGACGATAAAAGGTTTGTGGTGGACAAACACAAATATATTGTTTTATCTCAAACTAAATGGATTCTCATCCGGCATTAAAAAAAAAGCCCATAAAACCACACATAGTTGTTTTTACATTACCGTTTGTGTGTGGATTCTAACCAAATGAGACACAACATAAGATGTATTTTCTAATTTCACACTCTCAAAAGAGTGAATAAGCATGTTTCCCCACATGCTGAACCATTCCTTTAAAATTGTACACCTGTTTTCTTAATTGACATTCATGCAGGTCCGCTCAGTTCGAACACACTGTGGTCATCACATCTGACGGAGTGGATATTCTCACTAAACTGCCCGAAGAGAGCAATCTGGGACCTGAAGGAAACTAACTGGAGTTCAGCTGTTAGAAATCTCTTTACCTCAAACTACCTGAGATAACAAAACACTGTTTCAAGAACCTGAGTGGTGATTCACAGAGACATATTCAAAACGAGTGTGTCGTTTCTATACCTGGAAAGTGTATTAAAAGACTGAGGTGCATCTTCAGAGGAAAACGTGGCTGCTGGTGCATCTAATTGAAGTATAGATCTATGCATGTCATGAGTGTTTGTATTTAAGGCAGTCTTTTGCTAATCTATCAGCAGGTGACCAGTTTGGCCAGTTTATTTTTATTTTTTATTTGTGTGATCCTTTATGACCGCTATGATAGCTTTAATGGAGTCCCTGAGCGAAATTGCTGCCACTCAAGAGAAACTTGTAACAGTTACATGGGAGCAACACAAGTAGGACCTTGGCAAACATTTTAGAAATACTGAGCTGATGAATCCAAATTTAACTTTTTTTGTATTAATGTTTGAATGTTTCATAGCCTTTTCTACACTGCAAGGTATTTAATTGTGCTGTAACATTTCAAATCATCTTTATTTTATAAATTTTTTGTCACAGAACAAATCAAATCTTTAGGTTTGGAACATACGTTTTCTGGCATACTAAAAATGGTGGTATGGGTATTGGAACACAGGTATGTCCTAATACATACATGCAGTATGCCAAAAATACCAGGATGTCCTCCTGCATCCTATTGCTATTTCAGAATGCATGCCAGCTCACCTTTCTGGCTATCCTCATCCACAATCCTCTGCATTAGATATATTAGGGTCAAAGTTTAAGGTGTAATGTTTTGACGAAGATGTACGTCCAAATATGTGCTTACAGTATGTATCAGTGCACACGTTGAAAAGGTGACAGCAGTATGTGCTAAACGTAGAAAGAATGATTTGGGCTGCAGTCAATTAGGTCAGTGGAGAAGTGACACACTGTGTCATCAAGTGCTGCCGGTAGATGGCAGCACACACTTCATGTTACCTTCTGCATGTTGCAGCGAGCACAGGCTTCACATCTTCCCTCGTGTCACTTGTAATGCAGCACAACACATCTGACCATCTCAAATCCTTTTATGGACCAGAACCATAAGTGGAAAGCACATTTACATTAAAGCAAGTGTCAATAATGAATTGTTTTGTAACGTCTACTCTAGGCTTGAGGCCAACTTGATTATCAACATGGCGAGGGCTTTTCACACTACCACCAGACTCAGTTTATTCAGCATGACAGGTTGCTTAATTCTGAACAATACAATCTGGACTAGAGCACGATGCTGCACAGTGGTTGTACATTCCACTCTGCATCACCTCTTTGTTCTATTTCTCCTATTCCTCTTAACTATATCTTTTGCCCACAGATGGATTTAATAAAGAAGAGAACATGCGATACAATATCTCACAAAGCTCTTTCTCGCCTCCCTTTTGCATTTTACAGTAACACATTTGCACATTGCCTGGCATTTCATAGACATTTTCTAGTTAGATTTGTTAATTGGGGCGACTGTGGCTCAGTGGTTAGCAAGTCAGTCTTTCAACCAGAGGACCGGGGTTCAAACCCCGCCTCAGCCAGTCCATGTCGTTGTGTCCCTGAGCAAGACACTTAACCCCCAGTTGCTCCCCGGGCGCTTCACGAGGCTGCCCACTGCTCCTTAAAGGATGGGTCAAATGCAGAGGATAAATTTCCCCACTGTGGGACTAAGTGTGGGACTAATAAAGGGGTTTCTTCTTCTTCTTAATTTACATTCAATTTAGATTACACTGTAATCATTACAGTGTGCAGTATGTGAGTGATTTAATTCTTCCCCCACAACCTTTATCAAGTCCTTTAAGAGTCGTAATAATACTCCTTATTGCATCTAACTGAGCATGGTGTATGAAGTTTCACAGAAAAAATGCATAGGCGGCAAAATTGGATTCCAGTCTACTGGGTGTGTTTTCACTTCCTGCCAATGTAGTCTCCGAGTGTGTGTGCGTGCGTGTGTATCTCTGTGTGTGTGTGTGTGTGTGTGTGCGTGTGTGTGCGTGTGTCTGTGTGTGTGTATCTGTGCTCAAGCCAGTGCCAGTTTGTGGGTGGGGCAGGAAGGATTAGACAAATAAAGGTGGATTGGCTACTCAAGAGTCTGGTCATGTCCAGCCAGGAAATGATTCACATATATATTTAATTGACGCATGACATATAATGATAAGGATTACTTGAACATTGATTCAGCTTTTATTAAACTTGAGGGACAAAGTCAAAATTTAAAACCATAAAGAAAGACCTTCTTAAATACCGAACTGAAGTTTCTTTATTGTATCTTGTTGAAGCAATGTAGTACTCCTTATTTCATTCTAGGGCAGGGTGTGCGTGTTTGTGCATTTATGAAGGAGTGTGTATTTCTTGTGGATCAGGACAGGAGTAACGCAAACAACTCTTGATGGCCTTCCACTAGCATATGAGTCTTTCATTTTGAAGAAAAAAAATCTGAAAGGATACAAGAGGTTTTGTCAGCAAACAGGAGAGAAAGTGAAGGCCGAGCAGAAGGTAGATAATAGGGGGAGTAGATTTGGAAAGCATTTAAGGGAGGAGCAGGGAGTGGCGGGGTGAGGTCTTGGATTGTGGTCATGAATTCTCTCTCCTGCCTCTCCTTTTCCTGCATGTTGAGACTCATTCCTGCTCTCCTGTAAAATCCTCGTCTGCTTTTTGGAATTCAATCTTCAAATAAAACATCCACCATTTCAAACATCTGATCTGCTTCTATTGCTTATGAATGTGGATTGTCATTAATTAATTCTGCAAAAGAAAGTTATGTAGCATGTGTGAGGACTCATCTGTGTGTGTGTGTTGACATATTTACTGTCTTCTGTGGTCAGTTGTTCTCTAACTACTGGATGAGTAGATTAATGTGTTCCCACATTCCAGGTGTGCACACCTACATCACTGTATGTGTGAGCCTGAGACTGTGATATATCACACTTGCCTGGCATCTCACTGAGAAGCTCCACGGGAATTCTAGCTTTTCTTGGTGACCTGAAAGATTGTAGCAATAACAAAGCATGGTGTTGTTTTCAGACTTGTAGAGGCAGATCTCTCTGACACACATGCACGGATGGCATGTACTGAATTTATCTGAGTAACCCTCTCTGCTCTTAGTCAAATTACCTGAAGGCCAAGCTAAAACAGCTGAGTTGTTATGGGATCAAACATGCACTGTGCCGGGACATGCAGGTACAGGGTGATGTCAAGTGAGTAAACACCTTCAAGGACATCCTTACATTGATGGGGATTTGTCTTTTCATCATGTGAACTGCAGGAAATTAGTGAAACAACAAACAAATCACTTTAATACACACAATGTCTCATCTGGTCAAGATCATGGTCTGAACGCAACACACTCTCTACCTTCTAATGTCTTTTCATTTTGCTTCTTTATGTTGTTTGTTATTTTACTATCCACTCTTTTTTAGTTGCCAAACTCTGACTGTAACACAACTACAGGCATGCTAGCCCTTAGGCTGTATGTAGCAGTGGGGCTTTGAGCTAAATGCTACTTTCAGCATGCTAACACTCACAATGCCAATGACAATGACAATACAAATATTGAGCAGGTGTAATGTTAACCATGTTCAACATTTTAGTTTAGTATATTGGCATTGCTCAGTCTGGACCAATAGGCCGCACATTTGGGTCATCCTTATATTCCCAGAATCCTTTGTTCACCAACCTCTCAATATAATAATAATATACACGTCTTCTTAAGGATTTCTAAACAATTCACACATACACACACATCACACTCTGTGTTCTGTCTCCCTGTAGCCTATTCTATTGTCTGCGTTTTACCTGTACTTGTGGTAATCGATGCAAAGGTGAAAGATCACGGCTCAACTTGAAATTACATCCTCACAAAGTTGTTCTTTTGCTCTTTTTGAGTCTGGCGCTGGATTTTTGCACACGTGTCTATTGATATGAACTAATATGGTAAGATATTGATTAAGGCGATACAGTTCACGATGCCAATGAACAAAGTGAGTCAAATGCAGTTTGACTGGTAAAAATCGGTTCAGCTGAGTATTACAATAGTGACTCAGGGAAAAATACACAGAGAAAAACGTAGCTGAGAACATAAACCCCTTTAAAGGTCTCCTTTTTGTGTCATATTAAGAGGGTAATAAACTGGGGAACAGGACCTGAACAGAAATGCTTCTGTGGACATTTAAATGAGGGATGTTTTGGTGTCAAATTAGGCCACAGATTATGTGTGTCACAAGTTACAGTTAATGTGCAAGAATGCATTTGTGTGTGTGCGGCAGAAGAAGGATGTTTTAAACTCAAGTCACCAGACACCAGATGCAGGGAGGGTTCCCTCTTGATTGACACTTACAAGGCAAAAACCCAAGGCGAAGAGTCTTTCACTGCAAGGAATGCTTTTCTTTGTCTTTTTAACACAGTGGAAATATTCTGGAGGAGGTGATCCCAGACCCCAGATAAGGACACTATCCACTGTCAGTGTGTAGCTTTGATTTCTGCATGTATCTCTTTGGCTTCTGTGTCTTTTTGTTGCTTTGACACCCTTCCTGACTCCAAACAACAGCAGCAGGCTGACAAAATAAGAGCAGGGGGGCTGTGTTGTGTGTGTGTGTGGATGGTATGCATACCCGAGGCAGCTCTAAAAGGTCTCTGATGAATTAACTGTCTGCCTCTGTTGTCTTGTAATTTTCCCACACACAAACATGCACACTCACATAAACACATACTGGTGCTCACTGCCCAGCAAAATGCCCTCTCTTGCAGTGCTTGGACCAGAGGAAAACCTGTTATGCAGCTCAGAGCAATACCCTTTTAGCCGCATGTGTATGTGTTTGTGTGTGTGCGTGTGTGTGCATGTGTGTGTGTGAGTCCTTTGCTTCGGATCAGATGAGCTTGAAAATAGAACAAGGTTTCATTTCTTTAGGCCCTCCCTCATTTCTTTGATCTACCACAACAAAGACTTGCCACACAGTGCCGATGATATTAATATCATTGTCAAATACATTCATATAATATTATGTGATATTGATGTTAGTATTTAACTTTCCTGCTTCAACTATGTTCCTTCTTACAGACCAAATCTATTTTCAACAATAGTAACTGAGCTCTCTCTCTCTCTCTCTCTCTCTCTCTCTCTGTGTGAGTGTGTGTGTGTGTGTGTCTGTGTGTGTATCTGAAACAATTAGTTCCACCCAATAATGTATAGCTCTCTATGGCCATCAAAGCAAGGCATTATAGTGGAAACTGACTGGCTGTGCTGCCAGCTTTGAGTTATGGACAATTGGGTACTGGTGTGTGTACAGTGTGTGTGTGTGTGCACATTCCCTATAGTAGAGCTGTGGTTGTAGTGGTAGATGTATTATACATTATTACAATATGTATCAATGGTATCATATTATATTTGTTTCTGCTATAGTTTTATTATGATATTTTGGATATATTCACTCTTTTGTTTTAACAATTAAGAATTACACTGAAAAAAGGAAGATCATGCAGTATTTCTGTTAAATGAAATTACATTAAATGAACTGTGAAAAGGTTGCATTCTTCCTTTCCCTCAGCCTTGTTTGTATGTGCTTGATTATAATTAATAGAGCAACAACTTGCTGTTCATATATAGTGGAGTAATGTTGTTTATCACTGTTAACACCATCGCTATGTTGAGAGCCACGTGGAAGCAATAGAAATGCTCTAAACAACGTTTTGAGAACCTTTTTCTTGAGAAGGGTTGAAGACATAACATTCAAAATGCATTTCATCATTAAAGTTGATGAGAGGAACAACAATAAAACTATACAGAACATCTTATTTCGATGGAATTAACTTAATGTTAATTAACTAAGTGAAAAGGCGATAAGAATGATGTTTCATGTGCTGAGATGAACATCCACCACCAACAAGGCTCTGTCGTGGGAAAAATGAACAGAATGAAAGTCAACTTTTTCCCTGTGCACCTCCCTCAGGGTGCTAACAACTCTTTGTAGCACACCTGGACCCAACAACACTGGGACCCCTCCCACAACTCCTGCCATCTCACATTACATCCTCTGGCCATGGCTGGCCTGGGACACCCCATCACTCAGGAGGTAGATGTACAGAGTGGGGTTGAAATTGTCCCGAGGGTGTTACAGCCCTTCTGGACCAGAAGACATCAATTACCACGTATTGACTGTATTCAATACACTCATCAGGAAGGGTAAGGGATCTATTACAGCGTACACTGTATGTGTGTATGTTTTTCTTTATGGTTTAGCCATGCGTATGAGTTCTACTGAGACATAGATCAATACTGGGAATAAGAGATATACGTATAGGGGATGTAAATTAGAGATGTGTTCCCACAATGTCACTTGCTTGCTAACTGATAGCTTTGCTTTCTTTCTGTTTTGCAGGACATTGTCCTCACCACGCTCATATGTCCTCAATGTTAACGTCTTTTTCATAAATTAGAATTTATTTTTTTCCAGGCAGCTGTGAGTTCACAAATGTACTGATAATATCCTTCTGAAGGAATAGTATGATATTTTGTTCTTATTTTCTTTCCTCCAGAGAGTTAGATGGCAAGATTAATAACACCCTCATGTCTGTGTGGCAAATCGGCTAGTTAGCTTAGCTTAGCTTAGAAACAAGAAAACATCTAGAACATAGAAAACATCTAGCTTGACTCTGTGCCAAGGTTGTATTTCCAAACTGCCCTACTGTTTGTTGAGAAAAGCTGTATCAGCACTCATTCATCCTCTGGCTGTTTTTGCTGAAGGCACTCTGGGTTTCTAGCTAACAAATCTGATCTGAATTTAAATCAGCCATAAACAAATTCAGAGATGATCTTCAGTGAACATATTCACAGGCTTACATGAATGCTCAGGGAAAGTGCATTGATGTGTTGCAGCTGTGAAATATCTCCAGTTCATAATGATTGTGAAACTGATTGTGTGAGTGTGTGTGTGTGAGCGTGTATGTGTGTGTGTGTGTGTGTGTGTATTTATCAGTATCCCAAGGCTACTTGTTTCTACAGTGTCATAAAGACACACACACCCTACCACTAAGCTCATTCCGCCACTCCCTCAGGTGAGTGTGCGTTTGTTTTCCCTTAGTGTACCTGGAGCTTTAAGAACAAATACAGGAAGGGATGTGGCTCGGGCGAGTCTAGGCGCTGAATTTTAGGTGTGTGTGTGTGTCAGAGAACATCGCTTTCACTGTCATTCCTCGATCTCCTTTAGCACCCAAGGCGAGCTGATGTTGTAATACTGAACAGGCTGTACACTGAGCACACACATGACTCAGTTCTTAATTATGGTTAGAGGTAATTAAAATAATTTGCAGTGTGTGCATATATAACTTTTTATCAGGATTATTGTTTCTTAAAGATGAACTAAAACTCCTTTGAATAAGCTGTCACAGTTGCTAATATGCATGTAACTAATGATTTGTTATACTTATGTGCCATTCAGCTCCTGACTCAGAGTTAATCAGCAATGATTCATGAACGAAGGGATCAGGAAGCCAACATATGTATCTCACTAACCATTTGATGGTGGTTCATTTAACAGTCTGTCCTCAAGTATTTGAACAATATTTTGCCTTTGTTTACTTGATTACTTTTTCTTTCATTCTGATCTGTTCTTTGGCTTCTGAACCTCAATGGATAGATATTTGACTGAAGCTGCAATGGTCTGTTTAAGTGCAGACAAGATGTGTGACCTTTCTTTATAGAGGATAGTAGAGGAGGAGAAGAAAAGGAGGGATAGTGATGTAGACAGGCTTTGATGTTGAGGATACATAATTGAAAAAATAACATGAATACAATAAAGAATGTTTTTGTTTCTGTGATTAAACTCAGAGGTAGCCAATGTCAGACATATGTCCGTTAATTACTTGGTGGTCCTTCAGTCGTCACTGTGTTAATATGTTACCATAAATACACGCACGCACGCACGCATGCACGCACGCACGCACGCACGCACACACACGCACTTTGGGCATGGAGTTTATTGTGAAAGAACTCCATAAAACCAAGGGCACTAACACACCTCATCTAGCTTTACAAACTGTGGTTCTTATTAGGAATATGGCCAATTCCTGTTTCTGAACTTCGGCAGACAGAGCCACAATTCAGGTGCTGCTCACCTGGAACTGGAACAGTCCAAACTGGACAGAAATTAAACTATCACACAGATGCAAAAATAGTGTCAACACGTTAAATGAATGAAATGTAACACGTAGATGGTCACATGATTTATTAATGAATTCAACTACTTCCAAGTGGCATTAGACATCTGTCAAACATGTGACCGACCAGAAAAGTGTTTGAATCTCGATATAAAAGTAATGTTGATTCCCACAGCTGATCCTCCCTGCAGATCATGAAGACTTAAGTAGATAACAGGCCTGCACATTGAACCACATTCTTCCCCTGTCCATTTCCCCCTCCCTGCATTCCCCTCTTCCACCATTATTTGTGTCTTTTCTACTGTATGTGGGCAGTTTCTTTCTCCCTCTCCCTTTCTGTCAGCCCTTTTTCTCAATGTGCAAACAAAGCCGGCATTGTCTGCTGAAATGCTGTGTTGCAGGGACAGGCTTTGGGTCAGCGTCTCATGGAATGCCTTGAAAACCATCTAGTGAGGGAGTGTGTTAATGTGCAGGTCGGTGCCCAGTCTGGTCTCTGGGTCCTTCTGGCTCTGTGACGCATCCAATGAGTCATTACAGAAGACACAGGCCCTGTGGTGATGGCATGTAACAATCTGGGTGAGAACGACGAAAGGATTGTAACTCTAAATTGAACTAATTTCTAGCTCTGGATTTCTGGGCCGCGGTTTGGAGAAGCCATCTACTGTATAGCTAACACGGCTGCATGTCTCTATTTCTTTGATTCTTTTGGTCAAAGTTCTTGTCTTTATCTCAGTCTCTGTTTTTCAAACGCCCCTCACACTATTGGTCACATTGCTATGGTTGTCTGTTGTCCAAAGGCAAAAAGAAATATTAGTATTTTTGTCAAAATTACTATTTTGTCTCCCAGACTTGTCTTGAACGTGAAGTGTTCAGATAGCCCTCTCATGTCATTGCCAAAATGTTCCTTTTGTGGGACTTTGCACGTGCTTTGATTACGCCCGTGTCCAAGTTCAACAGAGGTCTTTATTATCGTGTTATACTTAGAGACCTACCTCTAGAAGCTGACAGTGTAGCTTGAAGCACCATGTCATTGCCGCAAGTCTGTTTCGACAAAGCCTCAGGCATCATTGACCCATGGTCAGATTACGGTATTGATCTGCTGCACATGAGAAAACAGACAAACACGCTATTGATCTTTTCCAACGACAAATAAACTTGATGTCTATATATCCAAGCATTCCAACAAAAATGTACTTTAACGATATGAATCAGATTAAAAAGCAATCTCACCTGAGGTACAGTGGTGTGTGTGTGTGTGTGTGTGTGTGTGCATGTGTGTGCTTGTCCAGTGGGAGGGGCAGCTGCAAGTAAAGTGCACAACATTCAACCCCTCCAGCAGTCAGTCGCACTCTGCACCTCCTTCAGTAAGGACCCACCTTTCCCCAGTCGAGTGGACTTGTTTGTACCTGAGGTCATCTCATGGAGGGCAGGACCCCCTGCGGACTGTGGACGGTCGTCTTCCTCCTGGCATGTGGACGACTGTCGGCGTTCAACCTAGACACCGAGAACGTCCTGAAGAAGACCGGAGACAAAGGCAGTTTGTTCGGCTTCTCTCTCGCCATGCACCAGCAGGTTGATCCGGAGGATAAGAGGATGTGAGTTTGTTGTAAAGCGGCAACGCGTTTGGTCTCGGAAATACGCTTTATATGTTCTTGAAACAACTCGTGTAACCATGCAATTAAAATGTCACAGCTATTTTGACGGCTGTACGTTAATTTTGGAGCGAAAAGAGCTGCTTACGGGAGACGAAGAAGCCACGCGTAACCATTTAGAGCCACCATTTAAATCACTGTACACATGGCACGAGCGCCATGGCATGAGCACAGGTATGTCGCAGGTAGTTTCAAAGTCAAGCAAACTGTTTTTTTTAGAACAGTTCAGCAATTAGTTCGTTCAGTTTCTTCACAGTATGCAGTGCACTTTAAGCACCTGTTGTGAGTTGAAGCATAGCCTGGCCGCCCATTGTTAATATTTCCTTCCAGGTTACCTATTTGTGAGTTTTTATTGGACCGCCACAGCAGATTTCTGCCCACGAGCACGTAGCGGCGCGCACCACAACCCCTGACTTTTTCCCAGAGTGGTTTTCTTGGGGGACACCGAGCTTTGGCTTGTAGTGGCAAAACATCTCAGTGAATCATTGGTGGCATTTTTATGGGCATTGATTCAGAGGGATTTGGCATTGTGCATAAAGGCTAACTGCCATCAAGTGGTCACTGGTTTTAAAAGCCTGCACATTAAGTGCCAGTGGAATTCTGTAAGTCTGTTTGACTATAATGGACCGGCCAGAAATAAATATACACGTTTCTCTGTGTTTGTGACTAAAGGACTTTTGCTGGTCCGTAATTATTAGTAGAGAAAGTATTAAGAATAAAAGTAGCAATGTCACACTGTAAAAGTTCTGAATTGGAAGTTAAAGTTAATATGAAAATAATTTACTTAAACTGTCAAAAGTAAAAGAAGATAATGCAGAAAGAAAGAAAAATGTATTGGTGCATGAATGTGTAAGTATTTTAATGTTGCAGTTGGTTGAGGTGGAACTGATTTTATATGTTTTATGCCAAATCTTTTTTAAATGTAATTGAGTAACTAAAGCCGTTTAATAAATATAAACAAAGTATTTACTTAAGTATAATATTTAAGTAAATTCCACCACTGTCCCTCAACACAAAATGCAGTTGTTTAGATCATGCCATTACAGTTCCTTAAAGTACCAGCAGCACTATGAGAGCATCTAGTGATCTCAATCTAATCTAATCACAACTAATGCCTAAATGTCACCACAGCCTGTACGAATGGAAGATACTGTGACCTATTGTGACCCAGAGTTGTTAAGCATTCCCGACTCTTTAACCTTCTCCACAGAAGTTAAATGTGGTTTTTAGGCTTAAGTACACACTGTTACAACTGCTGCACATGCACACACACATACACAAACAGCTTCCTCATCATCTACAATGCAAAACCGGATAAGTTTTGAACTGACTAGCTATTTTAATTAAAAAATGTGTCTCTGGGAAATAGTAATGGGTATTATGTTGTCAAAATACAACTATATTCCACATAGTTGAATGGTTTGTGAAGCAAGTCTCATTTCAGTATGCTCTTGTCCGATGAGCTTGATCAATCAGCTGCATGCCGTGTTACATTATAACACAAGTTTGAATGTGTGTGTGCATGTTCAAGCAGGAGGCCATGTTTGTTTATGCAAGTGACGCTGCTCATACTGCTGTTAAAGAGGCAGAATGTGCGCTCACTGTCGACTGTATTTGTGTGTGTGCAAGTTCATTGATGTGCTGCCTGTAGATGCATGTGTGTGTGTGTTTGTGCATGCGTGAGTGCCTGTTCGGTGTGTTAAACTGTAATGGTGCCGATGCATGCTGTGGCTGAGCACTGAGGCGTTGCCTACTTGTCAGTCACTTGGAAGAGTGTTAGAGAGCTCAATACGTTGGCTGAAACATTCCTAACCTGAGGCAATGTAATAGAGATAAAGAAAAAAATATAGATAGATAAATAGATAGATAGCTTGATCACTAAGTTAGATTTCAACAACATCTGCTGGGTGTTTTCAGTGCCTAACAATCCTTTGCCAGCCATGCATTCCGACTTTTATTCTGTTTTATATATTCCAGTATCTTTCATGCCCAACAGGGATGAGTCATACATGTACCTGCAGGAGGCCAGGAGCCAATGGGATCATGTATATGCATGTGTGCACGTGTCAGTGTGTGCGCTGCATTCCGTGGTCTGTCATAATTGCCAGATGGAGCTGTCTGTATAATACAATCAAGAATGGAGAGAGGAGTGTACAGTCTGTGTACAAGTATGAGAGTCAGATTTAGTACTTTCCCCCCACCCTTCCCTTCAGGTTAGTTGAGGATATCCAACATCAAAGAGAGAAAGCAAATAACTGAGGGAAAGAGAGAGTTGATGGATGAAAGAAAGCTGAGAGGAACATAAATCAGGATTACATCTGCACTGAATATCAGCTGTTCTTCAGACTTAGTGGGCTCGATGCTGGCAGACGGGTGGGGAGAGAAGTTGGATAACACATGAAATGATCCTCTGGATCGGCAACACATTTGGAGGTCTAGATGATTGGGTGCTGCTGGCTGTTGCGAAGGCAACGGGCTGTGACCTAGCTGGCAGCCAGTTTACTGTTGTGGAAAAAACAACAACAACACACCTCTCAGTGGGATGTCTCAGTGTCAGTCTCTGATACATCATGTCAGCACTTCACTCCTCAGTGCGTAGCAACAATGATAATGTGTCTATTGAGATTCGTCCCCAAATTAGATGAAAAAATATGTTTTATAACTTGCATCATATGTAAACAGTATCATTACTGCAGCAGATACCCTGGACCTAGTGACCCCATTTCCCAGAGTCCAATGGGTCCTGGCAGAGCTCTTTCCGTCCATTCTCCTGACTTCCTGTCTCTCTGAGGGTAATGGGAGCGGAGATGTACCCACCTGGCAATCACCCCTAGTCACTCATCTTTGAAGTGACTCATTTGAACAAGACGCTCGAGCAATTTCCCTGAATGTGTTTTTCTGTTTGGTACCGTAGTGCACGTAGAGGGAGAGTTCTGTGTCAAGTGTCTTTCCCTCCCCTAGTAGTTTACTGGGTGGGATAACGGCGCAGATTATAGTGCCAAATCAATCCAGTGGTTCAAATTGGATAAACAGTGTGTGAGTTGACTTGTTTTAATGCATTTAAAAAAAATGACTTCATACTTTCCCGTAAAACCCATTTCAAACCTCCTCATCGCTGCGGCTTTATACGACTGTAGACAACATTGTAAAGTTTTACCCAGACATATTTTTGAATGTCATATAAATGGATTTATTAGTTGTTTGCTAATCCCCATCATGCCTGCTGATGTAAGTATTCACAATGATTTATGCTGTTACGCTTTATATTTTGACATCTTTTCCCACTTTGCAGCTAGCGTTTGCAGTGTTGACTGGCAAAGTCTACGCTGCAAACATGCCAACAATGCACAACAATGTGCTGTCCAACAATAGAGAGAAAGAGAGAGAGAGAGAAAAAAGAGAGAGAGAAAGATGGGCATATTGACAATGTAAACTTCCCCAAAGCATCAGTTCAACGGATGACATCCTTGACTTGTTTGATTTATTCTGTAGGAAACCCTGGGCACTGGATGCCCATCGTCAAGACTTGGATATGGCATTTGCTCCTGTCCTTGGTTCACAATGGCAGCCTGTGTGTGTGTGTGTGTGTGTGTGTGTGTGTGTGTGTGTGGAGAGAGATAGGAAGCCGGGTTCAATCAACCACAGCAGGCATTTGAAAGGGGTCTTTGACTCAGCTGGACCGTGAGGACATGGAACATCATGCCGATGGCGGATGTTTGTGTGCGTGTTTGTGTGTGAATATGGCTGCTGTGTGACACAGAGACTGGCATGTGTGATAACATAATGTGCAAGTGGAAGAAATGCTAGACTGCTTCTCATTCTGTGCTTGAGCCTCTTTCACAATGTGCATTTGATGGCGCTGCATATGCTTCAACGGATTCATTTGTGTTGCAGGCTGCTGGTTGGAGCCCCGAGAGCAAAACGGTTGTCGAAGCAAACATCTGAAGTGACGGGAGGACTTTACAAGTGTATCTTAACCTCCAACTCAATGAATTGCGACAGAGTTCAATTTGATAACAATGGTGAGATATCTGCAGACCCCTGTGCCCCGCCCCCCCACTTCCCCAATCCCCCAATATTTAAATTACAATATCCTATGGATGTTTTTTTCTGTCCGTCTCTGTAGAGGATACAACTTCAGAGAGCAAAGAGAACCAGTGGATGGGAGTGTCAGTCAACAGTCAGGGTCCAGGAGGCAAGATTGTGGTAAGAATGTCTGTCTTTGTGTCTGACTACTTTGACATTGAATGACTTCTATTTCATATTACAAACTCAGATGTAGAACTGAAACAATTGGTTCACCTAGTCGATTTTGTCAATCAACAGAAAATGACTCAGCAACTATTTTGATAAGCGATTAATCGCTTGAATCGTTTGTTCTGCAAAAGTGGCAAAACGTCTCTGGTTTCAGCTTTTACATTGTGAGGATTTTTTAGTTTTTCTCTGTTTTATATTGTTATAAATCTTCAGGTTTATTGAAGTGTTGATTGAAAGACAATTAATGCAGTAATTCATGAGAACAACTTAGAAAATGCCACACGGAAAGAGATAAAGCTGTGACTTTTGATGTTGACATTAGACTCTGGGAAAATGTAACAGGCAATTTAAACTATTTTAAGTTATTTTATAGACTTCACAATCATATATTGATTCATTGATAATGAAAATAATCCTCAGATTCAGCAATTAAAAAAAACCCACGGTTTTCCAAGGTTATCAAACATGCCATGCCAGAATACAGGGAAATGTATAACACCATTTTAAATTGTCCATTATTAGTACAGCCATAAAAGTTGTGTAATTTACAATTATATAAAACAGAGAAAAGCAGCATGATCTACTAAAAGTTTCGGCCCTTCAAAATATATAGTACGTGAAAAATATGATGATTGTCTTATCTGGCTTTGAAAATACCAAAGGTGAAATTTTAAAGTTCAAATTGATGATCGCTATCGCATCAAATCTCTAATTGGTAATTTTAACATAAGCCTTTTCCCGGTAATCAACATCACCTCATCTTGACTGTGTTTTTGGTGTTTTTGGCCTTCCTGGCAGACCTGTGCCCATCGCTACAAGCGGCAGGCTCGTGTAAACACAGACCTCGAGTCCCGCGACATTATCGGCCGCTGCTACGTGCTGAGTCAGTCCTTGACTATTAATCCCTCTTCGGGTGAAGAGGGAGGTAATTGGCATTTCTGTGAGAGCCGGCCCAGAGGCCACGAGAGGTTTGGCTCCTGCCAACAGGGACTGTCTGCCACATTCGACAAGGACTACCACTACCTCATCTTTGGGGCTCCTGGAGCGTACAACTGGAAAGGTAGTCTCAAGTGTGTGTGAGTGTGTGTGCTCGCTAGCAGCCTGCAGTTAGTAAGTAAGTTATGAAAGATTTTCTGTAAGAGAACTTAACTGGACACGTGATTTATTAACAATCCATTCCATATGATTTATGATGTTCGCTTTACATTACAAAGGAATTTGCCTGTGATGATTTTTTTCTGTCATGTGTTCAACATTACTGCTAGTTAGGATTATTGTGTAATGGGTTTTGCATCCTTTTATTTACAAGCAAGATCTCTAGTCTTAACCTCCTCATTTCCTCCAGGTGTGGTACGCTTGGAACAAAAGAACGAATCATTCATAGACATGGATATCTTTGACGACGGTCCTTTTGAGGTTGGAGATGAGAACGTTATGAACCCTGATCTGGTCCCCGTCCCATCCAACAGCTACCTTGGTAAAATGCAGCTCGCTCTCTTCATCCATTCATTGCCAATCTAACACCATTGCTTTATTTGCACTATCGTCACAAAGAAGCATTCTCAAGTACCTGACTACCTCTGACTGTGTCAGCATGAATTCCTGTGTCTCTGTCCCAGGCTTCTCTCTGGACTCGGGAAAAGGTCTGACCAAGAAGGACGAGCTCACAGTGGTGGCAGGAGCTCCCACTTCAAATCACAGTGGAAGAGTGGTGCTGCTGAAGAAAGGCGATGACACAACCAAAATCTTGCTAGAAGAGTTCACCCTGGAAGGGGAAGGGCTGGCCTCGTCTTTCGGCTACGATCTGGCTGTGCTGGATCTCAATGCGGACAGGTGAGTTGCGCAGGGCGACGCACACAACCCGTCACTTCTGTTTTGAAAAGCGCACGCTCTATTTCTGCACATTCATTAACATTCATTGCCCTTGTTTGTTAGTTGGCTGGACATAGTGGTGGGAGCACCTCAGTACTTTGAGAAGGACGGGAAAATAGGAGGAGCCGTCTATGTCTATGTCAACAAAGCCGGAAAGTGGAACACAGTCACCCCTACCAGAATAAACGGACCTCAGGACTCCATGTTTGGCCTGGCTGTGGAAAACCTGGGCGACATCAATAAGGATGGTTACCAGGGTAAGGCTGCAATGTGTTTGTGTGTGCATATATGTATGTCAGCTGGTCGTTCTTTAAAACCTTGTTGAATGAAATATATGTTCCTCTATAACCACACTGTAAGTCACTGGTGTCGTTCTTACTGTCAGATTTTGCAGTGGGAGCTCCATATGACAATAATGGTGCAGGGAATGTTTACATCTACCATGGAGCAGCCAATGGTCTCAGGTCTGAAAAAGCCTCACAGGTATGAAATAAACTGATCGAATAGCTCATCTCTTTCTTTTTGTATTTTCCACAATATGCATTTGTGGAAAATCTATATACATTTTGTCCAAAAAAAGCCGCCACATTTGAGTTCTAAAAGCTTTTTAAAAGTGAATTGAGGTGAAATGTGTGGATATTGTCCAGCATAATGCTACTTTTGCTAGGATGTCACTTACACTAAAGTTATGCTTTTTAATTGGATGCTCAGCATGAAATTTGGATGAATACACACTCGACTGAAGTGGCTGTATTCAAAAGGTGTGTTTCTTTTGCTTCAGGTTTTGTCCGGCCAGTCTTTAGGAGTGACTCTGTTTGGCTACTCTTTGGCCGGAAACATGGACCTGGATAAGAACGGCTACCTTGACTTGGCTGTGGGATCGCTCGCTGACTCCGTCTTTGTCTTCAGGTGAGTTAACGGCACATTGTTCCCACTGTACATGTCTCATTGGGGTGATAGTCAGAGTTTGCTCACTTGAGTTCTGTTCTCCCCAGAACCCGCCCAGTTATTAACATCAAGAAGGAAATCACGTTCTCGCCAAATAAAATTGACTTGAAGAACAAGAAATGTGGCGACAACTTCTGGTTTGTATCTCTTTTTTTCAGTAGGTGCTTTGATTAACCTATGAGGAAAAACTGCTAATTGCTATGCCAATACTGTGTCTGATTGTGAACTGCATTGTATCCCCAGCTTGGACGTTGAGGCATGCTTCACCCTCACTGCCAAGAACTTTGCTCAAAGTCTGAGTAAGCTGAGCCATCTATTTTTAAATAAAGCAACATGTCGTCTTTATGGTGTTTTTTGCTTCTCATCAACAGGAAGAAACCATACGCTGTCATTTTAATGATACACTGACATATTTATCCGTCCTTCTTTACTCTTCCTCCCGTCCCCGTCTCCGTCCCATCTAGCCCTGGTGTACTCCCTCGAGGCAGATGCGGAGCACAGGAAGAAGGGTCTTCAGTCCAGAGCTACCTTCTCTAACCCCTCTGAAAATGCCTACCAGTCCAAAGGGTCCATCACCATGAACGCGAAAGAAAAGAACCAGTGCATTCAGCGTCAGCTTCTCATACGGGTAGTTGCTCTCTCTGGGCATTTTCCTTCTCCTCTCTTCCTCAAAGTGCATTTTGGGTGGTGAGTAATGTGTCATTCTACAGAGTGATATTCAAGACAAGCTGCACGGGATCCCCATCGACGTGTCAGTAGAAATCCAGGGCAGCAATCGTAAACGGAGACAGAGCTCAACTCCTCAAATATCACCTGTCCTGGACGCCAATGAGCCAATGAAAAGTCGATCAGAGGTGCTTGTGCATGAAAGATAGACTATATAGACATATAGTAGATGTGATGTTCTTGCATGTATCTACGTAACATTTTGTTTATTTGTGTGAATGCGATTGTAGGTGAATTTCCTGAAGGAAGGGTGTGGCAACGACAATGTTTGTCGGAGCAACTTGCAGGTGAATTATCGCTACGGCCACAGGACCACCGATGAAGACACATTCACCCCATTAGAAATGTAAGAGGATACACACACCTATTTTTCTCAAGAGCATCGTGTTTATTTCTTCCGTGGCATATGGACTCATAACGTGTGTGTCTAAAGGGAGGGCAGCACGCCGCTGTTCACGCTCAGTGACCAGAAGAGCATTGCCTTGGAGGTCAAAGTGTCCAATCCAAATGGAGACGATGCACACGAGGCCTCTGTGATCGCCACCTTCCCACGGGCCCTCACCTACTCTGCTTTCCGCGTTGCACCTACTGTGAGTCTGTCTTTTTTTTCTCTCCTTCACACATGCACACGAACACACATTTCAATGTGGTTCTGATTGGAACTTGCTATTGATTTCAGGAGCTGGAGGTAATCTGTAAAGCCAATAAAAATGGTTCTAAGACTGACTGTGAGCTCGGAAACCCCTTCAGACGTAACTCAGAGGTGAGAGAAAATCACCTTTTGGACAATGTCTACTTGCTGTGCACAAGGTGCCCTGTTTAAATGTAATGTATATTTGTTTGTGCATATAGACAACCTTCTACATTATTCTGAGTACATCCGGCATCTCTCACAGTGATACTGAACTGGAGGTTACTCTTCAGCTAGTAACGTAAGTAGATCTAAGCTTGCAATGGTATCAAGGGATACATCACAATAAGACTATAGATACAGAAAATACATTCCTTGACTGTAATGCATTCATCTTAATTATGCATTAACATTTGTAGTTGGCCTACATTAGGGGTTTCTGACTCGGACTGTGTGTAACCTCTGACCCGACAGGACAAGTGACCAGGAGAAATTAGACCCTATTAATGCACAGGTAAAGGTGGTCATGATGTTGCAGCTGTCCCTAACCGGGTAAGAAGCACACACATGCATCTCATATCCAAATACACTAGAATGCACAGATTAATGATACTAACTACATTTGATTGTCTCCCTAGACAAGCCCAGCCGTCTCAGGTCTACTTTACAGGAAAGGCCAAAAGTGAGTCGGACATGAAGGCTGAAAGTGACACTGGCAGTGCCATCACACACCAGTTCAGAGTGAGTACAGGACGGCTACTCGATCAGAAGTGGCTAGTTCTCATGTATCCCTCCATCTCATTGAAATGTTTATTGCTCCAGCATTCTGCATGAACGTGTTCTTTAGGGAGATAATACTACTATGTCATCTGGGGACACTGATCCTGTCTTGATTTGCAGATAATAAATCTCGGGAAAACATTGGAAAACATTGGCACCGCCACCCTTGACATCCACTGGCCAAAAGTGATAGCGAAGGGAAAGTGGCTGCTCTATCTGATGGAAATCAGCTCCACTGGAGTACACAAGACAGAGTGCTCTCCTAAAGGGGAGGTCAACCCTCTTAACTTGGTCAGTGAAAACATCACATTAAGATGTGTTGGTCACTCAGCTTGCACGTTTACTTTTTCACTTGGTGTCTCTTTTTAAATAGCAGTAGATGTATGTGGTTATAGATGTATATTTATTTGATCAAATAAAGAAGCTTTAATTTAATTCAATATTTGCATATGCTTTCTCTGCTTGAAGGAATCAAAAAACACCAGGAGGAGAAGAGCAGCAGAAAACCCCCCAGGAAGTGACAAGGGCACTATTTCACGTTTACTTGACACAAAGAAATTTAAAACTCTGGTAACACCACACTGCCACATTCTATTACCAGATATTATGTACATTTGCAACCAGAAGAAGAGGAAACGAGTGGTAACTTTGTGCTCCTTTCTTTGTTGACAGTCCTGTGACAATGAGGCCAAATGTGTGACGATAAAGTGCCCCCTACGGGGCCTGGACAGTAATGCAGTCTTCACTCTAAAATCTCGCCTCTGGAACAGCACCTTCATAGAGGTAACAGAACAGAGTGCAGGAAAATTATGTTTTTTTACTCAGTTTTTATGTCAGCAACTTTAATGTATTAGCCTCACTGTCCTGACTGGCTGATATTCAAATTCTTAATTTTCTTGATTCTTGATTCGTCTCGGGTTTGCAATGGTAAAGGGAAACAAAAATTGGGTTATGAGACTTACTAAACTAATAACAAACATTGTTTTTAGTAATATTAATTGCATTATTAACTTATAATTAATTATTAACTATTTTATTTAAAGGGAAACAGGTTTTTGCAACAAATTAGTAATCTGTATTTGACTTAATCTTCTCTTTTTCTCTTCAAACAGAATTTTTCCAATCTTCATCATGTGGAGGTGATAGTGAAGGCCTTTCTACGTGTTGATGGTGCAAAGAACACAGTGCTAAAAAATGCTGAGACAGAGGTAATTAAAAACAACCTAAAAAAGTTTTTGCAATATGTGACAGCTCGGGGTGCAAGAAGAGACTTGATTTCAGTGTAGTGCATGCACATTATAAACCTGAGCTTGTGTACTATATTGTATAGATCTCAAGCTATATAGTGAGAATAAAAAGAGATTTGAAAGTGTAGTCGACACTCTGAATCAGAAATGTCAATGCAGATGTTCGGCCACTGTATTGTTTTCCCAGGTGAGGCTGACGGTGTTCCCAGAGAGGCTTGAAGCCCAGTATGGGGGAGTGCCATGGTGGATCATCGTGCTGTCCATCCTGTTCGGGTTGCTGTTGTTGGGCCTGTTGGCTTTCCTTCTGTGGAAGGTAGGACTGAAGGACATGGAGCTGGCCCAGCTGATAAAAACACATACAGCACATCTACATATTCATGACTTATACCACCTGCAGAGCAACTGTAGGTGTCCATAACAGCAAATACACACAATTTCTAACAATGTTCCTCTCCACAGTGTGGAGTCTTTGAGAAAAAGAATAAAGAGGACCCCTCAGAAAAAGAGAAACTGACATCAAATGCATAAAAAGGAGAGGGTAAAATTACCCGGCTTGCCATGAATGAGTGAAACTTTCTCTCTCGCTCCCTTTTTGCTGTAAAGTCGTTGCTTCCTGGTATTGGGCAGGCAGTGGGCAATTCTCACACGGTGACATGAATGCTGTTATAAAAGCTGACTGATATATAAGCTGATTATTTCTGCAAAGAGTTTAAGCCGAATCGATTTTCACACGATTGTGTGAATCATTACGGTTTACCTGCATGGCCAGGAGAGGTGATGAGCAACTACACCATGGGGGCTGATCTGCATCTCTTTGATTTTCTCACTTCCTCTATTTCCACTTTATTTTGTTGCCATCACACATGCAGTCACTTGGTCTGAAGGTTTGCTTCTCTTCCTTTAAGAGTGCAGAGGGCTTGTCTACACCCCTCAGTGGATTTACTGCATCTTGGCTCTCGCCTGTCAAACAGACCAATGACGTTAAATGTCTCATCAACCTCTATTGCTTTCTCTGAATTCCTTTCAATAGCATTTGCCCCAAACAAAATATTGATTTTGTTTCCCTTTTTTTTTTTCTTCCTTCCAGTGTGGCTTTTTTAAGCGTGCCAAATATGAAGACAGAGTTCCCAGTTACAACGCTGTTTGCATCAAACGGGAGGAGAGAGACAGAAACGCAAGGAATGGGAACTGGGAAAACTTGGAAAAGCAGCCCTGGATGACAACCTGGCATGACAAAGAACATTATTCTTAACAGCCAATGAGAATCTGACTCCACACAGATTTGCTGTCGCTTACTGATGAACTCCCAGTTTCACTGTTTTTTTTAATCCTGCCTAGTCTTTGCACAGTGAGGTCTGTAAATATATATTACAAAAATAAAAAGTTGTACAACTAAGTTCTACTTCTAGGGCTGAATTGATCTTGGATGTAGTCTTTAGGAGTCAGTGAAAGGAGAGTTGCCGTGTGGGAGACGGTCCTGCACGATCTGTCTGTCAGAGCTTTGGCGCTTGTGTTGTACATTCACAGTGGACTGGGGGAGGGAGGGGGGGATTATTTCTAGAGCTTTTGTACAATTGTTTTAATGGTTTGCAGAATTGTTTTGTATTTATTCTTCATGAGGAATACTTCATGTTACATGCCCTACAAGCCAAAGAGTCATGAAATGCATACATAGGCATTTCTACTGTAACGGTTGATCAATCAGTTGAACTGCAACTCACAGTAGTCGAGCACTCTGGTTTTTAAATGTACTACCAAGCCTCTGCAGAATTCACTTTTTATTCATCTGTAAAAAAATAAATTCTAAACCTTGTCCTATCCATGGCTTGTGTGTGATTATTGGAGGCCAAGTTAAGTTAAATGAAACGCTTTTAAGAGTTATTTATTAATACATAAAAATAAAAAAAAACACATTTACAGCAAATACCTGAGTGCTTAAAGCAGCACGTCGTTAATTAAAATCATTCTTAGGATAATTTAAGGTTCATGATGAAATAAAAAAAAAAAAATCACTGTAAAGTTTGTCTCACACACACACACACACACTTTACAGACACATAGTGAGACACATTTGCTGCGACAGAACTTTGGTGGAGGAGTCTGCTCTGGTCCAATGATCTATTACACAACCAGTGTGTATACTAAATGATAGCCGTGAGGATGTGCAGTACGTCTAGCGGTTTCTATTGACTTAATAGAAATTGGTTCAAGTGTGTTTTTGTGCGAGTTAGGCTGCAAACCCGCCCCCATGCTGGTGGTGCATCTCCGACATCACCTCTTTCCTTTTTATAAGAGTGACTCCGTTCTTACAGTTTTGCTGCTGCCTCTGGCATCATTTACAGACTTCTCCATCATCCTGGCCTTCTCTTCACCCTCCTTATCCAAAATGATGTTCTTTTCCAGCCTCTTCTCTCCTTTTTCCTCCCTTTTCTTTATCTCCTTCAGCTTCCTCTTGAGGGCAGAGCGATCGCTTTGACTGCACACCCCCAGAGCCTGACCGCAGACAAACGAGAAACGGGATGTAAATGTAAACAGAAGATGCACTACAGGTTAATGACCCTCCAACTAAACCAGATTTCATTGTTAAATGTGTTCACAATTGGCAACAAGAGTGACTTAAACTCAATAAAACAGAGGCAGTTCCACAAAGACGTAGTTATAAACAGAAGAGCCTTGTTAATACAGCCGCATGGCCAACTGTATATCATCTCACAGAAAGGTATCACCATAGGTCAGATAATGAAGAGATGTCAGATCATCAAATACATGTTTGAGGTTATTGGAGGTACAATTTAAACTAAAGTGTCCCACTCAATATGCATCTTTTAACACTTCTTTAAATAAAGTTTCAAGGTGACATTTGTTACATACTTTAATTAAAAAGTTCTGCAAATATAGCCTCAGATTTTTTTTACCTTTTAAATATTTATACCGGCCAGTAGTTATTTCCCCAACTAGTTATTCACTGAATTTAACAGAAAACAGATAAGTAGCGTTCAGAGCTTCAATTCAGATTTTACATACATATGGATAGAAAGAGAAAAACAAAAACCCCAAATCTAGATGTACATGGTACAAACAGTAAAAAGTCCAATTAAAAACAACGTTCTGGCAATAGACTTAAACAGCTGGTAAGTTAAGGAGGTTATGAACGTGAAATAGAAAAACAAAACGAAATATCATACATCAGAATCCAATTTTATAAAATGAGTTATTTAATGTGATCACCTGAGCCAAACACATTTGAGAAATAATTTGGATTCCTTCACGGCTCACCTTGAGTTTCTCGCTGTCCATGTTGAGCAACTGTGTCCCATCCACACTTCTGGCAGCAAACTCAGACGCGTACTCATCCATGTTCATGGCAATTAACCACAGACACACCTGCTGCTTGTCCCACTCCAACACGGGTCGACTTTGCCACTGGTTGTTGTTGTTATTGTTGGGAACTGTGTCATCGTCCAACGTCTGACAGGACACCAGAGACAATATGCAGACAGAGAGAGGAGAAGTGAAGGAAAGAAATTACACAAAACCAATACAAATAAAATAAAAAAGTAGGCTTGGGGGAGACAAAATTATTTGACAATGAGTGCGCCATAGAAAAGTAGGGGGAAAGAAAAAAAAAAAGAGAAGGACAGACTCACCTCAGTGGAGGAAAAGGTGAAAGTGTGAGTGTGTCCAGAAAGGGAGAGATCAGACACATGACCCACCATGCTGGAGCACTCCACTGTGGAGCCAATACTCTGGGAACCAAGAGAAAATAGAAAAGGAGAAGAAAAAAAAAAGAAAACTATGCTGCCTGCACACTTGTATTTCGATCAGAAAGTTCAGACGGAGCAGGAGGATGGCATGCAGGGAAAGCGGTCCACCTCATCTTACCTGGTCTCTTCTCCCTGTGGTGGTCAGGTACGGTAAGCTGCTGCTGGACACAGACCGAAGTCTCTCCCTGCCTCTCTCACCGGCCTCTTCCTTTTCTCTCCCTCGCTCTCCAAACCAGGGAAAGGGCAGGCAGGAAGGCATGGAGGTTAACGAACCTGACGGAGAAACTCCAGCATGCTCGTCCACCAGGTCACCACAAGAGCCCCTGGGAGAAAACAATAGTCAATTTAAAAATATGACATCGTATAAAGCAAATTTTTTTAATTTCCGTAACTCAAAAAAAATTTAAAATAGTTATCCAGTGGTAGACAGAAACACATTTTGTGTGGTATCGTTTGTTAGCCCACCTGTTCACGGTCCTTTTGCTGAGTTTTTCACTTCTCCTTTTGCTAAGAGACTTGCGAAGGCCACTGAAGAAACAGACTACAGTTATTAAAAAGCATCAGGAACAAGTACACCACCAGCAAACCGCTCCGTGTCACTTCTCAACCAGCGACTGTGGCAAGACACCAAAAATGTGCCATAACTTAAAGGAAGACTATGGCTTTTAAACCAGGAAACGTGACCCCAAAACTAAGACAAAAGAAAGCGACAGAGACCCTGCACCTGAAGTCGGGAAATTTCCTTTTGGACTTCCTGGATGCGGAAGACTTGCATGGTGAGGGAGTGACATCGTCAGTGATGTAGATAGGAGGAGTGAAGACAGAGCTGTTGGAAGGTTGAGGGCTGAGGGTCGGGAAAGACGAGGTACTGGACAGGTCACTTCTACTGCTCCTTTGCAGCGCTGTGGGAGCAGACAGTGATTGGCTCTCCTGTAGTTTCTCAACTTCGCATTCCTAAAAGCATCAGAGGACATGTGTGAGTTTCAGTCAGATAGACAATTAAGTGTCAGATTTTACGGCACAGTCTCTGACCCGTTTTCTAAAGCTCTCTCTGAGTTTGTCTCGAGAGGGCGGATGGCGCTTGGATTTCTGGGCCAGCTGAGCTCTGGCTTTGTGCGCACTTGAGTCTAGAAGTCCCGTATCAGGAAGTGGAATATACCAGTCTGGACCGGAGACAAAACACAATTATTTTTGCTCTGTCAAAAAATATGTTTTATTCCAAGAGGTTTAATTTCCTCAGTTTAAAATGACATTGTTTGAAAGACACAAAAAGCTTAGAATTTTCCCTGTTCTGAATCCATGCAGATAATCAGGAGGTGAACAATTTAAATAGTGGTTTTACAGGCCAGCTACTCAAAGTCAAAGAGACAGCCACATAAACAGTCCACTTTACAGTGACAGTAATTCAGCTGCTTACCTGTGACTGAAGTGTCCACAGAGTGGCTTCTTTCAGGTGCAGCCTCGTTTCCCTCTAGCTGTGCCAGCTGTGATAAGCAGTGTGAAACAATGACTACAGAGACATGGCAGGCTCGGTAAAGTAAATCCATATAGGACTGAACAAGCTCCTCTCACCTGGATTTGTAGTCTTTCAACTGTCTCTCTGTGCAGCTTCTCTCTCTCCATCATTTCTCCTCTCAAATCTGCTTCTCTTCTCTCCCTTTCCTCCTCTCTTGATGATGGAAAAAAAGAAAAGAAAAAAAACATTTGGAAGGCACAATTTAACTAAATACATCCCAGTCATTTAAGAATATTGTTCCATATTTTCAGGATAGATTAAATTGATTAACTGGATTAGATGGATACCTGTTCTGGTATTCTCTGATCAGTCTCTTGGCTTTGTTGTATTTGATCTCCAAGCTTTCTGATTGGCTCTGGGCATCAGCCAGTCGCTGGCTCACAACTCTGCACAGTGTCTGGGCCTCCTGCCAATACCTGATATATAAAGTGAGGAGGCTTTGACATCTTCATCCTGTTTCTCAACATGATTATCATTTAGCAGGCTTTAGGCCCCCATCAAGTATTCAACCTGGATGTGTATATACTTTACAAATGATCCATTATCATGTCTAATGCCATGTGCGCTAGTAAAGGGTCACAAAGCATAGAGTCTGTGACATCATACTTCTCCAGTTTCTCAGCTTTCTCCTCTCCATCCTCCACTCTTTCCTCCAGCTCAAGCTTTTGTCTCTCCCAACCGACTTGCTGCTGCGCCCTTCGTGCCTTTAACTTGGTAGACAGTAAAAATAATAGATTATGTATGTTTTTATGAATGTCTGTGATAAGTCATATGCACTGGGGAAAGGAAAGCGCTTTAAAAAAGAATTAAAAAAATAAAAGAGCTTATGTCACACATGCCAAAAACTATTCTTATACACTTCTTAAATCCTCTTACTTCAAAGAGGTTTCAATATAACAAACAAAGAAGTCACTGATCTACCACAGAAGAAAGACAGATTTTCTACTGAACGGCTTTTGCCAACCCAATTATGTCACAGCAGTGATTACTTCAAGGCAAAGGCAGAAAAAGCGGGGCTGACGTGGAGAAGTGTTGGAACACGGCCCATGTCCTAGTAACTCCACACCGAGCCATCTCACACACTTAAATGGGTCAGACTGTTCCAAATGTGGATGCAAAGGTAGTAAAGTGAGTTCAGTAATTGGTTTGTGTGTGAGAGAGATCTCAATTTCAGATAAGTGACCTACCTTTTCTCGAGTATGTTGAAGTTTGGCTGCTTTGCTTCGTAGTTTTGACTGAAGCTAAAAAGACAAAGGGTGAACATTTGATTATACTACAATGTATATTAGAAGAGATACACTTATACACACCTCTAGTTTGTCAGTATTTGTGTTTTCAGGGATTTCTTTCTGACGCAATGTCCTTTTAAATTTAATATCGACCTGATATCCTACAGAAGGTTTGGTGTATACATGTGGTTTATGGGTATTAATCAATTAATTCATGTTGAATGTTACCCACCTGCTGGTATTTGAGGCAGAGCTGGTAATTGTCCAGACTGGAAATAAAAGACAAGTCTTCATCTTCCTCCTCCTCCACTGAATTCTCTGAAAGGCTACCGTCATTATCCTCATGCTCGCTTGCTCTTTCACTCTTCATATAGAAAAACACACGCAGAAAACAGTACAATCAACCCACATAGAACGTTACACTGTAACACGATTGACGCGCCCCTCTTCTTTTAGGAAACACACCTCACTGGGTGTTTTATCCATTTCCAGGCTTTCGTTGATCAGTCGTGCCACCTCGCTCTCCACGCCCTCCTTCTCTCGCCCAATCAAAAACCTGCAGCCAAGCAGAGCTCTGTCAAAGCTGTGAGCAATCACCACGTCCAGGTAAAGCACAGGTGTTGCAAATGACATTAATTAACACATAGTAAGTTGCAACCCTGACACTGAAGCAGCTATTCAACTGTCATTTTATGATTTATATCAAAATGCCTTCAGTGAAAAGAGGCCTATTGTGTTGTTGCAGTATGTTGGCATTGTTGGCATAAACTGCAGTTGATGTGGATTTTTTTGAAGAGGAAACATTAACGTGTTTCTGGCATTAACATCTTTAGTGGCGGGCATTGAAAAACACTATACAAAATAAAAATAGTATTATTATTGTCCTGATCTGTACTCTCAGGTGTTAAAGCATTCTTAAAGTGCCACTAATGAGAGTTATTTGTTAGTCTGACAGGCTGGCAGACAGTTTGAACACGGTGATATGCCTAAGAATGGTTGGCAGGAATGTCAAGTGTATATTATGTGGAGTTGATAAGCTAAAACATCTTCGATGTTTTTAAAAAGACTAGTGTGGTCCTTCAAAAACAACATCTAGGAGAAAAATTATATTTATCTTGCTGCCCTTTCATCTTTAAATAACTTCAATTATATAACAAACATTTAGAAGTCGGACTCTGTCACAGTTTTTTTTTTAAACTCAAATAAAATACACTGTAATACATAGCCTCCAAATTACTGATGGGAACGACCTCACGCTCCACCGCTAGCCATGTAATCAAATAGAGGGAAAGGTACAGACACATAACTTACTTGACGAGGCCTGATGTGTTCTTGAGGACTGTGGCTGCAAACAGCTGAGAGACTCCAACCAAACTCACCCCATCCACCTCCACTATCTGGTCATTCACATGAATCCTGAACACACACACACACACACACACACACACACACACACACACACAAAAGAAAAGTCTCCCGTTATTAGAACCAAACTCAATTCCCAGCAGACAAGAGACAGGTGTTGAAATGTACCTTCCATCCTTCTGTGTTGCTCCTCCTTCAGTGACTGTCTTAACAAAGATTCCCAGTTTTTCCAGTCCTTGGTCAGCGCCGACACCCATCCCGATGATACTAATGCCCAGACCCTCATCTCCTGGAAGGAAAATATTTAATATCAGTTATCTTCATAATGACATTAGTCAGGGGGAGACTGTTGCACCATAAAAAGCAACTCTCAGGAAAAAAACTCTTAAAATAATGTGAGAATATTGTGATATACTGTTTTTTTTTAATACAGTATGTCAGCTTTGTATGTATGTATGTATGTATGTATGTATGTATGTATGTATGTATGTATGTATATATATATATATATTTTTTTTTTTTTAATCATATCACATGGAATAGATAAACTAACATGGCACCAGATATAACCAGTTACATGATTTATTTCTTTCCTTCTGGGTCCTAATGTGGAGACATATGGAGACTACAAAGACATTTAAAACAAAAGGGAGACAGGCGTGTGAAAGAGCAACTACACACCCTTCTCTATGTCCACTGGAAAGACATCCATCCTGTCCACTCTCTTCTCCAGCTCGAACTCAGCTGAGGCGGACACCGGGTCAATGTCTTCGTTGCGTCTGTCGTACTCTGCATTAGTATAAGTGCTGTAAACCTAAAAGACAGCATTCAACATACGCTTTAGTCACTGCGACAGCCTCGGCTTATGTCAAATCTAGGCCTACTGAAAATGCTGTTTTCTGCATTGAGAGCTTGTACGCGTGCTCACCACTGAGCAGATTGTAAAGAGAGCCATCTGCAGCTATTGACACAACAAGATACTGTTTATGTTGGCAAATCTGCCCGAGTGCAAGAGAGGAGAGAACCAGGAAGTGCAGACGAGGCAAACTGTACATCCATGATAATACTAGAATGCAAAACAAAATAAAAATAATTTTTGCACACATACAACTTCCAGTCACGGATACTACACTGACTGCTACTCCAATAGTTTGTGATGAGCTATAAAGGCCATACACACCCACAGGAATGATTTCTGTGGTTTTATATCAAGGCACCTCTGAGCTGAGTGCTGACAGAAAGAAGCGGGGTGGGGGGGATCTTGCCTTTCCTTCCCTCTAATGGATTAGAAACATGGCTTGGGGGTAACACTTCTTCTAGATGGATTGAAACACCAGCCGGAACTGACAGTAACACAAATCTACCATAAAGAAAGCTTGCGTAAAAGCATGAATTTAGAGACAAGTGACACCCTGCAGTTGTCAATTAAGTGAATAAGAAATATCCGGAATTTGTATAATTGTTCCTCAAAAGGTTTCCTTTACCTTGATTGGTGCCGAGGTGAACCTGACCCTTCTCGTCTGCTGCTCTTCTGCTGCCTCCTCCTCCTCATCCTCCTTTTCCTCCTCCTCCAGTTCAGGCACACCAGGAATTTCCTCATATTGCAATAAAGGCTGATTATCATGTATAGAGTTTTCCCATTCCCGTCTTAAATGCTCTGGGTGAGAGTGGGATTCCTGCTCATCCACAAAAGCCTTGTTCTCAATCCCACCGATGAATGCAGGTCCCGTCTGGTCCTCTTTGCCTCCTTCTCTACCCTGTTCATGCTTGACCTCCTCTTGCAGCTCAGATGTTGAACCTTCGTCAGTTATTTTCTTCTCTTGACTGCATGTCTTAACTTCCTTATTGTCCTCCTCCTGCATTATGCTTCTCTCGGCCCTTCCAGAACTTTCTCCCACTCCTGCCACAGTCTTTTCTTCCTCTTGTTGCCTGTTTTCTCTTGAATTCTCAGCCAAGAACTGTCGGTTCTGCCCCTCCCTTTCACCTTCCCATTCTTCCTTCACCTGCTGATACTTGTCTCTTCCCCCTTCACTGTCACTCTTGGTCCCTCTTTTCCATAACATGCTGGTTGATAACTCCTTCTGGTGTTCACCTGAGGGAACTGGCCCACCTTCTCTTGCTCTCAGTTCCACTCCGTTTTCCAACACATAGGGTCCTGGTGTTTCCATGCTGGGATTTTCAAAGACATCATCAACTTGCACAGTTTCTTCTGCAACTCTGTCCATGTACTTAACCCCCTCATCTTTAAGACAGTTGTTGCCCTCTTTCTGCTCCTTTTCTTCTTCATTCTCATCACTTTCTGATGACCCGTTCTTCACGTCAACGAGTTCTGCCCTCACTGGCTTCTCAGGGGTCAAGAAGAGGTCACGAGCTGCGCTTGCTGCCCTTCTTTCCTCTGATTGTGATCCCGTGGTTCGACCATGTTTGTCCATATAGGAGAGAGATATGTTGGATGATTCACTAGGGCCATCCGATACGGGAGAATTATGGTGACTTGTCAGCAAGGCCTGTGCAGTAGGTGTTGGGGAGGGAATATTTATGATGGGTATGTTTATGGATTTGTCTTTATCAAAGCTATCCTCTTCTGTGAGATTCCTTTTCCCACTCTCGTCTTCCTCTTTTTCAAGCTCTTCCCCTTCTCCTTTCCAACCTGCAGTCCCCTTGCATTCCCTGCCAGCTAAACCTTTTGAAACCTGCCCTCCACCACCTCCAACCTCCATCACCTTAGTCTCAAACAACCTCCGCATTACAGAAAACTTCTGAGCCAGAGCAGCTCTGTCAATATCCACTACCTCCTCTGATCTGGATGATTTATCTTGCTGAGAAGATTCTGGAATTGAAATGTTGACCGCGGTGTTCAGAACAGACGAGGAACTAATGACTGAGCGTCTGGATGCTGAGAAAGGTGAAGTTTGGAGCTGTAGCATGGGATTATGGGGAGAAAGGAGGGGTGTGGAGCCAGAACTCTGCACTGGACCAACATCTTTTTTCAGCTGCAGGTTGTCCATTTGTAGGAAGATGTTGTCTCTGATCTTGGTCCCCCTGGAGCTGTGGACTCTCCCTCTGCTGCCTGTGCTGGCAATGGTGCTGGTGTGGGACATTATGGGATCCGACAGGCTGGATGGTAGTCTGGTTGGGTGCACAGCAGAGTGCTGGGCAGAAGAAGTTTTGGTTCCTGGTTGTAGACTCGCCGCAGTGTCAAATGAACATTTGATGGCATGGAAGTCAGACTTATAGGTTATCCTGTGAGGGGAGGCGCTCCGGCCTTTACTGTCTGTCCGCATCATCTGGGAATGGAAGGTCTCTGAAGTAAAAATAAACTCTGGGAGGAGCTTTTCACAGCTAAAAGCTAAATGCTGAGCAGGTAGATAATGTTTAAGGATTTGCTGGTACAGTGGAAAGGTAGTAAAAAGGCAAGGAATATGCTGAAATATGTGCTTTAAAAAGGTTTACGAGTGTTTAAGAGGCTATGCTATATTTGATTGACGAGAGCAGGTGACAAAGGCAGGCTCTTGGGATGGAAACTTGATTGTCATCAGGGAATCTTGAGATACTAATTCACCATCACCACAGCAAGAGTCTCCTGGAAGAGTGGTTTGAGACAAGGTAAAGTGTAACATAGTCATTGAGGTGAACTGGGTATAAAAAGCATTAATGCAAATGACTGCCTAGACAATCTATCAAGTGGCTTACTCATACCTTGCAGCTATCAATACTAGAATTAAAATCAACATTTTCATTCAGACTCACGAAATTGGAAGATTAAGGGTTGTGAGCACCGTCGAAACCCCCAAACATAGCCATCGAGATTTCTTGTTACACAGCTACTTACAATTAACTTGTTTGGACTTTGGAGCAGCAATGAAGTCCTCTGGACAACCGCTGCTTTCACGTGCGGTCGGAAAATGAACGGATACAGGAGCTCCACAGGCACGTGTTAAATATATCAGGGGAAAATGCGCATTTAACAACAGTCGTGACCTTTTTGCTCTTGCTGTCTTGGCATTATGCGTCAAATAAAGAAACGAAGCTAGGATGTGTACGTTTTAGATTAGTTTACTCAACTCTCCACATTAATTAGCGTTACTCGACCTCCATTTGATAGCCGGTGTGTTTTGTCTTCTCTTCGCTGTTACTACAATAAACCATGAAATAAATAATGTGCCACTAACCTTGATGCTAATTGAAACACGAAATGCAAACTGATAGCTGCAGGGGTTTACGACAGCATTTGAAGGCAGCAAATCTCTCACCAACCTGGCTGCAGTGCGCGCGCAGTTTAAAGGTCGCGACAAACGTCGGGTCGTCCTGGGTGCCAACAAATCGCCAATTGAACTTAACAAATAGCCACAGTGTACACGAATGGTAGCTACGTAGCCTTTTCGCTCACTGTTTCGACAGCTTCTTCTTACCGTAGACGTGTTTGTTTTGAAGCCAGCCAGTGTCGACGGCTCCCTCGCTGTGATAAATACAGACAGATGGCGACTCATGTCTCTAAATACTGTAAATGGATTATCCTCTGGTAATCCTGTGTAAACTACTCTAGTAACTGCGAAACGCGGATGGTGAGCGGGTACCAGCACTGGGGCAAGTCAGCCTACATCTGCGCCCTGTCATTTATTTACCTCCGGCAGGACGTCTTAACATTTTGGTCACAGCTTCAGCCTGTTCAAAATATTGCCTTTGTGATAAATGCCCATATGCAGTAAGTGTGAAGGCTAATATAATGTCAGTGATGCCTTCTATCATGACACACACTGCTTTATTGACATTTCTACTGTGCCTCTCTATGATAGCCAGTGATGTATAATCACTGTATGTATAATCAACTATAGTTGTATCTTACACTACTATACAACATGCAGGTTATTGCTACATGCACTTACCTTTACCTGTCTTTCAGCATCACTGCCAGCGTTGCCATCTGCTGTGTACACCGAAATCACTCTGAGGTTCTGCAGGGCTCAGAGATAAGCTTTGTGTGAATATTCACCTTTCTGCAGGATGCAGGGCTGTGCAGTCAGCCGGATCTCACACTATCTACCTGTGTGAGGCAAGCAGTGATGCAGCACCTGCTGATGTATGTGTGTGTTCCTACCTACCTGTGTATGATGCCAGTGGGGGAGTCGGTGCAGTACCTATGTCTGTCTGTGAAGCTGGCTTTTGTGGCAGATGGACTGGACTGGACTCAACTGGACTGGACTGATCCGTGCAGTGCCGAAAGAATGGTTCTGCTTGGTGTGACCTGGATCTGACTGGAGACCATTGTCCCAGGTGGCATTGGGACCTAGTTGATATAAATACTGGCCAATCACAAAAGCCTTCTTCTGAATCAGGCTAACCAAAGGAGGGAGGGAAAGGAGGAAAAGTGAATTGAAGTAGAGATGGAAAATGAGGCAGTGATGTTATGGTGGGTGGCAAAGTAAATTTAGAGTTAGAGGCACGATGTTAAATTAGGCAGAGTAGATTGAGACAAAGACTGAAGGAAGAAATGTAACCTAGATTGGTAGGATCAGTGGAAATGTGAAAGAGAGTGGCAATCATATTAAGTGAGAGGTGCAAGTGGAGACAGCAGTACATTTAAGTTGCAGGGGAATAACAGCAATTCCCGAATTCTATTTAACTCGGCACTGGTCTTTATAATTAATTTAATACAGAAAATTGAGAAATACAGAAATCTTTGTTTGCTGACATAATCCTCAACTCCCATTTCTCCAACAGCAGCAGGTCACCTTGACTTGACACAGAGTTTTCACAACACTGCTGTTCTGTTTGGGTTTGTGGAGAGTCAGAGTGTTGAGCTAGAGGATGGTGATTAGGCAGGTGACGGGATGGTGTGTGTGTGTGTGTGTGCAGGAATGAACTTCCTCTCACCTTTTGCTAATCCACACCTTTTTAATGACTGCAAATCAAATGATCAAATTAGTCTCTGTAGCTTTTGCTCAAAGCTAGACGACATGTCCCACTCTGTACATATTATTTCATGAGATCTTTTCATTTAGGGGAACCTTTTAAATTGTTTATGCTTCCAATTTGTGTTTAACAACAATATCAACCAGTACATGGTTAGGTGATACTTGTTTTAGACTTTCAAATATTTAAAATCTGTGTGGCTAATGTACTAATTATAATTTCTAATCCTTTTTTGATGAACTGCTACTTCAATACACTGTTAATTTAAAAAGTGTAATTAGGTGGAAAGGACAGAGGCTTTCTTTAGACTGAGATACTGTCTGACAGATGATAACGTTAGCTGTGTGCGTGTGTGTGTGTCTTGTAGGCTGCATTTGGCAGACTGGCATGCCCCCATATGGTTATCTGTTCCGTCAACCATATTTAGAATTTCCCAGCTTCACGAGGGAATTGCAACCAATCCGCTGAACATTTAAATGCAGACATGCACGCACACACGCGCACACTTTCTCTGGCTGGGATGAACACACAAGTCAGCAGTTTAAATGAGCAAAGCGCAGCGTAGCAGTTCTGCAGCTCTGCACAGTCTATACACTGCTGTGAATCAGTCTGGCGTGTCCCTTAAACAACACTTTTTATAGCTCAAGTGTCGGTGCATCTATGAATCCATAAACAATAATACTGCCACTTTGTGTCTGGATGTGTGTACTGCACATCTATTATTTTAACAACATCTGTAATAATGATGCAATTCTGTGTAGATGCATATGCAAAGCTTTGCATTAACACAGAGTTATGGATTTAATTCTCACCAGTCAAACACAATAAAAACTGATCTTCATCATATGTTGAGCAAGGTTTTTTTCTCCTGCAGAATCTTGAGATGTAAATACAATTGGGGTTATTTTGTATTTATTGCAGTAGACAACAGCTTTTGTTGAAAATATGTTTTGATTTTGTAACAAAGTGCAACCTTTAACAAATTACATTTAAATGGATTAGATCAGTGTATAGATATATTCTGCAAAAGTCCTTCTGAATGCCAATAGATAAGACTTTTTCATGCTATAGTCATTTAGCTTTCTTTTCTAAATTTTTTCAGCCTCCTAAAAATAGAATGTTGCCAATTCTGAGACAGCTGGGACTGACACGCACGCACACACACACACACACACACACACACACACACACACACACACACTTCACTTTAACAATATGGTGAAAACTTGCTCAATCACCCTCCAGTATTACAGTCATGCGTGCTAAAGTGCTGTTTCAAACAGATGCAGTAAGGCAAGTGGAAGCGTACACACACACACACACAGTTGCAACAGGTGCACACATTATAATTCACCTGCTGCAGAACAGTAATGCTTTTACAACGTGCAGGAGGCAAGGAGAAGAAGAGGGTCTAAGTTGGAGGAGTTTGAGGTGGAACAGTAATTCTCTTGCCTCCCTTGTGTCTCATTTATCATGTTACAAACAACCCATGTCCTCCTCGTTCTATCAGACCTGCTATGCTTTTTCATAGCAGACACTGAATACAGAGAAAATCCCCAAATTCCTCTTGAGGAATTTATTATTACCCGCTCCCTATTTTCACATAGTTCATGCACGGGCCATAAGTTCTGGTTTTAGGCAACGCTTCATGCTCCAGACCTCCCTGCTCATCCTCTTTCGCCCTCCCTCCCCCTCACGCTCCCTTGCTCCCTTTACTGCGGTGGCTGCGGTCATCCTTGTGACAAGCTGCTCTAGTCTGTCTCATCTCTCGTCGGTTTAAACAAAACAAGTGGAACTAACACTGCTTTGTTAGCGTTCATACATCATTCACATGAGGCATCCTTCAAGGACACAACAGCTGCATCTTGCACAGATCTGTATTTAGGCACATGAATGCCTCTGTATACGAAAACAATGTTCATATACAGCTTTTTTTATGCTAGTTTCCTTATATTGTTGACTTAATACTGACAATGCTCCGATTTGGCTCCTCTTCTCCTTTTTTACAACAAGATGTGGGTCTTTCTAAATCTTGTCATCATTGTAGTTGTTTGTCAAGAATATATATAAAATATGATTATATGTTTGATTCATTGTCAAAATAGGTGAAGCTTTCTGCCCCTTCTTCCTCTTGTCAGGTTATCAGAAGATCACTTTGCTACTTCCTGACCCAGTTCACCTTTATTTGCATGAAGTTATAAATGTCTATATTTATATCCCTCCCTTTTCCTCTTGTTGCATGCCACTTTCATGCTCCCTGCTATCCATCAATGCCTTGGAAGTTGACACATCCTATTGACATTGAGCAACACAGATTCCCTTACACTGCATTGCACTGGGTGGGTTTTTACTGTAGGGGGCAAAAGCAACGCCTTGCTTTCACTGTGTGCACTGCTCATAGACTACATAGAAGAAGAGTACTGCTCGGATTTGACCCAAAGTACAGAGCATTTTCAAGAATCTGCCAGTTTCAAACAACACAATACCAGCCTGATTATAGCCTAACTTGGCAGATGCAGGTTGTCTGGTCAGATCGGGAACGACGATGTGCAGGATGATTGCTTGTTTTATCCCATGTAACACATCATCTGTCAAGCCTCATGATGTCCCGACTCGTTCCCTCACGTCTGTGACTTTGACCAATAGGATCACAGGGCACTCCATAAGCAACTGTAAACATGGCTTTCTTTCACGCACACCTCCATTGTTTGTTTACATTATTGGTTGGTGCCTCGTGCCTCCTTTTTGATGACATCACATATGTTGTGAAAGACAGGGACCAACCTGTAGCCTTTCATGTCACTCTGCCAAGTCACAGCAAGAATGTATGACTAGAATCGCCTCATCTGACACAGTGACAATTGTAAAAACCAAAAATATAGTGTAGTGTGACCCTGGCATAACACTCCTCTTTGGTCCTCAGGAGATTGGGAAACCAGCGGTCATTTTCACCAAATTTGCAACATGCAATCTTCAATTTTGCTTTATGAGATATTTACCTCATTTGTGAATTTCTACATTTTTAACTAGTCAAATTGAATGCCAATGATATGGCATGAGCATGCAAGAACCCTTTTGGACTGCACATTTATTTTATTTATGATTAGTGACGATCATTTGTGAGGCAAGTCGCTGCCACTATTTGTGATCAGCATGTGATGACTGCTCGCAAATCACTGATCAAATCACCCCTTGTTGGAAAAAATCTATGTTTTGATGGTTTGCATTGCAATGTTATTCTCTAGCATCACAGTGAGCTTTTGTGCTTCATGTTTACCCCAAAGATGACAAGGGGCACTTGTACTGCCCTGCACCCACCACCCATGTGCACACCACTGGTGTACATATCCTTCGAAAGCGCTTGTAGTTTCATCACCAAGTATTGCAACATTTAATCAAATATATATTAGATATATAAGTATGTCTGAATTGTATTTCTAAGCCTTATGTATCCTAGCAGGCTCACAATATATAGCAGCAGCAGCAGCAGCAGCAGCAGCAGCAGCAGCAGCAGCAGCAGCAGCAGCAGCAGCAGCAGCAGCAGCAGCAGCAGCAGCAGCAGCAGCAGCAGAGTTGTGCGAGGCAGCTCGAATCAGAGGGGCGGGGCTGGGTGGAGAGGGGAGGGGGCGCAGCCGGAGCGCACGCTCATTGACGACCACCGACAACCGGGACGCTTCCACCGTCCGTCAGCATCGCGGCGCTCACCGACACACGACCGGGAAGATGGTCGCGGTGCAGACGTCCCCCAACTCGTCTCCGTCGGCGGAGTGGATCTGCTGTCTGGATAAAAGGTGAGTGAATACGCTACGAGAGACACTTCCACGCCGTGCATCCACGCGCGCGCGCACACACAGCGATGACTGTGTTTTCTCAACCTCTATTTCATTCATCCGCGTCAACGTGATCGGTCGCAACCGGCGATCGCTGCGTGTGCAGACTGAGTGTGCAGTAATGGCACGATGCATGGGCTGCATGTTTTTAACCCTCGATAGGTGGCTGTCTGTCTTCAGTGAATGAACAGCTCTCGGACAGTGATGGTGACGGCTGCAGTGCCGAACAGCATCACACCCTCTCTCTTTTGTATCTGCACGGTCAAAAAGGCGTTGGTGGCTTCGAGGTTCACCGGGATGTCTCCGCACTGCATGGGCTGAGAGGTGGCTGAATAGACGCAAATAGTCATACATTATTAAAATACTACCATGGCCTGTATATTGGAGATTTTCTCCAAATAAGGATTCGTGGCAGACATGTGCATTGTTGTTTTCCTCCTTCCATTTTTGGCACAATGCCGCATGTAGTTGTCTGAGCTGACTGAACAGATTAGAATAATTGAACAGCCAGTTTACAGAATAATTATCAACAACTGAAGCTGCAGTCCTTCGAACCCCTTTTAGTCCATTACTGTATCATCTGTCCAGTTAACATTAAACGGTTGTGCTAAAAAAAAAGAAGCATAATATCCCAGGGAGAGGGCTTGAATAAATAAAGAGGATGGAAGGTCAGCTATACACTAATTACTGTAGATGATGCACCTCACGCCGAAAACAAACAATGATATATAAGACATGGCACCCACAACTCACACCCACACATACTGTAGCCTACACACCTCAGGATGACACATCGCCACGTTACTATTGGCAACCTGAAGCTACCATCTTGTCTTCTCATCCTCACCTGTAATGAGACTGAAGAAGTGCTGTTATATTCAATACTTCATTGAAAGAAGTATTTCAGTGTAGGGCTACAAACACCGATGATTTTCATTATGTGATTGATCAGTTTGATGTTTTCTTGATGAACTGATAAATAGTTTTCTTCTATAGAATGTGCTTATCATCAAGATCTATATACATTTTGCCGAAAGAATCAATGCAATTATATTAACGGCTGATTCATTTTCTGTTGATTGACTTTTTCGATTAGTTGTCTAATTGTTTCAGCGTTCGTTAAGTGTGACTTGTTGTCCAACGTGGATAAATACTTGATCCTTACTGTACTGAAATGTTTACAATCGTCATACAATCTGGTGTTTACGATATAGCAACTACAGAAAAGAACTATAAACTTAATGCAGCAGATATGCAGCAGTAGGAGGGTGTCAGTGAAGGCAGCCAGGGTTGTAAGATTAGACTGGACAGTATCTTGGATATTGTAGACCACTCAGAGCTCCTCGGCTATGTGCACCTCCTCATTCAATCAATATCCACCAGAGAGTGTGCGTTTGTGTGTGTGTGTGTCTGTGTGTGAGTGCTTTCGTCTCCAGTAACTGTTGATGTGAGTAAGAGGCGGGGCGAGGGGGAAGCTAAAAGAAAGACAGAGGTTAAGATTTGACTGTCTCTAATGTATCTGTCCGAAGACATTTATTGCCAGCGAGTGTGAAGTATGTGAGATAAGATGAGATTTGTTTTTCCCTAGGCAGGTAATAGACGGTCCAGTCAACACGCACACAACACCGGTCCAGATGCCAGTTGAGCTTTAATGTCCCTCTGCTCCAGGACAATAGAATCACTGAACATCGTAACCAGTTCACAGACAAAAGCAGCGTGCAGGAGAAAGTTAAACCTCTGGTCTCATATACATATTATGTAGGTTAACTTGCAAATATGACGGGGCTGGATGTGTAAATTGATGAGTACTTTAATATTTAGCGTGTTTAACAGGATCACAGGTTGTGAGCGGTCCTGCAGACGGGTGTCAAAAGACACATGCATACAATTCACGGGGATCTCTACTACAGTAATGTGTTCTGCTAGCTCGGGAAATCTGTTGTGTTGGCTGTCTGATGCCTTGGCTGGCTGCCACAAATCAACCTATGATTTATTTGTCTGGAAACAATGTGTTTTTCCTCCCAGATGGATGTTTCCTGAAACAATCTGCAGAACCTTCTGGTGTCTCACGATTTTCTCTTCAGTGTGCCGGACAATTTAGTGTGTGTGTGTGTGTGTGTGTGTGGCCATCATTTGTGGTTGAAAGCTGAGATCTCTGCTGACATACACGGGAGGGGGCTGAGGAAGGGAGAAGTCGAACAAGAGAGACAAGAGGGATGGAGGGAGAGCAGGATAAGGTGAACAGCTCTCAGGTCACATCCGCCTCTCACCAACAGGGGAGGCAGATTCCTCTGGACAGGCAGGGAGCGAGCAAGAGCAGGACAAGGATTCAACCAGGGGATTATACCTGACGGATCTTAACAGTTTCACTGTAGACGGATAGGTGAAGGGTGACCCATTCAACCCTGCAGAGTTAACCTCCCTGTCTCTCCCAACTGCCGTGTGTGGGCGTCCACCTGTCTACACCATTAACCCCCAGCCTACACTGGGATATGACGCTCTGTCGGAGCACCAAAGGCCAATACACAGGCAGTAGGAGGATGATTGGAGGATGAGTCAGAGACAAAAAAAAAGGATAAAAAAAGAGAGAGAGAAGACAAAGCCCCATCTGTAATAGCCATGAGCTCTTGGTGGATGTTTTGAGGCTGGAAGATGTGTTGTGCAGAGCGGCCCTCAAGGCTGAGTCTGTGTTTATCTGAGTATTGTCCTGGCTACGGAGGACAAGCTGCTACAGCTCAGGGACACAAATACATGTGTGTTTATCTCTGTATGTACATGTGTGTGTATGGGTAAGAGGGGAGTCATTGCTGCCTGTGAGCTCGCAAAGCAGAAAAAATGGGATAATAATGGGTGGGGATGGTGAGTGCAGGCGTGTGAGCGGTGGGACTTAATGGATACAGGGAAAAGTGGAAGGGCCAGTAACGGAGAGGAGAAAATGGGTAGCCTGAAGAACAAGAGGGCAAGTCTGGGAAGAGGAGAGGAAAAAAATAGATGGAGATGAGAGAAGTGTTTAGTGGAGGCAGACAGAAGAAAGAGAGCTGGGAGGAAGGGAAGAGGAAGATAGGCCTGCTCTCCTCTGTGAAGGAAGACGCACGCAGCGCATCAGCTATTCCTTATTAACACAAGTGTGAGGATGAGAAAATAAGTGAATGAATGGGGCTAACTGCAGTGTGTTACTCTAAGGCGTATTGGCTCAGTTGTCTTTCTCCACCACATGGCAGAGCAGAATGTTTAAGCTCTCAGATCAAACTTCTGTGGGTTCTCCCATGTAGACGTCCAATAATTACGTGCTTCTGTGTGTGTGTGTGTGTGTGTGTGTGTGTGTGTGTGTGTGTGTGTGTGTGCGTGTTCAGATTTAGGCATATTAGGAATAGCAGCAGTACAAATGAGATCTTGCATCAACACCCTGTGGGGGGTCTGAGCCAAGAGAAGTAATGCCTGCAGCTTTCCACTGTCATCGCTAAGACACCAGGCCGAACAATGAGACACACACACACACACACGCACACACACTAAAACCACGGCGCTTCCTTTTATCTCTAAAGGTCGATTCTAACCATATTTTCGTGTTTTAGTCCATTGACTGCTGATTGCAAATATTTAGCGTCACTGAAAACTGCCTTTCAAAGCATACTGTGTATTTTTTATTGGTTTATCATCCTCCATGCAGCAACAGACTCACTTAAAATAGACAATCCATCACAGTGAAAGTTACGTCATGTGGTTAATCATTTTGTCTCAATAGTTTTCGCAGTTAATGTGCCAAAAAAGCCACTGATGAGGTTCTTCAACGCCTAATGTTCACTCTAATTGTTCTTCCCTGCACAGGCCCTCTGAGCGCTCGGGAGAGGATGTGGATATCATCCTGACCAGATTGAGAGAGGTCAAAGCCTTCCATAGGTTCCCACCTCCGCTCTTACTGCAGATCTGTGCCTGTGCCTTTTATGAATGCCTGGAGAAAGGCATCACGTGTATGTACACACACACACACACACACACACACACATGCATAAATGATTGGATTATGGAATTAAAAAATACGGTTTTGGTTTGACAATGGCTGTTTTTCACAGTGTCAGGCTCAGAATACTCCATAGTAAAGCATCATCATGCAGTATGTTATCATGTGACAGTCGTGCTGTGGAAGAGCCCTTTGCTGTTTCTTAAGATGTTTAAAGCATTGGAATGCAAAGTACTGTTATTTTAATTTACATGCACACACCTCAACACATTCGTAGAATATAGATTAATCTGTCGATTACATTTCAAATTATTGTTCAGTCTATAAAATGTAAAACATCCATTGACTGTTTCCCAGAGACCAAGATGAGGTCTTCAAACTGTCATTTAGATAATCAATTGATGTTCTTACTCGTATAAAATAGAGAACATTTTCCCCAAATTTGAGAAGCTAGATCCAGTGAATGTCTGCCATTTTTGCCAAATAAATGATTTTCACTCAAAATCAACTTGTTGTTTTAGCTCTAAACCTGTGCAATTATTTTTATTTATCTAAACTTACATTACATAATTCAGAATTATTTGGAATACTGATATTTAGGATATTGTTGTTTCACAGTAACACAAGGAAGTTTTGAAACATTTCAACATTTTGAAACAGAAACTCTGTGTTTAGAAATTCAACTAAAATATCCTAACCAATGTAATAGTCTGGGTAAACTGTACTTTATAGTGTTTTGTGTACTTTCCTGTCCGCAGTGTTCCGACAGGGAGACATCGGCACCAGCTGGTATGCCGTCCTGTCTGGCTCTCTGGATGTCAAAGTATCAGAAACAGCCAACCACCAGGTGAGATCAGACTCAAGTTATTCCTAAAAAGCTGTTTACATGGCTAACGAAAAGTAATCCTTGAAACGTGGGATCTAATCATGATTGAGCCACTATAATATATAATATAGCCTTTTTGATATTTCCTTCTTTCTTGTTTTTAAGATTTTGGAGTGCCTGGATTGCCTTCCTGTTCATCCTAATGAAAATTAATATTCCCATTTATATTCATCCGTGCAGTGCGAACACAGCCTCCCTAATTTATTCCTTCAACCACCTTCTTGAAAAGAACTGCGTTGCATGCACATCCAAAAACATTTTGATATTCAGGTCTTTCATAATGTTTAAAAGAAAGTGATTTTTTCCCCCCCTTCCAACCAATAAAGTAGGCTGTCTTTTGGCCATGCGTCTCTGCAAACTGTTGACTTGTTGATTTGCACAACCAGTGAACTGTGTGTGGCAAACGACCACAACATTGAGAAGCCTTTTCTGAATGTGTTGCATACATAATACTCAAATAATAACGGCATATCCTACATGTCCTTATCGGAAAATGCTCCATTTGGAATAAAGCCTAATTCAGAATATTTAAACAGAATATGCTGTTTTTTATGATCTATGCTTGATTTTTATGATCAAGATTGTCTTATTCTGAATTAGCTCACATCGTCCTGCTTATATTTGCCAGAGCAAAGCTGCCACAGCACAGAAAACCAGTCCACTGAGGAGTGTGCTTTCTGCTGCATGTTTTACCCTTTATGACAGAGTGTGGAAACAGGGTTATGTTGTTCAGTACATACAGAGGAGAAGAGGGATGTTTGGGAAAAGAGAAAGGATTTGTTCCCAGTTAAAGACGGAGATAAGAAGCCCCCCCATTGTGAAATGTCCTCTTCATGTATGTAGCCCTACAGTGCCATTGGTGGCCTAGTTTCTGTGGCTATATTTGAAATGTCAATTTGAAAAGCTGAAAAGGTATTTGTCTAAATCACTGGACTGTGGGAATGTCTGTGCCCACGTTTATGCGTGTTTGCTTGCCTCTAGCCTGGCCAATTATTTATATATATATATATATATATATATAGGGGCCTGGTAAACGGCGCCTCCTGTAAGGAAAACATCTCTGGGTGCTGTATATATATATATATATATTTATATATATATATACCCTCCTATTTTAAACTATTTGCATTATTTACCATAAATTAATCTGTCTGCTCTTCATGTCCATCCATTTTTATAAAGTAAATCTTTTGATATATCTTTTTGCTACCACTGTGGAAACATTTTCTTGTGTGAGCTTCTCAAAAAGACATTGGGCTCATAATAATTGTAATTTCAGAATCAGAACCATTTATTGCCATGTTTGTTTTCACATTCAAGGAATTTGTCCTGGAGGAAGATGCATAACATGTAACAATAAACATTTAACAGTAAACAGAGTGCAATAAATGGGAATGAATGAATGAATTAATATTTACATTATTCAGTTATATTCAATATATTTATATTTGCATTTTTTTATTATTATAGCAATTAAGCTATTAATCAAAATTATAATGCAGTTTAACTGACCATGAAAATAATCACTAGGTGCAGCTCCAGTAGTGTCACAGTTAATAATTGTTACTATTTAGCCAAAAACAGAACTAGTATAACTATTGTTACTCTTGTGTGGAAGGACTCATTTGATCGTATTTAAGCCTTCAATTGAAACAAATATTGACTGCCAACAAGCAATAGCCCAAATAATATGTTGCTTGTGTGCAGGATGCAGTCACTATTTGTACTCTTGGGATCGGGACAGCGTTCGGGGAGTCCATCCTGGACAACACGCCACGCCACGCTACAATTGTCAGCAGAGAGACCAGCGAGCTGCTCCGTATCGAACAGAGGGAATTCAAGAGCCTCTGGGAGGTGAGCGGCAACTCTACTTCATGTAGCTGGGAGCGTGAACTGGATGATTCAGCATGAACTCTGTCTCGGGAGCGTACCTAAAGCTTTCCATCTTTGAAAAACGTTTCTCTATTGAGGCGGTAATTTCCACACAACCTACCACTGTAATTGTGTCTTTAACCACAAGAGGGCTGTCCACCATAACGGTGCCTTTCTGTTCCACCTGTTTGATACACACGGTATTAAGGTGATGCAGGCATACGCCGAGAGAGAAGAGTGCGGATGCACAATTCATGCCTTTATGTGCTTGATGGCTATTGTTTTCAGAGCTTGTTGTGGCTTAGTGCAGTATGTACAGAAAAAGGGAGGATGCATCGAGAGAAACACAGTATGTGTTTAGTGCTGTCGGTGTAGTGGGAATCTAAAAGTATCGAGAGCAGGGATCCTGTGGCCACTTTCTTCTTTCTAACTTAAATGCATATTGAATCTAAATATCACTCCTTGCACCCCGAATAAACCAGCTCTGTGCTCTGGTTTCCTCCTGGGCTCAGGTACTCATGGTTCGATGTCAACACATTTAGATTGTGTAGTAGCATTGTGTAAGAGGAAGTTCAATAGTATCCTAAGGCAATTTGACTAATCCTCATTAAGCTTTATTTCATTAAGAAATTGTAGAATATACAGTGAAACCCTGCTTTTTTTTAAAGCAGCCATTATCACTGCAGGAAAAGCACAGGTGTAATCAACATCATTACTTACACATGTACTCCTGTTGCAGAGCAGTGAACCAGTTCACAGTGGCTTCACAGTCGACACCAGAGACCACACCTGTCTGCCCTGTTGTTTGGCTGTTTGTTATTTGTCAAATCCAAATGAATTCAATTGTTCTCTTTTTTTTAATACTCACCTGATTGGTTTCATACTTAATCAATCGTTTTCATAGGTTATTTTGGACTGCTAAAAAGTCGGTGGGCTTAGAAATAGCGTGATATGGAGAGGACTGTATCTCCATTCACGCCTAACCACCAGAAGTCGGTAGCTCGCTCCTCATTTCTGCTTCAGGCTAGCGGCTCAAAGTCACATTAACCTGCTTAGCACTGCTATCGCCTTGTTAAATCAATGGAGTATCTTGGGTAGACTTTTGTTTCTATTCGCTACTCAAACACAACCGTTAGTTTTTCCCTCAGTGATGAAGTAAAGTATGTGAGGCTTTGATTACAGCTCTGATTGACTGTGGACAGATATCCACACAGATTTCAAGTGTGTTATATTGATTAAATTATACAGCACGTTTGACACTAAAAATGTGGTTTCTAGTAGCTGACCGTGGCCATGCGTTATACATGTGTAAAACTGTTTCAAGGGTCATTTTAAAGGTGCTCCACAACAAAATTTGTTATGAATTTGGGCAACAAACCCTCTTTGTAAAAATGTTCTATAAAAATGAAAAAGCTTTTCTATTACCAGTGTAGGTACAAAACAGATTGATCTATTAATTGTTGCAATTAAAATAAAAAGACCCTCAGTGTTGTTATTACTGGATGAATGGAAATTGGGTTTGCTGAAATATGATATCTCAACTTCTGACACAGGAAGATATAAAAGCGAGATAACACAATAATTGGTCATTAAAGCGTGTGTGCCATCTTATTATTGGGCTTGTTTGTCAACTAAGTGCACTCAGTCTCCCTATCTGCTGTCTATTTTAGGTCAGTAGACAAAGAACAGAAAAACATAGCCTGAAGGTTGTTCTCGTTTGAAATCAAATTCAGCTCATAGTAAAAGGATCTTTGTGCGTATGTGTGTGTGTGTGTGTGTGTGTGACTGGACTAATTTATGTGCGTGTGTGTGACGAGGACTAGAAAGCCAAAGGATGAATGCAGTCGTGTGTTTGATGAAAAGATGAAAGAAAAAAAAAGCGCTGCTCCATAATTCTAACCAAGTGAAAGATGGATGAATAAACACGGTGTTAATGTGGAACAGTGTGTGTTTTCTGACGCGTGTGCATGAACGTGTAAACGTAAACATGTAAACATGTAAACATGTGTACATCAAACGGCCAACTGGTTGTTGACCTGTGCCAAGTCTCTCTCACTTTCTTTTGCCTTTCACCTGCTCTACATGGCTTCTGCCCACTTCCTCTCTCCTCTTGGCCCCGTTGTGTCTTTTGCCAGCTTCCTTCCTCTCCTCCCTCTCCATCCTCACCCTCACTACTCCTTTCTTTCCCTCTTCTGTCTCCTTTCTCCTCCTCCGCTAGAGTAGCTCGGTCATACAGGGACTCAGATCACCGTGGTAACCTGTGAGAGAAAAGTGGTTTGGTTCTTGGCTCGATCACAGCGAGAAAGGAGGGTGAGACACTGGGGTGACTGTGTGTGTGTGTGTGTGAGGGAGGGAGAGAGGGAGAGGGAGGGAGGGAGGGAGGGAGAGAGAGAGGGAGAGAGAGATGCTATCCGGTGGCTTGTGTGTGAGTTGTAAAGTAGCAGAGGGCAGCTCTCTGGGTTTCAATCCCTCCAGCAGTGTGTGTGTTACCTCAGGTGAGTCTGTGCAACTAGTCTTTGGTGTGTTGGGCTCAGTAGTGCTGCACTGTAATGTTGTTGGATACTTTTATTTGTGTTGTCTTTTTATGAAAGGAAGTTGTTTAGCTATGTTTTTCTGGCTCTGTGTAAGAAAAACAATGACGAGGGGGTGTTTGTGTCTTTAGGTCAAACAGATGCTCTGTGTGTGTGTGTGTGTGTGTGTGTGTGTGTGTGTCTGTGTGTCTTCCTGGAAGTTCTCAGAAGGCATGTGTTGCTTGGTAATGACCTTGCAGAAGAGCAATGGCACATTCAGGCTCAGAATTTCCCGCTGTGTGTTTTTAAGTGTCCCGCTAAAGAAATGCAAATGTATTATATTATTGTTAACAGCTGTAAACAGCATCTATACACGTGTGTGTGTGTGTGTGTGTGTGTGTGTGTGTGTGTGTGTGTGTGTGTGTGTGTGTGTGTGTGTGTGTGTGTGTGTGTGTGTGTGTGTGTGTGTGTGTGTGTGTGATAATGTTAGTTGTTCTGCATGTAAATGATCTTGGTTGTACAAAGGGCTTTGTTTTGAGGGGCACTTGCATTGTGCGTCTCTTGAAAGTAACACTGTTTGTGCGTTGGAGAGGGACCGACGTAAACTCAATGGGTTTTGATGTTTAATAGATGATGATATCTCATAAGGGATGCATCATAATAATAAAAGTGTAAATGTTATCAAGATTTCCATCTTCTCTGATGCATGTGTGTGTTTTATCTTGTAGAAGTATCGTCAGAGCTTGGCTGGACTGTTGGCCCCTCCTTATGGAGCTATGGAGAGTGGATCCAACAATGACAGTGAGCGCACACACACACTTTGTTATATGTGTACCAGTACAGCCTGTTATAGCGTCTAAATTGCACAGTAAACAGGTTGTATTTGTATGTTTATGAATGGTAAATATCTGCATCCTGCAAAAATCTTTAATTCAGCTGAACAACATTTCTTTTTCTCCTCAGGACTCACTGACAAAGACAACATGAACTCAGACTCTACAAACAAAGCTCACAACAAGGTACATTTCTCTCTCCAGCCCACTGCTTGGAACCGAAGGGTTTGTCTTGTTCAGCATGGCAACTTGATCTTTTAAATAAACACTGCCAGCACGTTTCAGAGCGCTGTGCCCTTCCTCCGGACACACAGAGCCTGAATGAACCAGACTCACAACCAATATACTGTGAGCCAGGCAGCCCCAGTTTGTCTTGGATTTCTCTGCACCTCACTGCTCGTGTCGGACATGTGTGGACGGGGCATTGAGGGCTGAGTGTATTTTTAAGTCTCGGCCAGTAGATGAGTGATTTTTAATGTTCGATAAAATGCTGTGGTTGTGAACAGCGCAGAGAAAAGCGAGTAAATCGAACCACGGTGTCATAAAATTGTCCACTGCTGCATACTCTCATGTTCGTGAATGAATCAGAATGCCTGAATGAATTTTGGAGGTGTGTGTGTTTGGAGAAGAGACAGTGATGACTCACAGCTGTGATCCTCTGTAGTTATGCTAATGCAGGCTAATGCATGTACATAGACGAAAGATCCCATCTGCCCAATTAGCAGGCCTTCCTTTGTTGTTTTCAACAGCAGCTGTTTGTGTATACACATCTGCCTCTCTGTCTAAGGTGCAGGTGTGATCTGTAGAGGATGTGTTTGCATGTATGCACTCTGTTTTTTGATAAAAATGTTTTACTTCGGGCATTGTATTGTTGCAGCTTTACTTTATGTTACAATGCAGACATTTACATACATCCCTAAAAGAGTGTTTTTTTTTTTTTATTTGATCAAAATGATACATTTTATTGTGCGTTACAGCCTGGAGTCGGCATCTTGGATTACAGTTAACAAACAGTTCACAACACTCCCCTAATGCCACTGTGTGTTCTGTAGATCCCTTCAGAGAAGCTGCAGAGAGCCGGGAAGGTTCTCCGTAACGCCATCCTGTCCCGTGCCCCACACATGATTCGAGACCGGAAGTACCACCTCAAGACGTACAGGTAAAAGCATGCTTGTCTACAATTCCAACTGTGTTGACACATAATTATGCCTACAACAGCTTTAGAAAATGATTTGTGTGTGTGTGTGTTGCAGACAATGCTGTGTAGGCACAGAGCTGGTGGATTGGTTGGTGCTGCAGAGTGCCTGTGTTCTCACACGGTCCCATGCTGTTGGCATGTGGCAGGCACTACTCGAAGAAGGCGTGCTCAACCACGGTAACGCAAGCGTTTGCTTTCTCTGTTGCTTTCTTAGCATAGTGTATGCTGTTTAGTTTCAAGACACTGCAAAATAGTCACTTCCCAAACCGCTATTGACTTTGATTGGTGGCTTTACTAATTCTGAACATCAATCGCAGTGAAAGCGTCTGACCAGCATGGAATTCACCTCGGAGATTTTAAGCCAGAGCAAGGAGTAGATTTTAATGTCTAAAATGATGTTCCGAGATAAGAAAACAACTCAAAATCCCTCAGCATGCGCGGTATGTGTTCATACAGTGTGTGTCTGCCTTTCAGTGGACCAGGAGCTGGGTTTCCAAGACAAGTATCTTTTCTACCGTTTTCTGGACGATGAGGAGGAGGACACACCGTTGCCTAGTGAGGAGGAGAAGAGGGAGAGCGAGGAAGAGCTGCCAGAGACCATCCTCCTCCTCGCTCAGATTGGCCCTGACGCACTGCTGCGCATGATCCTCAGGAAATCGTCAGTAACAGTTGATAATATGGCATGAACTTTCATAACATTGACAACACATTACTTATTGCATATACTGTATATTACTTTCAAGTAAGTACATTAAGGTTATTTAACCATTTCCCCTTTACTTTTCTTACATAATTTGCCTCTTTACTGCACAATCTTTTTAATATTTTAATTAAACTGGTGAGTTGGCATATTAAACCAAATCTAATTTAAAACCGCCATGTGTAATATTCACTACTATCATGGGAAATAATATGAACAAATCCTCTCTAATGGCTACTTTCCAAACTGCAACGTTACTTCAGTGTCAAGGATGTGTCATTATTAATTTTACTGCAGTGCATTAAGAGGTGAAGCATGCATGAAATTGTCATGGTGAGTTGATTCTGACAAACTGTGTGTGTGTGTCTGCAGGCCTGGTCAGAGGACAGGGGATGACCTCGAGATCATCTATGATGAGCTGCTTCACATCAAAGCCTTGGCTCACCTCTCTAACACTGTGAGTCAGCCAGTCCACTTTTCTTTTAAAGGAACAGTGCAGATTCCTCAAGAAGGCTGTTGATTGATCAGAACCCCTTTCATAGTCTTTTGGACCAGAAGGAGAAGTTGTAGTAGTGTTTCTCTTAACAGTGTAATGGGACACTTCAGTCTGTGTTGTTGTTGTTGTTGTTGTTGTTTTCTTGCTCCTTGTAGTCCTAGAATCAACCTTTTGTGTATTAGATGCAATTAAGTTATTACGATAGTCACATGAAGCACATTCAACGAGATAAAGGGATTTGTAAACAATGGGCTTTTCCATTTAACTGTTTTTTTTATTCCTCATTTTCCCATTGAACACAGTGCTTATGAATATAAATGTCAGCAATCTTAAAGTCCCATAAAGCAAAACTCTCTGTGTGCTTTCATGATGTACTGTAAGGACCCTCAGGTCTTTTTTTTTGTTGTAATCTCTAAAACCCCTGATCTGTGCATTTTACTGTTCTCTCACATATTTCTGCAGTGCAGCTCAGTCCAGTATGACTTGAGCAGTGTACTCTGGTTTGTAGGTGAAGAGGGAACTGGCGAGCGTTGTGATCTTCGAGTCGCATGCAAAAGCTGGAACCGTGTGTGAGTCTTTGCTTTGTCCACTTTGTCCGAGAATGCGTTTTAGTTTGTGTACATAGTGAACAGAAGGGGATTTCAAAGGCGGACACAAAGCTAATTAATTAGCTGTGCCCTCCAATTTGAGTCCTGTTTTTTTTTTTTGCTTGTCAACTTTAAAAAGTATGATAAATTACCTATTAACAGTTTTGTGTTTGCAATGTACCTCACGAATGTGCAGAAATCACTGGATTACTTTCCTACCAAAGGCAACTTACAAATGTGACTATTCTTAAAGTGTGCCTCATAGTTTGAAGACCTCTGGTGTATAGAGTATATGTTTGAATCATGTATGTGGGGGCGATATATGTTAGTCCTCTTTATCTTCCAGTGTTCAACCAAGGAGAGGAGGGCACGTCATGGTACATCATCCAGAAGGGATCGGTCAATGTGGTTATCTATGGCAAGGTGTGTGTGTGTGTGTGTGTGTGTGTGTGCGCGCTTGATTGCATTCATCCACCTACATGCTTACGGTTCTTTGTGTGACACATGGACATTGCTAGAGTGTTTTGCTTCATTTGGTGATCGTCGTCTGTATGTAATGGATTTGAATGTGTAGCTGATCATGTCTGCATGGAGCAGACCAGCAGAATCTGCCCTGTGGGTCTGGGAAACACCAACAGTGGAGTTTGGCAGACTCTGAACAGCTCACCATGACTCATCTTCTGTGATTAAATAGCTTAAGAGATTCTACGCATGCACACTTTCACACGACACCGATTCACAACCACTGCACATACACATGCCTATGTGCGTGCAAACACATTGATCTCACATGCACACAAACACACACGCACCCTGCACGCACACACGGACAAGTACGGATGATTCATCTCAGTGTTGTGCTCCTGCGCCTTTGCGACTCTCTTCAGGGCTTATGATGACTAATAAACTGTGTTACTGTCTGAACTTGTTGGAGTGTGTTGGTTTATGTGTGCATTCATGCGTGTGTGTGTCTGTCTCAGGGTGTGGTGTGTACGCTCCACGAGGGTGATGACTTTGGGAAGTTGGCCCTGGTTACAGATTCACCTCGTGCCGCCTCCATCGTCCTGAGAGAAGACAACTGTCACTTCCTTCGCGTGGACAAGGAAGACTTCAACAGGATACTCAGGGTAGGCAGATGAGACGGACATTCATCCTCTGTCGGGATACAAGTGTCGTCACAGAAGCACAAATTTACTACCTTCGTACAAATACTGCTCTCGGCAATGTGTATTCTGCACCCTACCCTCCACTACATGACTCATTCCGCACAGCTTCTCCAGTTTTTCTTCTTTTAAAAAAAAAAAAAAAAAAGTTCTGTTTGTTTTTGTTTGCTCCTTTGTTTTTCTATTTTTTTGTTTTGTTCTGTTTGTCTCTGTCTCTTTTCCCCAGTGTAAGCGTCTCTGAGTATATAGAAAAGCGCTATATAAGTTTGAATAATAATAATTATTGCTAAGCCAACATTATTTAAGTTAACAGTAAGATGAAATCTGGAGAACACTTGCTGAATTTCCATCATTTGGGCTGATGGAAGCCTCTCACTGCATGAAATGTAATGTAAATGCCCGGTGACGTTGCCTGACTGTGATGTTTGTCTCCCTCCTCTGGTACACGAGCTGTATTACATTTTAAAAAGCTGCGTTTTTGCATTTGACATGGAGTGATATTGCTGATTTTGTACATGCATTTTGTTGTGCTTTTAGGATGTGGAAGCCAACACAGTGCGGTTGAAAGAGCATGAACAAGCTGTGCTGGTGTTAGAAAAGAGTCCTCGCGCTTCCACCCAGGGGAGCATCAAGTACGTGTGTTGGTGGGAGGGGTCTTGCGTACATATTGAGAGAGGAAGTGTACAATAGAGTGAATCTCTCCTTCTGTCTCTCTCACCTCACCTTTTGCAGGTACACTGTGATATCCGGAACACCAGAGAAGATTCTCGAGCACTTCCTGGAGGCCATGAGGATGGACATACATCACGGTGAACCAGGTAGCCAAGTAGAAAATTGTTTGTTTCTTTGGTTGTTATGCACAATTCATTTTAAATAGAGGTTACCACAGATATTCCAGACAAGCTATCAAATGAATTATAATGAAAGAGGCTGGAGGAAGACACTGATACGCAAACTTAATGGATTAATGATGAAGGCATTTTCACTACCAATAATAATAATAATAATAATAATAATCTCTTGATTTCCCTCCTCTCCCCTCTCCCTCTTACCGTCTGTTTTCCTTCTCATCTGTTAGACCCAGCAGTGGATGATTTTGTCCTCATGCACGGTATCTTCATGCCCAACAGCCAGCTGTGCCCTCTACTTATGGCACAATATCCTTTCTGCCTTTCTTTATGTACCATTATTCCTTCTTTATTCATACTGTCAATGATACTCATCAGGTAGGTGCACTCACACAGAATGGTCTATGGCCGGACATGTCTTTTGTTCACTGCATCCGACAGTCTAACAGTGCTACTGACAGCGACTTGGATTGTGCAAGTGACCAGTTCTGTTTCTGGAAGCGCTGAAGCAGCAGAAGACCCTCCAGCACTAATGAACTGCTCCCTTCACACCAGAGTAACACGTTGTAGTAACAGTTGCGGAGGTCTTCTCTGATTGTCTTTGTAATTATAGTGCACGTGTTCAGCAACTTGTGCTTTTACTGCTGCTGCGCTGAGGATCATACATAATAAACAGAAATCTTGTGGTAGATGGGAGGTGCTAATGAGGGTTAACTGCCACCTAGAGTAGGTTGAAATATAATTCCTGTTTTCAGGAAAATAGATCTTATCATGTACTGGTGTAATAATATGGATTTAGCTGCATCAGATCGCCATTCAACAAACAAGATATCGCTGCCCCCCTTTGTGTTGATCTTTAACCTTGTGAGCACCTACCATGCGACATCTCCGCCCGGTTCTGAACAGGAGAGGTTGGAGTATGCGCTCAACAGCAAGAGGAGGGCCCTCATTCTGGCCCTGCGCTGGGCCAACACACAGACATACCTGCTGCAGGAAGAGCCTGCTGCAATCTCTTTCCTTGAGGTGACAAAGAGAAGCTTCCCGATGCAGTAAATGATGTGACTTACACAGATCGCATGCCTGATCCCAGTGTGATTCCTCTCTGTCCCTGTAGGAGTTGTATGTGAGTCTATCAAATGATTCTCGGATTTTGAGGGCTTTGAAAGACTTGGTTCCTGACCTTGAGAAAGTCGTCAAATTACAGTACGTTTCCCGGCTGCTGCACGTTAAACTTTGACTGTGATGTTTTAACTACCAGCTACATTTATTGCATCTTTCTTTGTGTGTTTCTACACGTTTTAACATTTTGTAGTTCGGAAGAAGCAAAATCTTTAAAAAAGGTATTTTCCGACTACCGTGTTAAACATAATTCAATAGTACGTTTTACATGTTGTCACGTAGATGTTGACTGCACACTATCTTGTGCAATTTAACAGAAAACTCTAATACGACAGTTCAGCGATGGGGAGGAAAGGCTGCAGAAGAAGCAGCCCATCAGGAATCACGACGACAGTAAGTTTGTGTGTGTATATTTCTATTCATTTAAGCGATCACACACCATCGTATTGTATTTCAGTACAATTTCTTTTGTATGCGTCTAGTCCTGTTGAAGGTGTTCTGTGTTGATCACACGTACACCACTATCCGGGTTTCCGTGGTAGCGACTGGAAGAGAAGTGATCAGTGCCGTGGCCGACAAACTTGGCACCACTGATGAGCTTGTGTTGGTCCACCTCAGCTCTGCATGCGGTGAGAATACAGCATGATTCAGATGTGACAGAGCAATGCAGCAGCATTACCTGAAACTGATTATAAGCTATTATTATTATTATTATTATTATTATTATTATTATTATTATTATTATAGCTCAGTTGCCTCTTGTTAAAGAATATGCCCTGGAGACATGATGAATACTATAACTGTGTATACTATGTGTACTATGTATGCAAGGAGCAGGATTTAAAGTCTGCTGACTGAGAATGGTGTTACCTAATGATCCTAGAGTAGGAACATATCATAACCATCTCTATTTCTGTTACAGAAAAACAAATGATGAAGCCCAATGACGTTTCAGTGTTTTCTACTCTGAGCATCAATGGGCGATTGTTTGCCTGTCCTCGGGACCAGCTCAGCAGTCTGGTAGGACATTCATGTTTCCTGTTTACTTAGAGCTTCCACTCTAGTTCTCATGAAATGCCATTACAGTAACACCTGGCATGCATTCTTTGTTGTGATTATATTATGATGGTCATGTATGTACATACATGAGTTCATACAGTGATCAATAAAGCACAGCTTGCCATGCCTTATTGGAATTGTAGGCACTATTACACTGTTTTGTGTGTGTTATGTGTTAATGAATTTGCACAAATGTGTGTTTTTGTGTGTGTCTCAGACTCCTCTTCCAGACCAGGAAGGTCCCTCTGCAGGCTCCATGTCAACGTTTGAGCTGATGAGCTCTAAGGACCTGGCTTACCAAATGACCTTGTACGACTGGGAGCTCTTCAGCTGTGTGCATGAGGTATCATCACATATGCACATACACACACTTAAAAAGACGAGCATGCACAGTGAACCTGTGAAATCGTATTTGACACTTTGAAAGAAGAGTCAGACACTGCATCAGTGTTCATGATCAAACCCCCACAGGAGTGATGCTTAATAGATGCAAGGTGGCAGGACCTGTCCACTGGATTAACTCCAAACCTGCTCCCCTTAATGTCTCCCCCCCCCCCCCCCCCCCCCCAGCATGAGCTGCTCTACCACACGTTTGGCCGGCAGTGCTTCAGAAGAACCACGGCTAACCTGGACCTGTTTCTGCGGAGGTTCAACCAGGTTCAGCTGTGGGTGGTCACCGAGGTCTGCCTCTGCTCACAGCTCAGCAAGAGAGTCCAGCTCCTCAAGAAGTTCATCAAGATAGCAGCACAGTGAGTGGTACCGGCTGGGGACCGTCACACACCTCATACGTATGCTGGTTAATACACTCGGAGGACGGGATTCACTTCATGTCTCGCTTGTGTGTGTTTGTCCACAGCTGTCGGGAGTTTAAGAACCTAAATTCATTCTTTGCCATCATTATGGGGATGAGCAACCCTGCTGTGAGCAGATTAAGCCAGACGTGGGAGGTAAGCTTTGTTTAATCTATGTCTGTAGCTCCAGGGAACCTTGACTGTATTTAACTGTTGCTTAAAATGCTACATTCATGTCACTAAGCTTCTTTATTTCTGGACAGAAACTCCCCACAAAGTTTAAGAAGTTCTATGCTGAGTTTGAGAGTATGATGGTGAGTTGCATGACATTCAGTTCACCACTATAGTATTGGTTTGGTAACAGAAATCTATAGAAGGATTGATTTAAAAGCCAAACTACCTGCACAGCTGTATCATAATAATTAACCCGAGTGACCTGAGTTCCAAATGTCTTAAAAATGGACATTGTTTATGTTTGGTGACAGGACCCATCAAGAAACCACCGCTCCTACCGACTCACTGTCACCAAACTGGAAGCACCAATCATCCCCTTCATGCCCCTCCTTCTCAAAGGTACGGTGTGGTGTAGAGCAGCTGTTCTCCACCACTGGGCCGGGACCGGCTGGTGGGCGGAGGTCTTGCCAAATGGTTAGATAAAGTATAACAAAATAGTTATTATTTAATATGTACATTTGACTTTCTTTACAGACATGACATTCACACATGAGGGCAACAAGACCTTCATTGACAATATGGTCAATTTTGAGAAAATGGTGAGTTTCTGTACACATTGACTGATTTCATTTTAAGGATATGTTTTGTGCGTCACACTGTTCTTCCCTCACATTGGATGTAATATCTAAAGAGCCTCTTATCCTTATCTCTTCAGCGTATTATAGCTAACACAATTCGGCAAGTGAGACACTGTAGAAGCCAACCGTTCAGTAAGTCTGCTTATTACTTTACTTTTACCACATTTCCCAGCTGGCTTTACACAAACCTTTCCAATCTTTTTTTTTTTAAACTTTTGTTTCCTCTCTCACTGCATTAGATCCTGAGATATGCCAACCGAACAAAAACCAAGCAGAGGTTCGGAGTTACGTGAGGAAGCTCAGCGTGATTGACAACCAGAGGGCACTGACTCAGCTCTCCTACAGGATGGAGCCTCGGCGGACATGAGCTCCAAATCGTCCACCATCATCGCCTTCCCTGTGACGTCAGCATCAACAAACCATACACACACACACACACACACACACACACACACACACACACACACACACACACAACCTGGATAAAATAACACAACTGGCCGTTCAGTAGCAAATCAGTCAATGACTTTAGCACCTCCGTGGGCTATTCTGGATGGAGGACTTAATACTGTGCCATTTAAAGCCTCTTCTTCCTGGACAGACACTGTTCAGCTGCTCTCTTGTCGCCGTGTCTCTGAGGGTTTTAACCGTAGTAGTTGTTACTGTTTGGGACCTGTTGGATAGAACTGTAATGAATAGAACTTGAGTCAATATCCTGATTGACTTCATAGGCTTTGTGTTCTATACAGTGTATTTCTATCGGAGAGTCCTGTAATGTTGTGCTACCCCAAATGAGCCCTAGTTTACAATATATTACTGTTCCTGCCTGTAAAGCAAACCTCACTCTCCTGATGGTCCATGTATAGACAGAAAACACAGAAACCCCATAAACTAGACTCTTCATTTCTTTCCTGTTAGATATGGAATCTGAAAGTACTTATTTACTTCATGAACTAAATGATTATATCCAAGGTTTGAAAATCTTTGGGTTTTAATGTCCTTTCAGTAAAAATCAGTGTCCCTTAACTAGTCGGACACTTCAACTACTAAACAGAGTATTAGTATGATTAAAACCCTAGTTGTATTGGAAACAGTGTTCAAATTTGTTACTACAGTATTGCGTTTTATTTTTGAGTACCGATACAACTCCTGTAGAACATGAAATATTCTAGTTGATGAAGTTAGTAAGATCTGTTCAGAGGTCAGTTGTATAACCAAATTGTACTCCTTTTTATTTGGAAGCAATGAGTAGAGTCTTTAAGGCAATTTATACTTTTGAGGGGAAATCTTGTCATCTCAGTCCGTGTAATCTTTTTTTATATATGTGGGTGTAGATTGTGAGCGTGTTCTTCATTTTCCTTTTGATCTCAGGAGCTTCTGATGTGATCGTGTGTGTCGAGAACTGCCGCGAGGCTAGCTCTCCCCAGAACAGCTGTAACTGTACTCGTATGTGTGATCTGCCTTGTAAATAAAAATAGCTAATTTAACAGTGCTTATGCTTTGATGACATTCTTCAAAATGTGTTCTTTCTCCGCAAGTTGTAGAAGACTGAGGATGTACAACATCTTTAATTCATACACAGACTGGCTTCAGCTTAAAGGGTGAGGGAGTGACATCACTAGGAGGTTTCCTTTACAAACGGCAAACAGGAAGTATGAAAGATGTGGCAGGGAGGGTCTAATGAACAACGCAATCAAGCTGCAGTGTGTGACTGGTGGAGGCATCCAGCATCTCTGGAGCTTGAACAATCTGGTTATCTGCATAATATGAGAGACGAGAGAAAAAAGGAACTTGCAATATGTGGATTAGTAATAGACAATATTGTGCACACGTGATGGTGAACGACTTTAGATCTGAGGGAACACTTCAGGCTCCCTTGATGATCTCTGTCCAGTTAGTTGACATCAAAACCTATTTCAAAGATTAAAAGAAACTTTGATGCAGATACTCTTCCAAGAGGAGGACCCGTTTTTAATATTTCCTTTAACAACACAATAATGCAGTGGTTCTCAAATGGGGGTACGTGAGATTTAAAAAAATATATATTTAAAATGAGCATCCATTAAAAAACCCTTTCAAAATTGTTACTTATTAAATATTCAATAAAATACAAGTGTAAGTTCATAAACTGAATTGTATATATTCTATATTAAATCAGACACTGATAGCACAGTGTATTACACTTATTAGTGTGTGTATTACTTCTATTTTTCAACCAAAAATGCTTTGCACTGGTCAGGGGGTACTTGGCTGAAAATGCAATACATTCTACTTGCAGACAAGCCATGCTATTTTCTGCATCCAACAATTGAGTACTCTGGGGTGTAAGGATTCATTGCATCGCAGCTTCTAGGAGTTATGCTTTATTCATGCATTGACTCACTGGTCGGTCTCCTCTTGCACTTGATTGCTGACACTGACTGAGAAGAGTCCTAACTTCCCATAGCTGTTCTCACCTTTCCTTACACAGTGATGTCAGCACAGCTGTCTTGCTTGATGATGTCACTGGGTCATTCCCGTCGGGCTGACTAACACGATGTCCCCTGCCCGGCTTCTCTGCTGAGTGAGTTTGTTTTTAGATGCAGAGTGTTTGAACGATGGATTTAGATATTTGAAGCAGTCACCCTCGTTGCTCACTGATTTACTATGTCTGACACTCTATAGGCCAGAGCTCGCTCTCTCACTCTGTCTCTCTCTGTCTCTCTCTCTCAATGTGTGTGTGTGTATAGCTTTATATAGACACAGTTATCCAGGAAGAAGGAATGCCCTGGATGCCAGTGACCATATTTGAACAGTGTGTCTGCTCCAGGCAGACTGTGAACCGTAACTTACACACACTTAAACACTCACCTCTCCTTCATCTTCTCTCTCTGTGTGTAGGCTTTGTGTTGTAGTTACACTGGATCACCACTATCAGGCAATGTAGTACCTTCTCTATTCCATTGGTGACAGTGGGGCTTCGACTTCTCCTGACTCACAGGGAGCGAACTTCTCTCTCTCTTTCCAGCCCTTTCTGGTTTCTTCTCTCTGACAATCTGTTCTGCTGACTGACAACGTCCACTCTGACCCTGTGGAGGAAGCGACCCCACTTCTATTCATTTCCTATCCTTCGCTCTCCAGCTGATCCGTGACTTGTATACTTTTGGGCAGCGTTGGCGGTTGTGCGTGCACACTTTTGTGCTGTGTGTGCGTGTATATGTGTGTGTTTGTGTGTGCGTGAGTCAGTATGCCATGTCGTCCCCTGGCTCGTCGTTTGTGCAGATAAAGCATGAGGACCTGCTCTTTTATGAGAACTGTGGAGGAGGCAGCTTTGGGAGCGTCTACAGAGCACTCTGGATATCCCAGGACAAGGAAGTGGCTGTGAAGAAACTTCTAAAGATTGACAAAGAGGTAAGGAGGACACACACACACTAGAACACACAGAGCAATCATGCACTTATGCAGCGGAGACACACACAAGTTTAATTTTAGGATCCAGAGTATTTAGAAGTTATGGACTCATCTGTGGCACATTAGTTTACACTAATTTTCCAGATTCTCTCTGGACAGCCAAAGCCCTGATGTCCCTCCCTCCCTGTTGTCTGATGTGTTTATCTTAAACATACTTCTCCTCGTCCCCCTCCTCTGCCCACTATTTGTGGATGGAGCAGTTTTATTTATGCCAGCACTCCCTTGTTCCTCCCATTGTATTTTAGGACGAGGTGTGTGGTCACTTGGAGCTTCATGCACTGCAGTTAAGTCCGGGTGGTTCTCCACGAGTATGACCCGGATGGGACTCCAAAATTCCCTTCCATGTTATTTTGTTTGTGCTGATGGAGGCTCATGGCCCAGGGTCAGGAAACTGTTCAGGGGTGACCTGTGGGTTAATCGGCCGCATGGTGTTATTGTTATTGCAGCAGATTTAAACATGTAAATCACGCATGGGCTGACTGCATACAACAGAGGGGGACTACATTTGAGTTATTTCTCTCTTACTCACTTTCTCACGCTAACACAAACATATGCGAGGTGGGCAGAGATGCAGTGAGTGTGTACAGTTCATATATAAATACAAATTGATGGATTATGGGAGAACTGCAGCTTGGTGGAGTGGAGCTGCTTGTGAACACTCAGATTAAAATCCTATTTCAAATCATCTTTGCACAAGCACTACATTCACACAGTGGTGGAAGAAGTATTTTACTCAAGTACAAATTGCAACATCACACTATGATTTTACTCTTATTTTTAATGCACACACGAAAATCTTACAATCTTGCATGTGGGAATAAAAAATTGCTGTTCTCGAAAACAAAACTTTTATTGAGAAAATATTTCTGTGCAGTTTTTTGTGTGATTTAATGTAACTTATTATCGTGTATTATGTTGCTTGGCAACAGTTACATATTCCACAGCTGCTCAGATTGATGGCATGTTTGTCACTGTGATGTTTGGGGACTCACCCTGTGTTATGAAAGAGGTTCAGACCTCAGTTATCCAGGAGACTCTGTCTGGAATAACAGGCTTTCTGGAATTATCTACACATTATTCTCTTTAGGATCATATTTCCTTGCCAATGTCAGATGTTTGCAAACTGATGGACGCTAATGAAGTTGTTCATATCCCTCTGTTTCTATTTGTTCTTGTCTCCTCGTCCAGGCTGAGATTCTCAGTGTCTTGAGTCATAAGAACATCATTCAGTTTTATGGAGCCGTGCTGGAATCTCCCAACTATGGCATTGTCACAGGTCAGACTGTGTGTGTGTGTGTGTTTATGGGATTCATGTATCTTTTCAGAACATACAACCTAAAATGTACAAAATTGTATTATTATCTTTCAGAATGATCTTTTGATGAAGTTCTCTTTAAATGAACGTGTATAATTATCTTCGGGGTTACGGCCTCATAGATATAAGGAAGTAGGTGTTAAGGTCAGCTCAAGGTTTAAGATGAGGCACGGAGAGGTTTGATATAAAACTTCACAAGTGTGTGTGTGTGCGTGTGTGTGTGCATGTGTGCGTGCGTGTGTATATGTATATTAGTTTTATTACTGTTGTGTGTAGATCCTCAAGGCGCAATTTACGGACACGTTAGCACATGCTCCGATAGCCGCCGCTTCTTTGTGTGTGTTTTGAAGTATCGGCGTGTACGCAGGTTCTTGCTGTGTTTCCTGGCAGGACATTTGTAACTGAGACCAGCATGTTTGGATGCGGTTGTAATCCTGGATGGGGTCATATGGTTAAGATAAAGCACCGACACACCACGACAGACTTGTCCAGCAACAACTCTCCCTGCAGCTGAGTCTAATAAAATCCAATGCTTACTAAAAATAAGAGTACAGTACGTACACGTAAGATGGAGTTTGGTGCCAGTGACATGCATTTTGGCAGACATTTAAAAAGACAGATTGGTCCATGTTCTACTCCACAGATGGCTTTCATTCGACTCTTCTACTTGTCTGTTTTTAATTGTCAGATTTAACAGGAAAGTGAGAAAGGTGAAGAGTTCAAGAGATAATCTGGATTAGACAGTCAGGGTGTGAAGGTTGTGATCTTTTCCACTGATTTGAGAGAGCTACTCTGTGTAGCTTTGTGAGCTGAGCTGTGCTTGACTGTGTGTGATGTTTCTCAAACAGTATAATACATTGATCTAAACAACTGCACTGCAGAAACTAGTTTGGACATTTGTTTTGCATTTCATTTCTAATTTATGTCACTTTTATTCAAAATCAGTTAAGTGACATAGTCTTTACACACATGGAGTGAAATCTGCTGTAACTGCATTAAAAAAGTGGATATATATATTCATTCAAATGAATGGGTAGCCTGTTCTCCTATAATGAACGTTGCTTTTGTGTGTGTGTTCTTGCAGAATATGCCAGTGCAGGATCTTTGTACGAGTACCTTTCCAGTGAGCAGAGTGAGGAGATGGACATGGAGCAGATCATGACATGGGCCATACAGATAGCCAAAGGTACACCCAGAGGAATTGTATTATTAAATAATTCAAATCTCTATAGGTAGGAGCACTGATAAGATCCCCAGTGATCTATTTACGGTCATACTAAAGCTATTATGTACAATACTTAACCTAAATGCAATTGCTACAACCTCATAAAGCCAAATGAAACAATCGACACCTTGCTGATCACTGGAGGCAGTTAGTGGTGGTGGTACAATAATAGAACATTTTAACAATAATAGAACATTTAGATTTGTAAATGTTATCTGTCATAGATTTGAAAGTAATAAAACAGTAAAAAGGGAAATAAAACAATTACCAATGGATATATGAAGAGTCAACGCTATCAACTTTAGCTTTTTGGGTGAACCTGAAGCTCAAACCAACAATAATCCTTCTAAATCCGCATTTATGACCCACTGTATCTGTCTGCTCTGTCTGTATTTCCCTTTTTATTTTGCTGTTTGGGACGTTTCTGTGAGTCAACCTTGATTTAAAAATAAATAAAACAGTTCGTCTGCACGCATCCAAGGGGAATCTACGAAAATAGCGGACACGGCGTAGAAAAGAGGCTCAACACCAAACGGGACCGAAGGTCGTTCCAAAACGAGTGAATTTGAGGTTGTCTTTCACCTGCTAAGCGCCCTCCTAAACGCAGCCAGGTGTCGAGTGGAGGCCAACTTTGAACTCCTACTCATTCTGCCCTTCAGTGCTGGAAGGAAAACAAATCCGAATAAACATCAGAAGGTTCTAGTTTTTTTGTTGCCAGGTATTGATGCTTGATTTCCTTCCAGGGATGCATTACCTCCACGCAGAAGCTCCAGTCAAAGTCATTCACAGAGACCTCAAATCCCGAAACGGTAACGCATTGAGCACAGTAACTCCTTTTCTAAATCTAAACAGGAGCTATCTTTGCCATTTGCCTGTTAGCTGCACTGTGTTACTCTTACATGTCACACATCTTTGACTGGTTTCCTCTCTTTTACAGTGGTAATGACAGCAGACAGAGTGCTAAAGGTGTGTGTCTTGTGATGTACAGACAATAACAAATTAGCATTTTTTTTATTCAATTCAGGCACACAAGTATTTCTGTTTTCTTCACTGCACTCTGTGGGCCTTTCAGATCTGCGACTTCGGGGCGTCTAAGTTCCTGTCTCATACCACACACATGACGGTGGTGGGCACTTTTCCTTGGATGGCTCCTGAAGTCATTCAGAGCCTGCCCGTCTCGGAGACCTGTGACACCTACTCCTATGGCGTGGTGGGTTGGTAGTACTGTACACAGATCAGTTTTGGGAGGCCAATATATAACCAACATAGTATTACTGACAGCTGGAATTCAATTATTGCTTAGATTTGTTTTTGTCCGATTTTCTTTTATTAGACTTTCTGATTTTGACAAATATTCTTTGCCAATTTGAAAAACGCATTCCTTTCAAATTATTCTCCGCTTCACAACTATTCAGGAGAGTTGCATGAAATAAAAGACCTCTACGAGTAAGACCAAAGAAATCAAGTCTGAATGAACCAACACAGTGTTCTGTGGCCAGGTGCTGTGGGAGATGCTGACTCGTGAGGTTCCTTTCAAAGGTTTCGAAGGCCTGCAGGTTGCATGGCTGGTGGTGGAAAAACAAGAGGTAACCCCCCCCCCACACACACACACACACACACACACACACACACACACACACACACACACACACACACACACACACACACACACACACACACACACACACACACACACCTTCCTGAACACACTGTCAGCATGTAGACTCATTAGAGTTCGAGAAGGCTGGAGGAACAATGCGATGCTCTCATGCTTTCCACTGCGAGCTGGTGAGGCTGAGTTTGGGTATTTTTAGGCCTGATGTCAGTTCTCTGCTCTTGTAAGGCCTGGATACACAGCAGTGGAGCTCGGCCAGACTCCCCCCTGGCTAAAGCCTTTACGAGAGAGAGAGAGAGGGGAGAGAGACAAAGAGAGAGAAAGGTGGGGAAAGAGGAAAGATTGCAGTGGTAGGAGGGTTAATTCAAGAAGTTTATGGGAGGCGGGGGATGATGGTTATAAAGTGTATGTGTTTCAGTTATTGACTCCCCCACAACAGACACACACACACAGACACACAGACACACACACACAGATAAACACACACACGCACATACACACACACACACACACACACACACTCTGGGTTCAACAAACAACTCTGAGAACCTGATTCCTGCGTAGCTGTTGGCTAATCTCCAAATACTCTCCCTAAATAACTCTCTCTCTCTCCCTTTCCCAGTCTCCCTCTGATTTTCCCCTCCATTGCTGTGCCTCTCCTCCTGACCCTCTTACTTGCCCTCTCTCCACTTAGAGTCAGTTTTCTCTGGGGATTAATCCTGAAATATCACTGTTTCCATTCACTGCACTGTACTATGGAGCTGTCTGCTGGGTTCATTCAGAGCTTTGGTGATGCCAGGGGATCTTTTCTGCAGGGACATTATCTCAGTGCAACGTTGTGGAGTTACTGCAGTTGTTATAGTAAGACATACATGGACCCACATACTTTCAAAAGTATCCATTTCGCCTCTAAGAGGATTGCGTGTGCATTAAACAGATGTTTAGATTAAGAGTTTAGGAGTTTATAATGTGTCATGTTATAGACACACAGATAACCCATTGAAACAGCCCCGTCTCATAGTTTGCCTGTTCTGTTCCTGAAGCCAGTTTTAAAAGATTTAATATTTTCTGACAAAGTTAGAGCAACGTTGAACATTTCACATAAAGTTTTCTGCATTTGTTTTCTTTCTCTGAGCTCGTTTCACTGGTTTGAGATGGGTGGGACTTGGAAAATGTGATGTCACGTACGGTGTACTTTTGACAACCAATCATGATTCAGCAATATTTGATTTAAAATGAGATAATCTTTCAGGCCACTGTCAATCAAATCTGATAAATCCAGACCCACACAGTCCTGATGAAAGACATAGGAGTGTGTAAACTCTTAATAAATCATGCATAAAGATGTTTTTAGCCACACTAGCAGCACTTGCACCAACATAGGTAGAATTTGTTTTTGGCTATTAGTTAAATGTCTTGACAACTTGCCATGATTACATCATAGTCCTCAAAGGATGAATGCCACTGAATTTTACTCAAGTGCCATCATCAGGTCGCAATTTTAATTTACCAAAGACTTTTGTTTATGACTAAATACTTGCAAAACATCGGCCTTAGCTGTACTTTGTTTTTCCTTAACACGCAAAACTTTAGAGTTAAAGACACGTTTTCAGTGGCCGTAAACAGTTGTTAGTAGGTTACATTATTATATAAAAACCAAGTGGTACTATGACACTTTTTTTGTTTAGAATAAAAAGCTTCTTCTTGTATGTGTTTGTGTATACAGAGGCTGACCATCCCCACCAGCTGTCCAGGAAGTTTTGCAGAGCTGATGAGGAAATGTTGGCAAGCAGACCCAAAGGCAAGCAAAATGGACAATGTTACAGCAGTTCATCTCCTAGAAATGTCTCTCACTACATTTTAAAGACATGAAAAGCAGGTGTGTCAGCTGGTTGTTTCATCCTGTGCATGCATGCGTCCACAGGAGCGTCCGCAGTTCAAACAGGTGCTGGTAAACCTGGAGACCATGGCCAACGACAGCAGGCTACCGGACCAGTGCAACTCCTTCCTACATAACAAGGACCAGTGGAGGTATACACACACACACACACACACACACACACACACACACACACACACACACACACACACACACACACAAACTTGTATACATATCTGCACTGCGTCTGAGAATGAGGCAGGTCATTTTTAAAGTGTATAAAGTAATGTCTTGTTCAGAATGACAAATGCAGTCTATGATTTACTGGACTTCAAATAAAAGTAAATATGCATGCACACACAAATTCAACAGTCACACACGTGCGTGCATACACAGCGCTGTGGACTCTAAAGCTCAGGAGAGAAGTTGAATGTGTGACCCTGTGCTCTACTTTGGTCTATAATAAGCTCTCTGGAAAGTGTCCATGGAAGAGATTCCTCTGCTCCTCCACTCTGCCCTCACGCCACCACGGGGAGAAAGACGGGGGGAGGAAAGGTAGAGGAGAAATCAAGTATGAGCTGGAGAAGAGTAGAAGTTCAGAAAGGCCATTGGGTTCATGTGAATTCTGAAAGACTGAACAAGGGAGAAAAACAGCGGGTAGCGGGAAGCGAGAGAGGTCGGCCGACAGGAGAGAGATAGGGGAGGAAGGAGCAGGAGGGACGAGGTGTGAGATTCTGTGCATTTTTAACATGAATACAGCGAGGCAATCAATTCTGAGTGAAGTTTTGGATATGGGTGGAAAAAGTTGGGCAAGGAAAGGGGGAGGCAAGGAGGAGGGAGGAAGAGTGAGGGAGGTGAAGGGGCGGGATGAATGAATAGGGAGGTATGGAAGGAACACAGGAGGAGGTATGGCTGTGCGTCATGTCTGTCTATATTTAGTTGCTGTGAGTTGATTGTGTTTGTGAATGCAGGTTCATGGACAGTCACTCACAACTCGGTGACCTCTTGTGGGGACACAGAGTACTGCAGCTAAATATTTTACTTTATTTAGTTTTCTGCAGGAAGTCAAGTAATCTCCATGTGTTAAGTCATGTGGTCTGCTGGAGGACCCTACACTCATTTACAATAGGCCAGGGTGTCGGAGCGGCAGCTTTGCTTTCACTTATAAGTGGTAACGTTGATCCAGTTTCATAGTACATAGATATTTTTAGCATTAGTTTGTAATCTGTTTATACAAAAAAGGGAGGGACTCTAGTTCTCTTAAAAAGTATACAATATAAAAAAAAGTGTAAAGAAATGAATGATTTTGATGTACTGTGTGATCCTACAATGCAATGCACAGAATAAATAAATCTGTAAATCTTGAGTAAAATCTTTCGCGGTGGCACTGAAAGATGGCAGTTTGACTGACCATTGCAGAATTACCTGTAATTACAAAATGTAAAAGTACATAGATTTGTTTATTAACCGCATAAACAGTAAACAGGGGCAATTAGTATCCAACTTATTCTGTGTACTATTTGTGTTTGGTACTATTTGGAATTACATAGAGTAAGTTGTGTGGCAGTGGCACTAATGTAAAAGTAAAGCACATCGGTCGTTAGTGATCTTGACAGCCTTAACATTTAAAAGAGACACATTTGCACGTGAGAATGTAATATTCATCCGATTATTTTCCCATGTGGTTATCTTGCTGTTAAAACTAAGCCACATCTGCATGTACAAAGTCCCGATAGATGGCGTATATTCTGTCATACTCCAGGTGTGAAATTGAGTCGACCCTGGAGCGCCTTCGAAAGCTGGAAAGGGAGTTGTACTCCAAAGAGAAGGAGCTGGAGGAGAGGGAGAGGAGGCTCCGGCTGTGGGAAGAGAGGCTGATGGAGCGGTCCAACATGTCTCCCAGTCCCACCTCCCTACTCATGGAGCGCTCAAACATCTCACCAGTAAGTGGAAGTTTATTTATTTACTTTCAGCTCTCTGAACAGGTCTACATTTTCTTTTAACGATAAAATACTTTATCCTCCTCTTCTTCCCTTCTCCCTGACTTTATCAGTTCTTCACGTCCATCGGTTCCTCCGGCTCCTTCTTCCGCTCGCATTCTCAAGACTCCAACAGCGCCACGGTCAGCAGTGCTGGCGTCAGCAGTGCTGGCGTCAGCAGTCTCCTCCGCACCCTCAGCAATGGAGACACGGAGAGGGGGAGCAGCGCGGTGCTGGAGAGGGGCATGGGCTCGCTCGACAGCGGGAGGCTGCATGCCGTGCTCCGAGGGTTGCAGGGGCGGTTGGGAGAGGAGGACGGGGAAGAGGAAGGAACCCTGGAGGAGAAAGGCTGGGGGCAGAGGGAAAGAGATGAGACTGGGAGCATGGAGGGAGGAAGGGTGCAGGTGACACTCAGGAGTTTCCCAGGCGGTGTAGTTGAGAGGGAGGAGAGGACATGGGGGGACGGGGACCGGGAGAAAGGAGGGATGCAGAGGAGCAGGGTGACCACCATAGTCCGAGGGTATTCGGGTGGTTTTGGAGAGGCAGAAGGGGAGAAGGAAGGAGGATGGGAGATAGAAAGGCTGGGGGACAGGCTAGACGATAAAGGGATGGAGGGAGGTATAGAGGGAGGGAGGCTCCCGACCATGTTCAAGGGTCTCCATGGAAGTATGGGGGGCATGCTGTCCTTAGACATGGATGAGATGGGGGACATGGAGAGACTCGGTGACATGGACATGAACATGAACATGGGCGACCTGGGCGTGATGAAGGTCAGGAGTGAGCTGGGGGTCAGGGGTCGCAGGAGAGACATGGGAGTCGTGCTCCAGGAAGTCAGAGGTGACAGCAGCGAGGCCATCAGCCAAAAGATCAGAGGGGAAGTAGGGGTCATCGGTCACTCGGGGGTGCAGGTGAGCATGCGGGCTTCGTCCAATCAGAACTCTGTGAAGAGCTGCAGCGTGCGACACGGAACCAAGATCAACATGGCCACTGCAGCCATGGACATGATGGAGCTTGATTGGTCTGACAGTGACTAGAAAACACATTAGCTCACACACGCGCACAGAAAACACACGTAGAAATACAAACTAGAGGCCAAACTAGAATTATTTTGACTTGTTAGCACGTACGGTGTCTGAGCTACAGTATGTGCATTAGAATCTCCAGTTTAAAAAGAGCTGGTTTACACACATTTCTTTTGTTAAATCTTTTTTATTGAATGGATGGATACTCTACCCACGTGTACTGTGAAGTAGGAAGGAGCGGAAAGACAATTAGAGGTTGTCTTGTCATGTTGTCAGAATGACTTCACCTGTGTAATTTAATGTGCTATTAAAACTGCTGCATAACATACTGTCAGAGGCACAAGTGTTACAAAATAACACACTTGAATGCCGCTCTAATGAGGCAGCACTGTCTGATTTTTATTTTTTTCTTCTTTTCCTGCTTAAAAGTTATTTTGTAGTTTAGATTTGATTTGTTCAAAACAAGTTTTGACTTCATCGGTTCTAACTGTGATCTAGTGTGTGCATTTTTGGCATTTCTTTCTGTATATTTTATCATTTTTTTCAATAAAAAGAGAAGAAACTCAACATTCCAGTCTATGTGCATACATTTTGTAAATTTGATAATATGGATGTCAAATAGGCCGAGGTTCACACGTGACACACCTACCTCGCCCAATAAAATATCATCCCTCTCTTGACCCCTCAACTCCCTCTCACACACTGAGCAGCAGAGCCACCCCTGCCAGCACCCACTTGGCAGGCCTCTCCCTGGTTTTCAGGCTGAAAGTCCAAACATATGTGGGTCCTCTGATCTTGGTCTTGTAGAGCGGACACTCGTAGATATTCCTGGTCTCCTGGCGGTCATTGGGCACAGCTCGCACTGAGATGACGGGCATAGCTGGGGTCAGTTCCTTTAGACAGGCTTCAGCAATCACCCCAGCCTGAGTGTCCCATCTTGCACCTGTGAGAGGACAACACAAGTGATGAGGACAGGACAAATGGTATAGTAAAATCTCTGGAATTTCAACATTACAGAAAGGAGGGAATGATAAACATGTCGATTCCAGAGGGGGAAAAATAGGTTTTCAATCAAAATGTCCAAAAGATAGGATACGTAACAGAAAAGGCCCTTACAAGAGAGGAAATGAAAGGCAGTGTTTCTCTACCTTCCATGTAAAGTCCATAGACGTATGCACCCTCTCTGGCGGGTTGGTTGAACTCTTCCTTAAACTTCTTGGTCACATCCACCGTCAGGTTTACTTTATCAAGGGGCCACTCGTTCTTACGCGCCAGAGACTGCATCACCGCTGGAAACCCAGAACAATAGAAAAACCAAAAAAAATGATTATTGGCCAATAGAGAAAAAAAGATAATGGGAGAGTCGTGAATATATTTTTTTCATGCCTAGCCACGTAGCGTTCTTATCTGTGTTACCAGTGAGGAAGGACTGTGGGTTGAATAGTCCAGACAGCCAGACCACACTAGGCAGAGACAAGTCCTGAGTCCAGCTGTCCAGCTCTTTACAACGCTGCAACACATCATTATACCTGACACACACACAGTAATGAAAAAATACAGCTACTGTAGATGGATTAATGTAATGTAAATCAGATACCGAAATGTATTTTACACACACACACACACACACACACACACACACACACACACACACACACACACACACACACACACACACACACACACACACACACACACACACACACACACACACACACACACACACACACACACACACACACACACACACACACACACACACACACACACACACACACACACACACACACACACACACACACACACACACACACACACACACACACACACACACACACACACACACACACACACACACCATATAGCCAGGCTGTAGGTGGAGGGGTAGGCCAGCTTGGTCCAGGTATCAGGGACGTTGTCAAAGAACAGGGCTGATTGCAGCTTCTCCATCTCAGAGGAGATGGCCAGTTCACCCTTTAAATACAAATAGGCCGAGGAGAGCAATTACTGTAACAAACTGCTGTGGGACTCTTTTTACACGACAGCTGTTCAGATGAAGAAACTCAGCAGGATGGGTTTGTGCGTCGGAGCGGAGGGCTGTACTGTACGCACACAAAGGTATAAAGCATACCTTGAGTCCCAGGTCAAGCTCCTTGAGCGAGCGCCGTATCTCGGAGATGAGTGTGTTCATGCGCTCACACTCCTGGAAGCAGACCAGAATGTAAGGGGACCGTTCAGCTGTCTTCGAGGTGATGTCGGACATGTTGTACTCCTCTGGCAGCTTCTCCAGCACCTCATCTAAAATCGTTTTCACCTGAGGGGGCGTGGCATCATTTGTTTCACCTGTCACGTCATTATACGGGTCATGTGATTACCTCCCATTCGTTGTTTATAGTATGAAGGTACACACACGTTTTGTTGCAGTGGTTAAAACAAGGTGACACTTATAATTTAGCGACTAGAATAAAGGCATTAAACAGTTCCTCCCTCTTTGTTCTACAATTTTAGATTGCTTGGATTGCCTTCCTGAGTTGTGTTTGGATAAGGAGTTCAGGTACAGGTTCAATCAGTTGATGGCGTATTGAAATTGTAGGCGTGGCTACCTTCTCCTCCAGGGTCTGTGAGACTCCCTCCCCCATCACGGCGTCAGGAGACTGCAGCTCCAGCAGAGTGTGGAAAAGGTTATCTGACGTCACTGTCAGGAACTCAATTTCTGCATTGGGGTGCAACCCATAATGCACTGGGCTCTCGTGAGGCAGCATCTCATCTATGAAATCATGGTAGCCCTGGACAAATAGAAACATAACTTGTGAATGCCGTCTATTATTGTCATTTGTTTATAACAAACACCAATGTTAATCATTTGGTACTTTAGTGTTTTACAGTCGGACATATTTAGTGGATAAACTTTCATTGTGTACACTTTGGTTCAGAACAGTAAAATGTTCTACTGAGTAAATTGTTCAGCTGATGCTGAAAGTTAAACTGTGTTAGGCTAGTTACCTTGTAGTCCAGGTTGGAAGGGACAACAAACCCAGGAGCCAAAGAAAGCTTCCGGTCAAACTGAGAAAAAACAACAGAGAGAAGAATTTCAGCCTGCGATCGCTAACAGATTACAAATGATTAATGGTCCAAGGTAGCCAAAGCGCTCCAACCGTGGAATAAATCTGGCACGTCTGCTGGCCAGACACACTTTAGCCTGCATGTGCACAAAATCTTGCCCAAAATGTGCCAAATTGCAGCTAACAGGAGCTGATTATTTGCGCTCCAAAAACACAGCTAAATCAGGCGCATTTGGTCCTCTTGTGCTGCAACACAGCCGAGCATGCCGACATTTAACCCCAATCACCAGACATTCACTTCACTTTGTCTTTCTCTCTCAAACAAACGCACAAACCTGGTTGGGCTGCATATATTCTTCCAGGTATGTTCTGCAGAGCCGTCTGTCCCAGTCATCAGTGATGTGTCCTCCATACATGATCTCCCCAAACAGATACCTCAGGTCCTCCCACGGCACCTTCATTATCATAATCATTATGACATCACTGCTATACAATCATCCTCTGTACCCCTCACATGCATCAACAGCACATCCCACCTGTGCATTAGCCTCCAGGTAGTTGTAAAGGACGTTCACTGATATCGTCAGGTCTCCAGTGTTGAAGGGATACTTTCGGTTCCAACCTTGGGAGCCAAACTTCCTCCTCTCTGCCACACAGGCGTGGAAGTAACACAGAGAGAAGAGGATGGTCTTAAACTCCTGCTCACGGCTGCACTGGTCCAGGATGTCCTAGAAAGAGACCAATGGGGTAATAAATAAACAAACGAGCACTACTAGCACAAGGCACTCAGTCCACACTCACCTGGTCAAAGTTGTCCAGAGCTGCATGCAAATTGGCATGCATGCCCGTTGGAGGTTCATTGGTGATCTTGATAGCGTTTTCCAGAATGCCCTGAGGAAAGCATATCAAATCTGTATGTAATGCCACTACTTAACAGTGAAGAACTGTAGCGTATGCATATGCTTGGTGCACTGATGGCTTTACGCATGCACACTGCCCCTCTACCTGTGGGATAATGTGTTCCTGGGGTGTTGGCGCCGGCTCAGCGCTCATGAAGACCCTGTAGTCTGGGTTACTGCCCTCACAGCAGCGCTCCAGGAGCTTCTCAAGGGAACCCAGCCAGCGCGCAACCAGGTGGATGTTCTACAGGCAGGTGAACGAAAACACAGCATCAAAATCAGTTATAGGACAGTGACGGGGTGAACTTTGAGGGAAGGAGCATTGAGAGTTTCAATAATTAATTATTATGAAAAGGCAGCATGGAACATGGGAGCATGATTCAGTCACATATTGATTTCCTCGGGAAAAACATGATTTCTATCGATCCAAATATTGCGTATAAACTCATCTCTCTTCCAGTCAGACCTGCAATATAACCCAATGACCCTCCTTGGCAGCCATCTCCATGGCAACCTCAGCCACAGCTTCCTGGCCCTGGCCCAAGGACACATTGTGAAGCTTCCCAAGGTCGATAGTGAAACCCAGCTTCCTCCCTGAGAACAGGAATGTGTTGATGTAGATGAAAACCTCCCATTGTGAAAAAAGGATTATACTCCCATTGAAATCCATCCATCCATCCATCCATCCATCCATCCATCCATCCATCCATCCATCCATCCATCCATCCATCCATCCATCCATCCATGATTTCACTCTGTTTCCAGTACCGAGTGACTCCACATCTTTAAGTGGGTCCACTCCGGGGGACAGGATGAAGAACACGGGTGAGCCTGGACCACTTTCTCTGAATGACTTAGCAAATTCAGTCTTTCGGCCCTCTGTATACTTCACCCCGAGTTTCTCCTCCACAAAGTTCCTACAGTATGCCAAAAGGAAGAGAAGAAATACTCTGGGTTTGTGTAAAATGTATAGAAAAGTGGAAAATCCCAAAAGGATGAACACACGTAACATAAGAGGAGAAAAACCCTTCCCCACCTCAGGGCATAGGTCATACGATCAGGTCTCAGGGCTCGCATCATGATGAGCTTCTGCAGGGAGCTTTTCCCTTTCCACTCCTGAGGAAACTTCTCTTTCTCAGGACACTCAGACTCCACCATCTTCTTCCAGCGCTTAGGAGAACCTTCAATGTCCCGATCCAGACCACGAAACTCATCAGTGAAACTCATCATCTAGGCAACAATAAGGCACAGCAGGTTGTATTGGCACAATTCCATTTCCAAATTTTAGCCTGCAAAAAAAAACATCCTCTGTGGATGTGTGTGTGTGTGTGTGTGTGTGTGTGTGTGTGTGTGCGTGCACCTTGATGGCACTCCACGCTGAGTTGGAAAGAAAGTCGAGAGGGCTGACGTAGTGGTGGTCAATGTTGAAACGCAGCAGGAAGTCCAGCTCTCGCACGTCTATCTCTTTACTCATCAGCAGCAACTGCAAGAGAACGACACAGTCAGGGATGAAACACACTCTGACGCTGACGCAGACACATACACACCTGGAACGCTAGCTGTGCAGTAAAGGTGAGCTTGTCTCTTTCAAATAGACCCCTGCTGATGTAGTTGAAGGTGGAGTAGGTAACACAGTCTATGAGCGTGTTCACTCTGCTCTTCACATCCTCGCAGGCCTCCGCCATCTCCACCGCCTTGTGGAAAACCACGTTAAAGGCCTGAGACAGAGAGGGAGAAGGTTTATTACATAGTTGGGGATGCTCATTGCATAAATCCATCACAATATGAATGAATCCACTCTCTCAGGTGAGAGCCAGACCTTGAGGCTGAACTGGTACATGGGGTTGATCTTGTTGAGATCGTTCATGATGAAGTAGAGCAGCGACGCTCTGACAGCAACCAGACGATAGAGTTCTCTGGCTTCGTTTATCTTCACCTCATTGACTTTAGCTTCCAGGACCTGAGAAGACCGGATGAGAAGAGATGGATCATAGGAGGTAAGATGCAAAACAAGTGAACTTACTGTACGTGTAACAACACACACACACGGTTACCTTCATCTCGATCTCGGCAGCAGTGTGCTTGGTGGTCTCCAGCTTCTCCACCAGCACGTTGTCACCCAGGAAGTTACTCTCTGCCGCAGACAGCCTGGACAGCAGCTCGTCCTCCAGGAGCTTCAGCTCGATCTTGAACATGTTCTGCTGTGTGGTCAGTTCACTCTGCAGGGAGTGACACAGACAGCCTTTTGAAGAAGTGCTTACTCTTCCCTTGTATATACTAAACAGATGTATCAATAAGAGCAGACACATTAACAGCACTGTTGAATGTAATTTAATATTATAGTGAAAACTGGCCATTGAAGCAGTAGAATACCTCCATTACTATCACAATACAGGTATATTGTGATGGGAAAACAGATTAACAGTGGATCATAATGTTTTAGGACCAAAACCAATTTGCAATAGCAAAAAGGGGAAGAGGATCCTAATAACTGACCCCACCTTAAAGTGCTCCAGGTCTGGTCTCTCCTGGTTCACCACCTGGGCCAGCAGCTGGTCCTCCAGACCATCCCTGGTCACAGTGAAGTTGATGAGCGTTGTCTGGGCTTGAATCTCCGGCTTGTAGTGAGGATTGGCCAACTTGGTGTGGAGGATCAGTCGGAAGCCTGGGTGGAAGAAACACTCCTTGTCCCCGACCTTTATACAACTGTGAGGGTGCGGTACAGAGGATGGAAGGGTGGAGCACAAGTGGAGAAAACTGTGAGGAACAAACGTTGTATTTTTGTGTGTGTGTACGGTGCGCGTGCTCACGTGTGTGTCCATACCTTCCCTTCTTGATGGTGTGTCGTCCCAGCAGGGGGTCAATGACAGGGTCAACGGTCTCCTCGAGGTTCTCTATGAGCACCGTGTCGCCTGCTACCACAGCCTGTTCTATCACATCTACATAGCTGGAACAACATTTAAACAATGAAAAAAAGAAAATGTACACAAATAGTCTGTTCACCCAGACAGAGGAAATAAAAGTGCCGCTAAGAGCTAGAGCATCTGATATATAGCAGCGATTCAGGGTCTGTATAGAAAGCTTTTATCTCTACCCGAGGATGTAGGAGTGGAATTAGGAAACACTCACCCTCTCTGCCCTAGACTGACGACCTTGAGGCTGCTGCCATGGCGACTCTTGATCCACTTGATGCCTTGCAGCTGAGGGTCAATGAGGAGAGGCCAGCGCTCACCTGAAGCGACGCACACATGATCCACACATCGACAATCAACTGTATAGAGCAAAGCTGGCGCTGCACTTTTGTATTGATGTATTTTTGTATCTGTATATTTACTGCCACTACTCACAGTTTGTGAGGATGGACGCATTCTGAGTTGACATTTTGTCTCCAGGTAAGCCCTCATTGTTCCACTGGGCTACCATCGCATCATCAGTCAGCATCAACACTGGATCTAAGCCTTCCGTCATGGGGATGAGCACCTGATGGAGAAATGAGCAAACTAAGAAGAGATGCGGCGGTGCAGTGGTTAGCTCTGTCACCGCCATCATCCCCGTCTGGACAGGGCCTTTCTGTGAGAGGAAGAAGTGACAGACTTTCACATCATGTGATGGAGAGATTAATGCCGCTAATTTGAGCGATGCTCCCTGATTGGCCTTAGTCAGCAGGTAGCGTGGTATAAAAGACGATGGAAAACAGCAAACTGGTTGGTCAGTTTCCCTCTCCAGGAAAATGGAGGAAGGCCCGTGTTTTTGGGTACTGGAAGGTTTTCTTCTGCAACAATTGTCAGCAGAGAACTAACGATGACGAGATGAAGCACTCCAGCAAATTAGTTCACAGAAGGGTTTCATTTCTTGAGGCTTCGTGTCCCCACAAAACTGCCTGTTGGCCACACAGTGTAAAACAGGCGGATATATTAAAGATAATTTAAACCATGTGATCTCTGTATGTGATCTTTGGGATGGCAAGCTAATTGTGTTGTGAGTAATGCCTCAAATGGGTGTAACTCAATCCTTTGATGGCAGTGGTTTAACCAGCCACAGGGAAGTGAATGTTCTTGTGTAACTATGACAGGGATGTAGAGGGGAGACTTGTTTTTTATGAAGGAACAATCATTTCTCAACTTGTTTTTGCTTTGGGCGTCATCAATGACATCATTGGTCTAAAACACAAACCGCGTCACAGAAAACTTCCTGGTTAACTTGGTAGAGCACATAACATATCCTACGATATTCACAACCCCGACCCCTTATCAGACGCAGTGTGTTTTAGGAGCCTGGGGTGGCTTTTTGTGAGTATTTTTGATAAGAGTGAAGCGTGAAGCTTCAAGTACAACATCATAAAAACATAACCTCATAACTTAGGAAATATTTCTTCATTGTAAGATGGTACCTTTTGGCTGCGCAGGAAGGGCATCCAGAGGTTGTCCTGCAGCTCTCTCCTGTACTTCTTGGAGAAGGAGCCGGCATATGAGATGAAGGCTGCGGTGAGGAGGACGTCCCCACTGAGAGTTTCCTCCTGTTCATGGTACTGAGCCACTGAGTGGGCCCAGCGTACATTCTCACTCTGAAAAACAGCACACATGTAGTGAGACCCTATACAAGAAGCACCCCTTATTCACACAATATTTGGTATACAACATACTACACTAAAACAAAATGTTCCAACTCAGCATTAAGAAACGCATACCAAACTAAACTCCCACTGGTCGTAGCTGTGCCTACCTCCAGTCCTTTGACCAGCCGGTTGGCGAGCTCTATTGTCTTGTTGGTGCGGTTGACCTCCTCTTGGAAGCGAAGCTTCTCTGATGTGGCTTTCTCAAAGGCTGTTGTCAGAATTTCCAGGCTGCTGTCCAGCTCCTAAGAGAGAGAAAATATGATGCCTCGTGGCCCTGGATGTTCCTTAATACAATGTATCAAACGTTGTGTGCAAGCTGTAAATTAACTGACAATTAAATTAAAACAGCAGTATGAAACCACACATTAACCTCTCTTGAATGCACTTAGAAAGGTCTGCTATTATCAACAAGATAATAAAACATGTCCAGGAGCAATCATAACTATAGAGACGTTGCTGCAAGAGAAAGGGGAGTGGTAGTGGATGATCACAGGGCCTGCTGGTAATCATTAGTCAAATGGTAGAGCTGGACATTTTTGCAAGAAGCAAACAAACAATACTTGGTAAACAGTGAATATGACAATCTGTATTACTACTATATATATTCACTATATTTAATTATATGCAAAGACAGAAGACACTGAAAGAAAGACAAAGAAAAAGAAAGGAACAATTATTTAAACAGACATACAGCAAGTTTCTTCCTGATGGCCTCTAGCTTCTCAGCGGCCTCAGCCAGATCAGCATTGGCCTGAGACAAACACATCCTCTTCATCTCTACCTCACATAACACCTGTGGACAAAACAAACACGCACACACAGACCAGTCTGACATATATGTACATATAGTGCTATCAGTAAAATACCATGGAAGTTGTAAGACATGCAGACAAAACTATAATCAGAAAACCACTTAATCTATATGATAAAATATCATGCACATCGTGTATTTGATATTCTGATATATAAACACAACAAAGTGGAAAACTTTGAACTTACAAAAATCTACCCAGGGCAGCAATAGTTGGGGAAAGAGAAACATCAAATCATCAAACAACAGGAACTCAGTACACTGAAAAACATCACACACACTGGTTCAGATTGTATGACACTAAATATGACAGCTGGTGACATGTTTGTACCTCATGGAAGCGTATGATGTTGATCACCCAGGCACAGAGCCCCGCGGCAGCCGAGGATTTATGTCGCACAAACTCGGGGTTGAACTCGGGGTCACTGAGGTGGTCGTCTCTCACAGACCTCACCGTGGCCTCAGGGATGTGCTCTTTGTCAAAGTTCACCAGAGCTTGCAGGAAGTCGTCCACCTGCATGTGCAGAGGTGTGTGTGTGTGTGTGGATTACATACAATTATATCACTCCACGGTCTCCATACATAATACTTTTTGTAGGCTTTTTGGATTCTAAATCATGAGCTGGAATTGAGTAATGAAATAAGATAAAAATACTCAATTTGAAAAAACTAATAAAGTGTTTATATAAAACTGAAAAAGAGACTTTAGCAAAGTGCTTCAGTGGGGTCAAAAATCTCTTTTACAAGTTAGCAGAAACATATAAAATATAGAGGTTGTAAAACATTCAGTATAATTCAGCTTTTTAGAAAAATAGATAAACTAGGATTGCAGTCCATTTATCATCACAACAATATGAAAACAGATACACAATAAAGGACGAGAAATAAAACGGCAATAAGTAATTTCAAATGTGACAATGTTATTTCAGCAGTAAGGGGAATATTTATTTTTGATGGACTTTTTGGCTTTGTGGTTGCCAGCCATTAATCTAAAAAACACTATACGAGACATGGCCGTAAAATATCACCTTGCTCATGACCATCTTGGAAGCCTTCCAGCTGCGATCTTTGGGGATTCGGCCTTGGGGAGACAGTAGCACCAGAACAGCTGCTGAGACGTTGGTAACAATAGCTGGAGGGTTGGGGAACGTCCTCAGCTCTGTCAGGTTCAACTGAAAGAGTACACACAAACACACACTATATTTGTATCACTAGCAAAGGTTTCATATAAAATTAATTTAATAAAATGACATAAAACAAATCAAATTAAAGTTGCAAGAAGCGATGAGCAGGCCATAGTTTAGCTTTTCCAATGCGTGTTGTTGAGTTTCAATAATTTATAAGCACCCCTAGGCCCTCTAAAACAACTTTGTGTTTAATGGCAAATGGCACGATTTGGATAATTTTTCATCATGAAGTTGTTAACATAGTACAGACCAAATTTATATGAGGATGTAGTCTGTTTTTGTAAAAACAAAACATTACTCAAATAGATTACTTCCTGCTTCCCCCCCCTAGTGGTTGATTTTACATTACATTTAGCTGACACTTTTATCCAAAGCAACTTACATGCTATACAGTAGACCGTAGTCACAGCAACGGTGAGCAATTAGGGTTATGTGTCTTGCTCAAGGACACAACGACATGGACTGGCTGAGCCGAGGTTTGAACCACCGATCCTCTGATTGAAAGTCAGACCTGCTACCACTGAGCCACAGTCGCCGCTCGATTTGAATTAAACTTGCAGGGTTTGTGTCAGGTCTTTATGTGGATACGTGTTGCAAATTCTGTGGTGATTGGCCCAATGGTTGTAGAGTCATGTCTATTGATGTTCTGAACCCTGCCCCTTTTGAAGTATATTGGTCAATATCTTTGAACGCAATGAGATATAAAAAATCTTTTGATATGTTTGTAACGTCGTCATCCACTGATGGACCACAACAAATTTGGGAGCAATCAGACCTACGCTAGGAGGAGTTTGCAAAAATGTGTTTTTAAATGGTCCAAGAGGCTTTTTTGTCGAGGAAACAAATCTGAACAAGTGTGCCAAATTTCACGCCAATCGGACTTATGGGGTGAGGCTTTTTCAAGCATGTGAAGTCTATCAAAAAGGCAATTCCTTTGCATAAATAATACTATTAAAAATTTCTACAGTTTCAATAGGGCCTTTCTGGCCCGCCGTTGTCTGTGCTTGGGCGCTAATAAATCAGCTGTCAGGAGACAGGATTCAGGTCTCTGTATATTTTATATATACACAAGTGATTTACTCTGTTTAGTGTATTGAGTGCTGTATTGGCTGCCTGTAGGGCCGGTTCAGCCTTGGCCAGGTCGTCCTCAGTCTCCTGCTGCTGTTTGGTCACTCTAGCTTGGATTGCTGCCACCTGAAGAAACAAAGCAAAGTCACAAAGTGAGTGAGAAGTCTACTATTTACTCTGAACAGATTGTTGCAAGTTTGGCTGATGCTATGTAGTGTAAACTGAAGAAGTGGCATGAAATTAAACAAAAAATGATTTTGCTGATCCAGGACTTCACTTCTATTTTTACTTTTGCACAAGAGCACACAGACACACTCGTACCCTTTGCTCCTCTGCATCCGCCACAGCTCTCTCTTGGTTGAGTCTGTCTGTCTGTTGTCCTATTTTAGCTATGAGAGCCTCTATGTCTGAGTTCCTCTGCCACAGCTCCACCTCCTGCACTGCTAGTTTGGCTTTTAGATCCTCTACCTGAGCAAGACAGACAGGGATTTAAAAACAACATAAAAGGGCAGGACAGATTGTGAGAATGCATGCAGACAGACAAAGTAGATATATCGATATATTGTCTGACCTGTGATGCTGTCGTCTCCAGTTTTTGCAGGCCGTTCTCTAAGCGCTCCATCTTCTGCGTCAGCTCTGTACGTTTTTTGCCCAGCAGGTTGCCATACAGCTTCATGAACTCCAGGAAACTTTTTGGGGTAGTGTAGTTAAAGTGTTTCTCGTTCTGTTGGTACTTGACACTCACCTGTACGACCGAGAGATGATGTCAGAGAAGGTGTCAGGAGTGGTCATCACCCATGGTGCTTTGCAACAACTCACCTCATTGACAATGGTGTGAGCGTAGGAGATGAACTCACTGATAGACGCACGCACGTTTGGCTGCATAGGATAAACACACACACAGATTTGAGGAATTATTACACCAGCAGTTATCGGTTGGAGTAACTACATTTTTCTTAATATACTTAATACCATTGACAATTCTAATTAGAATTCCCTTGTGCTGTATAATTACATTTGATTGTTATTCATATTTATGGATACAACTGCCGTATTATCTACATTTCTACTATTCAAGATTCACGTTTCTATTCCTAAACTACCAAAGAGAAGAGGAAGACGTTCATCTTTAAAGAAAGTGAATATGAATGCTAGGTGAATGAGCTGACACCTCCAGTCCAGGTATCTTCTCTATGAAAGTAGTGCTGACAGACTGCAGGGCGTGCTGAGGCCATTGGTGGAACCAGTCTATGGCTGTACAATTCACCAGAGCCGGAAACTTTCGTGCACGTGTTCGCAATGTGAACCCAACTGGGGAGAAACACAAGACGACCTGCAGGACAGAGAGGTTGGTGGCAGACATATTTGACCATCACTGATATGAGAAAAGGGGTTTAAATAATGCAGGTATCATATTACACTTTCTATACCATATCACACATATTGTATATGTTTCAGACCTTGAGCTGTCTTCGTATCCTCTCAATAAAGAAGTTCCAGCAGTTGTTTCTGCTATCTATGAGTCCTAATCCCCTCAGCTCCATCCGGATCGATGTCACAATCATATCCACTTCTTCATCACTAAACAGATCTGGAATATCCCCTAAATAACACAAACAATACTGGCTCAAAATATGTATTTGACTAAATATCTCTTTATTATTATTATTATTTATTATTGATCATATCTAATTTAAAGTGCATTTAAATCAGATTAAAGTGCTTATACCAGCCAGTGTAACCTGGGATTGGACACTAGTAATGAAAAATATATATTTATAGATACGTTTTGACGAGTATGTGTCTGCTCTTGATTTTTTTTAAAAAGCGGAGAAATTTAATTTGTCTGGTGAGGTTTCTTTGTCTGTATACACATAAAGCAGGAATTGTAGGTCAGTGTAGCAACACCTGAGGCCAGCATATCGTTGATGAGCACCAGGAAGCGTTCATCTGGAATCTGGGCGTCTGTATGAAGGAACACTGTCCCGATGTTCTTCACCCCGACCTTTATATACAACGCTGCTATATCGCTCTGGAGATGGGGGGTAGCAGAAAAGGTACAAAAGATTCATAAGTGGGGCATGCTACAGGTTCGTCAGGCATTAAGTTTGACATCAAACAGGGGAGTGGCATTTGGTATCCATTGTGCATGCATGTGTGAATGCATGTTTACCTTGAGGTCATTGATGCTGTAACCTTTACGCAGAGTGATCTGGAAAACCTCCAGCAAGCTGAGGAAGGCAGCCAACCGACACAAACTCTGCTTCCCACTGCCTCCAACGCCCACCAGCAGAGCGTTACCATAAGGAGCCTCCAGGATGCGACTGATACGACATCTGAGCACAAACGAAAAGTAATAGTGTGTGTATGCGCTGTGGTTTACATATGTGCTCATCTGTGTAAATCCTAACGTGTACATGTGTGCTTAAGGTATGTGTATGGCTGCAGTTTGCCTGCAAGCGTCTCTGTGTCTTACACATGCTGGATAGCTTCCTCAAACAGCACCAGGTCCATGACAGCGTGCAGCTCATTATAATGCTCCAAAGCATCAGCCAGCGTCTTCTGGAGTTTCTCCCAGTCTGAAGCCTGTCAAGACAGGCAAATAAACAAACCTGGCTCTCTTGAGTGAGGCAGCAGTGTCCAAGTAACGAGGTGGTAACTTCCTGATGCGTAATTAAATGAAGTTCTTATCAAGACTTGAGTCAATTAACTTTCAATTCCAACCCCATACAGAGAAGAATGGTAATTAGTTTGCTAATGACAGTGCATTCATCCTCATTTATTTTTTGACAGATTAGACATGACAGCAGAATTTGTGCCATAACGTTTTTTAATATATGAGCAACAGTTAATCTACATAATAAATTGATTAAAGTCAAAAACAATTAAACTCACCTATTTTATTACCACGGTTAATAACGAATAAATGGATGCTTGAAAGTCCAAATCATAACTAGCTTGTGTGTTTATGAATGCGTCGAACCTGGTGATAGCGAGGCTCTCCCACTCCCTGGGCAAAGTGACAGTACACCAGAGGCTGGTGGATAAAGATGGACTCATCTATTCCCTGGAATTGGCAGAAGCAGAGATAGGAAAAATGCAACAAAATACAGAACATGCTTCAACTAAACTGCCCTTCTAGGGCTAGAAATAGAGCAATTATTTTTAACTATACAGTATGACAAACTGCTCTACAGATTGCCTAGAAACATCATCTGAGTTGCCACAAGGGGTTTCTGTGTGGATTTACATTTATCGCCTCGCACTGTATATTTCTTGAGATTTTAAAGGGTCTGTATGTGCCTTGTTTCTTACCTCAAAATATCTCTTGCCAGTGTCCAGCAGGATTTTGTTGAAGAGTTCCACATCTTTTTCCTCCATGAGTTTGTCGGAGTAGACCCTGGAGCTCTCATGGAGCCACAGGTGAACCAGGTCCATGGGGTAACGGACGCTCTCCGGCAGGGCAAACAGGATACCCTTCACATCAACATACACAGAATCAGTAATCATGTGATTCAATTACAAACATGTGACATTTTCTTTGTGTGTGTTACCTGGAAAATGTTAGACAGGTCTCGCAGGTTGAAGATGTAGTGGAAGCGTATTGCTGTCGGGAGGAAGTTTTGACTGATTTTTTGGTGCAGACAGATAGCTGCCTGGATAAGCAGAACCAAAACATGGATAGATTTAGAAACAGTTGGGATATGGGCCTCATTACTGCATGGATAAAGTGATACATTGGTAGATCCATATTTGCATGGATTGGACCCGAGAAATCCAGTTTGAATGAAGACAGATGCTGCATTGATGCTGTAGGCTTACCTGCATGAGCGTTCCGACCGAGCGGGAGACACCGTAGCTGAATCCTCCCTGAAGAAAGTGAGCTGACAGGATGCTGGAAAAGATGGTCGCTAATGCATCAGCACTTGGGAAATGTACCGCAAACACTGAGAAATGCCTCTGAAAGGATGAAAAAGAGACGTGGAAATGCCATTAAGACGCTGTAGTATGACTGACCTGAACACAGGCAATACAACAACCAGAGTATCTGCCAAACTACTTTCTAAATGTAACAATTAATTATATAATTTAATCTTAGAATTAGCTTTCTCGGACATTCTAAATTCAATTTCACATTTTTGTTTGCTTGTTTATAATTTCTTTGTAACTTAATTGCTTATTGCTTTTATGGCTGATTAAATCCATTCTGTTTTCATTTGCACCTTGATAAATTACTTTGTAAACATGCATAAAAAGCTAATTAAGTAAAATAATTGTAGTAGAAAGAGCAATAGTGATAGTAGTTTCAGTGCATGTGTGTATGTGTGTGCCATACGCCTGTATGCATGACCGTCTATACCTGTAGTCTGGGGTTGATAGAGAAGCTTCCAGCTGTTGGGTTCATACAGGTGATGTACTGGCAGTTATGTATTTCCTTCAGTACCAGTCGCTGCCTGTCATACCTACAAAGGTTTTGTCTGCTTAGATTAAATTCAATATTTTCACTGAACAAATGACTTGTGTTCCAGATGTTGGTGTGTAATTGTACTGTACATTTATGCAAAAGGAGATATTGGTGTGTATTGTGTCTCTGTCTTACCAGTGGTTGTAATCAAGGTGCTGGCGTATGAGTGTGTGCGGTTGGACGGTCCCATAAATGTCCACCTCTGGCATGTTGAGGTCGTCTATGAAGTAGATGAGTCTCTTTGCGGTGGGAGGAGCAAATTTGCGACCAGCTTTCTTCTCTAGGGGTTTCTCCAGGACACCTGAGGTCCATATAATGCAGAAGACAGTTGATAAAAATGACAAGAAAAAACTGCCATTTAGCTTGCAGCAAATGAGGTTCTAAGTTATTGATTTAAAAATGCAGTCTGCACCAGGAAAACAAAGACAATGAAAAACAAAAGAGAATATACATTTTATAGTACAGTGATTTGGAGTAAATGTTTGTATTCCAATTAATGCTATCTATTTCCAGCGATATTAAAGGGAAAAAACATTGCAGTATGACAAGAGATTTGAAGGGTCAGAATCTTATTGGGAGCCGTGATTTTCTCTTTGTTCAATCATATCCTTAAATACATAAAATAAAAGGCAAGGGTTAAAATACCCTACTTAAAAAAAGAGCACTTTCCTTTTTCAGGAATAATTGAGGTACAACACCGTCAAGAGATAAAGTCAAAACAACCCCATATATTCCTCTACATATGAGACACTTAACAACATTTTTAACAGAACATGTCTCTTATGTACCAAGCAAAACACTTACCAGTAATAAAGAGAATGCATTTTGTTTTTGTGAAGACATTATTTACATTATTACAATCCCAAATCCATTGTATTCCATCTATTATGTATGATGTTTGCAGTTTTCCAGTATAGCTTTAAAATAGCACAGTTATACGTTGCAAAACACTACTGTGTCAGAAAATGCATATCATTTATTTATTTTGAGTAAGCACCAATCCAACCAATGTGTTTGTCCTCATGTCTGTGATTCTTACGCTGCAGCATGGCTGAAGTGGTGTAGTAGTTGAAGGGGACTTTAGCTACCATGAAGTCCTCCTTCAGCTTGGCAACTTTATCAGACACCAGGATGGTCTTGCCCACTCCGGCGTTGCCCACTAACATGATAGGCTTTCCTCTCAGGAGCAGCAGGTCCATGAAGTAGGTCAGACAAATGGTTTCTGGAGTGTGAACCAAAACAGTCTGAAACACACAGCACATGACCTCACTGAAAGGGCTTGTTTACAATGTGTTCAGTAATGAGTGGAAACATGATGTACACACACTTCATTACCTGTAATGGTACATCAGGCTCCAGCTCAAACGGATCCATCTTCTCGCTCCAGGGAGTAAACTTCTTCGTCTCTGAGTCAATGAAATAGTCAAAGACGGTGCCCTGGGACGGAAACTTCACCGCTCTCATCTCTTTAGACCACCAGCGGCTGAATTCGGTCCGATAGTCATTAAGCTGGACCGGATTTTGGGAAATCGTATCATCATAATGTAACATAATTATCTTAGTTATCTTCTAAGTAATCTACTAAAACACTACAGTAAAAATGGAGTTAGCTCATCAAGCAAACATTAAGTCACCACACACATGATCCTGGAAGAGAGCCCCTCCAAAGGCCCAGACGCAGGCGAAAACAAAGTAGATCTCATAAAGTTCTCGAGGAGAGTCAGCAGGAGTGTTTTCCTCTGTCAGCAGGCAGTCCAACAAGGAACACAGTGTCTGATTGGCCAACACACAAACATGTGACATCTGATTGGATTGTTCAAAGTGACAAATTGTTCCCTTTGAAAATATGCAAAAAGAACAACATAGAAATTCAACATCTGTGTGTATTTGTGACACGTTGACTGAGACTCTTTGGCCTGTTGATGAGATACACAATGAGCATGTTGGGTGCTCTCACCTGCACCATGCTGTTCTCTGGTATGGGAGTGATGGTTTTCAGGTTGCAGCGGACTTGTTCCAGGCAGTACGGCACATACTTATCAAACAGAATAGTGAGGTTGGCTCGCTCCGATTGGGCCAGTCGGGTGTCAATCCAACTCGTCACATACCTGGGAAAACAGTTGGGACAGCACCGCTACACAACCCTCCATGATTTCACAGGTGTGCTTGTGCTTGTGTGTGTGTTTGTGCCTGTGTGTGTGCTTGTGTGTGTGTTTGTGCTTGTGATTGTGCTTGTGTGTGTGATTGTGCTTGTGTGTGTGTTTGTACATGTGCTTGTGTTTGTGTGTGTTTGTACATGTGCTTGTGCTTGTGTTTGTACGTGTGCTGGTGTTTGTGATTGTGCTTGTGCTTGTGTGTGTCTTACGAGCTCCAGCCGAGGTCCTGTGGGTTGACAAAGAGTATCCCTGCCCTGGACACAGTAGCTGGAGTAGCAGCCTTCAGATGAGAGATCTCAAAAAGTAGGCGCATGGAGGAAGACAAGATGATCCTTTCATTACTGGCAAGCGTCAAAACCTGGACAGAGTAGAATATTTGTAGTATACAGCAGCAGCAAGGGACTGGCACTGGCAAAAATGTAAGTTCAAATTTGAGTTAGTGCTTCGGGTCAGTTGATGTAGACATGGAGACATGTTCAAAGCCTCGGTAAGGGAGAAAATCATTAAAAGAATGGAAAGACAACAAAGATGCACTCTGACCTTATTGTCATCCATGACTGTGTTGAGTGATTCGATCCACATCGGGTCAATATCTCCATCCAGAACAATCCATTTGGGTCCATCATGAGCCACTGAGGTCAGCTCTCTCATGGTAGAGGAGAACAGACCTAAAGCAAAGTAAAGAGTAAAACATACAGTGGCATAGCAATACCACCACCACAGCATCACTGAGGCAAAAACATGCCACATACTATCGCTTCATTTTGCACTACAGCAAACTCATGTCAAATTATTCCATACCAAAACTCTTCAGATAAGAGCTAACTCTGTATCAGAAACATATTCTAATTAATTCTAATTAATTCTGCGAAGAGGCTTGGGAATAAATTATGATCTTGGCACCAAAATAGCTCCTGCTCGACAGCGAGCCACGGTATGGAGTAAACATTGGTTCCCTCGATCATCATTTACACTTTATTAAATTTCTTGTAAAATCCTCAAGTTCCTCACCATCTTTCCACTCTCTGGTAGCAGGGTGCAGGTATCCAAACAACTCGTCTGTAGTCACAGCTTTAGGGTTTATATCATTCCACACAGGCTTCATTTTCATGTTTGCATAGGTTCTATAGAGAGTCTTCAAGATCTGATGAATAAACATTAGAAATATAAGACACACTTTATCATCTCTCGAGACAGTCTGCAGATATAAGAACAGTAACATTCAACCCTTCCTTGAGTGTAGCATATAGTGTAAGGAAGTTAACCTGGCTTTTTCCAGTTCCTGGGCCGCCTACTACAAACACAGAGTGTCTGACAGCCAGCAGCTCTTCCAGCTGGGTCACCTGTAGACACACAAACATTGAATCACACTGGATATTTGATCCATACTATTAATTACTAACTGTTTATGAAACGGTCTCAATTTAATACTGATGCATCTGTATGACCTACATAAGGAGACGAGACCAACAGAAAGAAGATTGGTTTGTTTTCTCATTGCGTGTCATTGGTGTGAGGTATCTTTGGGGACTCTGGTGTGAGGTAACACTACCGCTTTGATCCACAGGGGCCGCTTGTTATATGTCTTTATTCATATTCCCAAAGGAATTAAGTATACTGTACAGCAAAACTTAACTATAAATATATTAATAAACACAATGATTAACTTTACGCCTTTTCTTTTTCAGAAAAAAACAAACAAAAACACACCAAAATCTCTTGGTACCATGACTGAAAAAGAGGCATTTTTATTTCTCTCAAAGCAGAGGAGCACTTATGAGGAACCTTAAGTATGAAGTTCTCCTCAGGCTGCAGGCGCAGTTCAGTGACTGACTGACGAACAGCGTTCTCCAGCTCAGGGTCTCTCTTCCTGGGGACGTCCAGCTGAGGAAACATGTCACCGATGAGCCCGAGGAATATCGGCACGTCACTGGTCACTATCTTAGGCAGGTTAAAGTCTCTCAGTGCCCGCATCAGCACCTGGGCAGGAAAGGACATTTTTAATGCCACGATGCAAAAGCAGTTACAAGCGATATGATTGGTCCTCACTATACCTGTTCCTCAGGTCTGCTCCGGTCCTCTCTCTTCAGAGATCCAGCCACAACCAGGACTGATTTGATAGCCCTCAAACCCCAATCATAATGATCCTAACAGTTAAAGGGAATGAACAAGTCAACAATGAAAGCAAGGACTATCATATGCTACTTATGCCACTCTCCATTAGAGGTCTTTTGTCTTGCAATACAGTAGATGACATTTAAAGCAGCCCAACAGCATTTTAATCCATCAAAATGAGCAGCGCAAAGACAAAATATATTGAGTGAAGGTAAGATGAGTTTGTTTACCATGTGCAAAAGAGTATCGTGGAATAAGTGGGCTGTGATGATTAATATGTTTTTATAAGATTAAAATAGAGTTGGATTTGTCTTTGGAACAGTAGGTGTTGCTTGCTAAATGTTCTAAATGTGCTAAATGATCCATATTATCCTTCTAAATAGTGTCCATCCTGTAAGAGCACAAGGAAGAGTTAGAATACATGCAGTGTCCTTTAAATTAAGCAGAATGTGTCATTATGTACCTGCTTGGACAGCAGCTCCTTACAAAGCGTGTAGAGACTAATGAACTTGCGTGCCAGCAGACGAGCGTCTATGAAGCCTTCTGCCACCAACATAATCTCACAGATCAGCTCAAAGTCCGGGATCACCATGGCACATGGCCTGAAGAGTTAGAAAACACGCTTTTAATTAGTCCTCTTTGTTTGTTAACTCCTGCATTCAAAACCTCTTCTTTTGTTTGTATCAGACCTGAATAGAGCCTTGAGGTTCTCTGGGAGCTCAGCCCTGCCAGCGTAACCTGGGTTCAGAGTGATGAAGATCCCCACCGTCGGCTTCAGCTCAATCTCCTCTCCCAAGAATTGGAACCTACACACACAGGACCAAGTGAATATGACAAAACAGGTCCGTAGAGAAATATCAGACTGGATTAGCAAACAAATTAAGTAATAAATATATAGATTGTTTATCATTATTTCCACATGTACCTTTGCTTCTTGTTGCGTACAGCATCCTGTATAGTCTTGACCTGCACAGCTACCACTGACAGCACTTCCACTGAGATCCTGTTGAACTCATCAAAGCAGCCCCACACCCCTGTCTGAGCCAGACCTTTATAAATGTTACCTATGGACTGACATGTGACGGAGACAGAGGGGGTAAGCTCAAGGGTGTGATGCACATAAACAACAATATGATTGGAGTCAATATGACATCGATGGACCACGGAGAACATCTGTATTGTCAGTACCTTGTAGTCCATCTGTTCTGAGCAGTTGAACACATATACCATGATGCCCAGGGAGCGTCCAAGGTCTTTGGTAGTTTCTGTCTTACCGGTGCCAGCTGGGCCTGAAGGGGCACCACTCATAGTCAAGTGTAGGGACTGGGTCAGGGTTATGTAACACCTGAAAGAAAAAAAGAAGTCAGTACCCAAACTGATAGTAACAGTTTGGACTAAATGGACTGGTGTACTTGTGAAAACAATGTGGTGTTATATTATAGAATGCATGTTTTTGCCATTATTTGATCAAAGGACATTGAAAAAAAAACTTGTTTCCTTCTTTAGATTCACATTTACACCTAATTGCATGGGAGATACCAACTTTCAACCACTACACAACTTGACTCATGGAGCACTTATGTGTTTTTTGAGAAAAGGGAGCGAGCTGGACTCATTCCAGTTGTTGGAGCTGAATCACTGTCCTCCAGAAGATTCAGCCTCTCCTCTTATCGCTCTCTTTCTCCCTCTGTGTTTCATTGTGAATGAATGCTTCAGTTTTGCTTCTTGAGTGTTTGTGTAGTCTGTCCTCTTTCCAGGTTTCATGGTGGTGAGGAGGTCATGTGGCTCAGGCTCTAGCCATTTGTCGACACCTGGAAGTTGCTTGACAGTCTCACTTATCAATTTTCTTTCCATTTGTTCTCATTCTATGTGTTTTTTCTGTCACATGGCTTATCATTTCCTTATGATGGTTATTCTCTACAAACAACATATATTGCACGTCTGCCCGTCCTGGGAGAGGGATCCCTCCTCCACTGGTCTTTGATGGATTTTAGATTTAAAAAATCCCAGTGAAAGAGTTTTATATGAGGTAGTTCCTCAAAATCAAAAGCGTGGAAAGAACAGAGGTTCCCCCCCTCAGGCAAATTAGTAATTTGTGATTTTGGCATATATTAATACAATTGACTTGACAGGAAGTCCATTACTGATGTCTATCTTCACCCTGTTCAAAGGGGGGTCATGATCTCTGTCTTCAAAGAACACAACTTTACTAATGCGTACCAATGTGCATTGGTGGAGCGTACAGTACTACATAGTATGCGTACCTGTCAGTGAGTGGCGTGATGACCAGTCTGTTAGTGTTCCCCAGGTATTCATAGCTGAACTGAAACTGGGCGTCACAGATGTTGACGTAACAGTGTCTGGTTTCGTCATTCCAGCGGTGGCGTAACTGGGAGAGCCATGCAAAGGCCTGGCCTGTTGTCACCTAAGAGACACATTCAGTAAAACCAACCGAAAGGGATAATTCATCAGACGTATGTTTCACTTCAGCGTTACCTTCTGACTTATGAGATTGGCTACCACGTCTCGAGCATGGACATCAATGGTGCAGACAGTCATAACTTTCTGTCTGTCTCCAGGAGTTAAATCTCCGAGCAGCATGTGGATCAGTGAGTTCAGCTGTGTGATCTTGAAAAGAAAACAGAATTTATCACTGAACAAAACAACCAGTGTGTTTACACACCATCCTCACAATACCTCACTACCTGTTTTCTGTTGTAGTCTTTGAGAGCTGTCTCAAATCCCTCTTCCACCCTCTCAAAGGCAATGCCCACATCTGTGGCCCACCACACCTGACTACCAGTCAACCCTACCTGTGGATATGGAAAATAAAACAGATGGCAGATAACAGATCATTTGTGTGGCGTCCATAAAGTTGAAGCTATTGTTCTACAGACTGTACATCATCATACCTGTGCAGGGTAGTCAAACAGCCACTGGTCTCGCGGTTTGTCTTCATAGGCAGCTACGGCCTCCTGGATCTCTTTTCGGACTGTGCAACGCATGGTGCTCTCTAAGGCACTCAGCCAGCACTCTGCCTGCAGAAAGACACCACATCTTAAAGCATGAGGACAAATACAAATATAACTCAATGCTATATAATATTTGAAAAAGGCATGAAAAGTCGTACACATGGAAACTGTACACACATTCAATTATATAAAAACGGTACGAAATCAAACAATACAGAGAAAGTTATTAATTATAGCAAGACCATAGTCATGTGATTAATGAATACAGCAGGGTAACAGTACTGTATTTGAACATACCAAAATCATATTATTATTATTTTTTTATACCTGTCCTTCACAAACACATGGCTCAGAGAATGGGACATATTCGCCCTCTCGGCTGTACATCCCTATAGCAACTGCCTCCCCATCGCCGTCCCCTCCTCCACCTCTATCTGAGTCCTTGAAGCGAAGATCTGCTATGTTGTCAAACAGCTTCAGCAAGTGTCTGGTCACCTGGAAAAACACACACACATGGACTATAATTCCATTTACACTTTAAAGGTTATGTTGTTTACCGAGTGTAATCTCTTGACTGGAATTTAAAGTAAATGAAAAAAGAAAATTGTTCCGTCTTATCTTTATTAACATTCTCTGCTCCACAAAACACTAACACACATACAATGAACTGATAACTAAAATATGCTGACTATCTCTCTATATGTTCTCTCTTGGAAAACATAATCAAATTGTAATCCGTCACCTGTTTGGGCTGTGTTCCCTTGGAGACAATCTCCAGCAGGTCTGAGGCAGAGACAAAGTAGAACCTGGGGAATGTGAGTCTCTTGGTCTCCAGGTACTCGGCCAGAGCCTTCTCGCACACAGACAGTCTCTGCTGCAAGGTCTCCAGGTTCTCCAGGAATGCAGGCTGGTTGGTCACCTCGAGCACATTACGGTTCTGCACCACCTCGGTCATCAAGTTCTGTGCGGGAAAAGTAGGAGTGAAACCCCACAACATGACGATGCAGTGAGGTGGACGCATGTCGGCCAGTGCTCTCATGTATTACGTGTCACCTGGAAGTCAGCGTGAATTCCCTGGAAGCGCTCGGCGTCGTTGGCCAGCTGGCAGCGGATGTCGTGGCTGTTGGTGAAGAGGCTGTTGAGGTGGGCCCAGGTCCTCTGGACAGACATCCAGGAGGAGATGACCAGGTCGGCCACCATCAGCTTCCTCTGCCAGCCACTCACCTCTGCCTGGAAATACTCTACGTACTTGCTCATCAGGATGTTCTGCAGCTGCACCTGAAGAGAGAGAAACGGAGGAGCTTTAGATGATGATCTGTAAGAACCCTCTTTAATGTATGTTCAGATACATTACACTATTAATAACCCTTCAATATGTTTCTGTGGATTTTCTGTTTAGAATAGTTGCCTCCTTAAGTGGCTGCTTAAAAATGAATGGCAGGTTAGTACTATTCATTATTCATAGATTTTCAGAGAGGCCTCATGCAACTCGGGTTATGCTAAGGAGAGACCTTTAATGTCATGGAGACAGACTGACATAAAAGCACATTTCAGTATTAAAAATCATTACTTAGTAATTGTTGGAGAAAAATGGATTTCCTCTGATTGTATATTACGTTTGATGGCCTGTGACACCTGGGTGAAATTCCCCCTAATTATGACGTGTGAACTTTCCCTTATATTATGCAGTCAGTTTAGGAGTCGAGTGATCTGCTAGATCTGTATGTTCCTGACTGAAGACAACACACATCATTGGTTATCATATGGCTGGAGGAAGGTTTACGATACTTGCACAATGTCATGAGGGTGTTTTATGTATATAAGGAAGACTCTCCAGAATGTGTTAAGTCTTATGTTGTATCTCTGGCTCTGCTACTTGCAAAGAATAAATAGCCTGATTAATGATTCAACAAGACCCAGTGATGAGTGTGAATAACAGTAATGTATTCTACTAGAATCAGTTTAGATTAACACAGTTCAGTTATCAGGCTCACCTGGTTGTCCTCCAGCGTTTCTATCAGATTCTCATCGGCTTTGAGCAGAGGGGTTCCTGTGCTGGTGTGAGCCTCATATGACAACGACATAACACTCCACGTCTGGGTTATCTCTGCCAGCACCTAAGTTAATAAAAGGAAATGTTTCCTTACAAAATGTTTGTCTTTTGAAGACGAGGAAAAACATAAATATCTTGTGAATGTAATTTCTGCATAATACTACTATTACTATTCATAATTATTTGAGATGTCTACAACAGGTTGGTTTTTATGATACCTACTCTCTCTATGGCCATTTCTTTAACAGCCTTGTCCACTATGTTTTTGACCTCATCCTCCACCCGATGAAGCTGTAATTCCAAAAGGTCCCCCAGGGTGGTGCCCTCCCCCATCACAAACCTGACCTGCGGACCAAAAAGAATAAAGGGCGGCCATGAGTGTGATCAGATTTCAGATCCGGATAATTGGGTTCACTGAACTGTGCTGGTCATTATAGGCATGGACACGAGCTGGCAGGATGGTTGAGTGACGGTTGAGTATGTGCTCAATAGAATGAGAAGTATCATATAGGGTGCGGATCATAAATGAAACATTGTGGAATCAGATGGTATGTAACATTGCGAAGCAGCAGCTGAGACTCAACCGGGGCTCGTACCCGGGTGGTGTTCATAAGCTGTTGCCAGTGTCTTTCTCTGACAGCAGCGTTTTGCAGCTCGTTGACGGCTCTTAGAGAGGTCAACAAGTTCTTCACAGTCGACTCCAGACCCATGTAGACGTCCCACACCCGGACCTCCTTATCCAGCATCTTCATCTCCTTCAACGAGCAATAGAGGTAGTCATGAAGTATGAGAGAAATTCACTTTTTCTCAACCCTGGCAAAAATTCCTAATTTCACTGTTTGGCCATGGAAGCTTGTCGTACTTTGGCGAATCGCCTGAGGTCCATGTCCATCTGCTCAACATTGATCTCTTTCCATGGAGTCTTGGTCCAATCCTCTATACTGGTCTGGCATGGGGAGGAGAATGGGAGTATTTAATATGTGTTTCTGGAGTCTTTTCCCCCTACAGTCTGATAGGTCATCAATAGATCTGATATGATGTGGAAACTCAAACACTGAGCCTCACCATGCAGTTACTTTTGTCTTGTGTTCATGGTTTAACCATGAAAATCAAACATAGCTACGAGATCAAAATGTGCTGATAATATTTACCTTCACAAAGACGACCATGTCCCAGACTGCTTTGACCAGTATGATGTCAGAGCGGCATTGGCGCAGTTGCTTGTAGTCCGGGAAACTGACCTCAAACAGATCAGCTGTGTCCTGCAGCTTCTTCATTTCTGCCTCCATCACTGCTACCGTTCGATTAGACTGGAGTCATATTCGTTTTGAATTGTTATCGTTTCAAATATACAGTGCACAACTTTGAAAAGCATGACTTTTAAACTTTTATTTTTTAATAGGTGGTAAAAGTATGTCTCCCAGGGCTCACCTTGTCAATTAGTTTATATTGATTCTCCACATTGATCATAAAGATTGGCTCAATACGAAACTGTTCCCTGAACTCATGCTGCTTTACCTAAAATATGAAAGAAAACCTGCACATTCAAGAGTCTTTGAAGCTTCAGTTTCTATGTATTCTCTCCATTTCTCCACAGAACACACTCGGGGGGTCATTCATTCATAATGCAGTAAAGAAAGTGAGACGATTTCAGATATCGAGCTCTCTGTGAGAGGTTGATATCCTACCCCGCACACACACAGCCTCACCTCGAACCGGACACATTTCCTACGTATAACTGAAACTTCATTTGATTGTAGTGGCGCCACTTCATGTTTGACTGTGAATGCAATTTTTTTCAGACTCTTCCACTTCTCTGGCAGCTCCTGTGTTTTGTGGTAATAAAAGGGGAGAATGTAATGCAATGATACATATATATCTGCCAGCACTCATAGAAATGTGTGTAATTTGTGCAATGGTTCACACTTCTAGCTGTGTGTAGACGCTCTCTGGCAGCTGCTGTTCGTAGGTCTTGAGGAGCTCAGCAGTAGACTGGAGAGGTTTGAAGTGCTGCTCGTTGCTGATCTGCCTGTCTCGTATGGCCATGAGGTGTCCCATGATGTCCACAAGGCCTGCATAGTCGCCATCTGACACCTTAGTAGAAAGACCATGAGCCGTGTCCTGGACAAAAGACGATAATTCTCTCACGCTGCAGGAACGAGAAGAAAAAAGATGATGTAAGTGGGTCACAAAAAATAAGTTACTTCAATGATGATTTGAAATAAAAAGAATCTCTTGCAATAAATACTACATCCCTTTAGTTAAACTCTATAAACAGATTGCCTTAAGTACTTATTTTGCCATTGTGACTCATAGACCACAACCAGAAAACAGTTGTGCAAGCAGAGTTCATTTACAACGTTTTTAAACACACAATAATTTGCTGCTCAGTATTTTTTCAGTTTTTGTAGAAGTAAACATTTCAGTGTGCGTATCTAACCTCTGGTTCACGTGGTTGAGTAGGTGCTCCTTGAACATCCAGCTCCACCTCTTGATGACATTCATCAGTGTGTGCTTGAAGGGTCTGATGTCGAGCTGTAGCCAGCCACAAAACACCCTGCTGTCCTCCATCTTGCTCACTCGCACATACAGAGACTCAAACAGGTTGATCTGGAATGAAGAATGAAGCAGTGACTCACAGACATTGATCACAGAGGAAAAGACCAGAGACGATAGTTGCACTGACCCGGCTCCATAAAAACACTACGCTGTGGTCAAGTTCATTTAGGTTAAAGGCTGTTCGAAGTACACCTGTTCTTTGAAGTTGTCCAGGGTGGGTGGGTTCTTTTTCAGCTCGTAGTCGGCATACAGCTCGGCTTCCTCTGTACTTAACACGTGGCCGTACAGCAGGAACTGCCTCATAAATTCCGACCTGTGAAAGTTGATGTGAAAAGGAGGAATTATTTCCTTTAGCAAATATTATTATTATTATATAATATTTAAGGATAAATATATTGTTTTTCAACTGAACGAACACATGCACAATAGGTTTTATTTGTGTATTTTTCAGTAATAAAGAAATCAAATAAAAATAAAACTTGTGCCAACGAGCCATACACTTCTGACCTGTCATCGGTCCAGAGGTATCGGTAGCTGGCAAACGATCCCTGGTATTCTTTGACCTGAAAAGCAACACAATCTTTACAACTGTCAGCATCATATATGAGCTTCCATGAGTAGACATACAACTTACTTTAGCAATAGCGGCACGTGTCCGTGAGCGGATAACATGGCACATCTCTGACAAATCCCCCATTTCATTTATATCGCACTGCAAGATAAAGAAACGAGGTAGCATATGACAAGGGCCTGTGTGGGTGCAGATAATCCTGCGTATAAACCTAGAATCTATTCTGTACAGCACCTGATAGTCATCCAGTTGTTTATGCTTTGCCACTCTGGGAATGAAGGACGCCATGTTGGTGATGTTGGCTACCGTCTTATCCACAATATCATAGAAGTTACCAGTGTGGCTGAAGTCCAACGAGGGGTCAAAGGTCATCTCATTGCTGTTGAGTACCAGCTGGACCTCAAACAGCGGTGAAATGCGCTGGGTTGCATCTGTGTTGTCCATGAGGTACTGCAGCGAGCAGCGCACCGCACTAGAGAAGCCTGTCAGGATCATGCGGTCCACATAGTCAGTGTAGGCCTGCCACTCACTGCTGTCCAGGTCTGAAACACCGAGCAGAGACTGGCTTTCCTGGAGCACAAGTGATGTATCAGAGAGAAGAAAAACATATGATAATTATATACATGAATACGAGAATGATCTGCAGTGTCCTTCTCTCCAGCGCCAAGACTGATGTGGATATACCTGCAGCAGTTCATGTATTTCCTCCCCTGTACTAGTGATGAGAGTATGCTGTTTGGAAACACTCTCGTCAATGTCAGCGAAGACGAGGAGAGTAGAACCACGGCTCTTTCTGGTGATGAAGGCACGATGACTGAATTTCCCCATAAGGTCCTGGACGGCCTCCACGTTAGCTTTACTCTTCTGGACACGACTAGATATGCTCTGGAAATAGCAAAAGATAGACTACATTACAACCAGTAATTATAATCCTTTCAATTGACAGCTGCATGATGCTTTTTGTTTTAGGAGTGTTTGCTATAATTGAAGAAAGCTGGCTTGGACCACAGCAGGAGAATGCCAGGATTCATGTAACATTGGCAGGCAACAGTTTCATCTAAGCGTTTGATACTGCTATTAAACAATCTCTCTAATAAACCATCATTTTTTATATTTTAGCACAAAACGCAACTGATACGGGATCTTTTCTCTAAATATATCAGACTATTGTGAATATGCTGCAAAATACAAAATGAGCACAAACAAAACTCACGAGCATTACACTACGTACCTTTTGTTAGTTGACAATGTAGCAAAAAGATCTCCTTAAAATACACAACAAATGGTCAGTACCTTGACCAGGTCTCGTGTGGTCTGGATGTAGTCCCATAGGTCGTCCTGAGCCCAGCTCAGCTCCCGGAGGGCCGGATCCAGCTGTCGCCTCGTCCCATCCATTTCATCTTTCACCAACCCCAGCTCTATAGCCAGGATAGTGCTGTGGAGCTGGTTGTACCATTGGGTCACCAAGGTCAGTGTCTGTGTGTACTACAGGATACATTGTAGTGTTAACACTTAAACCCTGGTCTTTTTCAACACGTATCATAGGTCAAGTTCAATGCAACACCTGAAGCTTAGTTACCCACCATGTGGAGTCTCTCCCGTTTGGAGTAGAGCTGGAGAGCTGCTTTAGGAATGTTCTGGTTCTTCATCATGCCCAGGTACTTCACCTCCCTGAGCACTGCTGTCAACTGGGGACAAGCACAGAGAGACAGGAGGAGAACATGATGAATCCAGAGTGCAGTTCATTGTTTTGTAGAGATGGGATCAGCATCTGAAAGTGGCAATCTCATTAACATTGAAATAAAGTGCAGACACACACATAGACGGTGCATTATCTGATGCTTGTAGTACATCAGATAAATTGTTAATCCCTGGATTATAGTGATTGATTTGGATGTTGCTGGTTATACATATTCATTCCTGCTGCACTTTTCACTTTCTCTTGTTTGTTTGATTTAAGTTCTTCAGATAATTGTAAACAAACCCCTGTTGCTACTTCTTGTAATTTGAGAGACACCAGCAACTGGATGCAGAGAAAAGAAATGTAGCAAATAAAAGCTTTCAGGAATTTTTTAGGAATTACAATTTTGTAGTAATCAGTGATATGTTGCAGAAATAAAACCATACATGATGTAGACATTTAATTCTAACTCTAATTTGTGGTGTAAACACAAACATGTTTAATTGTGGATTGACTTGAATAGTCGAAGGTCTATCATACATTTTCCACTGTACTGTAGTTCAATGTATGCAACATAATTAGATTAAAACAATTATTTGACTCTGATTAGTCTCTTGGTGATTGCATCTATGCTCTTACTGCAGGACTGAAGTTGACCTGGAACAGGCCTGTGTCTGTGTCCAGTGTGAGCAGTGGTTCCTTTAGGTGGGTTTGACAGATGTCCTCCAGGCCCTCGGTCCAGTCTGAGAACAGCTCTTCATCGTGCTGGTCCAGAATCTCAAGAACACGCTCACACTTTTGGAGGACATCATCTGCTTCAGCACACCCCAGAGGCCTGGAAGGGAGAGGGAGGGAGGAACATACATGTTATCTGTATCTTGTATATGTTTAACAAATAACCCGTATTATTGCACTGTGAATGAAAGCAATTTATTTTTTGCAACATTTTCAAAACCCAATGTGAATTCTGCTAGCTCTGTTAGCAAAATGCCAAACTTGAGGGTTCAAAACGTCAGTCAATGGTTGACGTCGTGGTGACTATGTCCGCTTCTTATATACAGTATATCATTTACAAGGCGCAACAACAGATCTGCTCCATGACAGTTGTTGTGTGAGATAATTATGTCTGTGCGTGATAAGTGTGTTTGGTCCGTACACGTGGGCCAGCTGGCACAGATTGCTCCGATTAGTGAGAATGCAATTCCGAAGCTCCTGTGACCATTTGAGGTTTCCGGCCACTGACGGCATGTTCTTCCCCAGGACAGTACTGCCTGACCGCAGCTGAAACACAAAGGCTGAATTAACTTGGCTGATGACTGAGTCGTGTTCATTACTTTAATACTTTTTCCAAAGACGTCCGTGGCAAATGTGACACACATGGGTCATATTAAACTCAGAAATCCAAGCTATGACATTGAGGCAGCCGGCTGAAGTCTGATCACACAGCTGTAGGAAGGAAGTTCATCAATATTCCGATTATTAAGTCACTGAAAGTATGTATTTTCTGTTCTGTCTCTTACCCCTTCTCTGTGTTGATCAAGTATAATCTGACAGTTGTCTACTTCCTGGTTGAACATGTCCAACAACACATTGTAGTTAGGAGAGAACAGCTGGTGGATCCGAGGTCTCTCGAGCAGGGTGCTGAAAATCTTCAACAACTAGATGGGACACAAACATACTTTTACGTTTACTTTAGACATTGAGGTCGTATGATGTCCAGAAATATAGTTCTGATTTACTTTAGAGATTTTTTTTTTACAAGTTGAAATTCCAGTTCATGAACACATATATATATATATAGATATGTTATATATATATACACACACACGTCCCAGATGAGATCAAAATGAGCAAAGTAAGCTAATATGTTAAACTGGGTCTTTTCATGCTGATACTGAAAAAGTGTGACGGATCAACACCTCTTGCCCGAATGACATGGAAGCATATCACTGAGTAATTGTTGTAGGGGGACATGGAGTAAAAGACAAACCTTAAAGCTTGACTTCAGGTTTTGGGAGTGCTGGAAGGCCAGATTGAGGACAGTTCCTAGTCTCTGGTCAAAATCTCTGTTCTGCTGCATGAAACGTCTGTAGTGGCGCACAAAGTCCTGGACATAGGAGGGCATTAGAAAGGAAATTATGGATATTTGAAGTCCCTTTCCTGATTAAAAACTGTTCAATGTTTATCCCATTACATTTTCATGCTGTACTTTAAGCTCTCCTTAGCTGTTGATCAGTATTGGCTGGAATAAAACACGCTTGCAAAAAGTATATTATAACACAGATCAATTTCTGATTCAGTTCCAGTTTTAATTGGCTGAGTTACATTGGAAGCTGTAATAGCTGCAAAATATCCAGTAAATTAAATAAAATTGATGCGCTGTTTGATAATGACTGCTCTCACTGTTTCTTGCGTGTTGCTTAGCAACTACTTTACTTTGCTAGTTTTCAATTACTGTATTGCGGTGCAGAAAAATAACATATAATTACTCGTTATTTGTATTATTCGGCTGTGCCTGCCAATGCCACTTATAAATTGCTGTGAATCACACCCCTTTGGGTTTATTGACGACATAGCAGTGTGACAGCAAAACAATTTCACCACAGAGTCGGCCTCACATCGTCAGTGTAGTCCAGGGGGTCATATTTGCTCTCTCTGAGGGACCTCCAGCGGTCTTGAAACTCTTCACTCATACTGAACACCATTTCACTGAGTACTTTCCCTCTGGATCCACCCAGTTCAACCTTCTCCAGTTTCAGAAAGTCCAGCGCTGTTGCAAAAAGTTCCTACAGATAAGAGAATAAAAACAAATGATAGGTCAGGGTGATAGGATGGAGGATATCCGATTAAAAAACAAAAGACCTTTAGTTATATACATAAACTCTGCATGAATTACATACAAATTCATATACAGCAATTGATGGAAATAATGTCTTCTTGGGCATCTTCTTCCAGCCAGATGTGAACATTTTCAATCTTCCTATAAAACTAACACACACAAGTGATCGTCAACTCGTGCACCTTGATCATAAGCAGCCTTTCCATGATGCGATCTGAACGCTGGAACACAAGCGCAGCCGGAAAGTCCCACAGCTTGATGGCCTGGCTGTGTCTGTAGTACTCGGGGATCCGCTGCCGGTGAGTGTGAAACAATTGCTTGAAGGTGCACAGAACTGAGATGGTTATCTGGACTCTCTCCACCCCCTCCTCCAGCTCCATCTTAAACAGCTCTTCTGGGATGAGGTAGGCAAAGGCCTGGATTCAGACACACAATTATATTCAGAATATCATTAATAGATATTCTGTCTCCCTCTCGGTCACACATTGAGATGCATCACTGTACCTTTTCAATGATCAGGTTGCAGAACTCCTGCAGGAGGACCACCATTCGTCGTGGAGTGCAGTAGTACTGAGAACAGCTCCAGATGAGACAGAGTGTGTGGAAAAGAGGAGGCAGTAGAGCGTCTACCTGTGGGAAAGTCCTTTCTTCCAGGTTGCTGATCAGTCTCCTGAGAGGGCGTAGATACAGATCTATGTCCTCTGCTTCCAGCACCGCTATGATAATCACATACAGAAGTAGTAATAGATAACATGATGCTAATAGGAAGGTAATTTAACAGAATTAAAATCATACAGTTGAGTTGTTAAATTGGCAATATGATTGCCAATTTAAAATACAAGGCAAAAAAATGTATACAATTCAGATAACAAAAAAACACACATAAGTTATTTTTATTTGAGGAATAACGATTAATAATAGCTGTACACTCTGGATGTAGGAGCAGTACATATTACACACTGACTGAGAGGTTGGGCTGTGAGAGATGATAGAATGAGGAAAATCATTAATTAGCACTGCTAAATGAGGAGTAATCTACCCTCATTGACTTTGAGGCAAATGTCCTTGAAGGAGGAGTAGTAACTGCTCTTGACTCTTCTCAGGATCTCCATGATGTGCTCCGTTTTGGGGCTCTGGATCTGAAAACGTGAAAATCGTAGTAGGATTTACACTCATTGACCACTTTATTCGACACACCTGAACAATCTGTTTAAATTCAATAACACCTCTGATTCAAATTCTACATTATGTGTGAAAAGTTTAATTTAAATGTATTAATAGTTTATTAAATATATTAATAGTTTATTAATAGGGTCAATAGTGGAGTGTATGCTATGTCCTGCAAACACATTTGGGGTCTGTTGATCTAGTCTATGAATTAAACACATCTATATTACTGGTACTTTAAGAACTGAAGTTTCAGTTTACAATTTTAATTGACTGCACCCCTGCCAACTTCCACAGAGCCAGTGTCATACTTGTGACTGAATGCCCAGCAGGTTTTCCCTCTGAGTGGCCCAAAACTGGAGCTCCACGCTGGGGCCTGGGTGGTCTCCTTGCTGCAGCATCATACCAGAGTCTTTCTTCAGGACGTTCCATATCTGGCCAGACCATTGAACTATCAGAGTTTCTATAGAGTATAACAAGCCATGGTCCAGTGGCCAACCAGAGGGGCTGAGGGAGACAAAGAGTGGGGCGATGGTGTGGGTGAAAATGGCAATATGGGCTTTGGACAATGAAAGTACAGTAGGCAAATAGGATTTAAATATTTTTCTCGTATAGTGTCATCACAGTCAGCTTAAATAATTCTAACTAGTTTGACACAACCACCATTTATAGTTTCAGAGAACTTGCAATACAAAGAACATTAGCCTTATTGTAAACATGTTGATATCTATGAGATAAACATTTTACCCTATTCATATACAGGTATATATCAAAATATAGTACTGCAGGGAGGATTCTTCTACCCCGTAAATTAGCATTTTTCAACTTTGGGTAAGACGCCTGCAATTAGGTCTGTCTTTAACACAAGTTTAAGGGGTTGTAATGTTTTGTTCTAATATATCAGTGAATAACACAACAATTTTGAAGTTTTTACGTGTTTTTAAAAAGGCTTTAAAGTGGCTTAATGAGAGTGTAAAACGTCATTGGGCCGACTAGTCCGACTTTACAGTCTTGTTGTGTGTACTTGCAATGACACAACCGTTTATTTTGTCTATAGCCGAACCTTAGCTTTTTACTTCTGACAACTGTATTCACTCTTCAACAATCCTAGAAGTGGTGCTTCTAGGAAGACTATCTTGCTGAAAAAAAGCATGCAAGTATTATAAACTTTAATTTTTTAAAATAATTTAATAATAATTTAATTAGAGTTTAATAATCCATTGGCTTTTTGTCGAGGAACCAGTGCAACGCTTCCTTCCAGTCTTGGCCTACAAAAATACACCATCCCTGCAGTACTTTATTAGCTAAAGTATGACACCCAGAAATGGAAATGTACCTTCTGTTTTTTAAAGTTGAAATTTAATAAAATATCGAAAAAATAATCAGTAAAACTGATGGTAAAACATTATATTTTGTCATGTTTTATTTATAATTTCTTCGATTTATTTTATTTGGTTGCTGTGCCTTGCAAGACAATAAGGAAGAAAGTCACTTTCGGCTACGAGTTGAGGGTCGTGGTCAGATTAAAATCTTGAAATGCGGTGAGTGGTGTTATTTTGCTCTTGGGTTTTTACCAAAGCCATTTACTAGGAATAAAGACATGCAGAGAATATTTAAATTCCAAATTAATGCGTATGAAATGTGCAACGCAAAATACACATTTAGCTAGCTAGCTAGGCTATTAGCCACGCGCGCACACACGCACGCACACTGACCCGAGTACAATGTCCCGAGGCCGAGCCCTCTCTACAGACAGAGGTAGGGGCAGCAGCGTCCTTCCCTCAGCGCGGCCTCTCGTTGTCACCACCCTGCTCCTCAGCTTCTCCAGGTGCCTATGGATGTCACCAGACACCACCCGCGGCCAGTCCTCGTGGTTCAGACCGTTGGACAGCACACACACCAACACCTATGCAGTGTTACACACATTATGTGTATTGCCTACCAACCATGCAGCATTCCCTTTCTTCTGCTAGCAATATTCTGAGTTTGGGAAATCCACATCTTCATATACTCACAGCTGTCTTTGTGTACGAGTGCACACACACACACACACACACACACACACACACACACACACACACACACACACACACACACACACACACACACACACCTATGCAGTGAGTTATACACAAAGTGTCTTGCCTACCCACCATGCATCATTCCCTTTCTTCTGCCAGCAATATTCTGAGCTCACCCAAATCTTCATATACTCACAGCTGTCTTTGTGTACAAGTTGGAGACACACACACACACACACACACACACACACACACACACACACACACACACACACACACACACACACACACACACACACACACACACACACACACACACACACACACACACACACACAAGCCCACCTCAGAGATGATGATAGGTAAGTGCTCCATGGGGTATCCAGGCACTTCCCCCAGCCGGAGTTGGTGTCTGAATCCTTGGCGGGCAATTCTCTTTACGCCCTTCTTTAGCACACACAGTAGCTTGGTCCTCCATGGTGGGGACGTCTTCACAGATTCAAAAACAGTAGGAATGCTTTCAACAGCATTGAAAGCACTAGAAATAAGTAGTGACTTATTTCAAAGAATGTGTATGTTAGATGGAGTGTAGCTCTCAAGCACATGACATTTTGTCTAAGACCTAATGTATATCTCTGCATGTCAACATATTGTCTTGTTAAATAGGAAAATGCACTTTTTATTATCTAATAAAAAATGATCACGGTGTGAGAAATTGTGCTGCTATCTGTGTTTAATTAACAACGTCTAAATTCCACGCAGGCAAACAGAAATGTGAACGTGAAATGTGAGTCATCATAAGCTGTATGTATGCACAGTATCTTTACCTCGGCGATATTAGTCGACAGACTTTCTAACATACTGTGCATACGGAAAACAATAGATGAACTATGTTGTTAAATATTTACTCCAGGCTATAACCATAATTTAATTTGCTCACAAAATTGACTTGGCCAAGAAAGGTAGATGAAAAAGAAAACAACACATAGATGAGAGCAGGTGCCTTAACGTTTTATAAACTGAGTTTAGGACTGTGTTAATTTACCTGTGGCCTTTGTGTATTTCTTACCTGAGCATCTCCTGCATGCAATGTCCCTCCAGGTCCAGTGAAGAGCAGCAGTCTGTTGGTCCAGATGTGGTCCAGGAAATCCAGAATGACCTTCTGGTTCTCCTCTGCTCCAATAAAGCGGTTCCACTTATCCGTCTTCACTCGCAGCACACAGAAGGCCTGCTCCCGAAGGAAGTCCACCCTCTCATCCGACAACACCACCCCTGCTTTGAGAGAGGGCTCCTGGGCAGCACGCACTCCTCCAGCCCCTCCACTGCTACTGCTTGTGCTGGTGGCCTCAGCCATGAAGATTCAGCTGGCGGGGGAAACATTTTTGAAGGCTACGACTACTACTTGGTTTGGTTTGTAGGGGATGTGAAACTAGGAAAGAGAATCACACACAGTGAGATTAAAGGTAAAAACTCACCTCAGTCCTTATTAGCAAGATCAGAAGCTCAAACAGGATGTTTCTCTAATCAATGACGCACTCTATTACCGTCCCAGCCTTATGTTTCTTCTCTGGTTTCCACTTGATGCTGTTACAAAGCAGTGGACTGGCATTATTCACCTTCCAAGGCAGAGGCTGTGTGTCGCCTGTATGGCCTGCAACCCTACTCTGTAACCTGAGCCTCAAGGAAGACCCAGCTAGAGTGACACCACCAGGGCAGGTAATAATATTACACTTATGAAGCACATATAAGGTTATGTTTAGTATATACCTTTATTTTTTATTGGTAACAAATAGTATAATTTTTGAAGACAGAACAGTTGGATATGGAATTATGGCATTGTTTGAGGTTATACATTTTGATATGTGGAAGACAATGTGGTAACTGCGGTTGAAAATAGAGAAAGATCTTCTAGTCAAATTCTTCCAAATACTGTAGAAGATCTTTTGCGTACTCTTTCCTACTAACCAATGCAATGTGCATCTTCACCACATGGGGGCAGTGTGGCACAATGTTTTCTGACAGCATCCCTTGAATATAATCCAAAGTGACCCGAGCCATGAAATCCTATTACACATGTTATGCCATATGTATATAAAAACATGGAAAATTGGAATATTTCTCTGTGTCACTTAAAATACCCCAGCAACGACTACCCTTTGTAAGATTCCTCACTTTCTGAGTTTAACCTTAATTCATGAATGTCATCATATCGCGATTTAAAATGGGCTGACTATAGAAGGCAGAGCTTTTCCAGATTGTCTGACATTTGAGTGTTTTGCTAACCTTTTGGTCATACACAGGGTTATGCCAATGCCTACAAATGGATGTTATAAGCATCCCCTCAATAGAAGGCTTGTGAAAACCTAACGATTTAACAGATGTAAAATGTCCTCATCTCTAGTATTCCTACACAGTCTAAATGCAGTTTAACCATTTCCCATTAGATTACTCAAGATTTCCATGTTCATACAGCCACTTAATGTTCTATCACTCCCCTTTGGCTTAGTGTCTGCTTTAAACATTAGATGTAATTCATGGAAGCGATCTTTCACTTCATATGACGTATATATTCTTAATGAATGTACATGACCTTTGGAGGTTCATGTCTTAATTTTTTTTTACATAAAAGTGTTTTCATCATCAGCAGTGAATACAGTATTTCCATTGTTCACAACACTGGTCATACCAGCCAATAATCCATGGCAGTTCTCCAAGGGAATTTGTCCTTTCTGAAATCTATAATTCCATGCCTCACTCTGTTTGCATAAGTGAATTTGTGTGTGTGTGTGTGTGTGTGTGTACGTGTGTGTTCTTTGTGAATGCTCTTTACACACTTCATGTTGTGTGTTTGCATCATGATGCAGCCTGAATGAATGTCCTCTATGTGCTATGTAAGGGTGCAGTATGTTGGTATTAATGTATGTTTCTACTGTTGGATGGATACAAAAGTGTGACTGAACGTGTTGGGCTGGTGTGGGTTTGCCGGTCCAGAGCCCAAGGCTAGTGAGGGTCCCTTGGGTGTCTTAACACACACGCACACGCACACGCACACACACACACACACACACACACACACACACACACACACACACACACACACACACTGTATCTAAGCCCATTTTGAGCCTTCTGACAGCAGGAGCATGACTGCCCATCTCTCTGTCTGACCTCATGCTCAATGTCAGCTCTGCTCTATAGGGATGGAAGGATGGAGTCCAGAAAAGGAGATCTTAGTGGAGCAGGAGAGGGAGCCAATGGAGAGACAAAAGGGAAAAGGGGAGGGCGTTTGTCGGTTTGGAGGATGAGGAGGGGCAGCAAGCTTACAGATTACAAATGAGAATAGAGTGATGAAGGAGTAGAGGAGCAAAAGCAGAATAGCGAAATGTACTTGGCCGACTCTTGGTGATAAATATTCAAGAGTAGTTCTGAACAGAGTCTTCGCTGAGTAATGTAAACGGGTGGAGTAAAAGAGCAAATGGAAAGAAATGCATCAAGTAATATTTAAACTCCCAGCTCTTGACAGTAACTGAACTATCACCTGTAAGTGGATGTAATATTATGCTGCAATGTAGCAAAGCAAATCGCCATTCAAACTCTTTTTTTTAATAAAATCTCTAAGCCATGTAGTTGTAACCTGAAGCGTCACCCTCATTTCTTTTCTCCTCTTGTTCCTCCACCTCTCCTCCTCGATCTCTCCATTGGCCGTTTCCATGGCTACGTGTTGCTTGATCAGTCTGCCGCTCTTGAGTCCAGAGCTTCAGCCTGGCTCGCTCTCTGTCGTCCCCTCAACCTCTCCTCCTCTCCTCATCACCTCCCCTCCTCTCCTCATCACCTCCCCTCCTCTCCTCCTCTCCTCATCACCTCACCACCCCTCCCCTGTCTTCATTCAGGGGAGGGAATTACATGTAGATGAGCTTGAGGTCCCTATATCTTTCAAACACACACACACACACACACACACACACCATAACGACCATCGTCTCCTCAGGCACTGGGAGTCTCGAACAAGTCCACACTCTACTATTCAACACGGCCTTTTTCATTTTCTCCTGTAGTCCCCGGGGAACATGACAGATGCATGCATTACTGAAACAGTTGGACTCGTGGCAGGCAAAGAAATGGATAAAAAAAAAGTATGATGGAGACAAGGGAGGGGTGGGTGACAAAGATGGCAAATGCATGCACACTGCCACAGACGTAATGGTCGTCTCAAAGCTTGCCTGTTGCTGGCTGACTACCCATGAAACCCAACTATGGCTGGCGAGCGCCATGTATGTGCTTGTGTGTCTGTGTGTCCAGATGGTGCTGACCAGCCGTCCCTCCCAGGGTAGATGAAGTAAATGGAGCGATTACAGTAATGACCGACACACACATCTGTCTCGTACCTCTGCATGGCTGCCAGCTCTTATGGACACGCACGCACACACACGCAAGTACTATTGGCTGAGATCCGTGGAGTTGATTAGAGCAAGCACACCCCATTGCAATATACATTTGATGTGATGTGTTTGTCTCTTCTAGATCTGCAGTTTGCTGTTTTCTTGTGGGGTAAAATGTAAGCAGCTTGTTGACACCTCAGGCACCTTACAAAGAGTCAGTTTGGATGAAATGTGACCCCTCTTGTCAAGGTGACCCTTTCAGTCCCTTGCTCTAAACATTGTGTTCCTATTCCTCTTTCTGTCTTTGCCCCCACTCTACTCTGCAACATTCCTCTCCTCCCTTTCATCACTCCAGTCTGACCCACTTCAGATGGACCCCTCTTCTGTCCATCCATTGTTTCCCCCCCCCCGTTTCTACATCTTTGTTGTTTTTCTCCAACAATAAAGAGTCAAGAGATGGGCTCAATTTTGGAGGAGCCACCATGACCAGGGGGTCTCTTTGTAGAAGAGGGAAAAGGCAGAGGGTCACCAGCAAGCCCTTCCTTATCAAACCTCCCTTTTGTTCTGCAAAGGTCTTTCCCCTCTGTCTGGACTCAGTGATATTTGAGAGGCAGGTCCGTGTACACAGGAAGGTGTTAGAGAGCATGGCCAATCTCCCAGGATGTGTGTGTTTGTGATTCAAAGTCCTGAGCTTGCTCTCCTCTTGAGTATATCAAGTGTGCATGCGTTTGTGCTTTCGAGTTGAGGGGACCCCAGCAACTTGTTTTCAGAAACGCTGAGTCCTTGCTGACCACTTCCAGGATATAGTTCACTAAGTCAACACTCTGTGTAAGAGAACACTTTATTTCACTGGCAAAGTACTGCAGCGTCTCCTCCAAAATCTGCAGATACAGTATTTTCTGTAAAAAAAAAAGAAAAAGACAGCATTGTTCTGTACTGTGGTAGACACAGGTAGTTTCCTCTTACAGCAGGTTCACCTGGGGTGGCTCTCTAGAGGGTCATTAAGTTTTGCTGAGACAAAGAGATGCACTGGAATTTAAAGTTAGGTACGCACCTTATGAGGGGGGAGGTTTTGTGTTGGTTTTCCAGACACACTTAAATCCTGTAGATGGGGCTGTTTCTCTATCCGGCTTCTGAGAATATCCCCGACATGGTCTCATTCAAAGAATCTTCCATGCCTCATCCTCTTGTTGCTTGTGAATACCCATATCAACTCTGGGGAGACATACATGATGTGTTCTTCTTGTCAATAGCTGATTTGGATTTGGCATAACTCACCTGTGGGCATAAAGCTAACATACTGCGATTCTATTCACAGTTACTAGAACACACAAACCAGTAGAAGAAAGTTTGTACAGATTCAAAGGGTTCCCTTGGTCTTTGACATAGAGAGAAAGTATTGTTTCTATTGATTTATCATTATCTGCTCACCTCAGAGATATTAAGACCATAAAACAATAAAGGAGGAGAGAAATACACTTGGGTAACCTCTCGACAAATACAGAATACACATGTGGCTGTCTCCTGTGGTCTCAAAATGTTGAGAGCATTGAGAGCAGGACAGGTGATGGGGGAAAAAAGACAATGAAAATGTCCATATCTCCCATTGTTTTTAGAAGCGAGTGCAAGCTCATGAGCAGAGACATTTTGTTTTAAAGACATTTAGCTCTCCCCATAATGTGATTAGATAAAAGAGTAATACCATATTGCACCCTATATATTTTTCACACTCTGTGATTTAGCCAAATGGGGTGAAAGGAGCCGAACGGTTCCACGGTTCCATTAAAGTATGTCCGAGAACAAAGTGTGGAATTAGACACACTGACACACTAACTGTACCGCCACCCTCCTTTCAAATGACTACATTACTTTGTGTGATTGGCCGCCACAGTGCCCGGTCATTACATGTGAATATGTGCTAATGAAGGTAGACAGAGGTGAAATGATAGACTGAGGTTTCACTCTGATGAATACAATCGCAGGGCACAGAGTCTGATTGTCTGTCATTTTGCTGCCATTCATTTGCAATTATTGCAGTGGCCAGCAATTAGTCTAATGTTGCATATAGGTTAACTGCGGCGCTGTCCGATGTCCTTTCTGGCAAAAAGACACTTGTTCTTCCATTGTTATTGTATGGAAAGTGAACAGCTTTGCACGGACATGATTTGGGAAACACTGAGTAATTGTTAGTGGAGTGCAGAGTTTAGGCCGCAGGCAGAGCTGGCCAGTCAGGAGCATGAGGCTTCGAGCTGCCCTCCACCGGTTATCATGTGCTGTCTGCTGCAGGGTCCTTTTGGATGTTGTTTTGGATTTTTGTGACGCTTGACTACCAAAGAGGAAATTTATCAGCCACAGAGCAACATCTTTGGCAAAGAGTCAAAGAGCTGAAGGACTCTTCGGCAGAAGGGATGCTTGTTGAAGCACAAGCCTGAAGCCCTCTGGGTGAAGGCTGCTCGCCCTGCTCGCTGCACCAAACTGCTGCACCCTCCCACATTTTATTGTATGTGATGTTTTCGGGTTGTCTTTATGTTTGTCTGTCTATACGTAGGTCCCAATCTTGTGATGCAATATCTCTGGAACGCCTGGAGGCACAAACCTCCTTCTGGACTCGAGGATGAACTGATTAGAATTTGGTGATCAAAGTTCAAGGTCACTGTGAGCTCACAATGTCTAATACAAAGGTATTCAATTAAAATTCAACGGGGTCCAATTAGAGAGAATTCTTCCAAACATTAAATCAATGTCTAACTTGCACTATGATTTAGTCCCATCTATATTATAGTAACCTATCGGTTCTGCGTAAGGATTCTAATGGATCAATCAGATTGGGCTCTTAGGTTTATTTTCTTTGGGTGCATTTGCTCAAAAGAGTTGTACTCTGTCTTGTAAGGAAGCTTCACATTACCACTTTCAATAATCTCCACGGTCTCTGAACATTTGAGACAGATTTGGGGTTTTGAACTGCCCGTGGGAAGAATTAACATTTAAAAGGTTGTCCATTCTTGGTTAAAGGCTCTGGTTTCACTGACCACATTTCTCTTTCTGCAGAACGCCACGTTAAATAACTTCTCCGACTCATGTATTACTCTCCGACTACCATGTCTGTGTCTCTCGTGTGTGTAAATCTCCATCGAGTCAAGAAGCTTATTGAAATACACATATTTGATTGGCTGAGTAGCATCACATGATGTGATTTACAACGCATGTAATTGGTCGGTGTGTTTCCTGGACGCTGAACAAGGTCTGTAAAGGCTAGAAAAGCATCGTTGTTTAAAATAGAAGCAATAATTCTCAATTATCTATCGGTTTTAGGTCCAGGTCGCCTATTAGTGACCCTTGGTCCAACAGGATGAAGTGATGATATTTTGGACAGACATAGATGTAAACTGCAACTTCACTGTGTTTCTAGTTCAGCCTTGTTGGATGGATTTCCATGACATTTTGTACAGACATTTATGGTCTACAGAGGATGTATCCTACAGACTTTGGCAATGGCCTGACGTTTCCTCTCGCGCCAACGCAAATTACATTTTTATTAGAATAATGTATCAACAACTATTGGTTGGACCGCCATGGAATTTGGTACATATATTGTAAGTGCCCAGGGGATGAATCCTGAATACTTTGGTAATCCCCTGACCACTGTCATGAAACTTGTTTGTACAGAAATGCAGGTCCGTATGCATGTCAAGAGGAATTTGAATTCCTGTGAAAATCCCTGACCCTTTTCATCTACCATCATCAGGTAAAAATGATTATGAGAGAAATACATTTGATTGATAATCAAATGCCTGCAAAACTCCATCTTGACTTTGTGTTTAGTACCAATACGCACATGTTAGCATGCTAACACCCTGAATTAAGATGGTGAACATGACAAACATTAAACCTGCTAAACATCAGCAGCTTAACATTATGAGCATATTAGCTGATGTTAGCATTAGCTTCATAGAGCCCCTAGCATGGCTTTAGTCTTTTTACATCAAAGTGCATGGTTAAGATCGAGCCTGCTTTTAAAACCAGAAGTTTGAAAATATTAATACAGCTGTCTAGAAAGATGTAACTTGAGGTATTGAGGATAGAAACGCACACACAAACAAACAAACAAACAAATAGATAGATTAGTCATTGATCAGGGTTAAGCTTTGATCTCTGTGTGAGAGCATGCCAGGGTCGATCAATAACTTTAATTCAGCCTCAAGTGTGTGTTTGCACGATTCTGTCTCCCTCACCTCTCATGCCTCTGCACTTGTCCCTTGCTCGCTCACATACAATCATATTCCCTCTATTTTTAAACCCTCACATACAGAATTTGACGCACACACGTTCGTAACAACCTGATTAGGTGAGCCACAGGGGTTAGGCCTAATGACAAACAAACTCAGCGTGTGCACAAACACCTCAGCTTCTCAGATGAAATATAGATTTCCCTTTGTCCCAAAGGCTGATTGGTATTAGGTGAAGGCACGTGTGGGTATGCGAGTGAGTGTGTGCACGTTTGTTTGTGTGTGTGTGTGTGTGTTTGCAAGCTTAATCTTGTTCTCCAGTTAGTTTTTTATGGAAAGAGGAGGCACCAGGGGGGAAGCAGGTAAATGACTGGATGCTGTTTTGTTACTGTTAAAGACCCTCTCTCCAGGGTCATAGTGGGTTAAATAACTTTGTGTTTTCTGCTTGTGTGTGTGTGTGTGTGTGTGTGCGCGTATCTGCGAGTGCATGTGCTGCAGCGTGTGTTTGTGTGATAGATTAATAGGACTGTTGTCCTGTCCCAGGGGAAATACATTGGTATTGTTTTTACTGATGGCAAGTCCTTCAAGATTACTTTAAGTGTGTGTGTGTGTGTGTGTGTGTGTGTGTGTGTGTGTGTGTGCATGCGCTTCTACCTCACACTCTGTTATGAATAAATGAAAACTTTTATTGCAAGAGAATTCGCTTTGCACAGTGGGCCTCTAGAAAACCCTTAAAACATTGCACATATAGTGGACATTTTTTACATATATTTATAAGTTATAAATAACAGACATATATAATCTAATGTCATGAATTGTTAATGTTGATAGTCAAAAGCAGGAAGGGTAGTTGGTTAACTACATGGTATATTGCTGTAGAAAGACAAAACATGCAATGCTCGCTGGCTGCTTCAGTATATTGCAAAAAGTTCTAATCAGTATTTGATCCTAATTCATGTAAACTGACATTCAGACAAACTGCTCAGCTGAAGGTCAATAATGAAGCTCAAACATAAGAGCTTATGTTTCGGTTGGCACATTGAAGACGCTGTCTTTTCCCATAGTGTATGTAATTCACCAAAAGTGTTGCTATGAGCATGTGAAGTACAATATGACTTCCTTCTCAATCAATGACTTTATAATGTCTTTCATGTTATTTCACCCCAATTTAATGCTATCTAAAATTCATCAGTTGACATTTCAACTACTCAAATGATTTTATCATCAAAACAATGAGTATTTAGGGATTAAGATGACTCATAACTTTAATTATAATCCATAACCAGCTTTACTTTCATGCCGCCAATGATTTTGTCACTGTCAGTTCTCCCTAATGCTGGATATCTTATTTTGGATTGAAACTCTTTCAACTGTTCCAAACCCTTCAATATCTGTGTTGTGAGGTGTGTAATGTCTTGCAACCGTGTGTGTGACTGTGGGATTGTGTTTTAACATGTTCAGCTCACCGTAGGTTAAGCTAAGTGGCTGTCTGGCACAGGCATCTTTGATTATCTTTATTTATCCCTCCCACCCACTGTTTCTCTGCACACACACACACACACACACACACACACACACACACACACACACACACACACACACACACACACACACACACACACACACACACACACACCCTGCTAAAAAGCTAATCTTTTTGTGCTAATGAAAGGTATTGGGTTTCCTAACAGGCTTTTAAAGGAACGTGATGGATTGAGGGATAGATGGATGGTAGGAGGAGAGAAGGGACATTGTGAGGGGAAGAAGTGAGAGAGAGGTGAGGTGTCAATAAGCACATCAACCTGATCCCTTTCAGACTGCACACTGTGAAGTGTGCATATGCTGCTAATGTATTCATTTATGCACGCACACACACACACCCGCACGCCTTTAGTTGCTCATAAATCTCTGGGCAAAACATAAAAGCAAGTCTTTTGGTGCCAATAAGCTGAGAGATGGATTGCCAGAGATGTCTCCACCTTGACCAGTGCTGTGATAAATGTCTGAGGGTTTGTATGCATGCACTCCAATGTATTACATCAGTTCGGAGCTGTAGGTCTTTGCAGATTGGTGCAGAACTACTGTTATTAAATGTATTTTGTGTTGCAGAGAGGAATTCATTATATGATAGTTGCCATTTTCAACACATTTGCGGGAAGAAATATCTTCCTTTAGAAGAAACCCTAACTGAATACAAAACAGTTAAACACATTAATTAGTAACACTCTGTGTACTGTAGTTGATGAGATATTGCACTCTATGTCCTGAGCTATGTGTGAGAATAATTATAATAATAAAACAAAAATATGAAGAATAGTTTGAAGACCTTGGACGGTTTCCAAAGTATTCCCATACTTTCTCTTTCCTTACATATATCTCATTTCCCCGGTCTTCGTTCCTCCAGGTGAAACCATCAGTGGGCGTCTTACGGATCATGAGCCCCTGCTCTCTGCTGCTCGTTCCCCCTTTCTAATAAAGTTGATAATCCCAATCACATTAGCATGCCAGTAATGAGGGGGGTAAGTCAACCATTAGAATATGATCCATAATTCATTGTTGACTCCCGTTCATTACCCCAAACTCACTCCGATGAATGTTTAATGTGTGTGTGTGTGTGTGAGTAACTGACTTTGTATCTCTGTTTATCATCTGGGGTACAGAGCAGTGTCAGGCTACGATGGATTGTTTGTGCTGATGGAAATTGACATTATGGACTTTTTTTCCCGCATGCATTACGTAACTTGTGAATGATGCAAGCAAGAATTTTAATTGGAAATATATGCAAGGGTGCATTACTGTGCCTCTGTTTAGGTGTGTGTGAGTGTGTGCGTGTGTGTGCATGGCCTCCCTGTCTCTCACTTACTGCCTGTCTCTCTCGTGAGTGAAGCAGACAGCTGTTATCAGTCGCTGACAGAATCCTCCCATCAGCCCCCTCCTCCTGCTGTCAATCACTGCACATTGTCACCAAGTCGCCATTTAAATAGCCCCTTTTCCTCTGTTTACTCAAGAAACATGTGCGTGCGTGCATGTGTGTGTACATGAGTGAATAATATAAAAGCCTTGCCCTTGCTCCTCTCCTCCAAAAAAAGACAAACACTGCAGGTTGATTAATACATCAGAATTCCCCAAACACCTTCATCAGGTTCCCTGCACTGCAAAATTACTCCCTCAATAAATAAATAGTTGTTCAAACCAGCTGGAACATCATTAATGTCCGGCTCGGAGCCAGAGGAAAGTTGCTTCAAGTTTGTGCATGTGTGTGTGTGTGTGTATCTTTTGGCAACCTCCTAATGAGATGCCTGTGTTTCTCTCCATTAGTAGTTTATTAGATAGCATGGGTCGCTGAGGTTTGTAAAATACAGTACGCTTAATTTAGCACATTTGGCACAACGGGGCCAGAGGGGACTTAAGGGAGTATCAAGGGCATGGACAACTGGCGTAGCTGGAGATGTAAATTAGTGTTGCCAGCAATAATAGGTGAGCTCCTAAGCGCAGCCATCATGCCCTCCAACAAAGCATTCACTTATTACAATGCCTTAGAGCTGCTGATGACTGTGGATATAATTACATGGAACTGGGATTTTAACCACCTGACAAATGCTACTTTAATTTATGCTGCTTTTTAATTTTTTTTCATTCTTGGCTGTGGTCATTGCTGTGGTGGTGCACTTTCTAGAGATCCCTGTGGAATCGAACAGGGTCGTCAACACAGAGATCGGTTTTTCTCTCGTACTCTGTTCATGGAGCAGACTTTGTTTAGTTGGTTCTCTTTTATTCTAAACAATCCACCGGCGCTGCTGTTGCAAAAGTGTAGAATTATTCACTTCCAGGGGAAGACCTACCTGACACTGGATGCTTTTAAAACAGCAAATGCTACAACGACATTGATGAAGTGGGTAAAGGTTGTACCACTAGTGTGTTGTATTGTTGAGAGAAACACAGAAGCAAAGTGGCTATTTATTTATTTGAACGTGATGCATATCTTGCCATTTCAACTAGCAGATAATACACACACACACACACACACACACACACACACACACACACACACACACACACACACACACACACACACACACACACACACACACACACACAACATCATTTATAGCTAGCTGGTAAGTGACAGATGGACCCATTTTCTTCACCGTTCATGTAACCTTTTCTGTCTGGGGCTATCAAAGGTCACTCCGTCAGACCTGATTTACTGTAAGAGCACAGTGCTCTCTCTCTCTCTCTCTCACGCTCGCTCTGCGACTCCCCACAGTACTTTACATTAGTCTGTCTCTCTATCTTCAGCCCCTTGCACTGTATGTAATTCAGAAATGCTCTGTCAATTTAATATGCTGGTGTGAAGTTTAAAAAGGAGTCATTTTTCTATTAAAGTTGCTCTGGCAGTTTGCCTACTAGGACCCGGTAACATTTCCACACAGCTCAACTGAAAAGGAAGAGGTCACATTGCTTGTAAAGGTATGCGCTATATTACAAAGCCATCACAGGCCGCATGTGTGCCGTCGCAAAGCAGCGTGGCGCGAGGGCCACGGCGGTCTGTTGAGTCCACCACGTTGTTCCGACTCCTCAACTACTTGATGGATTGCCATGGAATTTGGAACAAACATTAATTTCGACCTCAGCATGAAATGTAATAAGTTTGGTGATCCCTCAAATTTTCATCGTCCAAGAATTTTGTTTATGACCTAATTTCTGCAAAACACTCCCATCGGCCTCACCGATATATTTTCATGTAATGCAATATACTGCAGTGTGCTCTCAGGCCGCCTGTATAGCTTTCACATATTTATTGTCCTGTCGCTCAGCTTTTCTCATGTAATGTTGTCTCTGCTGAGTCAACATACACGTAGGCATGATTTACTCCTGTCCCGTTTGTATCACTGCAGTGAATAGGAACCACATGCACATTTAAACAGTCATTCATTTTAATGAATGTATGAATCGCTGGACTGGGCGATATTGAGAATATGTAATATCTACATGTTTTGGGGCCAAATAGCTCAATATTGATATGGCGACAATATTGTATTGTAGGACCCTTGGTGCTATTATAAAATATTTACACAGTGGGATTTTTGTTAAATAATCATCACTAATGTGGATATAGTGACTAAGTTGCGAAAGAAAAACAATTTAAAAACCTTAAATCACTTTACTGAAATGCATCCATTAAAACCAGGAAAAGACAACATTTATGCAATAATACGATATCATATGCTATAATATCATATCATATAACTACATCAACATTTTATCACTATATTGCTCTACCCTGTATATTATTAGCTCAATTTATGCTCATGTTCAAAACTTCCGGCACATTAAAAACATATCTGTGTTATCTCTGAGAAGTCGAGATCAAAGTTGTAATATTTTGAGAACCTGCACTCTCAGTACCTGCCCTTTAGTCTCTTCACACACGGCCCTGTCTAGGACTCTGTTCTCTGGATGAGAAAGGAGCCTTCTCTAGCTCACGCTCTGGCTAAGCCTCATCCAGCTGCTGGCACGGCTGCAGACGATAGGTTTGGTTGTATATGAGAGGAAGGGATGTTTAATTGTAAATTCTGGACCGTAGTTATGAAGATGTTATGGTCTTTGTTATGGGGGCAACTGTGGCTCAGTGGTTAGCAAGTCCGACTTTCAATCAGAGGATCGGTGGTTCAAACCCCGGCTCAGCCAGTCCATGTCGTTGTGTCCTTGAACAAGACACTTAACCCTAATTGCTCACCGTTGCTGCGTCTACGGTCTAATGTATATCATGTAAGTCGCTTTGGATAAAAGCGTAAGTATAATGTAATAGACCTGCATCAATTTTTCTTTTTTTTTTATTTACCTGTTTTTTTTCTTCTTTTTTTCTGAGCTCATTCTATTCTTTGATCCTTTCCCCTCCGTCTCATCACACATATTAGTCTTTTTTGATGTTTCCCTTTTCTTCTCCTCTCTGCCAGCTGCAGATCTTGGTTTTGGAAGGAGACGAGTGCAGTCTATTCTTTTCCCTCCCTGACACTTTATTTGACAGGAAGAATGATGGGTATGGTGCCACACACTATAAAGAGCAGAGGAGAAACAGCTGAGGCAGAAAGAGGCAGGATTTCAAACCAAGCCCTTTTATCATCGTAATAGTTGAGTTTGAAGTGTGAGCTGGTTTGACAAATGCCACTGAGACAAAAACACAATTGACACGTCATTGTGTCGTTAATGAGCAGAATAACACTTGAGCTCCAGTGCAAAGCTCATTCATGCACAAAGCTCTACAATGCTTTCTGTCACACATGATGTGGATATAAAGGGAGATTGGAACTGCTATGTAAAGACATTTTTCTGGGTGAGAAAGAAAAAGAAGGGGTGATGTCTTCTTTTCTTCTCCGTAGGTGTGTTAGCTTTCTGTGTTTTATCCTCTTGAAGTACATCGATCGATCCGGTGACCGGCCGGTCAGTCACATAACACAGAATGAGCCGTGCAAGAATAACCTTAAAGCATCTGGAATAACTAACTTATTCAGACACTTAGTGTTTTAATTCACTTCCATGCATGATGCTCGGAGTGATCACGGTTTGCAACAGCGTGGAGTCGTTCCCACAGACACACTTAACGTAGCTAACAGCTAATTTGCATTGACTTGATTATCGTGTGCTCAAGGTTTGCTTGGTAAAATGAGTTTTGAGGCGAAGGTAAATTATAAAGCTATCATGATGTGTCTAAATGTAATCTTGTGAAAAAAATAGTTTTTTAAGGGAGAAACTTGAATAAATACAGTTGTTTTAAGGAGATGTTGTCACAGCATTATCAAATGGATATTGAAAAGGGAGCTGTTTAATTTAACACCAGCTCCACCCAGCTTAATACAGAACTAGACAACTACTGCTTTCTGTTGTGATGTGTGGTGGCGGACCCAAACGCAGACCAGGAGTAGAAGAAGGAAATGTGTTATTGCCAGGGGAACAGCTACGGGGGAACAGTCGGGGAACGGCAGGAGAATCCAGGCAGGGAACGAGGAACCGGGAGGAGGGATGACTGCGGGGAGGAAAGACCGGGTCAGAGGCAAAAACTATTTAAATCTCTAAGTCAATATTCAACAGAGCAGCCAGGAGCAGTGACTACCAGATAGGCGACGAGGAGCCGGGGATTTACTGCAGGGCGATTAGTGGATTGAATGCAGCTTGGTTGCTTGAGCAGGTGAGGTGCGTTGTAATCAGGGAGGTCTGAAGCCACGCCCCTACCACATACACAGTACAGGCCGCTGTGACACTTTATTATTACTATTCTACATCTACATCCACCGCTGCTGGTATTTTTGGGAGTCGTAACTTTTTCATCAGGCCTATACTCATTATATGAATCATTTATATCATATGCATTGAATGTGTTGTAACTTTTGTACTTATGTCCATCCTGTTAGAGGATCCTCTTCTACTGCTCTCTCTGAGGTTCCTTCCTTCCTTTTCTCTCCATTAAAGTTTTTTTGGGGGGAGTTTTTCCTGAACCGATGTGAGGGTCCTAGGACAGGATGACGTATGTCTACATATTGTAAAGCCCTCCAAGGCAAATTTCTGATTTTGAGCTATACAAAATTAATTTAATGGAATCCAATTGCATTTAAAACGATAACATTTTGAATTTTTGACAGTTTACTTTAACTCAGATGGTTGAAATATTTTTTTCGGGACAGTTGTGATAAAGTTAGTCTGCAGCCTTTCTGTCAATTATAGTTCTTAGAAAGAAAACCTGAGTTGGCCGGTCAGACTTTAAAAATGTTGCATATTGGAATTGGCATCTCAAGAATTCGCACATCCAGCAGAACAAAGGCATAACGTTTGCTATTGACAGGGCTATAACAGTATATCCGTTTTATGTGACCAGGGGAAATGCTAAAATCTCATCTCCTGTTGATGAAGAGCTGTTTGCACTCTGGCAGAATGGAGAGAAGTTAGATGGAGTAGATGGAGGACAGGAATAAATTTAGCATTACTCATCCTTTAATGCCATCGTCTCTCCATCTCTCGGTTGCATTGCCTTCTCTGATGTCATGACTGTTTGCATCTCATCTGCATCCATTCATTTCCTTTTGTCCTTGGATCTTTCTTCTTTATTACCTCATCGCATCATATTTGCTCTTGCTTTTCCTTCGTCTTCTGCATGTGTTTCCTCTCCTTTGTGAGTTTCTCCGTCAATATTCACAACGGGCTGTCACGGCCTCGAGAGCTTTAATTTCCCTAATAAACTCACTACTTCATTAGTTGTCTCTTTATACACCAAGTCTGCTGCTTTTGTTCACGGTTTATTCCAACATGTCTGCGGTTTCCTCTGTGGTTGTGTCAGTGTGTGTGTGTGTGTGTGTGCGCGTGTGTGTGTGTGTGTGTGTGTGTGTGTGTGTGTGTGTGTGTGCGTGACCGTGCATGCTATGGTGTGGCTACGTGCGTGACTGTCAGGAGCTAAGTACCTTGAAGTTCATCAAGCTGTGTGGTGTTTGGAGGGAACAATAGGAGCGTATAAGACTCTCTTGTTAATCCTTCCTGGGAACAAACAAAAGCAACAATAGAGCACTTGTTGAGTCTTTCCTCCAAAGCTCCAAAACCGGAGTAACATAAAATGACACACTGCTCTTTTCTTTTGCTGCACATTTCCTCTATTGTAGAATCTTTATTTCTACTCTGATGAGTAGATTGATGCACTCCGCCTGTTAGCATGTTGGTGTTTGATTGTTTGTTAGCTGCATGCACAGGTGCTCTGGATTTAACCCCTGTTGTTAATTAAAAGAGAATGCATGTGACATTTATAAAGAGCTCAACTACTTAACAAGCAGCTCTACTCAGACTCTCCCCCTCCCCCTCTCTCCCCTTATGAATTATTATCCCTTATGGGTTGTAAGTAAGTCTGTGAAAAATCAGTATTGCAGAACGCTATATTGCACCATTTAGACTGGATACATTTACGCCTAATCTACGAGACTGTTTAATGTGAGACCTGTCTCATAAATAACTATCAATACTTCCCTTCATCGTAATTATTATTGCAGAGTGTTTCTTGTCAGCCGGCTACCTTTTGCGAAAGCAATCCATGAGGCAGAAAAGGACAATCTGTCACTCTACTTTACAGCCCGGCCCCCTGAGATTTTGTGGAACGAGCACGATGTCCTAAAATGCAAATATGTACTCCAAGCACAAAAAGAGCGAGAAATACATTCTGCCCTCCTTGAAAGTATTACATGAAGGAGGCATTTCTATAAACGGGTTTGACATTGAAACAATGCTGGCTGGGAAGTTAAGGTTGTGGTTTTGAAACAGTCAAAAACATTTGCCTTTCATTTTAAGCTCAAGCCAAGAAGTTTTGTCTCGTTCTGATTTATCTGCAATGAAAATTCTACACAAACCGTGGCACTAAAAGTTTAAGGTCCCTTACCGTAGTGACTGTTATAGCTGTTGCCGTCCATTTCTGAGACTGAACTATGAGGGCCACAGTATTGCATAGTTTAGTACCTTTGACCAGCGTCTGACATGAGCTCCTTTGGGCTTCGTCAGATGCAAACAATCTAACAAGCACTCTGTCCTCATTCTGTGATTGGCCAGGTCTGTGGGGGTGGGTAAGTACGCAGAATTTAAACCATCATCTGTCACTTTCAGTTTGTGTAATTAATCCAACACCTCGAGTGTCTTTAAAGGGAGAAAGAGTCCAAAAGAGTATGTCCTTGTTTCCCCAATTGTATAATTAATCATGTTGAGACTACACAGACAAACAAAAGATTGAAGAAACGTTGTACTAACGTTGGTGGTTTTCGCCTCCTCAGACAATTCTTGTGACAATTCTGCTGCACTGATAAATCCTTGTCACTCGTTCACTAATCATTTACCGTGAACCGGTAAATGAACAGTGTTCTGGGGTTGAGGAGCTTAAAGAGCCACCGAGCTGCAACGATGACTGATGCACAAATCCATCATTTATCTCTGGCTGCAGTGTACGGGACAACTGAGTCCCCTGCTCACCCGATGCTGGAGAGGAAACAGCCAGGAGGTTGCGTGCATTGCTGTGGACACATGCAGCGACTTTCGTTTAGTGTAACTGTGACATTGCCAGCTGTGTGTCTGCCTGGTATACTCTGTCGTATTGCAAGCCCCAATGAGTATGAAGCCAGCAGTAACATTTAAAGCTGTGAACGATCTGTAAAAATCGTGTTATAAGCCGCTACTTTTTGACTCAACTTTGACCGGTGCTAATTTAGCAGCAGTTTCAGAGACATACGGTACAAAATTCATGTGAAATATTCCCAAATCCCCTTCACGAGTGATCTTACTGTAAAACAGGGGCCTCTCAGCAGCAGCCGAGCTCCCTGCTGTCCTTCCCGCCCCGCGGCGCCTCTCACCCCGTTAATTTGCATCATTTGCGCCGGAAAGGGGGCGTGGCTTATCTCCGTAAAAACAGTTACCGTTTACACACACACACACACACACACACACGCAGACTCACATAAACATTGGTTCAGAGTCTGAAATGTGCCCAGTTAAAAGATGTGATAAGTTTTCTGAATGTCTGATGTAGAGATGATGTTAAAATAAAAAAGTCACCAGGGGATCTTTGTCTCGCCTTAAGGCTACATGTTGAAGGAGATGTGAGTTATCCATTTTTGATCATCATATCTTTTTTTATTCTGTCATCACGACAGCAGGGCTCATCAGCGTTACCTGTGAATTGTCTTTAATTTTTTTTATTTCTCTGTCAGTCCAGCCTATTTATACTACTGCATGCATTGAATTCAGTCAGAACTCATTTAGGGCCCTTTGATTCATCCATATCCTCTATTCAATTTCAAAGTACACACGTGTTAGAACTTAAGAATGGATTAATCATATGGATTAATCATATGGATTAATCCATATTGCCCCAGCGTCTGAGCAGGAGAAACAAACAAAGATGTGTCCAGCACAGCCTGAGGTGACTTGATCCTCTCTATCTCACACTTACACAGTTGCTTCAAGGTTAATCTTCATGTCAAGACGTCGCCGTCTGTCTCTGCCTTTCTAGTTTTCTCTCCAGAGCGCTCTCTCTCTCTTCTCCCTTTCTCTCTGTTCCTGCCTCAGATCAATGGGCTGGGTGACTGGAGTAAATCTTAATGGTCAGGGTGTGTGTGTGTGTGACAAAGTTTAGATGTGTGCGTGTGTGTGTGTGTGTGTGTGTGTGTGTGTGTGCAGGTGAAGTATTGCTTGCTCAGCACTGTCCTGCCCCTTGGGCACCACCACACGCCTGCCTGCCTGCCTCCTGTCCAGCCACAATCAATTTCACAGTCCCATACACACACACACACACACACACACACACACACACACACACACACAGACTTGTATAGATGCACTGACACAGACAGTGTATTTTGTCCTCCTTGACTTTGACATCTTGGATGTGCTATACCTTTTCACATTTTTGTGGGAATACGGTTAGTGGACTTTAGGTTCAGCATCTCTTTGTCGAACTGCAATCTTTTTCACATGGTATTCACCGCTCCTTGAAATCCTTGAAAGTTTCTTAAAATGTTTTAAAAATAGATGTAAGTAGACATTTGTTGTTTAAAGTACTCTTTTTCTTGCCAGAATACAATAAAAATCTATTGCTAAACTTTCACAATATGTTGTTTTTCTGTGCCTTTGAAGGCGAGAGAACATGTAGAAACACATCTGACCATTGTTCACTTATTCAAGCCTCTTTTTTTATTGTTGTCTGTGAGCTTCAGTAAAACGTGCTAGTAATACACTTGCAACCTTTATGAAATATGTGCATGAAAGGCCCAGTTGGTAGTTTCTGACCACATATATTTGAGAAGAATGAGAAGAATGAATTTTGTGTGTTTATCAACTTGTTACTATTCAAAGTGTTAGTGGTCATCCCTGTTGTAAACAAACATTTTAAAGCGTCAGAAAACCTTAATTCAGATTTCTTCATCATCTTGTGTAATTCTCTCTGTGTATTTTAAGCCCTCAATCATTTTAATAGATTCAGGTCAGAGTCAGAAGGTGATACCGTAGAGTCACCCTGTTACACACGGCGGTCACCTATTGTGATTGTATCCTTCACTAATGTTGCCATCAAAAGGTGGATGAATATCAACTTGTAATATGTTCTGAAAAGATTAGACTCTTGTCTTCAGTGTGGTAATAATTAACTTAGTTTAATGCATAATAGAGAATGCCAATCCTGAAAATATAGATATATTAACAAAATATCTAAATCAAAGTGGATGAGGGGTGCTACAAGTGCTCAGAATAATGTACCACTGTTCTATGACAACTAAGCACACTTCATCTGCTATTGAAGACCATGTGATGGGGTAAAAAGCCTCCAGAACAAGCCAGTGACCTAAACACATGATGGCCCTCCAAGCATTCTTGTTAAATCGTTGAAAACTTTATTTATTTTGGCAGATCAGCCCAAACTTGTGAGTGTGTGCGTGCTAAAGTGTAATTTTAACAAGTCTCTAACACGACAAACTCATTAGATTTAATCTTATTCTTTGCATTAATTAGAACACCTACAGACATAAAGTTTTGAATATGCTCATGTACTGAAAGTGTTATGAGTTGGAAGTGAGGTTAGCATACACTGAAAAGTTCTACGGTTAACATTTGATTTTAGTGTTTGTTCATATGAGTGTGTGAGTGTATGCGGCGAGGCAGCTGCAGCATCTCTCCTCTGATTTTATGATTACCACATTTCATGTTTCCTGCCCATAATTGTAGACTATGTCTTTGCATATCTATATTGGTCTGTGAGTGCGCTCAGCGTGGGTCCTCGCTCCAATCAGCTATTCATCAGTCATTTCAGAGTCGACAGATCTTCATCCCGTGTAAGTGCAAAAGAGCCTGATGAACTGTAAATCTGCCTTATCCTGAGAAAGAGAGAGGGAGAGACCCCACTGTGCTTAGATGGCATGGGCCAGGTGGTGTGAGTGAGTGCAAAGTGAGATGAGTCGAGAGAGAGAGAGTGTGTGTGTGTGTGTGTGTGTGTGTGTGTGCATGAGGTGGGGTGGGGGCGGCATTCAGCAGGCACCTGCTGCTGACAGGCTATCATTGAAACGCTGCGATCCAATTCAGATTCAGTCCCCCTATGCTGCTTTGAAGGGCCTTGTGACAACTCTTCTCCTCTCCTCTCTTCTCTCCTATCCACCTATTTTCTCTCTCCTCTCTCCTATCCACCTCTCTTCTCTCTTCTCTCTCCTATCCACCTCTCTTCTCTCTCCTCTCTCCTATCCACCTCTCTCCTCTCTTCTCTCTCCTATTCACCTCTCTCCTCTCTCCTATCCACCTCTCTCCTCTCTTCTCTCTCCTATCCACCTCTCTTCTCTCTCCTCTCCACCTCTCTTCTCTCTCCTCTCCACCTCTCTCCTCTCTCCTGCCCACCTCTCTCCTCTCCACCTCTCCACCTCTCCACCTCTCTACCTCTCTCCTCTCCTCACCATCTCTCTCCTCTCCCCCTCTCTCCTCTCCACCTCTCTCCTCTCTCCTGTCCACCTCTCTCCTCTCTACCTCTCTCCTCTCCTCACCATCTCTCTTCTCTCTCCTCTCTCCTATCCACCTCTCTCCTCTCTTCTCTCTCCTATTCACCTCTCTCCTCTCTCCTATTCACCTCTCTCCTCTCTCCTCTCCACCTCTCTCCTCTCTCCTGCCCACCTCTCTCCTCTCCACCTCTTCAACTCTCTACCTCTCTCCTCTCCTCGCCACCTCTCTCCTCTCCCCCTCTCTCCTCTCTCCTCTCCACCTCTACGGGGCTCCTATCATTACCTGCTGATTGCAGAGCTGTCATTCCTTGCATCTGACAAGCTTGCTGATTGGCAGGAGTGTGGGTGAGTGTGTGCTCATGTGTTTGCCTCATGCCTGCTGTCTTGAGTCTAATGCATGTGTGTTTACCCATCTGTGTGGACACCTGCGTTTGTGTGCACCTAGCCCTTACTCTGATTATGATTGCAGTGTGAGTGAGTGCTGGGGCTCCACCAGAGGACGGGGAGGAAGAGCGACCTTTTGGGAATAGCAGTGCGACTGAACACTTTGATGTCGAGTTTTTCTGTTTATACAAGTCTTTCACATCAGTATCAACGTCATGAATTATAGATGGGCTGCTTTGCTGTTTAATGACTGTACATGTGTTCATAAAGCACGTAGCATGCTGATGTTTGACAGATTACCATGCTAATTGTGTCACTTCACACATAGCAACACTGAGTAGATGAAAGGAAATTATCTTCTACTACTGTAAAATTCTGTAATTCTGGATCTGTGAGTTTTTAGTAGAGCAATAGAAGCATAAATGTGCAGGGTGTGTTGCAAATAGAAGTTGAATGTAAATGCAGCATTAAGCATCCCTCACAAGGATTCCACAGACCCCGTGGTCATTAATGTGTGCCACAGCAAGGTCATTAAAAGAGCCAGTGAAGGGAAGTGGCCTGATTGGCTGTTTGACCTTTAAAGGGTAATTGCCACTTTTAAAAACGAATAGAGACTCTGAGAGACTGAAAGGAAGCCAAGCCCATTTTACTGGAAACAATAACCCCAAACAATAAAGGTATGTTTCTCCATAAAAAACATGGAGCAAGTTATTGGGAAATTGCTCTTAAAAGGAATCAAAGTGAAAACTGCTGATTTCTTTTATTCCTCTTTGTGTTTCCTTACCTTTCACCCTTAAATATTTCAATCATATAAAGTCAACCCCCTGTATGTTGTAATGTGCACTGTTCTTATTAATAGCAGAGGTTACTACATTTTGTAAAATTGAACCCTTGTAATGTCTTCCATTGTGTTAAAAATACTTCTCCTCCAAAGCCTAATATCCAGTTTTCTGTCTGCTAAAAAGGTATTGAGAGATTTAAGTAAAAGAACTTTGACAGTTTTACTTCTCTGAGGTAAAAGGTGCCCTCTATTCAGCTCGCATGAAAGTCCGACTTTGAACAGCAGCATTTTGGAATATAGATTGCTTTCAGCACCCAGACCATTGTCGCTTCAAAGCCGCCTGAGTTCCTCTTTCGCTCTCCAGCTTTAGAAATGATGCCTCGTAAAAGAGGAATAAAAATGAAATGATATGAGACTGGAACCAGGGATGATAATGACCTGAAACTGGAAGACAAGAGGAGAAAGACAAAAGGCAGACAGAGGTAGAGGATGGACAGAGAAATGAATGATATAAGTCAGTGGATGTCAGGGCACCTGGACTGCTGAATACAGTCTTAGAGGAAATGGATAAAACAGGTAAATCTGAAAACATAAAAAAAGCGAAGAAGATGCAGACAGGTGAAAAGATACAAAGAGAGGCGCAGACGAGGACAGACGAGGATAACAAAAAGACAAGATGGTTACAGGCTGAGAACAAAACCTCTCCAGCTGAGAAACACCTGAATAGTGTAAAAGTAGACGGCAGACCCGGGGACAGCGGTCTCCTTGATTGCTGAAACCCTTCAATGGCGTCGATGCTTCCCATCTAAGTGCTTCTCCTTAAACGTGCCCATGACAAACATCACTACTGACACCACCATCACCAGAGTGACTAGCAGGCACCCTGTGGTGGTGATTCAACATCATTAGTGAACATGACTGGCTGTGGGCATTAGGGACGCAACATTACACCACACCATGCCGGGTGCTAATGTTCTGGAAAACTAGATACCATCTCTTCACTTGCCATCCTTCACCCACTGAATCCGGTGGAGGAAAAGAAAGAAAAAAAGAACAGAAATCTGGCAGGAAAAGATAAGACAGAAGTGAGAGAAGGGTTTTCTACAAATGCTCTTGGGTTTGTGCATTTGTGTTCTTGTCCACAAGTGCTTGGTAAAGCATCGAAGATGAGAAGGAAATTCTGAAAAGCAGAAAAGCAACACGTGCAGTGTTTTCATCTCTGTGTGTTCGCTCGAAGCCCATATTTTGCTATCTCATCCTCCATCCTCCTCACTCATAATTCATCACACACAGGTTGCCTCCAATAGAGGCTTTGTGAGCTCCACAGAAACGGGAAGAGTGGGCCTCCTATCTGCTAGATCCGTCTTTAATGTTGCTCCTCCCTGCCACTAGATGCAACATCTGTGAAATAGGGGAAATGGTGGCAAGTTCCATTTTCAAAAAGACATCACAGCAAGGGCTCACTTACTTGTGAGGACTGATACAGCAAAGGCCTTTTTATGTGTCCGTATTCATGTGCTTGTGTGAGTGCATCTGGGTGAGTTTGTGAGTGCTTGATAATATTCATATGCGCCAACCCAACTTGTCGAGGTGTTGCATGTGCGTGCATGTGTGTGCATGCATGTGTGCACAGGAGCATGCCTTGGCAGCCCCACAGAAGGCACTCTCATGTCAAGGCTATCATCATCATCTCACCTCCTGCTATTATCGCCACTTCTGACAACCCACTCGCGGCTAAATTCATTTCCCCCTCTTTCCACGTGGCCCCGCCCACCCCTGCCCAATCTCTACCTCCCGCCAGCACCACCCTGACCAACGCATTTCTCTGGTATGTGTGTGTTTTCGCTCCTCCGTTTCCTCTGCGCCTGTCCATTGTATTCTGCTTTCTGTTCTACTTTACTGAGACGTGTCTGCTTCCAGAGTCTGAGCTGCTGGACACGCTACTCATCCACAGAGATGAACAGGGTAACAAGAGGAAAGGAGAGGAAGATTGGAAGGCAGACTGTGATTGTTGGGGAACCATTTGGTGGTATTGGCCAAGCAGAAACCCATTTGCGCATCATTTCCATTAAAAAGCAGTCTAATATTATATGTTTTCAGGGTCTCTTTGGAAAAGCTTTTCATTTCAGTCACATGCCTGTTCCAGTGGAAAACCCACTAATGACTGTTACATGTGCGTTATAAATGAAGCCAGAGACGGCGAAGAAATGGAATCCAGCTCAGACAATTAGATGCACCATCTGCCTTGTCTTCCACCGGTCCCCTATGCGATGGGAGTAAATACCAGCCAAGTCAGTTAAGTAAATGCCACCAACCCACTGGTTAGTGCTTGGAAGGATGGGCTGAATATTAATATGGCTGTATCTGCTAGTATGTTTATGTGAAGTAAAACTCTATTTGGTCATGTTTAACGAGAAGGGCAGAGGGAATCGTTAGCTTGATTAAGCTGGGCCATATGCTCCAGTCACGGCAGAGGACCCAAAAAAACACCAAAACACAACAACAGCCCTGAATCACAATGAAGGCGCACTCATTTGCCTTCTGCTCACAGTGGATGCACTGGACCACATGAGGCCCGTCTCCTCTCGGCCTGTCTCTATATGTGAGCTCTATTTCTGTTCTGGCATGCCGTGCAAGACGCAGCTTTGTGCCAGCAAAGGAACATTTTCCTGAGGTGGTGCAACGCTTGTTCATATTTTTCAAGATTTCAACTACCAGGACGCGCAAAGTGCAATCCTGTTTTTATTCTGGTGTCATGGAGCTGAGCTATGTTTTGAAGGAGGGGATCATCAAACATTCCTAGCAGAAATTGCTGTTGTGAGGGACCTTGTAATGTGAGAGGAGCGCCTTCGTTAAACCAATTAGTTGTAGCCGACATTGAATTATAACCCTAAATATAACACTACGGTTGCTGACTGTTGTCCTATAGGATACTCTGTCTACCTGGATAATTGGGTGGATTACCGGGTTGCAGCGGTCCATGTCAAGATAAACAGACAATAGAGAGAAATGTATAAGGCCAACCTAATCAAAAGGAGCATAGTCATTCATGCACTTCACAGCTAGAGAGAATCAAAGAAAAGAGACACCTTCCCAACTGACAGTTTGGACTATATTCTAAAGAAAGCGAGCGCATTTGTAGATAGCAATTTAGGATTTAAGTCTTATTTCTTAGGATAACAAGGAGGCCTGCTGAGATCTTGAAGTACTTGAAAAAAAAAATGGAGATTATAAGGTTTAAGTATGTTAACAAATCCTCGTTAGAGCCTATGTTCCTTCATCTATCCCTCCATTGGATGGATCTGTCAGTGCAACATACCATAACATTTTGCCCAACGAGAAATACAGAAATTCGTCGAAATATTGTGACAAGTACCAACCGCTTCATTCACCATTATACTAAAATCAATCATCAGTCTTTTAAAAGGCAATTCCAAGTGAGGGGAGAAGAGCTCATACAAGCTTTCTTTATTTCCTGTGCTCTTAGACAACGAGACCATATTTTTTTTATTTCAGACAAGATATGGCTGATTACATTCAGATGTCTATACAGTCAAAGTGTCCAACCTGCCCTGGAGCAAACATGCAATGATGAGTGAAGACTTTATAATTGATGCCAAATATCAGTGCCCTCTGCACAAACAGCTTTAAATGCAATAAGTCATTTGATTCTGCTTTGGTGCCCTCTGGTAATGTATTCCTACTTGCGCTGCAGGTGGGCTGTGCAGCGCCTATGAAATTGTCAAAAAATCACGTCCCATGTGCACTCATCTTTGTGCTCTTAGATGTGCTTTGTACCGTGTGCCTTGATTTACAAAAATAAGGACTTTATGTCTCTGTCCTCCCATGTGTCTCGTCTCATTCTCTGCATTCATTTCTGTCCTATCGATTCCTCAGCTCCCTTATCTTTTCCTTTTCCTTCTACACTTAATGTATCTCCTTCCCTCCTTGATCATTGCTGTACTTCCTTCTTTGGCATTTCCCGGCATTTTTTCCCTCTCGTCTCTGGCTCCCATCATCTCTCATTCACATTCCCTTTTTCCCTCCGCCCATCCCAGCGTGCAGAACTGGGATGAATTAACCTTTCTGAGGAGCGATGCCAATACACGCATAGATGCATCCCCCTTATGCGCGTGTGTTCATGTGTTTGTGTCTGGTGTGCCTGTGTGTACGCGACACACAGCAAGCGTGGGCAAGCGTCTGTGCAGACTCTTCCTGGGGGAAAACACGGATGCAGCCCTTTGTTTCTGCTCTTGTTTAGGATTACAGTTTGATTTATTAATACAATGGTAATCTGGTTTTCCCTCCTTCTTTGGTCCCTGTGCCTCGTGAAATGCAGGAAAGCTCAAAGGACAACCATTGATCTAAACTGCTCTAGAGACCCTGTGCCACTCAGCCAGCTTCTACCGTGTCAATCTTTCATGAATGCTGCTGGAGGAAAGTTGGGGAACTGCAACAGACAATTTGCTGAAAACAAAGGACTGGAAACATAGCGGAGCCACCAGTGGAATGGCCGGGCCCTTGTGTGGCTGCATGGCCAACTTGTTTTTGATTATACGCTTATTTCCACTGCTGCTTTTCACTCAGATGACTGATTGACACAGAAATACCCGCGGCTAAACATGCCGCAGAATAAGTGGGGTGGGGTGTGTGTGGCTGTGTCGCTGTCCTCATCAGGGAGCACTTTGCTGCAAACATCAGTCAACATTTGTCACGCTCGTCTGTGAGTACGATTCAAACCAAACGGACAGTAATGTGTTAAACTTTGTGTCTAACCCGTCTCGACAGTCGTAGGACGGATCACCAGTTTAACCTGCAGATTATTCAGACGCACACCCAATGCATGCACACACGCGTGCACAAATGTTCCCGAGGCCGAACGCAAGCAGTACATGTGAGCGCATACAAATATGCACATGCACACATTAAAAACAACGTTGCTTATTTGACTGCGGATCTCCATCTCCCTTCACCTGCAGGAGAATGTCTGTGAAATATTAATTATAATGCACTATCAAGACTATGTGCTCAGCCTACTGAGAAGTCCGGTGTGTGTGCCTTTCTTTGGGGTTTGTGTTCAGCCTTCTAATGACCACTGTTTCTGAGACCTCTTGCCCTCTTTCTCTCTACTCTTGTCTGCCTCTCCCTCTTCTGCCCTTTTCACCTCTAACCTTGCCTCCTGTTCCTCCCTCCATTCCATTCCGCTCCACCTCTGCCTCCCGGCCTCAGCGTTAAACAACTAACCTTGAGCTCCGCTGACACCTCATCAATGCAAATTGAATCTCACCCAACTCTCCATCTCCCTCATTTCTTCGCCGTCTTTCTCGTTTCACTTTCTTTCAGAGATTATGTGGTAATGAGGGCGTCGCGCTTGTACAGCAAGACCTTTCTCGCCTCGCTTTCCTTTACTCCCACATTAGCTTTCTCTCTCTCTCTCTCTTGCATTCTCATGTTGTCACTATCTTGAGCTGTCCCCTCCCTCTTTCTACCCCGTGTTACTTTAATTAGGAAGGTGTGTGGTTGTGTGTGGGCCAGAGGTGACCTGTGTGTTGATGTGAACAGAGGGACCATGACATGAGACTGGCTCGTCAAGTGTCTTTGCAAGCCATTCTGTGCTTTTACATGGCTCAGTGTCTGGGGGACGGGATCGCTACAAACGAGGCCATTTTTATTGAATGGATAGGCAGGCTGAATACTCTGCAGCATACAGTGGGAAGGGAAATCATTTAACCATAATGGCAACATTTGCATATTCAGATTTAAATGGTAATTATACTTGAAGATGCCAAGTTTCTGCATGCAATGTAAAATCACGCAGGAGTGTGAAGTGCTCGCATTTCCAGGGAGTGAGTGAATGTGTTTAAACAGTCTTCCTCTTTGTTTTTGCTTTTCAAAGTATCAGAAGAGATTCTCCATGAAGCCTCTGAGGCCTGTGCTGCGAAAGCAGGATTTGGGGTTAATGAGGTAACTTGAGGTTTAACCCTTGTTTCAGAGCTCTTAGCTATTTTATAAGAAAAGATTGAGGCGAAACCACGTTTACTTGACAGCTGTGTCGCTTTTAGCCTGGATTATGCATTTATCGTCATCATATTTGTAACATTATAGTTTGCTCTTCATTTGAAAAAATGTGCCTCTCTGTTGACAGTAGACTTAATAATAATAACTGTACATATATTTTCTTTATATTTAAGTGCTTTGACAGACAAAGCAAAGCTCCATGTTTGCGATAGGTCTTACGTTGCAAACACCGCCCCTCATGTGAGCTCGATTGAGAAACCCTGGGTTAACTTACCGAGTCGATAACTACCGTCCTGCGACTGCGGTTGTTAGGAATGACCACTTTCAGAGAGCTCTATTTCTATTGACTCATTAAACCTGTGGGAAACCATTTTGCATCATATCCCTCCCTGCTTACATTTCTTTTCTTTTGCATACAAATACGCATGGCATTCACCAAGGCATTGAGAAAATGTCCACATGTAATGTGTTTTTGAGTGCAGACCGGAGACAATTGTCTTTTTTCAGTTACACTTTATTATCGTGCATTTGAATCCTCAACAAGAGGCTGGCCAAACGTGGTAGAAAATGTCACCTGTCACATTACATGATAATTATATCAAGATGAAGGCAGCGGAAGGCAGAGGCCCTGCTAAGCTATTCAGCTTTTATCTCCAATGCGGCTGCATTAGTGGAAAGCACATGTAGGATAACGGATTTTGCAAACGGCTCCCCACGTCGAAAATGAAACTCTAACTTGATGTGTGTTCTTGGTCGGGAGGGGTTTAGCACTGTGTGTGTCTGAAAGGGAGGAAAGGATGATAGCGATGCTTGGACTGTAGTTTGTGTCTGGGGCTGCATGTCTGTGTCGAACAGACAGATCCATGTTGCCCTTTCACGGTGGAGCCAAGGATTCCCATGGTGCTCAGGGTCAACTCTGACTTCCAGTGACGGATGACTTGTGTGTGTGTGTGTGTGTGTGTGTGCGCGCGCGCCTGTCCGCGCACACGAGTGCGTGTGCACAGGATGGTGTAAATGTTCGGTTAATCCAGGTCATAACCATCTTCTGAGGAGCTGTCACAACACAAATTGCAAAGTGAAAAATGTCTCCATACATATGCATGCATGTCTGTGTGTCAACATATGTCATCTCTGTCAGGCCTTCCTGTTCGCTCCTTAAGGAACGCCGTTCTAAATTCAACACATATTGCAAATGTGCAACGTTTAGATCAGAGGTACAAATCAAGAATCCTGTCTTACTCCGCTTGCTTCTGTTTATTTATTTATTCGTGGCTGGTTTCAGCTAAATCAACAAGCTAACCTTTGGCTGATTGCCTCTGGGTTTGTGTGTTTGTGCAGTGTGCAATAGGTCTGTGAGGAATTGTAAAGTACGCAGATGTGTGTGTGTACAACATCATATCCGCATGCTCATTCGTTGCAGGAGGCCACTAACCCACCTGACCACATCTGCATTAAGTAGTCCCACTGAGGGCTCTTAACCTGCTGTCTCTAGGCACTTATGTTAGATTCAACATCTTAGAAAGGGCTGGCGGGTGTAATTATAACACTCACCTTGTTGTTGTCAAGGTCCTACATGGTGAGGGGGCAGGAAAGCAGTCAGAGGTAATGGCAGGTACACTTACAGGATGATTGGTGACACTTGACACCATGAATCATCACGTACTGCCATTGGATGTCTTGCATTATTACAGACACGTGTCCCTACAGTTTGAAGAACCTGAACATTATAACCGCCGTAATGGTCAGATTCATTGCAGATCTGTTGTATTAGACTGCATTTATTTGATCTAATATGCCATCCTTTCTCTGTCGGTGCATTATTGCTCTGGCGTTTCAGTCTCCCTGTGTCCTGCATCCTGTACCCTGCTCTGGCCGGCTTTCATGGTCACTGTTTCTGTTCCTATTCCTGAAAGACTTGGGTGGGATCTGTTAGCCGGCTGCTTGTTTGTGACCTGTAATCTTGCCTGTGCCCTTCTGGGCTTGTTCATTTGTAATGCCTGTCCCCCTGGTGCCAAACTACAAGCCTGGTAATTGACCCTGTCTTAGTAAATTATTTGTTTTACTTGTATCTGCTCAGCCAGCGTAGGTCTGAATTTGGTTCCTCTTTTCATACTGCAACAGTCAACTGCCAAAAAAAAAAGACTTAACTTAGTGCTGAAATCCAATGAAAGGTAATTTGGTAAAAGCTTTCCATAATGGCAAAATCCTGCTTCAGAGTATTTTGAACATGAACTCAAATGTACTTCCTGGATTAGGAGCACGCACCAACACAGATGCTTGCTGTGTTTCAAAGCAGGGCTATTCCATCCGGACTCCACAGGGGCCCTTTGGACTGGTGCTGTTGGCCCAGTGATTGGTAGCGCTGCAGCATTTCCCCACTATTTCCAGTAAACTGTGATGGAGGAAATTACGCAGGTGGTTGTTGGGTTGTGAACTAGACTCGCAGGGAGGTGTGTGTTTGTTCTCTCTGTGTTTACACAGACATTTAGAAAAGGGAAGTCTACTACTGACCCAGTTAGAAATCGAGGCAGGGAGAGATGGAGAGAGATCTCACTGTTTGTTGTAAGGGGTTTAGCACGGTTCTTTTCTCAGTGCCGAAACAGGCTCACACACACTTATTACACTTTTACGTTATGTTTAATTCATGAGGCCCCGCTGCTCTTCTGCCAACTCAATAAACACACTGCTGCCAAACCCACTTCAAACCCCCACCCCCACCCCCACCCTCAACCACAACCCACTACACTACATCTAAAAATGTCCCTTGTCACTTTTTGTTGGAAAGCCACAAACTCAATGAAGTTAGCATTTCTGTGTTTGTGTTTGCAATGTATGTGAATAAATAAAGGCTGTCGGATAATATCACAAGTCTATATAATATCATACAAGTCTGCAGCCATTTGCTGTTCATGCTCAAAGTTCCCCCGCTTGTATTGAAGACCTGCATTTCTTGCTGAGAACTCATGGTCAGAAAATTGTGTTTTTGAGCATATCGCACGGAGACCTGCACAGAGCGAGACCTCCACAGAGTGAGACCTCCACAGAGAGAGACCTCCACAGGGCGAGACCTCCACAGGGTGAGACCTCCACAGAGCGAGACCTCCACAGGGTGAGACCTCCACAGAGCGAGACCTCCACAGGGTGAGACCTCCACAGAGAGAGACCTCCACAGGGTGTGACCTCCACAGAGCAAGACCTCCACAGGGTGAGACCTCCACAGGGTGTGACCTCCACAGAGCAAGACCTCCACAGAGAGAGACCTCCACAGGGTGAGACCTCCACAGGGTGTGACCTCCACAGAGCAAGACCTCCACAGGGTGAGCGTCAGTTGTTGTCAATGCAGACCTAGCAGTCTCATCAAAACACAACAACAACTTAGCGTGGTTATGGGATAAAGAGGTGTACATCATTATCTTTAATAACATATTTAAAGTTTAAAGTTTTGATTAGAAGTATTTAAAGGATAATTACCATTTATTATAACTTTGATCTGACTGCTCATGTCTCATGCTCTGTTTTTTTAATTGTTGCATTCTCAGCTCTCAGTATTTAACGTGGTTTGTAATACTATAACAATAATAATATAACAATATTGTAATGATATTGTGATATAAGGCTCGATATCATCTTAGATTTTGGATATCATCAGATAGCATGAGTGTTTTCCTATTACCAGACTCTTCTAGCTGTTCTAATATTTGTCTTTACCCAGTTAATCATTATATCCACATTACTATGATTATTTACCAATTGTGTAAAAATGTTGCTGTTGCAAAATTGTTATTGAAGTATTTGGTCAAAAATATTGTATTGTATATATCTGGAATTATTCTTTTAGTTTATAACACTATATATTAAGTGTCAGAGTGAGAAGAGCAGATTCTAAAAGGAATTGAAATATCTTCTTATTGTTGTGACCTTTTGCCTCACCATGAAATGACAAACGGATTAATCATGCAAATAGGCCGAAAGCTCAAGGGAACTAACACACACACACACACACACACACAGACACACACACACACACACACACACACACACACACAAACAGTCACACACACACACACACACACACACACACACACACACACACACACACAAACAATACACTCTGTAGCTGAGTTTATGGAGGCCCAGATAAGCACAATCAATGTCGGCCAATTATTCTTGCTGCTCTAAGTGATTAGCTGCGCATCTGCTTTCCCCTTTCTACGTCTGTTTATGAGACGTGCTTCTCTGATCGCTTCATGCTGAACTGTGTCTCCATAAAGTGACCGTCAGTGTTCAGTAATGAAAGAGCCTCAGCGTGTTTGATACAGTCTGATGTAAACGCCTATATGCTGATATGAAATCTGAGTAATGAGTCTTCTGATTTGGACTTATTACGGATAAATGCTTATTCAAGGCAATGCACACCTTGTGGAAGGTGCATTCGTCAGCCTGCTTTTCAGAGGGCAAATATCAGTTAACACTCTTATAGTGGAGCAGAGGCTCGCTGTTAGAGTACCCAAGTGTAATAGGAGTTCAACAGCACTCAATGTTTGCAAGAATATAACTTATATTACTTATTGTAAGTCGCTTTGGATAAAAGCGTCAGCTAAATGAAATGTAATGTAATAACGTAGTTTACAGTTTTTGCCTATTGCTTACACACGTTTTGCTAAATTTGGCTCATTGTGTCAAAACTCTACACACAAGCAAATAAGACACAACACTGGGAAATAAACCATTCGCATCCATGTCAAATTGAAACTCTGCTATCAAAACCTAACAATCCTTTGTCAAAATGTCACTCTGATGACAAAATGATACCCACTTGCATCATATGAATACACTTTCAGATCAGCAGTAACACACTAGTTTACTTTATATAAAAAACTGCTGTCTTTTGTTTTCAATGTTTTTATTCAGTTCCATAGAGGGCATGTTTTCACAACAACCAAAAAAATGAAATACTGAATTCAAAATCATTACATTAGTATATTTTACAGTACAGTAAATTCAGTTAAATCAAAAATAAAACAAACAATACACTACTGTAAACACAGAAAAACACAATTGTGCGCAAGTGGGCTTATGGATCCTGCCGTTTGTTGGGGTCTGGCCACAGGATCTCATCAACGTCACAAGCAATGTCTTCTCTCGCTAAGCATCGGGGAAAATATCCCTTATGTCCTTATTATGGATGAAACTGTGAAGCGGCTTAGATTAGGATGGACTCTCTGCCCAGCTTCCCTCATAGTCAGGCCATGGTTTATGACATGGTCCACCAAAGTTGCTCTTATGTCATCTGAAATAATGGTCCTTGCGTGGCCTCTTTGACCACATCCTCCTCTCTCTCTCTGTCCTCCTCTTCCTCCTCCTCTTCCTCTTCCTCTGCCTCTAGCTCGCCCTGCCTCCATGCTTGCAAAGTTGTCAAAATGGCTTAACTGAGGCCTTTTTGTAGCTGGCTGATTGGTGTTCAGTTTTGTAAGTAAGTGTTTTCAGGTGTGTGTCTATGTCTTTTCAATTAACCAATGTGTGTTGTATTTTGAATAGATGTGTTTTCCCAATGGTACCCTGAGATTTCATTTTTGAACTAAGTGTCTTATGTATGAAATAATGTGTAGTGTCTAGGCGCAAGTGTGTTGCAGAAAGGAGCAAGTGTGTTACAGAATTGCAACTAAAGTGCAAAGCAGCGCTTTTGTTTAAGGTATGGTTACACTTTGTTTAAGGTATAGTAACAACAACTTCAAGTTATGCTACTTTGGTTTAAGCATGTGTCTATAGTGTTCAAGCAACGGACAAAAACTGTAATGCTGAGGGGTGTTTAAATGTGCATGTGTGGAAGAGGAAGAGGAAGTGTGGGCAAACAGCAAGGACTTTTGTTCTGCAGCTGTTCCTGGAGAGAAAGAGACAAACGGACCAATGAATCAGGGTCGTTCCTCTTTGGCTCTCTTTGCTCGGGGTGATTCACGAGTCCAACACCTCAAATCGTGGCTGTGCATTTGATACCCTTGAACCCTGCGCTCCTGCATTATCCCACATCCAATCCTGATAATGGGCAGTGAATAGCTGCTTTTACAGCTAGTTCAGGTATGATACAGGGTGGGAGGCGGCGACCACGAGGCCAGGGGATGAAGCAGGCGGGAGGAAGACTCTCATGAATAATGGATGGAACAGAGGGTCCGCGTTAGGCTTGAATATGAATGGCCTCCCCTGCAGTCACCTGGCTTGATCAGGGCTCACACTTGCACCTCACCGACGTGCTCTGAATGTTAACTCTCGCTCTAGCAGGAGGCCATTACAACAACTCTGACAACTTGTTATAGGTCACTCGCTGCGGACGACAAGCGCTAGTTTCTGTTAGTTCTGCAGAAAAGAGGCCCCTGTGACGAACATGTTATGGAGGACATTGTTAGATTATTCATTTTGATGTATACGCATATGTAGCTGGCAGTAGTGGAAACTGTGGAAACTGTTTTATACAATTAGTCCAGTGGTTTTCAGCCAGTTGGTCCAGCCCCATTCGAAAGGTCACACAATACATCTGGAGGGCCGTAAGAGGATGAATGGAGTAGTTCCAGCTATAAACATACATTTTTACAACCTACATTTATTGTGAAATAATGGATCATTTTATCTCTTGAAAGTTTTAATCCAGAAAATGTGGTTAAATATTATAGCAAACACTTCTTAGCAGCTATTTTGTCAGAAAGACAAAAGAAGAACAGCTTGTGTATCTTTAGAGATGAACCTAAAACACTCACTTGCAATTTAAATCTAGCACGGGAGTCCGCTCACAATGAAACCTTCTAGATAAAACGTTTTTTAGAGAATGTTAATACATCAAATGAAAACAACAATGGTGTTTGATTTCATGAAAATAAGGATCATAAGAGATGATAACTTTCATCAATTATTTAAATCAAACCATCTGGAAAATCTTGAGAAGAAATGACACGAGGAATTGCTAACAGCTTAATCTTAATCAAACAAATTAAGTGTAGTAAAAGGTAAAATATTTCCTTCTGAAATTAAGTGTAGTCCAAAAATATAAGTAATATAAGTACCTCAAAAGTGCACTGAAGAGCACTTTCCAGCAGTGATCGGCTGCTGGAGGTAAAGCTTTACCCACTCTAGTGTTCACTCAATCAAATCTATTTTACTTAACAGTATTTTATGTTTTTCAACCTTCTTTGAGCCAAAGCACATTTTCTACAATAAAAAAATCCTGCGGCACACCAACAACCCAAAAAGTTGCAAAATGTCACATTGTAGCATAATACAGCATATATGGTCGGTAAATATTGCGCTACCTACTGGCATGGAAGATAATTTAATTACTAGGCCAGCCACTATTTTGCAGCCTCAGGCGTTCAACAATGGGAAATTATTTGCGGCAACTAGATAATACTTTCGGGGACCGATTAAGTGAAATTGGACATTTTCCCACGGCACACCTGACGATCTCTCACGGCACACTGGTTGAAAATCACTGGTCTAGAGAACCCCAATGTATGGGGAAAGACCATCATACTTCTCCTGCTATCCATCTATCAGAATAGGTTTTGCAACAACGAGCTAGTCAGACTTGCTGCTGGATATGACGTCCTGTGGGCTTTGTGTCTCAGAAACACCTCCAGCTGACCGATCCCCTGTGGAATACAGAATATAGACCTTTCTGTTCTGTTGTTGTCTGCAAGAACCAATAGAAGTAGAATTATAAGATGTTTTAATGGCCTATCTGAAGGGGTGTTAAAAGTATAGGTAAAACGAGTAGTCAGTTATTTAATTTGACAAATAATGTAAATTATGAAGTCTGAAATTAAATTAATTTCAAAACGGAAATCCATTGACTTTGTTTAGATGATTGTCAATGATCCAAATAGCTTGAGATGCAAGTAACTTGTGTTCATTTTTTAATGTTCTGCTGACTTCCTCAATGAATCGATTGATTGCTTTGTCTATGAAATGTCAAACATTTTTATTCTACTTGGAGGGGAAGTCTTGTTTTGTTCGACCAAAATCCTGAACATATTCAGTTAACTGTCACATATGACAAAGAATTTGTTTTGCTTTCAGAATCATTGAAACAATAAACTAGATATCAAAAATAAGTTGATCAACTAATTGATAAATCAACCAATTGTTTCAGCTTTCAGAGCTATTGAAACTGTTCCTCTCTTTATCTCGTCACATGACTGATGTCTCTATCTGCTTTTCGGTTGTAAACTAATTTGGTTCTATTTTAGTCTCTCACATAGTCACACTGCATAAAGACATGCAGCGGCCCAGTAGGTGGACATAAGCTCACAAACAAACATCCACACAGACGCGAGGATTAGGTTTTCGGTTAGACCCCTGATTACAATATGTTTATTACTCTGCAGGCCAACTGCAGAGCTGTTATCAAACACACACACACACACACACACACACACACACACACACACAGTTGTTGCGCTGCTTGTGAACTGCAGAGTTCTTATTAAAAATTGATCTGCAAGCTGTTGTGTGTCGCTGCTTTGCTGAGGAATTCATTACCTCTTTGTCACGCGCTGCTGTCTGTCACATGCACACACATGCATACACACACACACGCATACACACACACACACGCGCGCGCACACAATTTATGCACGCAGCATGCCTCCGAGCAATCCCGACCTGTCGAATAAAACAACACCCTTTCGTTTAGAATATTTGAGATGCAAACAAACAAATGCTCCAGTGGGAGAAACGGAGAGAGAGAGAGAAGGGAAGGATGAAAAAAATAGAAAATACAAAACAGAGATGGGCTGAGAAAACAAACAGGCATCAAGATGCCTGTTTGGCATCTTGATGCCTGTGATGAGGGGAAAAAAGACTAGAAAGCATCCCTCTTCTAGTTCTTGGATGGTAGTTGTTTTAAAGGCAAGTGTACGGCGGCACACATCCCTCTCTCTATTTCACCCACTCCTCATTCTCCCATGCCCACACCCCCTCATTCTCTCACGCCCTTTCATCTTCTCCAACCAACTACTTCAACAAATCATTACTCTTCCATCATTTCTCCCTCTATCCATTCTGTCTCTGCCAAGATGGCCTTCAACCTCTTCATTTCTCTCGCCTTTTTATTTATTTAGCTCAATTTCTTCAGCTTCAAAGCTGTGATTATGTACAAACAAGCCACAAGCGGTAGAAATTGAATTCTGGTTGAATGATTTACTCCATATTTACCTTCAGTTCTTGTAACTAAGACAGCACTGATTGAAATTCAGCCCCATGTGTGTGTGTGAGAGAGAGAGAGAGAGAGAGAGAGAGAGAGAGAGAGAGAGAGAGAGAGAGAGAGAGAGAGAGAGAGAGAGAGAGTCTGTCTATCTGTCGGCCTCCTTTGGCTGTAATGACCTCTCCACATGATCAATGCACCTCAAAGGAGATCCGTTCAGCTTCTCCTGAGACTGTCATTTTCTCTCTGTCTGCCATTTCTAAGTCACTCTCTTTTTTTCTGTGTATAAAGTCGCTCAGCAGCCTTTCCACCTCTCTCCCGTTCTGTTTCTCTCTCTCCTGTCCTTCAGTGAGCCCCCTGCCTCTCTCTTGCTCAGCAGGCCACATTGCGTCTCACTGTCGCTCTACTTTTCCATCTCACCTGTTTCTTTAATTACAGCTGAAGGTCTGCCTCACATCTCCCCCAATTTACTCTCGGCCATCTTGTAAAATATACCTCATTCGCAACATTTGAAGTGTTTCTTTTAAAGGGTAACTTCTGTATGTTTCACCCTGGACCCCTTATCCCCATGTTTTTGTCTCGAAGTGACTGATGGGGACACTGTGACACTGTGGCGCAGTGGTTAGCAAGTCAGTCTTTCAACCAGAGGACCGGGGTTCAAACCCCGCCTCAGCCAGTCCATGTCGTTGTGTCCCTGAGCAAGACACTTCACCCCCAGTTGCTCTTCACGAGGCTGCCCACTGCTCCTTAAAAGGATGGGTCAAATGCAGAGGATAAATTTCCCCACTGTGGGACTAAGTGTGGGACTAATAAAGGGGTTTCTTCTTCTTCTGAAATTGGTGGAGTATTGAGGGAACAGCAGCTGTTAAACAGAGCAATTCCTCATGAAAAGTGCTTGTTTTAGCCACTTGTGTTGACAAGTCTCTGAAAACATTTTGGAGACATTTTCCTTTGCCCTTTGCTTTGATCTGGTCTATTTATTGAGTTTTGTGACTTGTTGGCAAAAGACAATGGGGAGGTACAGCAATCGTAGCTAAGTATTATTTAAAAGATTTTCAATATTATGGTTTAATATTTAACTGATTTTAACTATATTGATGCGACTTGAGAGTGAGAAACAAACACTGTATTCCTCTCTATAGGATCCTTCCCATAATGTTGTCAGATGCTCATAATAACAATCTGAGCCCGTCGGTGTCTGTGAGGAATTGCCCTGAGTGATTAAATTGCAGCTGCAACACATGGAACAATACGGTCCAGGTTGGAAAATACCCTCTAAGTTACCCTCTAAAGGTGCAGTGTGTTGGATTTTGGTGGATCTATTGGCAGAAATGGATTACAATAATCATAACTATGTTTCCTCAGTGTATACTCACCTGACCCTTTATATCTACACATGTAGTGGGACCTCTTCATGGATTCTGTCATTTTGCACCGCCATGTTTCTTCAGTAGCCTTAAACGTACAAACCCAACGCTGACTGTGTCGGCCACTGTAGAGCTCCGCCCCCTTGGCACGAGGGAGGGGTGTCAACCGGACCGCTAGATGCCAGAGGTGGGACAAAGTCATTGTTATGCAAGTCACAAGTAAGTCTCAAGTCTTTGCCCTCGAGTCCCAAGTCAAGTCGAGTCAAAGATGAGGCAAGTCCCGAGTCGAGTCACAAGTCAAAGCCAACAAGTCTCAAGTCGAGTCCAAAGTCCTACCATTTTAGTTTCGAGTCATTTCAAGTCCTCTTACCACAGAAATAAAATGTATACAAATCATGTATGTCTGTAAGATTTGTATTTATTTAAACCTCTTTTTATACAATGACAATCAAATACAGTAAACATTTTCACAAAAAATGCTTGTATTTCAACAGCATATTGCACTAGAACAATGCACAGCAACTTCAGTCCTGTATTGTATTGACCTCATATTGCAAAACAGTTTAACTTTCAAATAGACATGGGTCCTTTTAGCCTGAACTTTTTTAAACATGTCATCAATAAAATCCTCACTCCTCAAAATGATCACTTCTGAAAAACTGGACCAACCTGATAATATAACTGGAATGACTCCATAGAGACTTGAGTGAGCTGTGTGGACAGGTGATGAGCAGAGAGTGAGTGAGCTGTGTGGACAGGTGATGAGCAGAGAGTGAGTGAGCTGTGTGGACAGGTGATGAGCAGAGAGTGAGTGTGTGAGCTGTGTGGACAGGTGATGAGCAGAGAGTGTGTGAGCTGTGTGGACAGGTGATGAGCAGAGAGTGAGTGTGTGAGCTGTGTGGACAGGTGATGAGCAGAGAGTGAGTGAGCTGTGTGGACAGGTGATGAGCAGAGAGTGAGTGAGTGAGCTGTGTGGACAGGTGATGAGCAGAGAGTGAGTGAGCTGTGTGGACAGGTGATGAGCAGAGAGTGAGTGAACTGTGTGGACAGGTGATGAGCAGAGAGTGAGTGAGCTGTGTGGACAGGTGATGAGCAGAGAGTGAGTGAGCTGTGTGGACAGGTGATGAGCAGAGAGTGAGTGAGCTGTGTGGACAGGTGATGAGCAGAGAGTGAGTGTGTGAGCGCATGCGTGCTGTGGACAGGTGGAGGGAGGCCCCTATACTGCATTGCATTTGCAAAAGATCAAATTGGCCAAAAGTCTGTCAGTCATTTGTGCACGATGGGGACGCAGAATGATGCCACCATGGCTGATTCTTCATACCTGTAACAGAGAAAATACTCTTTACTCATATCAATGTTGTTGTGTTAATATTCATTGTCTATTGTACACTACGGTATACGATAATACATTTCAGTTTCAGTGTATGCAATATTAAGAACATTTTCACTGCTTCAAAAGTCATAAGAAAGCCCTTTCTCTCAAGCAACTGAAGTCATATGCTTTATAGCAGTGGTTTTCAAAGTGGGGACAGGGACCCCTGGGTGCCGCGAGGAGGTGCTAGGGGGGCCATGGCAAGTTGGCATGAAAAGTATAGCAAAACAAAATAATTGAATAAATTAAATAACTAAAGTAAACCAAAAACAAGCTAAACAATATTCCCATTAGTTAAGAACTGCACTATAATAATCTATTGCATCTCTGAACATTACTACTATAATCGTTATTATTTTATTTTATTACATGGCTTGGTTGAATTCCAATGTAGAATGCGGTCTGTTATTTCTTGATAACAGACCCTGCGCCCGTATAGCGAGGCGGTAGTTATAGCGAATACAACCCCTGATATGAAAAGGGAAGGCTAATGGTGGATCTACTGTGACTGTGTTATGGTACTTTAAAACGGACGTTGACATGATGTTGGCGAGGTTTTCCATCTGAGTGTGCTACACTCATGTACCTCATATAATCAGGGTTAAAAAATCCCTATTTTTGTAAGCATGAACCAGCAAGGGAGACGTGCGTTTACTCTCTCGTTGATACAGTAAATATGCAGCAGCTAGCTAGTAAGTTACGGTACATCCGATAAGGTGCTTAGCATTCGTTCAAAACTTACCTTTCTTTGTGCAACTTCAGGTGTCGAACAAAGTTGGACGTTGTGGCAGCTCCGTCTGTAATCTTCGACCCGCATGTTTTGCAAATTGCAACTCTTTTTTTGTCGATTAGCTCGTAATTTTTATAGCCAAACGAAACTATCTTCGGTATCATTTTGCCAACTGGCGCGTTGTTGCTTGTGCTTCATTGGTTGTCTTGCAACGTGCCTGCTTAGATACTGTCACATCAAAACAACGTGGGACTACAGTGATTGGATGTCGTGCAGGCAGCGCGCGTGCTCTCTGCATGCATACAGGTGGTGCACATTTTTTTCACAGATGCAGATAAACTGAGAGCGGCGTGGCCGTGTGAACATTTTCTTCCCCAGTTTTCATGGGAAGTAGCAAGTCTTCTCGAGTCAAAAGGCGCAAGTCCAAGTGAAGTCACGAGTCATTGATGTTAAAGTCCAAGTCGAGTTGCAAGTCTTTGTACATTTTGTCGAGTCGAGTCTGAAGTCATCAAATTCATGACTCGAGTCTGACTCGATTCCAAGTCACATGACTCGAGTCCACACCTCTGCTAGATGCGACTAAGTCCTTGTTCAACCTTTTGAGTAAGAGAAGATGGGTAACACTGTCGTATGGTTAACAAATCCACCCACCAACATGTGTAATGCTCTTTATTTAACACAATCAACAAATCTCTGTATTTCCCCGAAATATTGCTTCACTAAAATTATTCCTTATTGTGTGTTGTTAATTTGTGTGTGTAATAGATTGTATAATGAGTGTGTGTCAGTGGGTGCACACCGTACGGTGGAGCTTACAACAAAACACTTCTTCACAGTTATCAATAAGATTTGTTTTCTCTGGAACAACATCAAGCTCCGTGAGATACACAAACGCGTTGTGTTTTATAATCAGGACAAATAAGGACAAAGCAACACTGTTCAACAAGTGTTCAGCCAGGAACCAACTGCTCAGCCCCATTGTTAAAACTATTACAGGCCTGGGTTGTGTAACTGTGACTGACCTCCGCACAGAAATCTCCCTTTGTAATGAAATAGCTTTGTAATTTTAGTTTCTACAAGATAAGAAAAATAATCTCAATCACAAGCGTATTCCATACACCCGCTAGATTTTCACAGTGTGCTTATGATTGTGAGCTGATTAGGAGATTATGAAATGGATGTGGAAACTCTTTGGTATGTGTTATTGTTACACATTGATCTGCAGTGCTGGCTGCATGCTGCATCAGAGCCGCTGCATTAGGGCACGGGGGAATCTGCTCCGTCCACCTCCAGCTGACGTGTTGACGTCCGGCCGCACCGCTGGAGAATTAAAGTGCGCTGATATGAATTTAAGTTTCTTCCTGCTGCATTTTCAGATACATCTGTTGTGTGTGATTTATACGGGCAACGTGCACAACAATTATTTGTGCACTTTTAAAGTTTTCTTTGTCATGTATTCTTCCCAGATTATCAGTATTCACTAAAAACACAACGACCTGCTGAACTTTTCTAAGTTATTCATCAACTGACTTAAAATTCTAGTCTTCTGTTTCCATTTCTTGGTGCCAGGACTCCTGCTCAGCTACCTTGCACAAGAAACACTCCTCTGCACGCTTTGTGGCAATGAATATACCCAAACTTTGAAGCTCTGGGCTCATAAATATTCCACACCGTCATTGATTTTAATTTCACAGAGTGCGAAGTGCCATTTAGTGTTTTTGTACACAGATGAGAGAGCACACTTTCTGGTGTTTCTGAGACTTTTCTTTCTTCAATAAACAAAGCAGCTCCAAGTCCCGTTCTCTCTCTTAAAGAGAGATGCAAATCACCAGAGGACCGGCTCCGGCCTCCTCGGGTAATAGCATCTCTGTGCCGGTATCTGGACTTCACAAGAGCCAAACCTGCTGCTCTAAACACCGCTGCCTTCTCCCCTCATGAAATATGGATTTGTGTACAGGCGGGCACAAATTCTAATCATCGAGCACGTGTGTGTGTGTGTGTGTGTGTGTGTGTATCTATGCGTGTGTAAATTCTGGTGGCTTTGTATGTAAGTATGTGCATGCGCGAGGTTACACACGTGTATGTGCGTATTATTCCGGGCCGAATTAGATTTGGGTTCCGAGGCGAGAAAGGGAAGAGACGCATGGAGGAATTTAGCTATGAGGCTCATAAATAGTTTAGCCACCCAGAGCAGATTCATCAAGTAGCATGAGGGATAAATCACGTTCCTCCCCCTCCTCCTTTACCCCTCCTCCCCCATCCCTGGCTTCTCTCTCCCTCTGAAGAGAAGGATGGAATAAAAGATGCTGGATGCTAATCCTGAGACTTCGGAGAACCTAATACCTACCGACACTTGTGCCGTTCGGACCGAGATATGCGTCTAATTGTGTACTCCGACCTGCTCATAGCTGCACACACACACACACAAGCACAGACATTACGCACATACACAAAAAGCTACACAATGCGCACACGGTGCTCTGCCAGGGAGCGGGTTCAGGCGATGGCGACAGTAATGAAAAGGCATCGGCGTTACTGTAGCATGGAGGCTCGTATGCTCCACGTTTGAGCCGACTGCACCCGGGCGCACCTTCCTATGAGCCGCGTCACGTAACACGCGAACGGCCCAATCGATAGTGATCTGTTGCTCCGCATCGTGCGGTGACGTGACGAATGTCCTCGTAGGCTGCCGCGAGCAACAATTTCCCCCGAATTGAAAGGCCCCGAGGCCCTTTAGGCACTGGTGTTATTTGGCTTTTGTTTTCCCCTCATGGCCACCCATGAAGGATGAACCTCTCTATATATCATCTCTGTCTCTTTGGATAGAGCCCAAGCTCCATCACCAGAGCAATGGCCGTTTAGTCTACTCCCCGAGAGACAGAATGCCTGAAAGAAGGAGATTGTGTGTGTGGCAGCCCATGTTGAGGCTTTGAAAGTGTGTGTGTGTGAAGACGTGACCCCTGTGTTCCTCCCGGTGCCGCCTCCATTTGTCAATATGAATTATAGATTGGGTTGCCGTGGGATTTATGATAAAGGCTTAAGAGTCATCCAGTCACACACCTGAGCCCTCTCCTCTATTTTGAAGCAAGAAGAAACGACTCTGAAACATCCGGTTCCCGAAACAACCGGTTCGGATGGATGTGTAATGCATGCAAACATCTTTTCATCCATCATGTCTCCTGTCTTCCCTCCATTTCCTCCCTGCCCCCAACCCTTTCGTTAGTTTCTCCTCTCTTTCTTGAGCTCGCTGTCTCATGCCCCACCCCTTCTCTCGCCGTCCCCCAGAGACGCCCCTCTCTCCAAAGTGTGAGCCTTTGAGCCGTTTGCTCCTTCATTACTTCATTACTTCACTCCCTCGTTCTTCTCCCTCGCTCTGTCTCTCAGAGGAGGGCTGCTGTGGCTTTTCATTACTCAACAAGTCAATCTTCATCACAGTGTCCTCTGTGTGCTCTCATTGGCTCAAACACGTATAGTCACACATCGCCGCATACAGGTGAACGCCCCTGCATCCTTCTATGCGATGTAGTTTAGTCCCTCTGAGGCCGGGGGGAGCCGACATTACCGCCTTGGCTGCAGCGGGCTCGTTCTTAAAGAAAGGCGGCTGGATTACCCTCCTAAGTCACGTTCTGATGTGGCGAGGGAAAACTGGTAAGGCTGTTATAAAGGATTCCCTTGACCTCTCACTTCAACATATGCCAATGAAAATGGGTTCTATGGCTGCCCACAAGTCTCCCATTACAGACATGCAAACCGTCATGTAGTTTTGAGGGTATAAATGTGTTATTTCTAAAAATGGTGTATTTGTAAAATGACATTAGGTGCAGCAGAAATGGCAAAGTGAGGAGAACATAACGTGTTTAACATGAGAAATAGGAACCGACAGTGAAGTTTGTAAAGACGCATGCATTGAGACGACCGATAATACGCAAACGTGGAGCTCGTTGTGTTTTCTCTGAAATTGAAAGGCTGTGGTTGCAGGTTTACTTCTCCGCAGTCCTCTTTATTGTGGCCGGGGACCTGTAGGAAGGCAAAGCTGCCACACAGAATATAAAGTAAGGACGCATCCATGTATACACTCCATCCCTTTTCTCTGCTTGCAGACGCACCATCACATAGGCTTATTGTCGAGAGAGAGATAATATTTCAAAGGCTGTATTATCATGCACATATCGCTTTACGGCCGAGTTACCTGCAGAAAAGTGTTTTGCTGTGTGTGTTTTGCTGTGTGTTTTTGTGGGTCCCTCTCAGCCTCTGTGTGTTTATTTGACGTAAGCATTATTATCCTCTTCTTTACCTACAGCAATTACTGATGGAGAGAAGAAAAAAAATCATTTCTTGCAAGTGCCTCAGAATCTTCTTAGTGTGACGAAGAGCCTGGGGTCTTGAAAATGCAAGAAGACTGAACGTTGCTCCACACACACACACACACACACACACACACACACACACACACACACACACACACACACACACACAAACACAAATCAATTTTATGTCCCCTTGTTGAGTGCCTGTAGAGAAGAGACAGTCTGCAGCCAGCCAGTAGTTTGCTCTTGAGACAGAATCTGGTTTAGCATTTAGATTGGCTTGATCAACCACCACTTAGCCAATATGTGTGTGTGTGTGTGTGTGTGTCTCTGTGTGTAGGAATCTACGCATGTGTGAATGCACATGCCTCTCCGTGTCCGTTTGCGCTCGTTTGAGGTATGTGCGCTTTTGTATGAGCACCGATTGTGTGTCCATTTCTGCGTGTGTGTGCATGTGTGTGATGAGCCGTGGCTAACAGCTCTTGGTGCACGCCGCTGGCCTGGGTCGCCAATGAGCCTTCGGGAGGCAGTGAGCCAGGGTCACACAAAGTTACACATTAATCTTTTAGAGGTGACCCCACCACCACACATCACCAGAATTCTGCAACACAAGAGCGTCATAATATTCTTTCTCCAAATCACGTCGACCCAAATGTTTTCCTGCCATGAAATGATCTTCTTGGGTTTGAGGATCACGAGTCTGATTTGTAAGGCGAACAACCGGTGATGCCTTGTTCTGTTCAATAATTGATCGGGATTTCAGAAACACTCAATCAGTCAAACTGTATTTAAGGAGGTCTGAAAAGGTTAATGGGATTCTGACTGTGACCACTGGCTTCACATGTGTGTGTTTGCACACAAATCACACCCACACGGTCAAACTCAGTGTGTTTTGCAGGCTCCCTGGATGTTTTAATTAAGATTAAAAAATGTCAAACACCATTTGCATGCTGTTTCCAAGCACACTACCTTTAGCGGGTCACACCACATTAGTCAGAATACTAGTTAGTGTGTATGTGTGTGTCCACTCGTGCATGTGCGTTGCACTGCCTCTCACCTCTCTTTTACCCCAAGTTCAGCCAGAGTTCACAGTCTCCCCTACACCACTTAATGTGTGTTGGGGAAGAGAGAGAGACACACACACGCGCGCACGCACGCACGCACGCACGCACGCACACACACAGTGCGTGTCTTTAGTTCTCCGCCTGGAGTCTCCCCAAAAGCCATTTATGTGCTCACAAAGTAATGGCTGTGTGGAGAGAGAGAGAATTAGTGTGTGTGTGTGTATGTGTGTTCACATGTGTATTTATGTCTCATCCAAGTGTGCATGTGTGCGTTTGTGACAGACGGCCTGGCCTCCGATGACTTGGGGTTCGGTAAGGTTGTTGCCCCTGAGCGGCTGCTTTATGGCTCGTCGTGACATTATGGTTTCAGCTCTATTTCCCACTATTACGCAGGTGAAGGATGTGTGCTCTGTGAAAAACTGCATCAGCTTCTTTCGCTGCTACAACAGCATCCAACATGGTAACTACATAGAAACCACCCGCCTGCTCTACTCCTGTTCACAGTAGATGTGAGAGAGGGCGGAAGGTGATAGCACTCTTCTAGCAGAGCGACATAGAAAAAGTGCGCATAATGCATTTATTCTGTGTGCACCTGAGTGTGTGTGTATTGGGCTTGAATAATTCAGCCCAGAGGTGTTGTGCTGGTAATGGTGCCCCAAAATCGAGCAGCCTCTTTCAGAAAAACACACGTAACCTCAGTCGCACAGACACACACCTGTTGTAGTCTGTTGGGAGACAGACAGTGTGTGTTGATGTGTGTGTGATGGCAGCAGTGTGCAGACAGGATGGAGAGCTAAAGCAGATTTGACAGGCTGTCCTCGGCACTAACGCTACAAATGGCTGCCTGGATGGAAATATCTTCATCATCCCAAACAAATAGGCTGTCAGTCAGCCCTCCAATGCTTCTGTTGACTGAGTGCCATTTCTCTCTCCGTCTCTTATGGACACGCACTTTTTGTTGATGTCATCACTTATTTTGTTTCTATTTGAATGTCATTCTCCTCTTCTTCCCCTCTGGAGAGAAAGAAAACCATTTTCTGAGTGTCTTATATATATTTATATATATATATATATGTGTGTGTGTGTGTGTGTGTGAGAGAGAGAGAGAGGGAGAGAGAGAGAATAAGTATGCGAGGGTGATCATAAATGAGGCTGATGCTTGGCCTTTGTTTGAAATATGAAACTGCTCTCAGCTGTATAATATTACAGCAATAGAACAGCAATCAGACGTTAATTGAATCTGGGTTATGACTTTTCTGTGTTCTCGCTCAGCTGAGTGTCTCTCCAGTTTTCCCTCCCCGTCTTCCTCCCTCCCTCCCTCCTTTTTCTCTCTGTGACTCTCATTTCCTCATTCTCCCCGTATCCCTAACTAACCCACTTTCTTCTCCCTCCATGCTTATTTCCCATGCATCTAACAACTCTCAAGGCATGTCTCCCTCCGTGCAGCCATGTGCCCTTCCTCTGCTGTTAAGTGAAGCCTCAGCATGCGGCAGGATCCCCCCTCTCTGCTTCACTTACACCGTCCACGTCTCATTAAAATGCCCTCTGGTGAAATGTCACCATCCGAGCTACCCTTTGACATAGGACACTGGGTTAGAAATGTAGAAAAGTGACGTGCGTCTCTGGGCATGTGAGTGTGCATGTGAGTGTGCATGTGAGTGTGCATGTGAGTGCCCTTGTGTGTGTCACTGAGTCTACGCTGCCACATTGTGTGTTGCTCTGTGTCGGCATACATTCTACTGTGTGCGTGGGTTCCTTCATCCATTCTTATGAGAACAAAGCTAAGTAGAAATAATAATGAAGCGAGGATGTTTGCCGATCACGGCCTCTTCTTTAACGCAGAGGCATCAAGTTAAAGTCAGGAGTAAGGTGAAGTTTAAACGTGCTGCAGAGGCTGTTAAAGTCAGATTTATTCGAAGGGGAATTAATGCATTCCCTCAGCGTTCTCACAAGCACAGTGACACTACTTACTACATGCGTGTGTGTGTGTGTGTGTGTGTGTGCGTGCTTTCCCTCCTCCATGAAATGAGAGACTATCTATCCAGCCTGACCTTTTCCTTAATTGCTTGGTTTGGGTTCTGTCCTTGCTCATTTCAGGAACAGCGGTCTCCCTGAAATGACTGCTGACTCCCAATTGTCTCTGGTAAAACCTCACTTTACCTGTCGCAGCTGACAACCCACAGACCCACATTTGAAAACCCACACATCTAAGCAGAGGTGCAAAGACACACACACACACACAAACCAGACAGTAAGGGAATTTGGTCTTTAATGTCACACAAGGTCATATAGAAACGTACACACAGCAAATGGTGGTGTGTTTGCAGCGTTTGATGTCAGCTCTTTGTCCTGCTGGTCAGAGCGGTTCTCTTTACGGTTTCATGTTTATTATGCCACACTTGTTATCCGTATCTCGCTTGATATGTCACACAATCATGTCTCTGAGTTGCCTCTCTTGGACGTGGATTTATCTACAATTAGGAAGCAGCTGAGAAACAGTGGCAATCCTTCTATTGAAGCCATGAAAGGTGCATGAAAAAGGAAATACGCTTATTACTGTTCTTGCCGAGTGTTAGATGAGACAACTGATACCACTCTCATGTCCGTATGGTACATGTGAAGCTGCACTCAGTAGTCAGTTAGCTTAGCTTAGCATACAGACTGGAAACATGGGACAGCTAATAACCAACATGACGTGACTCCTGGAAGTTACTCTGCTCGGCCTTGAAATAGTTACTACATATAAAGTCCTGTACAACCATTATGTGTTGTTTTAACACACAAGGTATAAGATGAACTTTAGAGATTCTGTGTATTGTTTTTTCCATTGAACAGAACCATATTAGCTTCCGCCTGTTTGCGCTCTTTGTGCTAAGCTAAGCTAACTGGCTGTTTGCTGTAGCATCATCTACCGTTCAGACACGAGAGTGGTGTCCATCTTCTCATCTACGTCTCGTCACCAAAGCAAACTATGGCTTTTGATATTAAAAACAACACAGGAATACTTTTATCGTTCATAAATCATTTATAAATAAATAAAAGGTTGAGCTTTCGCTGCAGGGTCTGTTATCGTCTCGAGTGGCTGCAATCAGCTCCGGTGGCCAGAGCCAGAACGTGTCGCAGCTGCGTTTGATGGAATTGTGTGTGTGTGTGTGTGTGTGTTATAAGTTTGACGTGATAAGTGAAATCTGACTCCTGCTGCCGCTCTACTGAGTAGACACTTTCAGTTTATAATTGGAGCATATGTCGTCCAACAAAAAAAAAGAAGTATTTTGCAAATTAAAGGTTTTTTTATTTGATGAACGTGAATGCTAAATTAGTTTTATACAAAAAAAAATCTGTATTAATGAGTCATCTAACTAACATCGATACATATCAACAGGGTGCAAAGATTGAGCAGTGTAGACTCAAGAGACAGAGTTGGTCTGGAGATGATTAACAATGTGCAGCTTTTCCATTAGTCATTGTCTTGAAATATTTGGGGAGGTGTTGTGCTGAGTCTTGCCTTTTGAAGGAAATTAGGGGAAATAGTTCACAGATATTGCTCAGAGGAGGAACTATCTCCTTGTCAGCTGCTCTGATGCTGGCAGACAGAATGTGGGTACTGTATTAAAAACAAATTAGTATGCTGCTGGAAGATATTCCGATGAGGTACGGAGATTTTGTGAAAACAAGCGCAGAGTGCAAGAAATGCGGTCACTTCAAACAGCTGTTAAAAAACAGTAATACAAAAAAAAGAGCGATTACTTCAAGTCCTTCTACTCTGCTCCTCCATTCATTATTCCATGCCTTTTGGCTTCTATCCGTCCTTATCTCTTCCTTCTATTATCCTGTGGGTTTCAAATTCAAGAGGCAACTGCTTCCCCGTTCCCATCATCTAATAAAGGGAGCGTGAAACTACCACTCCTCTCTCTTAGCTCACACAGGAGCCAGGCACTAATCAGCTTCCTCTTTATGAACCATATTAGCTGGCACCTGTAGCACGCTGCCTCTGGCTCCTGCCACCGCTGCCAACATCCGAGCAGCAGCACCCCCACCAAGCTGGGCTGTGTAATGCGGCCGACTGATTATGAGGTTCATCTGAGATTATGGGCATTAATCACAGATGGAGTTTCTGCCAAAAAATGGCATTTAGTTTCTATCAGCAGTTTTTTATTGGGATACATGTCTCACTCTTGGCCCAATTAAATTAAATGATTGTGCAATTGATACATCGTGGTTAGTTGAAATAATATATGTTTGAAATATTGAAATTTGACCTTGAACGAGAGACATTCTGAGCAGAATGGGGTCTCGGGGAACAACAATGCACTGACTGGCATATTCCCTCCGCTTTGGTTCACTGGCCTAAATTAGCATTTCAACACTGGCAACTTACCTGGGCTGCTCCACTATCTTGTCTCTCCCTCTTTCTCTGTCTGACTGACAGTCTAATTGTCATGTGGGCAGCCTCCGCCGCATGGATTTAGTGTCGCGCTTGCCTTAATTTAATTGAAAAGCTGCAGAAAGGAAGAAGGAGGGAAAGGAGGCAGGGGATGAAAAACAGATAAATAAAAAGTGGAACCAATCTTTGCCGGGTGCGCTGGGCGGTAAAAGGGCCGTGTGCGGTGAATAATGCATGGGGGAGATAGATAGGTCTGCGTGGTTAGAGTCCAGGACTGCTGGCGATTCATTACCGAGGTGTTTGTATGCTGATGCTGTAATGCCAGCTCCTTCCACTCTGGGAGAGGAGAGGCGGAGCCTCTGAGCTGCCCCGTATTTGCTCATCATTTTCTTCCCCTCGCTCTTCTTCTGCAGATTTCAACACTTTGACCCCCAACTCTCTTCCATCTTACGACAGGTTAAGGGACTAAAGGACGAAGGCAGTTGGTATTTAAGCGAGCCACACACCGGCTTCTGGCAAATCTAGTTTACATGAGACAACCTTTAAGACAAGAGTTGCTTCTGCCCTTTGACCCCCACTGCACCTGTACAGCTTTATCTTATCAATTATGATCGCTACCCATTGTTATAGTCCTCTCCTCTTCTCTTGTAAGCCTGGTAACAAAAATGTTAGATTTTAGCTTGGATACTCTGGTATACAGTACGTTGCCAGGCAATAAGTAGGAGCACCCATCTCGATGTTAAAACGTGTCAGCATACATATCATCATTTTTACATTTAGCTGACGCTTTTATCCAAAGGGACTTATTTGCTATATAGTAGACCGTAGACACAGCAATTAAGGTTAAGTGTCTTGCTCAAGGACACATCGACATGGAGTAGCTGAGCCGGGGATCGAACCACCGATCCTCTGATTGAAAGTCGGACCTGCTAACCACTGAGTCACAGTCGCAAGTTTTTGTTTTAAAAACTCTTAATTTTCAATATCTGTATTAGTCTCAATAATCCAGTTTCATTTGGGCTTTAATTTATAGTTTGCAGAGGTCGTGATGTTCTGTGTTTTTCTAATTTCCGTTTCCAGTAATATTTCTGCTACATCCCAGCAGCAGACTTTGAGTCTCACAAACAAAGTAAACAACTCACAAAGCAACCACTCTGGAGATTTGTGCATTTGAAAATACAGGAGTGGAGCGAGGTTTTGGCGTTGTTGTTGTGCTTTGAAGGATCTCCCACCTTATTTGCTTCGCCTACATTAAAGGAAATGCCAAAGGAGCAAAATGCTAATTTTATTGGGGAATGTCACTTTACGTCTAACTCTGATCAGAAGATATGTTGCTTTTAATTATTCTGGGTGCTGTATCGTTTTCGGTTGCTGTCACTAGCAGAAACAAACTGAAGTAGGATTTCTCCCCCTGCAGAATAACAGCACATCGTGATCCCCAAGCACGGCAGAAACATCGTGGATGTGTGTGGCGGTTCACTTTGACCTCGACGAGACGTTTAAATAAGAAAGTGAAATCCGTGCTGTAATGGCGGCAGCTTGGCGTGTTATGTGGGAACAGCATGTCTCGGGGAGGCCCGGCCTATGGCGCGCCGTCATCCTGTAATGTATTCCATTTCATTATATTCAACCTCCCAGCCTGCTCTCATCAGTGGATCAGGAGTGTGCCGTCTCGCAGGCACACCGAGATATAATTACTTTCTAACACACGGAGAGCGGAGCGAGAGCGGCAAAGAGACGGAGGGAGGATGAAGGAATGAACAATGAAGTTTAATTACGCTTTATGGCAACAATTATAGAATGAAAACAGAAAGTCAATAGGCAGAAACATTGTCTCATTTTCTCTGTTGAGGTGGACTGGGTTTTGCACAGAGCTAGAGGCAAACCTAAATAAGAAACAGTCGAGAGGAAACAAAGGAAAGAGGGAGAATGTGCCTGATCATATTTATTAGAGAAAAGGAGGAGCTGGTGCAACTCCAAATCCCTCTGTGATTTCCCCCCTCTCAGATTTCCTCATGCAAACCCAATGCACTCCTTCACTAATTGCAACCTTTGTAAGTAATTAGGAGACTGTAATGGATTCCACTTGTACTCCCTTCACCTTGATAATTGTAGATTTATGGTTTTGCCCACTCTGTGTCTGTAAGTCAGTGGCGAGAAGACGGCAGGTTTTAAGGAGCTCCGCATGACGCGTCAAACCGAGTCTGACATTTTGTTTTCTATCACTCACTCACAGGATCCGTGGGATTAGCGGTCCGATTATCATGCCTCATTGGCAGCAATGTGCACACACACGTAAGCCACCGTGCGCTCACACGCAGACAAACACACGCTCAATCAGGAACAGATTAATTAAAGGGAGCAGTCTAATTAGTGTCATTAAGGAAGGAATAATAGAAAGGCTTGCACATAGAGAGAACTGAGGCATGCTGTCGAAGTGTTTACACATACACACACACACACACACACACACACACACACACACACACACACACACACACACACACACACACACACACACACACATACACACACATTTTATTTCCAAAGGAAAAAATAAAAGTGTATCAATTCATTTGGGAAGTTTTAATAGTGTTTCATAGTTAAACACATTACATGGAACAGAATCTGTCTCCTTTTGGCTCTTTGTGTGTGATCATGTATTTTCACGTTAGAAAGGAGCAGACAAAAGGGGACACAGCTGAGTTGCCATGAGCAACAAGCCCTCACGGTAACCCGGTGTTACTCAATTGGCAAAAAGAAATGCCTTGGGTGGACTGTTGAAACGCACAAAGACACAAACTTGCAGTCAAGTCAAATCGCACAAAAATACACTTGAATAGATGCACACACACACACACTGGCTGGGGTTACAAGAGCCCAAATGTATAAGAAAGCCAATGCTGGGGTGCCCTGTGGCAGAACACATCTGAACACCCTCCTCTCTTATTCTTTTTCTTTTCTTTTCCACTCGTACTCTCTCACACAGCCAGGTGGCAGAAAAAAAACTGAAACGCACACACACACACCTGATTTTATGCCAGCAGCTGCATAAATATATGAATCAGGGGTGACAATGTCGTGCAGAGTGGAGCCCTGTGCATCCTATTTTCATCATTTACCTTCGGCTAAATGGATGTGGAACACTGTTGGATGGCTCACCTCTCACACTGATTTGCCTACTTAAATGTGAAAAATGGTACATTTCCAAATTCAACCTCTCATTCTTTCATTTTTTCCTTCCAATGGTTCTCTCCCTTGCCTTCGCTCGGGTACTCACTAGTGACTCAAGGACACTTTGAGAAAAGTGGACAAAAAAAAAAGTGCTGGTTCACTCAAATGTCCAAAAACACATTTTCTCACTTACCCCTGTAGTGCTTATAGCCACACAGATTGTTTGGGGTTTTATTTGCCCCACTTTTAAAATATCTTTAGACATTATTAAAAATAGATATATTCCTTTGCTCCAATGCAGTGGTGGTGAAAGTAATTTAGTTCGGTGATGCCCTCAGCATTGACGAAAGCTCGTCAACAGTAACATGTCTCTAGTGCTTCCCTGTTGGTCCCTTAACTGGGATCAGTTTTCACTGGAACCACTTCCTCCTGAAGTCCGTAAGAAGACTGTTGGCAGTGTGCTCTGCTGATTATAGCAAATGAAGGTGGCATTGTTTCTGGAAAGGCAAGTCGCCGTTTTATAAATGTAAAGATATTCAGACTGAAAACAGGAATGTGTTAAAGCAATGCAAGGGGCTTCAGGTACTGAGACATGGAATAAAGATCTAGAAGTCCAGTTTGAGTATCAGATCCATGAGTTTGAAGTCTTATCAGGTGGAAAAACAGTACACAGGGATTTCCTAATACTATGAGGCAGGTTTTAGAACTCTGGAAAGTTATCGTGCCAGCGATCATTTTGATCTCTCTCTCTTCCACCAGCTTCTCTCTCTCCTCTTGTCCTTTGTCCTCACTCCATACCCTTTATCCAGTGTCCTTACTCCCCCTCTCTCTCCACATCTCCCTCTCTCTCCTTCAGTCCCTACTGATGGCAACATGTTTATCTATTATTGATATTATGACTGGGCTTACTACCCGCCCCCCTGTCGCCCCACTTTCCTCCAGCCTGCCCTACTTCACCAGAGCCCTCACGAGACACACACACACACACACACACACACACACACACACACACACACACACACACACACACACACACACACACACACACACACACCCACACACACACCCACACACTTGCAGATGCACAAGTTTGTGTAAGTGTGTGAGACAAAAGTTGTGAAAACGCTGTGTGTGTGTGTGTGTGTGTGTGTGTGTGTGTGTGTGTGTGTGTGTGTGTGTGTGTGTGTGTGTGTGTGTGTGTGTGTGTGTGTGTTCAAGTCAGTGAGACTGAAAGAGAGAGACTAAGTGAGAGTCCACACACAGTAAAAGGAGAGTTTCTATATTTAGATCCATATAAGAGAATGTTCCCAGCATCCAACTGTGCATACAAGTTACAAGTCCAAGCAATACGTCACAGTCTCTCAGCTCGGTGGCGCTGTGTGTACATACATGCACCTCCACATGGACTGCAGCAGCTTTTAAACAAGCCTTTTCTGTGGTTTTCATACTACTGATCTCAATGAACTTCATGTTTCAGTGTGGTTCACAAAATGTCCTTCATTTGACTCTGTGTGGCAATAACATTTTATTTCAAGCTTTTGGAACATCAAGTGTTTCTACTTTGCTATTTGTTTCTGTGTCCCAGCCAATTTGCATGTTGTTTTTATTATTACACTTGAGTCCCCTTGCGTCTCATATACAAGAATGTGCGTGTGCGAATGCCGTGCTCAAGGGGGCCAAAAACACGTATACACACATGCAAACATGCAAGCACAGATACTGACTCATGCGCATGCACGCACTCACGCAGTTGGAGCGCTTTGATAAGGCAGACTGCGGAGTAGTAGTAGTAGTGTGTGATCCTTTGAAGAGAAAACATGAGAACGTTTGTTGTGCTTCGAGCAAAGGTTTGTTTGGTAATGTCGCTCGACTCGGCTCCATGGGGCCCTCGCAGTTGTAGGCAGTTTGGAAGCAGTTATCAAATAAGATTACTCATCCGCCGCTTTCCTTCAGCACCAGATTGGCTTTAAGCTCTGTCGGATCCTCTTCCACTTCGTTATGTGGGACTGTGTTTGTTTGTCTCAGCTTTCCTCCTCGAATGTCCCCTTGCACACGTGTGTTTGTGTGTGCGTGTGTGCTGAATATGTTCATTTGTTCTAACCTACACGTCTGTGCACTCCCATTCATGTCTGCGCCTCGGTTATTTCAGGTGTGTGTGTGCGCGTGTGCACATGCAGACGTGTATGTCCGATTTTCCCCTGTGTTGACTTTTAATTGTTCTGTGCTTCTGAGAGTGTGTGTTCAGTTTAGTCCACAGCAATTGATCTGGAGAATAATGGTTGGTGGAGAGGCCCAGGTCTCCAGAACCACTGTCTGAAACTCCTTGTAATTACCTCCGGGACCACTGGCAGTGAGAGAGAAAAAGATGAAATTGACGGACGTAGCAATAATTAGTTAGCAAACACTAGCAGTCTGTTGGTGCCATAGATGCTGGAGTCTGCGTAAGTCAATTTAAAGATCTGCAGGCTCTCCCATCAGCTGTTGGGCCGTTAGCAGTCGAGCAGCCCGGGCAGTGTGCTCGTCTGTGTGTGATCCAATCATCAGGAGCCATGCTCGTGGAGAGCAGAGGCCAGGCACAATGCTCCAGAATGACCCGTGCTAACAAGTACGAGGCTGCAGGGAGCTCCCAGCAGAGCTGAAAGTCGATTGTGTTCATCGTTACTTCTTTGTCTGCCTCGACGTGCCCTTCTAGTCCTGCATCACACCACCGATCTGAGCGGATTCAAATGTAAAAAGATAAATATGATTTATTCAGTGTTTCTTGCAATGTGTTGATTCTTATTCCAGGAATATACGTACACATGTACATGGACACGCATTCACACAGAAACACATATTCACCTGCAAACAGCGGGAGATGAACTTCATCAGTCAGTCCAGCAGTACAGCAAATAGCTTTGTGTTGTTTTTAAGGTATCATCATTTCTTATTCTCACTCTTTCCATAGCCACAAAAAGATTACGCCGGTAAGAGCATGCAGATGAAACCGTGGAGCATAAGAGCTGGGGGGGGGGGGGGGGGGGGGGGGGGGGGGGGGGGGGGGGGCGATGGCAGCAAAATGAAAATGGGAGATTACTGATCAACGGGTAACACAGGATGATTATTCGATTCAGCCTTTTGTGATGTTTTCTTATCTGAAAACACATAATGCTGTTATATTGGTGTGTTAAGAACATGCAGGGCTGAGGCTCAACGCAGGCGCAAAGGATTATTGTTAGATGGAACATGAACGCCGGCGATTCTCAGTGTCGCCCTGCCGCGGGACAGGCTCTACCGCCGGTATCATGGTGAAATTGCATTTCATCCAACAGAGATATCAGTTAGTGCTTTTGTTCCCTTATGAATGAGTGAAAGCCTTTTGGGTGTTTGAGTCACTTAATGCTAAAGCCTCTCAACTACCAGATTGTAGGGGGCGACTGTGGCTCAGTGGTTAGCAAGTCAGTCTTTCAATCAGAAGGTCGGTGGTTCAAACCCCGGCTCAGCCAGTCTGTGTCGTTGTGTCCTTGAGCAAGACACTTAACCCTCATTGCTCACCGTTGCTGTGTCTACGGTCTAATGTCTACTGTATATCATCTAAGTCGCTTTGGATAAAAGCGTCAGCTAAATGTAATGTAATGTTGCTGTTGCCTCACTCTGTAAATCAGTTGTGGCGCTGTGAGAAATATTCAGAAATCGTCTGGGTAAGGATTATGTCCTCATACTGGAGATGATCAGTAAGCGGTGGTGCATGTCCGTGGGCAGATTTTGAACATTGATGCAACTTTGAAAATGACGCATTAAGAGTTTATTGGCTTTGAGAGGTAAATGCTGGCAGGTGTGTATACGTGCATGAACAACACACACACACACACACACACTCTAGATATCCCTGTCCTTGTAATTGCTCCCACTGCCCCGAGGCAGCGTGAGCTGGCATATGAGCGATATAATAAAGCACATTATCCTGGATTGGAATGCATTTCTGCCTCCTCCAGCCTGATGACAGCTGGAATTGAGCTCTGCATGTTGCAGAATGGGATCCATACTAAATACCTTCAGGCAGCTTGGAGCTCTGTGTCATAGTGCTGACCTTCTCCTGACAACTGGCATAATGAGTTTTGCAATAGCATCGTCTTCCATGAATGAGCAAGGTTGCTGTTAAGGTTCTACTTTGATGTCCATAGAGTACATCCAGGATGGGGATTTCAACCAGTTCTAGGTATCGGCATTGTGCAGTGCTGGTCCAGTGTTTAACATCTGGAAAGTCCACTTCCCTACCTACCGAATGTTCAATACATTTTCTAAAAGTTAAAAGATCAATCCATTTTTTTGCGCCGTGGAGCATTTTGTGTTCCCTCACTGATTACTGCTGATGACATATAAACAAAGGCAGCAGCATCCAGATGAACACAGGAATGTGTCCTACTTTCCTCTGATCTATTTACTGTATCAGAATCGGTAATCCTCGAGTCGTAAAGGGAGCAGTAAATAAAGTTTTCCTGCCAATCGCTCTGAAATCTCCTGTTCTGCTCTAGCAGCTGTGTTTTGATGAAATATAATACTTTTCCAGTGAAGAAAACTGCCTGCTGTTTGGCACCTCTTTGAGTGAAGCCAACTGAGCTGTGCCATGTCGAGGTGTTAGCGTTATGACTGCTGGACGAATGCCACTAATAGAGTAAACACAGCCTCACTATCTTGTGCGGGAAAAGTCGATATTGTATATGAAAAATTATGTTTGAATGTAATATTTGTCTATTTCTGACATAGCAGCCTCAGTATCAAAAGACACTGTGACTCTGATATTTATTGGGGTTAGTTGTCCCCTTAGTTTTAGTGACATTTAAGCTAGTTGAATATTGATAGTTTAGTCAACAAAAACTGCAGACATTTTTGTCTAGATTTTGTTTATTAAATTTACATTGTATTCATTTTTAAGTGTGCAATAATATTCCTCTAGACTTATTTAATGGTTGACACTCCCACATCCACAGTCGTTGATAATGTTGTGTAGCATTAGCTTCCCCTTTTGATAAGTGACTGCACATTTTCTAAGTTGTTTCAGATGTTTTATTGCTGCTTCTTGTCTACAATTGTAGATTGATTTAATCCATAAACAAATTATTTTATCCTTCCAAAAACCTTTAACCTTTGCTAACATTACTGAAATGCAAGCTGCTTCTCATTAGTGCATCAGATTCAGGAGCTAAATCAACATCACGAGGAGAGGTAGTGATGTTTAGCTGAGCATCAATGAAAAATAAACTATTGTCATGTGGTCATACGCTCATATGGAGTCTTCCTATATTACATCTTACGGGTAGTTAAGGTTGCTAAAAATTGTAAAGTGTATAGTGGCATCTCTGGCGATGAGATTGGCCAGATTTAAACTTTCATATACTAATAACCATTTGTTGCTCCTGCTACTCTGTTCTGCAGACGGATCCAGATTGTAATTGCTAATATAATACTAGTGATGTTTATCCAATTTGGTTTTCAGGTCCAAAACCAACAGGACTCTCCACTGCAGAAATACAAGAAGACATCTGCAAAAAGTAGGTCTTCATAATGTCAAGGTCAAGTCCTTTTTTGTTGTTATTCTGCCATATATGGTGAAGAGTCTGCTATTACTCTGCATGTAACTTATTGTTATTAATAAATATTGGCTAACTTGGAATTGGACGCCTGCCTGCGATGTCAATTGATCAATGCAACCCGGACAGAAAGAAGCAAAACCAGCCCCTCTTGCTGTGAGGCGACGGGTCGAGCCGCCACCCCACCGTGCGGCCCGGATCCCAACACATGGTTTATATATTTAAGTGGGGCCCTCTGTGTTGACAGCTGGAAGTCAGTGGAGGTGACCGATCTTCAAAATAGCAGACACTTGATGCTTTTGTAGAGTGTAAACCGGAAACATACACATGGCGAGGGACCTGTCAACACTTCCTGTGTGGATTTGTCTCTACAGCCGGCACGCTGCGATGCTGCCGGAGTGCTCATACTATCCTCGGCCTCTGTCGACCACTTCACGGTTAAACTTTCACGTGTCCCAGTTTATTTCCTGCTGCAGTATGTGGATGACATAAACTGACAGGAAGTAAAGATTGATCCAAGCAATGCAATTGCGTTGAAAGGGCCTCTTAGATGTCATTACCCTCTGTCACTGTAAAATGTGTTACACCTAATATTCCGTATTTTATTAGATTTTGATGCTTGTTTTTGTGCCAAAGCCATGTAATGTAATCAGTTCTTATGATGTCGGTTCATTTAGTGAACAGAAAGTTAGAAAAGTACAGAAATAGCCTCTTGGCTAAGATGCCACTGGTTTAATACAATAGCCCTGCAATAAATGCTGCTATCTGAGAATTAGTTTTGGCCACATTTCCTGGTGTTGCTGGATTGGATTGCATTATATGAGAGGTTGGAGTAAATGCTGCATCTCAAATAGAAGCGTGTTAGTCACTGCATACAGAGCCTCATTGGTTCCCAGTGTAATATTATAAGTGTGGCTCATGCCAAGGCTGTTGAATTTTTTAGGAGGTGTGGAGGTGTGTGAATCGTGTGTCACCGTGCGTTTGTGTCCGTGTGGACTGAAGTTTGTGTGAGCAAAGTGATTCTTGTGTTTGAACTGGTGGCATATTTTCAGTGCGTATAATAGAGTGTGTAAGTGTCGGGGGTTTGCAGAGAGCGCAACAGAGAAAGTGTGTGTGTGAGAGAGAGAGAGAGAACAGGGGTTATTTAATGATCAGAGCAGTTTAATTACCTCCCAGTGAGGTTCAGCCTTTTAGACGGATGATTATTCAAGGAGAGAAATCTCATTTGCATCTTGTACAGTAATATGTAAAAGTGTTCACTCTACACTAAATTAAATTGCCACATTGATTTTTTTCTCTCGTCACTTTAAGTGTGTTTTTGTCCTTTTCTAGCAGAATTATGGTTTTACACGTAGTTTAATTTATCTGTGAGCATAAAAGAGAAGATGGTGTCTCTATGTCCTGCAGTTCTTGTATTCAGTCATGTCGCTGGGGTTCAGCGTGCAGATCATTAACAAGGTGTTAGACATTATACTCTGCGCTCCTTAATAAGGGGCTGTGAAAAGAGAGGCCATGCTGTGAACCTGTGTCACACCCTCACTGCAGCTTCCTAAAACAGGGCAGGGAGCTTCACTGGGAATGAACACTTGCTTGGCATTTGCAACCCTTAAATCTGGAGTCCGTCTCTCTTCCAGTCTCTTTATCCGTCAGGCAAAATTGTGCAGTTTCCACACTACCCACATTAATACACCTACACCTACACACTTTGGCAAGCACGCCTAGCCATCGGTACCTTCAAAGTGTGAAATCAAGGACCCCGCTTTCCTTCACAGCACCGCTAACTAGGGTGGGAGAGAAATAGCACGAAGTGAGCGTAATGACAGCAATCGAAGCCGTGCGGGGGAGAAGAGAGGAGCACCTGACTGAGCTCATGTAACGTTCGCTGCTGTAGCGCCCGAGGACAAATGGACAGATGGAGGAAACCGAGGAGGAAAAAAAAGAGACACGAAATGAGACGACATGTTTGGTTGTGAGGATAAGATAAGAGCGAGTGAATGAAGGCGGTGAACAGAGAGAGGCGTGGCAAGATTAAGAAAGAAAAAAGAAAGGGCAGGTGATTGACAGAGAGCCATCTGTTGATCTTCATGCTTATTTGTGTTGCTTTGAGCCTTTTCCCTCCCAACTAGTCTCCCGCGTGACTGACTTGGGGTCAGCTGTGACTGATAGTCCGTGCTCCTGTTTTCGGCTGACAGATGGGCGCAGGGACCGACTGGTGCAGCCTGAAAACGGATTCTCCATGCCTCTGTGTGCTGCCACAGCCATTTTACTCAGCTGTCAGTCACAGACAGCATGGTTGACGTTATCAGTTGTACCCCGCTGAACGTGGAGGTCTGCTCAGAGCTGCTGCTGGGTAAGATTCTAACGGGGAAAAGCAGGGGACAGAGACGAAGTAGAAAATGAGAAGCTGAAATGGAATCGGAGAAGGTTAAAAACATGAAGAAAGAAGCCATAAAGCGAAAAGGAAGGACAGCCGGGGCATGATAGATGTGAATCCAGAGTAATTAAAATGGAGGGGTCGCTACCATTGTCTCCTCTTGTAGATGTGCACATAATGAAGACGGCGTCCAAGGCCTTTGGCTCTGCACCAAGAGCAGAGAGGCTAAAGATGAAGTACAACAAGAGAATCAATTCTCTTCTCTCTGCTCCCCTCTTCCACTCAGGGAGAGATTTACAGGCCAAGTTATGACAGCACACAATAACGACGGCCATATTTTACTCCTGCAGTCTGACAACAGCATCCGCAGCCAATCAAATCTACCACGGAACAAACTTGTTATCTCTTTGTGTGTGTGTGTGTGTGTTGTCATCGCTAAATGTGATTGTGTAACATTGAGTTGATCCACTCAATGTATTGCTGTCAGCGATAAGGGATTCTGAATATAGTGAGATAGACTTTTATGGGAAACACATTAGAAAAATAAACACCCATAAAAGAGACCAGTTTCAATCACTGAGAGATGGATTGGGTGGAAACATGATCCGGAAACACTGTAGACTTTTAAAGGTACACGTAAATAGAGGCTAGAGGAGATGGAAAAAGATAGAAACATGAGAGTGAGAGAAAGACAGTAAGAGATACTTTCAGCCTGGACAGCAACAACAAAATGATGAGAAAATAAAGAATGAGAAGAGGAGACGCAGAAAAAAGAAACAAGGCAACTAGAGAGTTACTTAAAGCTGGATGAAAGTGTGCATGGATCAATAGATATGGATGTGAATAGGGAGACTTTTAAATAAGGCTCTCGCTTGTGTCCTCAGATTCTGTTTCACAAAGAAACTCAAACTCTACAGATCAATAGCGAGCTCGTCTCTGTGGCTTGGGTCCTGTGCAGCCAGTAGCCAGTGGCTCCTCTTGTATGTCATTCTCTGTGTGTCTGTCTCTGTTTACAGCACTTGAAACCCCTCAAATCGTCTTTCAAACAGTTATTGCTCTGCAGCCCCCTCGGCTCCCTCTACCTCTACACCACCTTTGCTCAATAACTGCTTGTTTATCCATTTTCCCATTTCCCATCCTACAAAAAAAACGTCAAATAACAATCTGCTAGATTTCCATTTAAATAGCGACCAGTTCAGCTAGTATAAATTTATATAACTAGCAAAACAGATACACCCTATACCCAATGGAAGAAACATTTTACATTTGCATTATTGAACATCATGTACTGGGTTTGACTTTTCCTGAAAGAATTATTCATTTATTTAAATTTGTTTATATTTCTGACAGTGTAACACTGAACTGAAATGGAAGATAATACCAGTTAAAGGTGCTCCATACAAAATTCTGAGAGTATCTATTGCCTGGGACAGCAGCTTGCAGCTAAAGTTGCTAACAGCTAAAGGTGCTAGCAGCTAAAGGTGCTAACAGCTAAAGGTGCTAGCAACTAAAGGTGCTAGCAGCTAAAGGTGCTAACAGCTAAAGGTGCTAGCACGGCGTGAACAGTGCTAACGGCGTGAACAGTGCTGACAGCGTGAACAGTGCTAACGGCATGAACAGTGCTAACAGCGTGAACAGTGCTAACAGCGTGAACAGTGCTAACAGCGTGAACACTATACTGACAGCGCTAACAATACACTTTTTCCTACCAAACTGTTCTTCTCTCACCTAGAGGAACTGCCCACTAGTGAGCTCCCCAGAGAACATACTGTACCTTAAAGGGCTTTTTTTCTGTTTGACTTCGCACCACAAATAGGAACGCTGAAGAGATGTAAGCTGCCCTGCACTCCTCACACACATATCCAAGACCACGCAAACAAAGTACAGAGATGCTCAGCTAAGCGCCTCCCAGCTCTTCACACATATTCAAGAGTGGTGTTGGTCTTTCCTTGAACCATCTTTTTACATGTATAACTATTTATGGAATTCATTGTACAATGCAAGGATGCCATGAAAATAACGCCGAAAAGACCAATATAATTATTGCTCCAAGCTAATTATGAATGCACTATACGGGTAGAAGATGGTCAATGATATGCAGAGATAATAGATTTAACTAAATACTAGATAATACCTGTGTCCACTCACACTAATGTGTTAATGTATAGACACAGATGTACACACAAAACACTTTTTATTAATTCTTGACCAGCTACTGTGAATCCCAGACCGCCCTGGGACATCTGTTATTGAGATGCAGAGAGACTGCTAATGGTGGTCTAAACTGAGAACGTGCTTCACTGCCTCCCAGCAGCCTCTGGTCAAGTGTGTGTCAATACGCAGAGAATGCTACATGAGAGCTTTGTTTGACCAGAGGGCTTTAGAAATGAGCCTGTGTGTGTGTGTGTGTGTGTGTGTGTGTGTGTGTGTGTGTGTGTGTGTGTGTGTGTGTGTGTGTTGATTTGCATAAACACAGGTGTGTGCCTTAATACCCTATTCAAGAAACAATAAATGTATTAGTAAAATATAAATCAGACAGAGAAGGAGGCTGTGCCATGCACAAAGAAGTGTCCATGATCTCTGGCTGTGAGCATGTGGATGTCAGGCTCTCTCACTGCTCACATCCTCCTTCTTGTTTTACTCATTAGTAAAAGCGGACCTTGTTCGTCATTATGCTGTGATGGTCGGTTCCCACTGTGCAAATGTCACCAGAGTCCTCTCCCTGTGTCACCTCGGTCTGCTCCCTGCTGTCCCCTCTGACACCTCTGGGACCCTCCCTGCCCTTTCTTTGACTCTTTGATTCTTTGTGTGAGGTGGAGGTTTTCATACATGTATAAAGCTGCAGGAGAAAGCTGTTAAGAAAGTGGTGAATAATCAGGGATAGGTTTATCTAGCACGTCATTTCATGCATGCAGAACTATGACAAGGCACTGTTTTACAACTAGATACATATACATAACAATACATATTAATTTGTATTGTATTCCTTCCAGCATAGCTCATACAGCAGCAGTCTTTTGCTTTTTACCTGGATCGACCCCGACTGATTCCTTAAAGGAGTTAAGTGTGTTTGACTCCGTGAGGTGATCAAAGCCCGGCTTCTGGGCAGCATCCCCTTGCAGTACTCTTGTTCTTGCCTTCCATCTTGTTCATCTCGGCCGCTCAGAGCAGAGAACAGAAGACAAGAGAGCTGAGGGGGTAAACCTCTTGGAGCATTTGGAGCTGCAGCAGAGTGTGGCTCAACTGGAGTGAAGATTTAGATATCAGCTGGAAAAGAGTTCATTGAGAGAAGGATTTTTTTTAGAGGCTCCTATGGGAGCAAATTGATTATTTTCTGTGTACTTTCTAGGGCTGGGAGACTTGTCTGTTTGGAGTGACTGATTCTCTACCTGTGCTGTGCACAGTGCAGTTACAAGAGAGAGATGGTTAAAAAAACATTTAAGAGTTGGAAGATAACCAAACTACATGCTTGTATTTGGTTGTATGTGTGCCAGCCACTAGTCGATTGATGCTGAAAGGATTTTATTTACAGGTGAAATCATTGAAGACTTTTAATCTCTATACAGCTGAAATGGACCATCATGCGCAACAATTAAATATATTAATGTATCATCTCTCAATGGAACCATATCATGATGAAATCATGTATTGAGATATTATGATATCCATTTATGTCATCACAATTGGTAATTACAAACATCCAATAGTTCAAATTTTTTCAAGGTTTTAATTAAAGGAGAAAAATACTCAGTTTTTCATTTGTCAAGTATTTAATTCCCACAAGAGTATACAAAAATATATCTTTATGTCATGCTATATCTTGATATATATCATCAAGATATGTAATGATTTATATATAATGATGGATTATTTTAGCTCTAACCGTACCCCTATTTCCATAACGTAACAATCAATATTTGTAAATCAAGAATAGGGAAAATGGACAAACAAAGTAAGCAGCTAGCTGGTGAACGTAGTGGAGCATTTAGCAGTTAAAGAGCCAGATATTTTTTCCACCAAGTGGTCCAAAAAACAAGGCCGTGGTAATGCTATAGAGAATTGTTGATTTGTGTTTCTGTTGCCAGGAACCAGCACGTATGTCTTCACTTTGTCCCCGACATAATGTAACTGCCAACACCACTTAATTGTAGGCAAACAAGAAATCTTTATTTTGCCTTTGACAAAACAGTTTAATTGAAACCACAGCAGCCGAGTGTGGAAGAAGGATACATTGATGAGCTTACAAAAGCGAGTGTTTCTTTTTATAGCCTGTGGCATAGGTGTAGTCAATATTGTTTTGTTTGACAATAGCATCCAAATGATTTTGTCACTAGTGCTAAGCTAGAGCCTGTTGCCCTCAACTATACAAGAATAAAAAGAAAGAATGCAGTGATTGCAGGTGGTGTGTTCGGGGTCAATTATCCCTTGAACAGTGAACATAAAGAAAGAACGACAAAAGAGCGAGCCCTGGGTGTGTTTAATGGTGTATTAAGATTATGTATAAGTCACTTAACCTTTCACCTTGAGGCAATTATGAATTTCCTTGCCATGTTTAATCAATGTGTTATCGATTGCTGTCATTAGGTCTGTATTAATTGGACTTGTCAAAACGCATAATCATAGTCACCATGTGTCTGCCCAGAAGAGGTTATCATCAGGGATCAGAACTGAATGGTAATGAGGGTGTATGGGCACAAGAGATAATACTAGACAAGTGTGTGTGTGTGTGTGTGTGTGTCTGTATGTGTGTGCATGTGTGGCGTGATGGTACACTGGGGTTAGTCTGTGTGTTTGGAATTTTAATGAAGGCACCACCTTCTACACCTTCACGAACACAATATAGCCTCTTTACACTTCCTCTTTCACACTTGTCTTGTCTTTGATTGTCTGTGTGTGTGTCTACTTGTATACATCACCTTGTGGGGTCAAACAGCTTAGTCATTATGGGGAAAACTTGGTATTTAGTAAAAGCTGTTAATCAATATTTTATATGAATAATGGATCACATCACTACTTATATGTGAAATTGGTCCCATGTAGTAATGCATTCATTGAGATTGATCCCCCAACTCTGCAGAGCCCCTCAGTACTGACTGTTTAACATCTTTCAGCTCATTGTTTTGGTTCTCTGGCCAGCTTTCATGTTTTGATTAATTATCACTGCCCTTATCAGTGTTGCAGCTATTTTCAGCGGGAACGCCCCCTGATAAAGCCATTGTATGACCAACTGACCAGCACAGATAGTCAGATAGAGAACATTAGCGGCTAGCTGGTGAACATAGAGGAGCAGTGAGCAGCTAAAGAGCAAGATATTTTTCTCAGGAGTTGGCAGAGACCAAAAACAGAGCTAAAAGGAGACCATTAGGCTTATTGTTACATTACATTCATCACATGACCAGAAACTCCAACTGATAGTGTATGTCACTCCATGTTTGATATGTAAATATGCAACTGTTTGCTAACAAGTTGAACTGAAAAGGAGATACTATGTCAGAGTTGTGTTCGATAAGTTAATCAGTTATTGCATTTTTAAAGTCAAGTTACAGAACATGTTGGTGTTAAATATGTAATGGTTCCTGCTAATGTGAGGAAAGAGTGTTAGTCAGTGTAAGGACGCAGGTGAGTACCGTGTAATAGTGCACAGCCACACAGCGGCTGAACAAGTGCGTGTTGACTGTGAGCTCCGGCGTCAGCAGGGGTTTTATTAACCACATACAAATTTGTATTCACAGGCACGCAGAAACACACACAGTCATTATCTTTATTTTCTTTTTCAATTTCTGTTAGTTATGGATTGATTCTAACGTAATTAAGAAAACTGCCTCTTGCTGTGTACAAATACAATATGTCTTATAGGCTCAGAAATTATATTATTCCTTCCTTATAGACACACAGAGTATTTTTGTAGTTGATCCACAGGTTTATCCACAGCTGATATTCACGTGGTTCTTTTAGTTTATTGAATTAACTAGTTTGAGAACCATTTCATTTTCAGGCTTTAGTGTCTTTTCTCATATACACATACAAATCTCTCTCTCCTTTTCTATTTTCTCTTTGCTTTTGTGGACACACACACACACACACACACACACACGCACACACACACAAATAAACATGCAGGCATACACAAAATAGCACGTACATGACTGCAATTTGATCAGGTGTCCTCCAACCCCAGCTTCAGCTGTGGGGCCCTAAAATCCTCTCTACCCATCCATCACGCTTTATAGCACGTCGCACATTACGGTCTTACAACGGACAGAGAGACATTCTGAGACCCATATGGAGGCAGGGAGGGTATTAAAAAGAGCCAAACAGCAGGGGGAGAGGGAGAGAGGGATAGACAGAGAAGAGAGAGGGGTGAGAGATGGAGGGAGTATGAAGAAAAAAAAAAGAAACCAGGTGGAGAAATAGCATCAACCTTTTCTAATCAATATCCATTTCCCGGGGCTGTCATGTTGTTGCGAGAGTGGCTGTTGCATTACCAAACAGAGAACGTCTGATCCTAAATAAAATATCACCTTCAATCCAAACCATCCCATTCATCTTCATTTAACAAACACTCAGCTTTTGGCAATACCTTTTATGCGCACTCTGCCATAGTCAGGATGAATATGTTACGACGACAGAAGATACTTGACTATTAGTGGCTTTGTTGCACTGCACAGCTCAGAGCGGTGACTCCACAGGGGTGGCTTGCAACATGCAATTGAATATACAGTTTATGACTCATGATCTTATGACTTGAAGATTATAAGAGTGGGATTTTAGAACACATTACTATGAATTTAAATAAAATGCAAGAAGGAAGGGTTTTTTTTTTTATACGCAAGGCTTTCCAGAGATTGGGGGGTATGCTGTCATCACGATTAATTAAATGTGTAAGAAGCACACAGATGTGTGCGTGCGTGTACTGTATGTACTGTCCGAATGATGCAAATCCGCTTAGAGATCAGTTTGTGCGTACAGCAGTGTGTGTGTCTGTTTGAGTATACACGCTTCCTTAAATAAGTCTAGACTGACAGCTGACCTTATCAGCAGAAAGTAGAACCGAATTTGTGTGATGATAAGTCTGAGAAAAACATGTGAATGCTCAAATTGGCTCTTCTCTCTCTCTCTCTCTCTCTTTCTCTCTCTCTCTCTCTCTCTTTCCTTCTCTCTCTCTCCACTTCCTCCTGCTTCTTTCTCCCTCTCCTCTCTGTCTGTCACGAGGCGACAAACGGCATTAGGTAAATCATCTGACTGTATTAGATGAAATAAGAACAGTTTAATGTCATTACTGACATACTGCTCCTCACGGCTCTCTATCAAAGGCCTCTTTCGTTTTCTGAGAAAGGCGAATGAAGAAACTATTTTGCATTGGCTCGTCTCTCTGAGTGTTCGTCCAGAGTACAGAATTATTTCTTGTCTTCTTCCTCCGGACTGGACTGGATACATCTGAAGTAATTAGTCTTGCATTTGAATGAGACTCACACATGTTACAGACTAACCATTATTGTAATCCATGTGCTGCTGCACTGAGACACCAATCATATGTAAAAAGAGCATATCTAAATAGTAAGTTTGGCTCCATTAAGACATTGTATACGTTATCGTGGAAGCAGAATGGAGGTTTAAGCAGCCGAGACTTGGCTAAGCATCAAGACTGTGTCTGTTCCTTTCCTCACCAGATGTGGGCTGTGGTTTGAATCACGTATAAACTGTGTTTACAGATGTAGTGTGGGCATAATGTGAGAAAGACGTGTGTGGGAAAGGTCTCACGTCCTCTCATTTGTCTGTCTTTGCCCTCTCCTCCTCTCTCATGGCACCCTGTCGCTCTGTGCTCTGATCTGTGGGGCCCTGACAGGAGCTTGATCCTGAGAGCTGCATCTCGACTTCAAACACGAAGGCAAATGACCCGCTACAGCACGGGAGGGTAGCACACAGGATTATATGCATACAGGCACACGCACACACACACACACACACACACACACACACACACACTGTACGAGAACACACGCCTACAGTACACACAGAGCTATATAAGTGCTTGGGATGTCTCAACTCGTCCTTTGCGTCTGCCTGAGATGTCATCTCCTCCAGCAGCTGCTAACGGCCCATTTCAGCCTCTAACCCTGCCTTACTCTGGGGTACTAATGCGCTCTGAGCTTCAGCCCGGACCTCCTTCTACATCCATCCGACTCTCACATGTCCATCGGTGGCGCTGTTACTTTATCCCTCTTGCTTACTGTACTGCCTCTACTGCTGCTTGCATCTCTGCTTGTAAAGTGTCTGTCAGTAGCTGCACCTGTTTGGTATTCTCGCTCATGAGCACGTCCATAATTGTGTGCACGGCTGTGCATTTGTCGCTGAGCACTCTTTGTAAAACCAGCGAGCATTAACATTGTGTTTACTGTCTCTGTTTCATTAAGAACGTGTGTCCTAGTAAAAGACTAGGACATAAACTGAAGTGATGTAGCCACGGTCAGTCTCACATTATTCTCTGTTCTATTTCCACGGCTGCCTGGGAGCCTAAAAGCCGTCATAAATTACGCTGTTATTTGGGTCAAACCTCTGTTAGTAAGCATGTGGCTGATTTAGAGCCCCGACTGCCTATGCACAGCTCTGTGTCGGTGCTTTAAATGTGTGTGCATACAACCACACATGCACAAGCAAATGCTCTGTTGTAATGGCATAAACAAAACACATTAATTTAATATCCAACAGAGTATGACAAAAAAAATTAAGAGACATTTGTTTTAGACCACAAGTAGTTTGACTCAGCACTCGCACACACTCTTAGTAACCCGTCTTCTGTGGTCAAACATCAACTGTGTGTGCTTACTGCATGTGGTTCTGGATTGTGTGTGTGTGTGTGTGTGTTTTTACCATAAACGTATATAAGAAGTGTAGTTATCATGACGTTACCCATTGGTTTGTGGACTGGCGTTATGTTGCTTAACGGAAGCTATCTTATTGGCATGAGGAGTGACGCAGCGACCTCTCAATCACAGTAAGCCCGCCCTAAAGCATACACTGCTTTATGGTCTACTCTATTTACTCTTAATGGGAACATCATTTGCAAAATGAACATCATGCTGTATTGAAGAAGACTTGACAATAGCGATAGAAATGGTACAGCCAAGGCTGATGGGAAAGTTAGTTTAGCATATAAGCATATAAGCAGAGTATTGTCAACAAAATATTTTACCTTATGATGGCGCTAGAGGAAAAGTCGGGGGATATTTCAGTCTGTACCAAAAGGTTGTGTGACCGACTAACTTTTATTATTTAGTTATAATAATGAATAATCATTTTGCAGTCCCTAAGGCAGGTTTATCAGGTTTAGTCAATTTATATTCAGCAAGGCCCAATCAGAGAGAATTCCCTCATGCAAAGGTCCGGAACATTATAATAATGTAAATCTTGCTCTATGTATTTAGTGCCATATATTATATTATAAGTAGCTTAGTAGTTGTATCAACCTATTTATGTAGACAACAACTGCTCAGATTTCAAATTGAGCTGGATGAATAATAAATAAATGTTCTTCTCTCAAGTAAAATAAAAATATAATACTTCATTTTAGAAAAAAGAACGTTATGTAATTGTACATTTCCTGCAGCTTTAATACTAATTTAATCCATGTGTGAAGTGATATAATATCCATATTCTCATCTTCTAAAAAGATACATTTGTGTGCAGGGACTTCATCTGTGGTTATTGAAACCTCTTGTTTCAGCTCTATTCCGCTCTCTCTTAACATCATTGTTGGGCAGTGAATGAATGTGTTGGATGCTGATTGTATTGGGCTCTTAGGTTTTTTCTTCTCTGTTCATTTCTGATTTGAGTGGGTTGTTTGCTCCAAAGAGTTGTGCTTTGTCTCGTAGTTGCGCTTCACATTGCTGCTTTAAAAAAATGCCACGGTCTCTGAATACATGCTGCTTTTGAACTGCCCGTAAGAAGAATGGACATAAAACATTCTGTCCATTTTCGTTTAAGACTCGCTGTCCACGGAATACACACATTGGTCGAGCAGCATCACTTGAGATGGTTTACAACGCATTTTTTTGTTTTGTGTGTTTCCTGGACCGCTGAACGAGTACTGTAAAGGCTGGAAAAGCTCGCTGGTTAAACTACCGCCCTGAGGTATGAAAACGTTCAAAAACACACAGGAGAAACTCAATGTTGTCAAATTGAAATAGAGCTTTCTTCTAACTGAACCATCTGGTGGCCAAAGGGCAACGGCGAAACTGACTCGTGGTGGGTGAGTTTAGATATGATTATTAGAACATATCACAGTAAGGCAGGCGAGGCAACAAGAGACAAGTAAGCTACGAAATTTCAGAAATTATAGAAACATTGCGTGTGAAAGACCTCCTTCCATCTCCTTCCTCTCAGTCACTCACACTCACCTTCTCAAATACATACGCACAACCACTTAACACTCACATTTGTGCTACTATAATACACAAAGTTGGCGGTTCCTAACACATGAACATAATTGATGAAAAGCAGAGTCTTTGTTAAGTTATTGACCCTCGGCCACCAAACTGGTCACTGGTCAGACCACCAATCAATGCAGAGGAAACATTAAGTAGATGACAGACAGGCTGCTGGAGGAAGAGGAGCATTAGATGCAAGAGGGGGAGGTTCAGAAAAAGTGATCCTAAAATGTTGAAAGAACACCAGAAGATGGCCTTACATGCCTGTCTTTTTAGGAGCGATTAATGCTCATTGACTTACAGTGGCCTCTTTTTTCTGTCTGAAGATGTTCTAGTGAGTTTAAAGTCATTCCCACACACCACTAAAATGTTCTTTCCATTCACAACTGGAAAAAATTAAGAGACCACCCCATATATTGGGAATATCTTAGCATCGTGGTCTGCCAACTGTTGTTGGAGGCCTTGCAGCTGGGACTGATTCTTTTGAGGGAAGAAAGTTGTCTGATGGGTCATCACCTTCTGTGGCACGTTACCAGGCAGCTTCAGAGTATTTTCCCTTCCAACCGAAAGATGTATTTTACTCGTGACAATGTCACAAATGTTCTACATAACAAAACATTCAGTTTTGTATAATGGATCTGTTATTGTGTTTACAACAATTGTGTTTTCGGCAAAGGTATTGAATGCAACCTCCGTGCCTCATATCCTCTTCAGATGAGAAACAAAGCCAGAGAAAATAGCAGATGATGAAGAGAGAGAATAGCATGATGAAAGGGGCACCAGCATATGCGGAGCGATGTTTTGAAGCTTTGACGTTACAGGAAACTTAAACCGCGGATTATATTTTCATGGGTTATTAAATGTACATAATTATGTCGCAGGCTCCTGATCTTCTCCTTCCATTCGCTTGAGAAAACATTTTTCATATGGACCCACCAGCCCTGAAACAACTTCCCTCCGCTCACAGAGGGGGCTGCTGCGGTTTCCGGGCTCTTCGCCGTAACATCAAAGCTTCATTGATGGCACTTGAAGAGCCGTGTTTGATTACACAGGATGGGAAACACACGTAAACCAGCGGTGTGTACAAAAGAACACTCGTGCAGCGGCAGGTACGCGCTCAGGCGACGGGATCACGCAACACATTGCAATCAGCTGTCACATACAGAGCTCATGATGGGGCTTCACAGAAAGGCAGAACCAGGCCTGAAGACATGAGCAGTGTGTTTACAGTTCAATAAATAAGGCTTCCATAGACACCATCAGCCCATATGTTACCGAGCCCTGGGAAGATATACAGCCTGCGTGTATCTGTTTATGTAATTTATAGACTAGCAGATGTGGTCTTGATACATTTGCTCTAAATTTAGATTTTCATCATCCTTTCTCTGTCGATGGAGAGCACGATTTGGACGAGAGCGAGTGTGTGTTTGGCCAGGGTCCCTCTCGAGTCAGCCACTAACGGTTCGGCAAGTCGTGTCTGCCAACAGTGGTTTCCACATCTGTGAGGGATTAGTGGTCAATATTATCTCAGTTCCTCCGACCTCCAAGTTGTTCTTCACCTTTAAAAAAACAACAACTCAAACGCTGTTTATTCTCATCGCCTCTTATTCTGTTCATCCTCAATCTACTTCTGCTCCATTTCGTAAACGATTGTTAAGTGGTGACTGCTGTCCAATACAGGCGGGAATTCTTTTCTTTTCTGGTTATCTTTTTATACTTGGTGCTAACTGTAGAAGTATTACAGTTTTTATTTTATTTGGTGCCAACAGCCGTGGGCGGATTACGAGACAATAATCGTGCGTGCACAGTCTCCTTCAGTCGTTTTGTGTCTCTTTGTAAAAGTGTTGCATCTTTTTGTATTAGTTTTGCGTCTCTCTGTAATCTTTTTTTGTTTGTCTTTTTAGTCATTTTGCTTCTGTTTTTGTTATTGTTTTAAGTCTCATAGTTGTTTTTCATCTTTTAAGTAGTTATGCAGTTCCTTTTATTATCCCCTATGCAGTTATTCTTTTCTCGTTGTACTTGTTTTGTTTTTACTAGACCTTTCAGGTGCAGTATTTGAACCAACGGCGGTACATATGTATTTAGTTCACACTGGAGATACTA